>CM053750.1:5390766-5469907 GCA_028658305.1 Pachyuromys duprasi
TTATTAAATTCTGACTTCTTAAATATGCAGGTAAACAGAATCCTAGGAGCTTGGTTTATAGCAAAGCATTGGTATATTTCTTGGGTATTTAGAAGCTCAAGCCAGACCATATATTGTATAATTCGTGCTTTTTTTTTTTTTCTTACGGTCTGTTTCCTCATTTTCATTCATACCTGTAGAAAGAATCATTGGACCAGCTGTGTGTGGAGGAGGAGATCGGTTCTTTGTCTTCCTGTTGTGGTTTTTAGCTGATGAGCTGTTGCAGTTGAGCCCTGTTTTCATGTATCAGTTGTCAGATACCCCTGACAGCATCCTCCCCGACCTCACGAGTCACAGCTCCCCTCCGCTGTCACAGATGCTGCAGAATGATAGTTAGGGCGCTTAACTCCATGCAGAGTTTTGTCCTGAGTAGTGTAATATTACAGACTGAATTAGAGAGGATTTCTTTCTCTCTACAGGTTCAGTATGGAATTTTTCCAGATAACTTTACATTCAATTTACTGATGGATTATTTCATAAAGAAAGAAAATTACAAAGGTAAGAAACCAAATCACGATTCAGTTAATACAGGCCTTTCCGCCCCCAAATGGAAGTGTACAAATTAAGACAGCTTCCTCCTCCTTCGTTTCTTAATTACATCTCTTTATGTTACTCTTTTAGTCAGAAAAGTTTAGATGAAGATTATTATCATCTATGCCAAAAATTTTAAGTATCACCCTTTCTATTGCTGGGATAGAAAATGTCAACATACATAAGTGACTGTAGAGGAAAAGTAAATTATACTGGCCAATCTGACTCTACTTCTCACGCTGACTGAAATGTAGAGTATAAAGAATAAAGTAGAAATTGATTTAGTTTTCATGTGTAACCTTAGAATCTATAATGAACAGTTGACATTAGATTTACAACCAAACATTGGTCAGTGCGATGGCTCAGCAGGTACAGGTGCCTACTGCCAACCTAGGGACCTCAGTTAGATCTCTGGAGTCCACATGGTAGAAGGAGGAAATGGACACCCACAAGTTGTTCTCCTCTGACCTCTACACTCGTCCCATGGCATGAGTGCACACACACATGCACATGAAGTCAATAAAAAGAAAATAATGATGCAATAAAATGAATTAATTAAGTATGGTTGCAGGAGGATAGGAAAAAAGTAGAGACTTAGAGCTGGAGAGAGGGCATGCTAACTAAGAACACTTGTTGCTCTTATGCAGGACATGGCTCAGTTCCTGGCACCCAATGGCGGCCAACAACCCTGTATGACCCTACTTCTACGGGATCTGGTACTCCCGTATGGCCTCCTCAGGCACTACACATGTGTGACAGATACAAATAACCAAAACACCCATACACATAAAGTTAAACTTTGTAAATCTTAACAAGAGGGCTGGAGAGACGGCTCAGAGGTTAGAGCACTGGCTGCTCGTCCAGAGGTCCTGAGTTCAATTCCCAGTACCCACATGGTGGCTCACAACCATCTATAATGAGACCCAGTGCCCTCTTCTGATGTGCAGGCATACCTGCAGGCAGAACATTATACATAATAAATAAATAAATCTTAAAAAAATATCTTAACAAGAAAATAGGCTTTAGTCCTTGTGCTCTCTGAAAATATTAGTATGGCCATTTAAAAGAAAATCTCACTCAGCATGGTTGTGCACACTTTTAAACCCAGCACTTGGGAAGCAGAGGCAGGGTTCAAGTCCAGCCTGTCTACCTAGTAAGTCTTAGACTAGCCAACACTACGTAACAAAAACATGTCTCATAAAAAAAAAAGAAAATATCTTCCAGGTCCTTATTTTGCTAGATTTGCTAGGTGCTTTACTGGTCTGTTTGTCTCAGTTTCCCCATTTGCAAGGAGAATAAGAACTAATGCCTCTCAGCCTCCCATTGTAGTATGTGCAAAGCTGGCTAGGAACAGCTGCACACGGGGCTAATGCTTTTGTAGCTGTCAGTGCATGTAGAGTGAGCAGAACAGCACATGCAGACAGTGGGTGACGTTTGTTGTACTTGTGGCACGTGCAGGCATTCTGTTTCAGTGTTAGCACTAACATTCTCTACCTTGACCACACATTACTAAGGGAGAGGAATTGTTTGAACTTGCTTTTTTTTAGCTTTTGTCTGTGTTGTAGAATATCAAGGGAAAATAGGAATCATCAGGGTCCATTTTTCTATGGCCAGCATTCATGTAGACATAAATAACATATGCTGTATATTATACTCAGGGGCTTATAAGTTATGAAGGAATGTTTTCCTTTCCCTCCTTCAATTCTATTAAACTATTCCTCTTTGAAATGATACCCAGGGCTTGGGAGTTCCTCTAGCCTTTGTCTTGTTTTGCCTCAGCAGTGAGAAAGCCTCATAATAGAGAGAGGCAGGCAGCCTGATCCTGCTTGCTTGTTAGGGTGACAGTGGTGTGCCTCTTTCCCCTGGGCCTTAGCTCTTCTAGCTGATGGACATTGTGTAAGGCATTTTCATATACATTATCTTGTTGAAGTAAATAGAACAGGCAGTATTTGATCTTCATGAAGATGCTGCTTACTGTGGGCGACAAGATATTCCAGGCTTTGCTCCATGTTTGCATCACTGATGCAGCAGCTCCTGATTCACTGTGCGCACCCAGTGTGCACGGTAGGGGTGAATGGCTTGAAAAGGACCTGCTTCCTAGAAAAACTAGGACAAGACCCCATGTTTCCTACTTCTCAATTCTGCTTATTTTCCACTGCGTTTGCTGCACTTTGAAAGAGTGATTATATTTGGAAATCTAGTGATGCTACCTACAGCTAATTTCCTCTCATGTTGACCCTCATCTTCTTGCCAGATGCTTTATCTGTGGTTTTTGAGCTCATGATGCAAGAAGCCTTTGAAGTGCCGTCCACACAGTTCCTCTCCCTCCATGTTTTATACCATTGCCTCTCACAGAAGACAGACCTCACGGTAAGTCATCTGCCCTAACCCAGGCCTCAGAGCCTGAGGAAAACCAAGCAGTGATTGCCTGCTTAGGCAGAAGAGGGCTGAGGAAGCCTTGCGCTCAGAACCTGGAGAAAAATTAAAATACCCACGTGCAGTTCTGGCCATGTACAGCCAGAAATGAACATTCATTCAATGTGGTTTTTTTTTTTTTTCCTGGTTTCTAACAGTGGTACTGGACATTTCCCATGTAAAAGCCCTTATACACATTTGTGGGTTGGAAGAAGTCGTTTTTTTTGTTTGTTTGTTTGTTTTAATATTGGGGATTTAACCCAGGGCCTCTTGCATGCATCATACATCTAGAGCTACAGCCCTAGACCCTTGTACACAGTTTGAAACTTGAGCCAGTCCAGTGACCTCAGATATTCCAGAAATGGGTCATTGATAATTACTGAGAGCCAGGCATGGCATGTTAAAGAAGCAGGTGAGTGGTCGATTTTGACTGTGAGCTAGTGTATTTAATACTGACCATTTTGCTTGTGTCAGTGTTTTCTGCACTTGCTCCCAGGCAGTTGTATTGTAGAATGTGCAGTATGCCAAGCTTCAGCTCCTGAGTAGGATACTTACCTATCGTTTAGTGTTGTCCTAGGAAGTCAGTGTAAGAGCAGCAGTAACGGATACGTAAATACACGTTAGTACTTGCTCTGTACCACACTGGGTCCTTGGCTTTTCACTGTGTTAGTGCCTTCAATCTGAAGTTTTCTGATCTGGCACTAAATTAAGGGCAGATTACAGGGCCACAATGCCTGGCATCATCTACTAGCACCATGGCTATTCTGTAATACCTCTATGCCTCAGTCTCCCCATCTCTGTGGAGCTATTGTGAAGATTGAAGCCACTAATACCAGGTCCTTAATTAGCAACTCTTCCTTATCTGTGCCATGGAAGCCTTTATGGAGTTTCTCTTTCCAGGGGTCCACTGGTTTCCAAGGTGTAGGGAAATCTCAAGAACTGGTGCTTGTGCTGCATGGAACATGGTCAGATCTGTGCCCTTAATACCGCAGAGCCTCCCTCCGTGGCAGGCCCCCACTCCACGGGCAGAGGCCCCCTCCACAGCCCCACTCGGGCAGAACCCCGTCTCACGGGCAGAGCCTGGCTCATGGTAGCAATTGCAGCAGTAGACCATGCCTTCTCTGCCTCTTCCCTAGCTACTAGGGCAGAGACAGACCATGTAGCCTGGCACATGGCTGTGGGGAAAGGGCTGCAACCCTGTCCTTGTATAGTGTATTAGAGAAGTGCAGCTCCTATTGTCTGTTGTTGCCAGACCTCTGAGATCCGTGTTCCAAGGAGTGTCCTAGGCACAGTTATGTGTGGCAGGTCTGGTGAGGCTTGTGGCTTTGCCCTTTTTTTTTTTCCTTGTGTCAAAAGGCTTCAATTTTATTGAAGTACAATTTTACACCCTAGGTTGAAAGACATAGTAAGTGTTTCTGATTGCCTAGTGTGTTTTCAGGAGGCACAAATCTATCTAAAAGCAACTTAATGGTGGTATTTACATTAACCCTGAAGAAGTCTTATCGCCACTGTGGTAAGTGCACTCCCTCTCGACAGCAGCATGGCTATGAAGCTCTCAGCCTGTGTGGCCTCTTTGACCCTCTCATGTCAGCGTGGGGCCAAGGCGTATTCTGTTTTCTTGTCTTTTTTTCTTACCGTAAAAGGCACTGGTTCATTACCAAAGGTATGGAAAATGAAAAGCACAAATAAGAAAACCAAAATGACTTCATGATTTCACCACCCAGGAATCATTTTAGTTGTATATAGGGTATTTCTGTTCTGATTTTTTTTAATATAAATACCTTTTATTTATAGTATTGGGATAACTTTTACACAATTTTGTTATTTTCATAAGCTTAATACAGGCATTCGGTGTCATTAAAAAATAATGTTTTGCATGAAGTATCAGTGAGCTGCTGTATTCTGTTGCAGGAGGAAGAAGAAAGGAACTTTGGTGCGTCCCTGTTGCTTCTGGGCCTGAAACAAAGGAACATAGTAGGCTTGAGCTCCCAACTGTATGGCTGCACACTTCTTGGTAAGCTGACTAAGCCTTACTAACATTGTTCTTTATGGAAAGACAGGGCACAGCTTTTTGTCTCCTACTAACAGTAAAACTTCATTTCAAATTGCTAGTGAAGTTCCAGTTATAACCTACATGCATAAATAACAAAATAACCCTCCGTGCAGTTATGGACAGCTGAGGGTTGTCACCACTGACGCAGTCAGAACTGCTTCTGTTAGCTGTAGATAAAACTCACCTTTGGTAGTTCTGGCAATCAGGAGGGCTAGCCAATACTCTTTCGCAGTATTAACCAACTACAGGTGAAAAAGATTACTTCTTTGACTTTGTTTCCAGGTGAGGGAGGAGAGGTCAGAGAGAGTCACCCGTGGTCCCATGAGCTTGTACAGTCCTGGTGCATTGGTGGTTTAAGTAGCCCACTGTGATGGGGAATGGCGTAAGTGCAGAGGAACGGCCTCAGCACATGGCTTGTGTGGATCTTCCAGACCCTCCAGCCTGTCTGCAGTAACCCTGTCCCAGTCTACGGTGACCACCACATGTGTTACCTCATTGTTCCCCCCCATTCTCTCAGAAGCCAGGCTTCCATGAAAGTGCCTTTTCTTTGTTCTCTGCTCCTGCCTGTCTTTCCGAGTTATAACTCTTTGTTATTGAAGCTGATTTTTGCCAAAAAATATAGTTTGGATTTCTTGGGTGTTGATTCTGGTATAAACTGCTGGGAGACCTTAGTTTGTCTCAGTTTATCTCTGTCAGGCGGCTAGCAAACTAACACAAAAGTGTTCACTCTTTATTATTCAGTTTGAGTTTAGGGTCTTGTTTTGTTTTATTTGGGGAGTTTAGGGTTTTGGGTTCTTTAGTTGGTTGGAACAAAGTTTCATGCCCGTGGACTTAGTTCACTGTGTAGCCATGGAGGAATATTTTGAACTTCTGATCCTGCAGCCTCTCTCTCTTAAGTGCTAGAATTACAGGCATGCCTAGTTTATGTGCTACTCTAAATTGAGCTCAAGATCCTAGGCAAGTCCTTTACCAACTGTGCTATATCTTCAGTTTTTGGCCTTTAGAGACAAGTTCTTGCTACAGCCCAAGTTAGTTTCACATTCCCTAGGTGCTGCGATTGCAGGAGTTTGACACTATACCCCACCTGTGGCTCTTATAGAAAATCGCATTTTGCTTATTTGCTCCCTGCTTTAGATACTGACTTTAATTTTTTTTTTCCTCTTGTGTTCAGATTAATGTTCAGGACTGCTGTATTGCATGGATCATTCAGAAAGTTGGTCGGCTAAGAAAATGTACTTGACTGTTGTTTATGTATAGAGGCCCTGTGATAGGAAGCCATGCCATCAGATACATCCCATCCTCCAGCTCCCCACCCCGCCCCTGCTCTCGCTGTAGCCTGCTCTGCAGCCTCACTCAACTCGGCCCGCAGCCCAGAATGATCCCTGTCCAACCCAAGCACCTTAAAGATCTAAAATTAGCCATCTCCTGATAAGCTTTGTCTGTTGGTATCCTCCTACAGCTTCCCAAATCCTCCTTTCCAGGAAAGACGAGTGGAAGCAGACTTAAGACCCAGCCGCCCAAGGTGACTTTGCTCAGCAGTGCTGAGAGGGTTCTTCCCCCTGAACATCCTAGGACCCTCCACCACAACTTGCATGACAGTTTGAGGAACCCACAAGAAATTCAGGCCCTTTAAGCCAGGAGGTTGCTGGGACTCTGACTTAAGAACTGATAATTCTCAAGAGAGTGGGTTGTTTGTTGGTTGGTTGGTTGGTTGGTTGATTCTTTTCCTTTTTTCATAAAGACAATAGATTGGATATTTAACACTTTTCAAAACATGTCAGACATTTCCCAGCAGGGGAAGGTCATCAGGCTTTTCACAGTAGGAAAGTCGTGAGATTTCTTTTTCTGGGGGAAGGTTTTGGCCTTGAAACAAGTTTAGTATTATCATTTTCTTGTGTCTTAAGAGCGGCCTTCTGTAGATTCAACTCTGTCAGTCTCTCAGAATCCCTCAGCCCAGAAATTCATGGGCCCCGGGTGAATCTCCAGCCAGATGAAACACATAAAACAAGTTCACAAAGCTTGCATTTAAAACATGCAGGGTGAGAGGCTCCTTGTCCAGGCTGCTGTTTGCTGGTGCCTTCCAAGCCTTTGGCGATGGGGAGCCATGCTGAGAAGTGTTTGTTGCTCTTTGGCCACAGGGAAGGTGGAACTGCAACGCGGGCTGCGGGCTGTGTACCACAACATGCCTCTGATGTGGACCCCAGGCTACCTTGACAGAGCCCTTCAAGTGATGGAGAGGGTGGCCTCCTCCCCTGAAGACCTCAAGCTGTGTAGAGAAGCGGTATGTTCCTCCCACCCCACTCAGTCAGGTGGAGCTGTCACTGTGCAGCTGAGTGGTTTGAATTTGTTTCCATTCTTCCCCCTCCCCCTGCTTTCTAAATTTGTATAGAATTGGCATTTATTCAGTTGAAAAGGATGAAAAGAAACCACAAACATTTTCAACGTTGCTGAAAAAAAGCAATGGAAAATAAGATTGTTGTTGATTTATACTTTATTATATAAGAGAAATACTGTTCCCTGCTTGATATTCAAGCTCAGATCAATAAATACCATCCTCTCTACCACCACTCCCATCCTGAAGGAATTAATGAAGGGTGTAAGAGAAAGAGTAAATAATTTGGGTGGATTCATCCCTTGTGTAGTCTGGAGAGACTAGATAGCCATTTTCTTTATTATCCTTGGCTGTCGGTAAAGCATTTCACTCACCAGGTTAAGTATCTGAGTTCAGGCCAGGTAATGGCAGGGTGGGAAGCAGAGGGACATGGCGCTCTGGAAGCCAGAGCCAGCCTAGACTGCTAGGTGAAGTTGCAAGCCAACAGGCCCTGTGTCCAACAGAAAACGCAGAAACGGCCTGAGAGTGACGCCCGAGATTGTCTTCTGAAGTCCACACGCAGGCACACACGAACACCGCTCAGTCTTCATCCTGCCACATAGACTCGGGTACTGGAGAAGACTCCATCCTACTTTCTTACCATTGGACTGTCCTGTAGTACATGGGTTGGCATCTATGCCACGTGGTCCTGTCAACTTTCTGAGGTGTTTGTCTCAAACATTGTCCCCCCACTTGTGCCAAAGTTCATTTCTTAGTCACCTCAACCCCTTGACACTGTGAGTTCACTGGCTTAGTCAGACTAGAGACATAGCAGGCCTTCCTTCTAACATGGAGTCACAGTGTCTCCTCCCATCCCTGCTGCTCTCCAGAGAGGCCCAGACACTGTCACATCAAAATGAAAGGTTGCCTTGGAGATGCTCTTTTGTGTGGCCTTGACCCTGAAAACTGAGGCCCACCCCTTGGCTTTCATTTCAGTCATGAGGTCCTCGGTCCAGTGCCTACCATGGCACTTTATGCTGACTTCTACTGACACCATAAACATTCTTTCCCAGTCATTATAACAAGGGAATACATGCAGTGTGTGTGTTTGAAGCTGGCTGTATTCAGTGCTGGTAGTTGAAAATACAAAGTAATACACAATCCTTTGCAGGGATGCATTCCTTCTAATTTCAGCCAACTTTACATGCTCTGTGTTCTAATTCACGGAGATGTGATTTGAAGGTCAACAACAATGTGCTGTCTGTCTAGTCTGTGTGTAAAGACTAGAAGCAGTGAGCCCGTGGAGCAGTGCTGGGGCCTTGCTCTGCTGTGACGCTTTTGTCCAAGCAGGCGCTTGTGCAGGCCTTGCTACTGTCCTTTCCCATCTCTGGTGTCTGCATTCTGTATGGGTTAGTGTATAGGAAGGAGTAGCACACACTGGAGGTAGACAAGTAAATGCCAAACAAAGAGAACCCGCATGTTTTCAGTTGCTTACTATTTGAGTCATAGAAAGCACCACCTCATTAAAATGAATTTCCTATGCACATCTCTGGCCTTGGCCAGATTAGGCTGACCCTGATTTGCAGCCACTCTGTGGGTGGAATCACTCTCTGCAGGAGGCCGTTGCCTGTCTCCAGCAGCTTTAATGTGCATTCAAAGAAGCCTTTTGTTGTTTGTGGTCTGTGGTGGGCTTTCTTCCCCTTTGTTCCAAGTCCAGACTGGCTCCAAAGAAAGACATGAAAGTAGGGAGGTCCTTTAATGCCCATCAAACTTAATTCCTGAGTTTCTACCTGGTTAATTAAAAATAAAGTTCACTTATCACTGTGCTGTTCACTCACACAGGTGTTCCTTAGCTCAGGTTTGTAGCTTTTGTTATACCGAGTTCCTCGAGCTGTCTGCGAGGGTGTTGCTAATGTATAAAAATAAAATTATGTTTCCTTCTCTTTCCTTATTTGCAGCACAAGGAATTGAACCCAGCACCTCATATATGTACCACCATTCCAGGATCCTCTCAATGTTACCCTCACTGTCATCCTCAGCCTTGGGGGGGAGGGGCTGTTTTCTTCTTTGTCTCTGAACTTGTCAAGTCCATAACAAATGATGTCATTCTGGCCCTCTTGTGCCGTACAGCTCGACATTCTGGACAGAGTCCTGAAGGAGGTGACGTCGCTAGCTGGCCAGGGTCCAGAGACACAGCCTCAGGAAGAGGAAGGCAGCGTGGGCTCAGCAAACCTGGTGGAGCAGCTAGACATTGAAGAGCCAGAGCAGTCCAAGCTTCCCCAATACCTGGAGCGCTTTAAGGTGATTCGTAGCAGAACTGAGCCTTTTCCTGCATCAGTTACACACAAAGGCATTAAAAACTCACATTAAGAATTGCTTTTGTATTGCTTCCCGCAGGCCTTCCGAGAGACCAGTGTGATTTTTATACTTTTGTGCTTGAGCTAATCAGTCACATTTCTGTTCACTGAGGCAGCATAGCATCCCCAGGGGCCCCTCATCTGTGCCTGACTCCCACTCAGTGTGGAAAATCACTGGTCATTTCTCTACACTATGCCAGATGTGCTCGAATAGAAACCCAGTGAGACATTAGTCACATTTTCAGCAGAAATAAGATTCAGGCATCCTCTGTGGCTTGTGCCGGGCAGCTTTGTGCTAGCAGGACAATTGGAGACAGTGCCTGACGACCGCGTGGCACATGGGAACGGGTCTCCAGAGCAGCACTGAGCACTCAGGCTGGCTTTGAACTCTGTCCCAAATGCTGTGCTCTTCAGGGAAGAAATCCATGGTCCGCCTCCCTGCTTTGTTTTTTGTCCATTTAATACAAAAAGAAAAGAATCCTTTCCAGTTATTAAGTCATTATAGGAGCAGAAAATTTTCCCATCCTCATCAGCTGGCCGCCTGTGCCTTTTCACAACAGATAGGGAGGAATGTTGCTGGATCTCTGCCCTCAAGTGTGGGGCTTCTGAGCCGTCCCCTCTCCTCTAACAGGGACGCCATTGCATTCTAGGCTGAGCCGTCCCTCTCCTCTAACGGGGACGCCATTGCGTTCTAGGCTGAGCCGGACGCCATTGCGTTCTAGGCACTGTGTCTCCCCAGTCCTTCTGTAAGGGAAATCATGCTCAGCTTCTCCTCTCTGTAATTTGAAACTGAGAATGAAAAATAATAATAATGTTCCTGTCACACCCCCAAAACAAAGCTGAGGGAATAATTTATACAGAGTTCTCCCCTGCGCCCGCAGACTCTGACTCATCGCGCTCCTGCTGGCTGAGGTTGCTGTGTCGCTGTTGGCTCATTTTTCCATCCTCATCTCAGGATGGAAACCGCGCCTTCACTGACTTCTCAGTCCTTCCACAATACACTTCATGAGCATTCAAGAAAGAACAGAAACAAGTGTTTGCAGGCTGAGAGCTGTGACCTGAGCTGTGTTAGGCCCTGCTGCACTTCCTTTATCCTCACAGGAGGCCTGAGCCTGTCCATAATTGAAGTTGGGATTTGGACAAAAGTCTGATGTCTCACAATTGAGATTTTATTCTGGTGTCCCTGGCTATCTCTTTAGCCTCAGACTACCTGGAATATTACGTCAGAAAAAAATTGTTTTCAGTTTACATTTTCTTTCCTTCCTGTTGCCTGATTTTCATTAGTCTGAGGTAATCTGTTTGGGGCTGTTTTCTATAATTAGACCTCTGTCTGCTCCTTGGAGCTCGTGGCCTTACCTCCTCCCACCCTCTTCCGGGCCAGATCCTATCCTGTTGCACTAAGTCAACTGGGGCTGAGAACATGGACCTGTGTGGCTCTGCCGCAGCTGGCTCTAAAGGATGCTCCCTGGTGATGTGCATCTTGAAGCACTTAAGTAGATTAGTGCTTTAGTACTTCTTAGGGAATACTGCCCTGACCCAACCAGGCTGCCAGCTCAAATGGAGCTGTAGGCAGGCAGGAGGGAAGGGCTGCCCTGGAGGGGAGCGCAGCAGGTGGAGGTCTGCAGTGCACCAGCACTCCAGAAGGCTGTGTGACATTAGTGAGAAATCCTTAACCGTTTCCATCTGTTGAAAGGAACCAAGGGAAGTGACGCTGAAGTCACTTGAGTGAAAAGAAAGGGAGGGCTCTGCTGTCAGACGTCCCGTCCCTGCCTTCTTGTTTGCACCCTAGAATCTGGGTTCTTGGAGCTCACTGTTTAGTTTGGAGCAGGCAGGAATGGAAACGTGTTACAGTTCTGCTGTCCCTGTGGCTTAAATAAGAACTGACTCGTGGAATAGGGCTGTGGAGTTGCCCTTTGTGTGTCAAGCTGGGCTGCCCGAATCTTGGTGTAACTGCTGAGCAAACCCTACAAGCAGATAATGTGGGGTTTTAGCTGAGGACTTGGTGGCATCTCATGCTCTCTCTTTCTCCCACCTGCTCCCTTACCTTTATTTGCCCTTTGTTTCCAACAGGCCTCTCAGTCTAAACTGCAGGAGCTGGGCAAAGTTGAGTCCGAAAGTCTTCTGACTCTGACCAGCCACCTTATAAAAGAAAAACTTCCCGCCTGTGAGGCCGAGGATCTGGCCGCCTATGAGCAGAAGTTGCGTGAGTGGCACGTGGAGCGAGTACAGTTGATCCAGAGGGAACAGGAGCAGAGGGAGAAAGCGAAGCAAGAATACCAGGCGCTGCATGCAGCAAAGACTGCAGCCTGAAGGGCCTCAGGCCACTCCAGCATTCAGGACAGGATGGGACTCAGCCTCTGCTGTCCAGCTTCTTTTCTTACAGGAAGCTGTGTATAACCTGAAAGACAGACATGCTGCATGTGAAGACAATGTGCGCATCCAGATGTCAAGAGACAAGGAACTAAGAAAGTGGCAAATAGTTGGGCCGAAGCCACCAGCCAAATCTCTTATGTGGGGCTTTCAAGGCTCACAGTGGAGTCCTGAGCACAGAGTATGAAAAGCTCCAATATCTGCTGAGGGTGAGGGGAGAGGCTACAGCTGAAGAGTCTGCAGCTGTTTGAGTGATTTCCTGCCCCTGTCCAGGCACATAGGGCAATGGTGTTGGTGAACGAAGAACCACCCACATTTCAGAACCAGGTGCTCCCCCAGCCCACCCTCAGCTGACTCAGCAGCAGTGGTTGCTGCTGCCAAACAGAACACGTTTCCACTGTCTTCACGGGTCACATGTGTGTGCGCCATAACCTTTCTAAAGCTTTCCCAGCTTGCACCCTTTCCCTCCCTACTCTCAGCCATTTGTATACCAGCTTCCCAATAAATCCTTCCCGTGAGGTCTGCTGCTCGGTAGCATTCCTTAGCACAACAGTAGCCACAAAACAGTTATATCTGAGACCTTGTGCCCCATAGTCCCCTCATTAATGCAAATAAATATCCTGGTGATCTGGCCCCTGGTGCTCATACATTCCTGTTGCCTCTTCCCCACCGCACCCCTCCCTCCTCATTCTCCTTGGGGAGAAGTCCAGCACAGAAGGTGGGCATCTTATTGCAAGTACACACAGCGACACTTAGAGAATGTGAGTGCTTTTGAGGAGAATCTTTGACCTAGGTTTGAAGTCCTTATGCCCTGGCCTTCAGCATATTGGGATAACTTTCCACACATTGTCAAATATGTTAAGTGCGCCTTTGGTGTATGTGAGTGTACCCCCCCACACACACACACACAAAGACAACTTTAGAGCACACATTTCTAGTAAAGGAAAAAATGAGTGGGGATGATGTTAAACCCGAAAATTGTGAGAGAAGGATAAGTTCTACAATTCTGAGGCCAAATCTGAAGCAGACTTTAATTAATTACTAGCTGGGATGATGGGCTCTGGTGAGGACCATTGTGAGGTTCCCAGGAAATGGCAAAAAGTCCCATTTTGCTGCATCTTACAAAGGCATACCCGTAAGCCCTCTGTATTTCCCATCAGGTCCCGGAAGGGGCAGGCGTATATCCTGATGTGCTTCTTGCCTGCATACCTCCCTCCACGTGTGGTCAAGCACACCTGGTGCAGACGGAACAAACAGGGATTTACTCTTAACTGTCTTAACTGCAAACAGAGCCGTTCACCTGCAAGGTATATTTTCCCAGTTTTGGTCTCCCATTACTTTGCAAGGTTTATCCTTGTTTCTGTTTTTGGAACAACTGCATAGGTGATGGAAATCAGGGCACACTGTCAAAAGATGAGTGTAGTATTCCTGGAAAGCCATGTCATGTTGCCTGTAAGTACAGCAGTGCATCTTTGTTCAAAGATTGTATTCTTCTATCAAAACCTGTAGAAATAATGACACCAAAGTAATTCCAGAACACTTACCTTTGGGGGAAAGGAGGGAGAGGGTCTTGCCCTTGTTACCTTTACTATTTTGAGCAGCACATTTTTAGCCCTCTTCCATCAGACTATGACAAGTGTGGTAATAACAATCATTACTCAGTCATGAGGCTTGCAGTACGCCAGCATCTTGGGCCTGTCAGGTAGTGCCGTTATCCCTGCGCTATAAGGAAGGCAATAGAACTAAGTGTCTCCCCCAAGCTCAGATGCTGCCACCCCAGCCCACACTATGTCCTCTCTGCCTCAGCCAGGGTGCAGTACTGACAGGTACAGGCTCATCACCAAAAGTCAGGACTGGCACCCTGGCTTATCAAAGGCAGGGTTTTCTTTGCCATTCCTTTATAGATTCAGGATGAATCCAATGGCAACCAAGAAATGACTATTACTGTTGAAGCTTCTTGTTCATCCTTTGGCTCCTAGTTTTGTCTTCATTCTTCTTCCCCTAATGCCACTAATGCTGTTCCAGTCATTGCTCACAGAGACATGCCTGAGCCTGAGTCACTGCCCTGGCAGGAGCCTGCAAACTTCCCCTCCTTAGATTCCACTGTGACTGTGTCCCCATCCTAGGAACTCTTGGCTTTCCAGACTCTTTTCCCTTCCCCATGTACGTGTCTTCTAAACTCCAATATCCTCCTCTCTTACTTGACACCTGAGGCTTCTACAGGTGTCCTCTGTCCCTTCTACTTATGTCTCAGCCTATCAGAAATCTGGGGCAGACTATCTAAGGTCTTAGATTTGAAGTGCCTTCCTCTGCTTTTCTCATACCATGACCCCTGCTAAGCCAGCTTGTCCCTGCTCCTCCCAGCCGCAAACCCTTCATCTGTGCTCTGCCATCCTTCCTTGCTTCCATATAACCTAGACTCCATGGTTAGCTCAGGAGAACCCTGATGTTCATATTAGCATCTTCTCATGTTATTCTGTCCCATCATCCATGGACCTACAGCTGGAAGACTGTTAGTTATTCACTAAAAATGGTCCCTACTCCCCAGTACCTCAGAATCTGGCCTTAGTTGGGAATAAGGTCCTTTGTGGAGGGAACCAAATTAAAATGAGATTACTTATCCACTAAGACTAGTATTGTTTAAGGAGGGAGGTTGGATTGCAAAGACCAAAGCACAGCACAGAAGAAAGGGAGTGTTAAAACAGAGAGGGTAACCATGGCAAGCGGAGAAGGTATGAGCTATAGGTACCCACCAAGCTTGGAGGATGGCCAAGGCAAGGAAAGAGTTACTCCTGGAGGCTTCAGACAGCTCAGCCCTACCATGATTGGACTTCAGTCTTCGAGCCTCCAGATTATTCTGTCAACCTTTAAGCCCTTCGATGTTGGGTTCTTTGTAACAGCAGCCTTGGGGATAACTAGTCCACCATAATTGTATTCTTTGTTTGCTTCTGAGCTGGTGCTAGTGTGCAAAGTAATAATTTGAGGCTAATTAAATTCCTCTTCACAGTTACATCTGTCCTCTGAACTCACGGTTCACTCTGGGTAGCTACAGACTCATTTGGAGCGTAGCAGCCTCCCCGCTCTACCTTGAGAACTGGGAAGATGCCTCCTACTTCGTCAGGAAAGCGGGGCCACATCATATGGCCTTGGCCTCCCTTCCCTCACAGTGTCCTAGCCTTATCATTTCTCTCTACCATCTCCCCTCTCAGGCAATGACGTGTTTTCTTCTTCCTCCTGACAAGGTTACACTCATTTGTAGCCTCAGTCTGTACTTGCTGGTACTTCAGGGACCTTCGAGAATTCCCTTTCTACCTGGTGTCAGTCCTATCGAGCTCGTCCATCTCCCTCCGAAGTCTGATTCAAATTCCCTTCCATCCTGTCATTAGTCAAGCTCATCCCTCCCCTTCCTTCTATCAGCAAACTCCTTGAAAATGTGGGTGCTGACCAGCCGGTGGTTTATTGATTTGACCTTGGGGAATCAGTCCATAGAACAAGCTCTTCAACTACAGTCAGTTGTCTGCCTCTTTGTGAATTCTTCCACTTGGCCCCATCAACCACCACCTGATGAACTGTGGTCTGCATCATACATTCTGCACACAGTTATTAGTTCAGCATGTTCTGCATGTGGTGCACCATGCTAAGAGCTATTGAACAGGCCAAGATGAGGGATACAGACCCTACCTGGAAATAACTTAGGTTCCAGGGGCTGCAGAGATGGCTTAGTGGCTAAGAACACTGGCTGCTCTTCCAGAGGATCAGTGTCCAATTCCCAGCACCCACACAGTGATTCACAAACATCTCTAACAACAGTTCTAAGGGATCAGGTGCCCTCATGTGGCCTCTGGGGAACCAGACACGTGTGGTACACACATGTACATGCAGGCAAACACTCATACACATAAAGATAAACAACCCTCTAAAAGTGAGATTCCAGAGGCAGAGGGGGGCCACCTACTCACATTTGCCAACACCCAGCTGAGATGATTTAGACACAGGTAAAGAAACAGCTGCAAAAGAGCCTGGGAGACAGAGAAGCACTAATGAAGGGAAACACCTGCTTTGTGCTTTAATTAGCCTCCCAGGTGCCACAAGCTTTCATGTGGACACGGCCCCAGGTCTTGAGCTCAGAAAAAAAAAGGGGGGGGGGTAGAGGGCATTTTAAATTGAGTTAAAATGAACAGTTTGGACTAAACCTGTAACTTACTTTACAAAATAATTAAAAATTAAAAAAAAAAAAAAAAAAGGAAAACAAGAGTCAAGAAAACAGCATCTCTCAGGGCTTTGCCGGCCCCGACCTTTTACGAGGCTATGGATATCTGGTGTGGTGGTGGCAGGCCTGTAGAGTTTGAGTGTGGGCGTGTGACACACGTGCTGGTTCATGTGGGTGTGCACACATGTCCCTGTGGAAACCAGCAGCTTACGCGGGGCATCTTCCTCTGTCGTGTTCTTTCTCACTAGTCATCAGTTCAGCTTCTCTGGCTGGTCAGTGAGCTGTGGGAACTGAGCTCTCTCTCTCTCTCTCTCTCTCTCTCTCTCTCAGTTCAGCTTCTCTGGCTGGTCAGTGAGCTGTAGGAACTGAGCACGCGCTCTCGCTCTCTCTCTCTCTCTCTCTCTCTCTCTCTCTCTCACACACACACATACTAGGTTATAACTCGGACCTCATGTTTGCACAGCAGGCCCTCTACCCACTGCATCCTAGGCCTGCCCGAGGTTGTAGAGTTTACGAGGAATCCCCAGTGGCCTTGAAAAAGAACAGATTTTAGCTCCTTTCCACCCTGACTGAAAACCTCCAGCTCTGACAGCCTCCTGGTTTTGCTTTCGGTACTGAGAAGTCCATGTGTTTTTTTGTTCTTCACTGCAGCTGCATGGTGCCCTTTGAGGAATCTTTAACCTCAAAGTGCAGTGCAGAAAATAAATAAATAGAAATGGCTGCTGAGGTGGAATAAGGAATTAGAACTGGGCATAAGGAATATTTTTAGAAGCCCGTGTCATTTGAGTCACTGAGGTGTGGATAGAGTCTGAGGTTCAGGTGCAAGCAGGTTTCCTGCCTGGAAGGAGGGATGAAGAAGTGGGCCTCGTGAAGTCCCCCATGAGGGCTGTCACCATCTGCGTCTGTTGCTGGGAGACACTCAGGGCTCTTCATTCTCATAACCAAAGCCAGCGAACTGGGCTTGGGACTGAGCCACCACTTAAGGTCCCCCTCCCTAGTGCAGTCTTGGATGGTGTGCCTCCTTTGGGAGGTCTCTGGCTTCCTGTGACACGTACATCACCAGCAGGCCCATTTTCCTGAGACTTAATTTGTAGATCCTGGCATACCAGAGCGAGTCAGGTGCTTCAGCTTTGCTCCGTGTTGTTCTTCCCTGTCTCTGGGCTCTTTTGTTTCGGTAGGTAAAGCGGAGTCTTGCCATGTAGCCCAGGTTAGCCTCATGCTCAATATCATCCATCCTCTGTCTCCCGAATACTGAAGAGACTCTTCATTTTGATTTCGTCCTTGCCTGACTTCCCGCTGTGAGGGGACTGAAGGGATTAAACTGAAAGCTTTACCCTTGTCCCTGTAGATTTTTATGAACCATCCTTAGGGCAAGTTTGCCACACCCATTAGAGCGTTAAACCCTATGGTTTCTGAATTCCCTGAACTCAGCAGTGGCACCAGACTCTATGAAAACAGGAGTTCTTACCTTCTTAATCACTGTGTCCAGGAATAGTCATGACCATGAGGAAAGCACTTATATTTACTGAGTAACATTTCCTCTCGTGTTGAAAGTCTGAGGATGGAGCTGTATTATTCTCTCAAGAGAACAACTGACATGCTAAAAGCCACATATACTAAGGTGAGGGTTTAACCACAGGGAAACCAAGTGGTTTGACAGCTCGATGGTTTATGGGGAGGGAGAACATATCAGAATTATTAGTCTCACATGTATCCTACTTAGCAGCTTGCCCTCCGAGCAGACAACTAGGAGGTGAAGCAGCTAGAAGCCTGCACCACCATGCCCAGCAAAAGCTAATGCTTACTGATCCTTCATAGCCAAATGGCATAGTAAACCATTTACATACCTTACTGTATTTAATCCATAAGAACATGTTGAGTCTTGTTGAAGCTGTGCTTCACACATGCAAGAAAACACGCTCTTAAGTGATGAAGCATCGAGACCACGGCCTCAGTGGGATAGAAAGCCAGAGCCAAGTCAGATCAGACTTGGCAGGTGATTGTCTTGGAACACACACACAAACACACACCACAAAAGTAGGCTAGAAGGACTCAATTGGAGTGATCCCAAGGAGGCAGGTGAAAGAGGAAGAAATTCAACAGGGAAAGAAGAAAAACCCTGTTGGGAACACACAATTAAGTTTGGGGGAGGGCAGCCCCTCTCCCGCCGGTAACCCTCCAAGAGTCGAGTGCACACCTCAGCAGCTTTTACCAAGGAGCATGACAGTCTAGTGCATGTGTGTGAACCCCAGCCCTTCATCGGCTGGTTGCACTGCTGGGCTCCTAGCATACTACCACAACCCTGGCAGAGCTGAGGCCATGTTCCTCAACTGGGTGTACTTTCCTTCCAGGGTACTTTCTGTAATGTTTATTGGTATTTCTGACGCTCAGCTGAGGCGCTGCTATTGGGATCTCCCAAATAGAGGCCAGGTATTCTGCTAACCATCTCAGAGGGCACAGGAGGGCCTCCTGCAATGAACTCCTAGAACTTCCCAGTCCAAACTGATAGAACCCTTGGCCTAAGGTCTATGAGTAGGGCACCCAAGAGCCTTTCTCGAGTGACGGAGATTAAACATACCGGAAGAGCAGTCTGGGTTGATTCTTTCCTGATCAAATATGCCTATGATGTACAATGAAGGGTAGACTGTTACTCGTTCTGAACACGACCCCTCAGGGAACGGGACAAACGATGACTGTTTTGCTCCTAGCATGTAACTGGGCTAGAAGTCTGGAGTTCTCAAACAGACATGCTGTGACATGATCATGGAAGTCAGGGGACTATGATTCTGTTGGCACCCTATAGCCTTAAGTAGGTGTGGGTGAGAAGGGGTCTCATCTAAAACAGGCCCAAGTTTTGGCTTTTAGTGAGTCCTAACAGCAGAAAATGTGATGCGGATGTGAACTTTGCAGCACCAAAGGTGGTAAGTATTGTAAAATCCCACTTTATAAACAAGGGCCATGAGGAGAGCTTTCCAACAGGGTAACATCTGGAAGCTTGCCTTGTGGTCTAACAACTTCTAAAACAAAAACAAAAAACAAACAAACAAAAAAAACCTTTTCTTCCCTCTGACTTGGCCTTTGCTTAGAGCCCTGACATGTTATTGCCTGTGCAATACTGAGGAAGTTTAAAAAAAAAAAAAAGAGGCAATGCCCTCAGACCATTTCAATAAAATGTTTAATATGTGTTTAAAGCAAGCTCATTACTTAGGCTGTGTGCTACTGAGAGTGAGTATGCATATCAGATTCCCAGTCTGTCCTTGACGTTTTCAGGAAAACAGGGAGCTTATTCTTGTCAAACCCGTAAGATTTATAAAAAGACATTGACAGTCAGGCAATGGTGGTACGTGCCTTTAATCCAGGTACTCAGGAGGCAGAGGCAGGGAGTTCTCTGAGTTTGAGGCCAGCCTGGTCTAGAGAATAAGTTCCAGGACACAGAGAAACCCTATCTTGAAAAGCCAATAAATAAATAATTTTTTTTAATTTTCTAATGGTATAAAAGCATTTGTCTCCCCCACCCTTCATCCCCAGAGTTCAAAATATTAATCCTTAAAACACCCTCAGAGGCCCTCTTCCATATGAAGGTTCCTCCAGTGTGCTGGGCCGCTGCTGAGGAGGGTCCCTCCTAGACATCATTGTCCACTTGGTTACAAAAATCACACCCAGAAGTCTTTTTCTTGTGCGCACAAAGCCCCTCCCCTGAGCAGCTATTTGCTTGACTATAAAAGACACCAAAAATAAGGGTTGATCATCCACAGCCAGGGAGCCCACCACGACATGCCTGATCATGGTGGCAAAATACAGACGACGAAAAAGCCAAAGAGGTCTCAGCACACGAGTGAACTTTTGCCACTTTGCATTTTATTGTGGAACTGAGTTTCTGTTTTGTTTTGTTTTTTTTTTCCTTTACATCAAATATCCTCAATGGAAGAGGGGATATTGCACACAAATATCATAAAAGCACTACATATTACTTTCACTGGAAACTAATTTTTCTACATTAGATATGACTGGATAGGATGGAAGTGATGCAGGATTATTAGACATAATACCATACACAGCTGCAGACTGACACAAACACCATTCAGAACGAGAGAGGAGTGGGCTTCTCCACAGCCGGGCTCGGGGCTGCGCAGGCGCGAAAAAGCAAGAACCATCGCTGGGGCGGGCAGCTGAGCCTCGTCTCCAGGGCCCCCGCTTCTGGAGCTCCACTCACGCAGAGAAGCCCGGCATTATTATTGGCTGTTGTTTTTCTTCCTTTTCAGTTTCGGATGCTGCCCTTGAAGTGAATTCGTAAAGTCACAGTTTTTGTGTTTTTTGAAATTGTAAATAGTATAAATACCAGGTGAATAAGACCTAATTGCTATCAAAGCAGTGTTCATCTCTAGGCTGCTTTTGGTGTGTTGTTCAGCTGGTTAAATGATAAACGCTTAAAGTTCCTTTCACGTGGAAACAGAATCTTTTTTTCCCTAAATCTGAAGTACAAAAGGCAAAAAGAAAGAAAAGAAGAAAAGTCATTATCCGAACTCACAAAGGTCATTGCCAAGCAGGGACCTCCTGTGACAGGCGACAGAAGAGGCAAGAAAAGCAACTCCAGAATGGTAGCTTCGCTCCCTGGAGCCGAGATTTGTAACAGAAATGGAAGGTGGTAAAATTCCCATTAGCAAATGATTAAATTTATAAAACGAGTATTAGAAAGCTTCTAAATCTCATAAGCTATTGGAAACACTTAAAACATTCGTATACACTGGGGAAAACATTCACTATGATATGTAACATTAAGAAAAAAGTTTTTTTTTTTTCTTTTGAATTTCATGGAAAATGGTGTTTGGGGTGAGGGGGGTGGTCACTGTATCCAGCGCCGTCACAAGACCGAGAGAGCATGCATGGGGGTTGGGGCTGGAAAAAGAGGGCAGATTGGTTAAAATTGAAAACGGAGGATTATCTCTAAGATTTAGTCTCTGTAGAATTTTGTTTACAAACACTACCAAAAAGGTCATGATCAGGAGTGCTAGCTTAATAGAATTCCATCATTTAAACAGGGTGGAAATCCGTTCCACTCAAATATTCAATCTATACAATTGGATTAAGGATCATATGCACAAATCTTCTAGACGTCTGTGTCAGTTTTTCTTTTAGTCCTCACCACAAATGTACATGGTCCATTGTGATGGCTGCTTCTAAACTAATTGTGTATGTATGGAACTAGCAAAATCAGATTAGCCACGCAGGTAGGAGAGGTGCCTGGGAAGTCAAGAGCCACCTATAAAGCAAAGGTAATTCACCCTGGTGTCCTCAGCCCCGTGGCCACCACTGAGAACGGCGGGTGCAGGAGGATGCTACCAGATTGTGTAGGAATCAGAGCCAGTGGATCGGTGATAGTTTTGAATAGTATTTTTTCCTATTAGAACCTGTAGGAATGACAATTAAGTGTTGGGTAGAGTGGTTATAACTGAAGGCTGGCTATGGCTCTTCTAAGATGTTTATGCTTTTAAAACAAAATAATACACAGGCTAAATAAATTTAATTTGGTAAACTGAGAAATAATTCCATCGTCTATGAAAGAAAAATCACCCAGAGGTCTGGATTTGGCAAGAAGGCTAGAAACTGTTTCTCTCTGTGTGTATTCTGTGGACCAGCCCAGCAGCTACCATTAAATAACTACCTTGTGTGTATCAACTTGTCTTGTGAAGTGTGAAGTAAATGAGGTTATAGTCAATGAAGTCTGTCTTCATCATGATGACTTTTCCATCATATATGACATATTTGTACCTCTAATGCGTTACTTTTGTGGGTTTGAAAGAAACAGGATAATAAATAAAAAACTGCATTCCTAGAGACACCTAACAAAAATAGAATATTAATTTTCTTTAAAAAATTAAACATTTGGAAAATGTGATTCACAGCATTAAGTAGACTGCACAGGTCCTCAGTGAGGGGACCCTGGAGAAAGTATTGTTTAAACCCTCAAGAGTAAATAGCAGTGCGAAACATATACTTCACAGACGAAAATCAACTAAAATGTAAATTCTGAAATAAATAACTAACATAAAAAATAAAATGAGGTCATTGTTCACTACCCCGTAGTCTGCAGGAAACGTAGGGTGACAGAGCACAGGACGGTTGTCACTGAGAAGTCTGTCACCTCTGAACCCTGGTACTCGGATCTGCCACTTGCAACTTGACATCAGCTTTCCTTGTGATCTGGCCTTACGGGTCTGTGGTTCAGTGATGACAATGCTGGACACTGTGTCTGAACTCTACATTGGTGAACGCAGGAGTTGGGAATTCATTTGTTTTCAATCTGGTATTTCTTTCATTTAATGTTTTTCATAAAAGAAAGCCCCCAAGCAGATTGGTGCTAGGGTTCTTCTGAACTTGGCTCTTTTACCTCATCGTGGAGAATCTTGAAAGGAGAGGTGGACAGCACTGGGTGATGCACTTAAGGCCCCCATAGCAGCCTACCCTGCTGCCTGCCCACTCTCAAACAGCGTGTACTCAGACTTCTACGCTATGAGAGTCAAAGGGTGGGAGGTACCACCATTTCTGGTACTTACGGGTTTTTAATAAATATTACAACTTCAATATCAGACTTCAAATCTTGCCAGAACCTCAAAAACCTTCAATTTTTGTCTTACAAAAACACTTAAAATAAAATAAAAAAGATCACCACTTGATTTTTTTTGCATTTTCCTGTAAATGAAAACATTCATTAAAAAGTTCATCTAAGAAAAGTTCTCATGTATCTTAAAAAAAATCTTCTGTACATGTGTTCCCATAATTGTGTTGAAATTAATGGAAAATTAAAATAGCCAATGCAAGACAAATGAAGGCAAATACTGTACACTTGCTGGGAATCTCTTCCACCGTAAGATTCACTGTTTTCCCAGTTCTAATCACAGAAGCCATTTCAATCTTGATCTTGAAGGATTAAAGAAGCTTGTTTGGCTGAGGGGCCACGGGTACATCAGAAGTGATGGTATTCAGCAAGCATGACTCAGCATTAAACCATTGGACCAATCAGATGAGCTTCTAGTACCTTCCCTCCCCACACGCTCCTTTACCTGGAGTAGCTACAGTCCTACATGGATGGTTTAAAAACTTGCTGTCTCACCTTAAAAAATAAGTGCATCAGGAATCTTTGTACATTCAAGTCACTTCCTAAGGCAAAATATCTCCCATATGTACTCCCAACTGCTTTGGTATTTGCTTCAGTTAACTGGGGTGGACTTGGGTGTTGCTGCATGCAGGCTGACTTGGTGTGGACTTGGGTGGACAAATGCTGGGAGCATGCCTTAGATCAACCTACTCCTGTGTTTGAAATGTCTGAGAGTTCTGAATGGGGCTCAAACCACTTGCATGTCCAGTCTACACTTGCTACATTACGGTGTGTGCAGCCTTTAGAGGAAAGGCATTTAATTAAGGCGTGAAAAATCTCATGCCCTCATAACAGGCTTCGCTCTTTTTGTTCTTTAGAAACATGCTGTAGGAGATTAAGACTCTTTTTGATGCCTCTGATGAACACGGAAAACTGCACTGGTGTCGACCACACCATAGTGGTCTGAGAAAATGCAGACGTACTTGCTGGTGTCTTCTCTATACCCCATCCTGCCCGCTTTCTCCCTGGGCATCTCGTCAGAACTCTCCACCATTACATCTCCTTCTCTTGCATTCTTTTTCTTTCTCATCCTTCCTCTCTCACTCTCTCTCTCTCTCCTGCATTCTCTTGGTCTCTCATTGCCCTATCTCCCTCCCCTCCCGCTGCCTCTCTTCCCCTCTCTCTTCCCCTCTCTAAGACAAATGCCAATACCTAGCAGAAGTCAGTGCGCGAGTGCATGGCTTCCGAATGTTTAGCAGAGATGAACGAGGGTAGGTAATTTTGCAGTAACTTGAATTCTATTGTGGGAAAATGGTTACTTCCCTTAGCAATCAGCAAAAATTGAGAAATGTCAGTGACTTGCATCACCGTGACACAGTATAGCGTTTGGCAGGTAAGTGTTCAGTGACTTAATTAGATGAATGGACGTTTTAGAAAAGGTAGTTTCAAATTCGAGAATTTCTGGAAACAAAGTTCAAATCCCGTGGAGTAGTGGGCCGCTTCCTACAGCTCTATCTTGCATGCAGGGAAGGATTCATCTTGCATGACCACCGTGCTGCTGCTGGCTAGGACCATGATGCTAAGGTCCTGCTGCTTCTCATGGGTCTCCTGGTACCACTCCCTCATCACTTCGGAGTCATGGGTCGGGATCAGAGTCACCTGCAGAGGGGGAGAAAAACAGATATTTAAACAGCAGCAGGGATGGATGCCAGGATATTTTTTTTCAGATAACCCAAATGTTTATTAATAAGTGAATGAATGAATAATAAAAATTATTTGGTCATAAACAAGAATGAAGTTGTGTTAATGATAAAGTCTGTTCTATAATCCCAAGTTCTCAGGAAGGAGTTGGGAAAACATAGATGTAAGTATTAAGGAAAACAAACAAAAAGCTCTCATCAGTGTATTTGGATTTAAAGCAGGACAAGGTCTTGGTTGGCTCCCGAGAAGAAGGGAACAAAAGAAAAATATTTTTCCCTCTAAAAAATGCAAATGAAGCTTTCAACTGATGTTTTCTGGGAACCATAACCAAGCTGAAAAATTTAAAAAGGTTGTTTGTTTTTCAGTGAGGGGAGGATTTGGAGATGAGAATCCAAATCATCTAGGAACTTACCAGTTCATTCATGTAAATTTCACTGTTGGCTTTTTAAATGCTGTCGTGTTAAGGAGTGTTTGGATTAGGTATATTTCTCATATTTCCATTAACATGGGAGAAATATTGTACAGACTATACTCCATACTTAATCCAAGAAGTTTTGGTTATTGCTCAAAACCCTTAGAAACCCACCCTTTGGCCTGAAAGCAGGCCGTGGGAGATAGGAATCGGGTACTGATTGGTACTTCTCATGTGAATACTATGTAAATATTAGAAAGCAATCTTATTGAAGATGCGAACAGGGTCACTGAGTGATTATTTGCAGAAACACAAATCATAACCAGTAATCTCCGTCTCGTAGGAACACAGAAACTGAATGAGCCCCGAGTGTCTGGAGCTGCATGATACCCTGAGAAACACGGCACCACTTTAGAACTCTACCTCAGGACCTGATCCCCATGGCCCTAGCCCAGTGACCACGTTCCTAGTTTTAGTCTGCGTGGCAAAACACAAATGAGTGAAAACAATTTCTTAGCATCGATTCCGCAGGACAACTCTGATTCACACACATAATGCTCAGCATGGCAGGGTGGAGGTTGGGGGTATGTGTGGCAGTAATTCACTTCAGGTCATTTTACAGATGCATGAACTCCGTCCACTGCTCTCCTCCACGGCCACTGATGGTGGGCCTGTCACGAATTCTACTCTGGGTTACCTTCCGTATGCGAAACTGACCTCCTGTGCAGTGTATTCCACGTGCAATACTCAGGGGACCCCAAATGTGGACCCACAATCACGAAGATGCCTATCTAAACACGGTTCCTTCTCTTTGCCCCTGGAACTAGCTTTAATGCAGCTGAGGGGTAGGCCTCCCGTTCTTACCTGCATGTTGCTTCCCCACTGAGCCTTCCCTTCCAACAAGGCATCCAGGACCGCCCGGCTGGGCTCCTCGGCAGCGGGGTCATTCCCACTCACCACGTAGTAAGATGACCTCACTCTCTTGAAAAATTCCACGTCAACATTCTTACTGCTGCTGTGGTTGGGAATATAGCACAGGTCCAAATACACAGGGAGGCCCGGAGGCACGGCAGGCGGCTTGGCCGTCTTCGCGGTTCCTGGTCCTTTGGGAACAAAGACAAAGCAAGGGGCATAGCAGTGTGAAGACACCCAGACGTCCACAGGCATGCCCAGCTAGGTCCTCTGGGACATGGAAAGGCTAGCAGTATTCCCATTTCCCTGACCTTGGACAGGATATAAACGCTGGAAATCTGAGACAATATACCATGGTTGTTTGTCATCTCAGTAGGAGAAACTGAGAATGAGGTGGCTTCCCTTTGCAGACAACCCATTAGGAAGTAAAAAGAGTTTCCAGGACTTTTCAAAAGAAGGAATTAGATGGTGGCACTCTTCACCCAAAGGATCCATTAATGTGCATTTTAATTTGAAAAAAAGCTCTATAAGAGTTCTGTAAGAGGCGTAAGCTATAGATCCTGGTGCCATATGGAATTGAACGACTAAACACAAAATGGATCGATAAGTTTTCAACAGTAAGACATTTCTGATCACCAACGACCAAAGATTACTTTAAAATCGGATGTGTAATGAATACACGGGGTTTCTGGTAGTGCTTGCCAGTGTGACACCACAAACTTCACTGCAGCCTTGGTTCTGGGCCTACAGTGGGCCCTCTGTACACCACTGGCTATCGGAACTGCAATGGCAACGGACGGTATTTGAAACAAGCAGCTCTTGTTGAAACATAACGGTTTCATTATGGAAACAAAGTCTTTTCATAGTGTTCTACCATCACCTTAGCATGTAAGTTTCAAATTAGTGTATCTTTGGATTGGCTTGTGCTAGAACGTCTGATTTAAAGACACTGTTATTTGAGTTAATGACTTGAGCCTCAGTAAAAAAAAATGTTGGGTTGGAGCTGGGAAATAATTCCCGAATAATTTCTGAAATGACCCTAAACACACTTCTGCCATCCTGTACTACATATTTATGGCAGGCAATGTTCTCAGCATTGATTATTATATAACAAAATTATTGGTCAAGTTTGAAAAATTCTGATGGCTCTCTCCATCCCACAGTATCAAATATTCAGCTAGAATTTAATCCTTCATGTATAAATGATAAGTACATTCACTTCATCAGTTTTCAGATTTTCATCTTTAATAAATACTACATATACATGTATATATACCAAAGAACTGAGTTAAAGTAAATTTCTATATAAGTTCATATCAGTAACTGTTTGATTTGTATATCTATTTATACGTCTGGATACCCAGGGTTGTATAAAGATTTCCTAGAGAAAAGAGGAAAAGATTAAGAACCCCTTAATTAATAAACATTTAAAAATCCAAAAGAAGCATTCATATTTGGCAAACCATAGTTTGGTGACCTTAATAAAAAAGGATCTCTTAAACGTATTTTGACCCTCACCCACAGCTAAACAGGATTCCCTAACATTTGATCTAGGAAGTAGTTCAGACCTCAACCCATATGGTCTCCATGGTCCTCAGCACCTAAGGCTCATCAGGCTTGCATGACTTTTAGGACTTCAAGGGCTTTTACCCATGAAGCCATCTCAACAGCTCCTGTCTTTAGCTCTAACATCAAAAGAAAAAAAAAGATAGTGTTTTGGCAAAATTCAACTTTTTTTTTTTTTACTTAACCTATTAGATGAGTTCCATGCTTTCTCCTAAGTATAAGTCAACTGTCAACTCTCCTAGACCAGGGAGGAACCTATTTAGTGGTTTTATGTTTAATCTGATCATGAAGAAAGTCAGTTTGTTTTCTACATAAATTTTGTAAAGGCCACGCCTGACAAAATCCGATGTCCACAATAAAATAAAAGCCTGAGGTTGTAACCAAAATGTCCTAAAAAACACTGGATGTAAAAGCCCCAGAAGCTGGTCCATCAGATTTCCCCTCATAGAGCAAGGAAATGCTTAAATTAATTTTTTTGCTTTGCACATTTGGATAAATGTCTACTATTTTATGTTTTGAAGATCTCTGGGTAAGTATGTGAAGCAAACAAAGTGTATTACTACAAACGATGACAGCAAGAAGAAGAAAGTGTGCTGCCAACGAGCCATCCTATCAAAAGCCTGGGCACCCTATGATCCCAGAACAGGAGGTAGAGGCAGGAGGGTCACAAGATGAAAACCAGCCTGGGCTATAAACCGAGACCCTATCTCACCAAACGAAAGAGAAGTCTCAAGTCACTACTCAGAAATGGAGAAGGCTGGGTATCAGTGGCAAGTCAGGAGCCATCCGACATCGCTGCTTAGCTCCTGCTGAGAAGAATTCCGGTTAGGGAGGCCATGGGTAGGAAAGAAGAAACAGCCTTCAATGTTTCCCGCTTTTTCCACTAGACACTTATTGCTCGACTGGAATCACGCTGTCCGTGAACAGGAAAGAAAATACAACAGATGCTTCAATGGATGGCTTTTTAAAAATGTGTAATTTTTAAAATAATTTTACATTTTAAATTTTACAGAATAAATATTGGGCCTAAACTGAACACTCTAGGTCTGCCAGGAAAACTCTGGTTTGCCATAGGCCTTTGGGAGCTCCTGGCCTATCACCCCAATATGATTGATTGATTAATCGATTGATTGATTTCTCTCTCTCACTCTCTTTCTTTTTTTTTTAAGACAGGGTTTCTCTGTGTAGCCTTGGCTATCCTGGACTTTGCAGACCAGGCTGGCCCCAGATTCACAGAGATCTTACCTGTCTCTGCCTCCCTGAATGCTGGGATTACAGACATGTACTACACGTACAAACATGTGATTTTTAAGGTCAATGTGCCTAACGCCTCCCAGAGCAGCCTGAGGGTTTATTTCTGAAGGTTTGCAAGAGGCCTGTAGCTGCTGCCCAGAATGACACCAACCCAGCAATTCCACCCCACAGATCCCTGCAGCACCGGGCCATATAACCTACTATCTCTAAGCCACACAGGGGCAAGAGGTATACCTTTAAACAGAAGAGGAAGGCAGAGGGAAGGTGAAACATTAGTCCATGCTCTCCGGTCTTCCCAGCAAAAGGTCAAACAGAGAAGGAGTCAGGCTTTTGAGTGAAGACACGCACATGGTGTGTAAGGGGACACCAGCACCCCCTGCCTACCTGCTGTTGCGGTTTTCGCTGACTTGGATGCGGAGGCGTTGGCGGCGTTCTTGGTGTCCTTGTCTTTCTCTTCCCCACGTGTGGCCTTGACCTCAGGAGTGGTGGCGGTCTTTGTAGCTTTTTCCATGGATTCTTTCTTCTTGGGAGAAGCCACTCTGGATACCTTGTCCGCAGATTCCTTCAAGGCTCCTGGTTTGGGGGAAGCTGCCAAAGGCTTGGACTTCCCATCAGCTTTCTTTACCGGTGAAGAGGATTTGGTCTTTGTGCCTGGCTTCTTGGTCTTGGTCTTCTCTTTCAGGTCCTTCTTCAGAGCTTTTCCTAGGTTCTGCTCAATGGCCAAGGCCTCAGGGTCCACCATGGACACATCAGGGTGACGAGGAGAAGGGCTCCGGTCTTGCATGGGGGCTGGAGGGGGGTCCATGTGTTTGTATGTGACAGTTTTGTCTGTGGGGATGGTCTCTGACTCGTCTTCGGAGTCGATGTTAGCATCGGCTGTGATGGAGGGGCACTCTTCAGTCTCTGGGGGAACATCAGAGTCAGTCTGGGATGGGGCTGACTCGCTGACTGAGGTGGGTGGAGTTTCATCACATTGGCGGCCCTGTTGCTTTCCTCCTGAGGGTGGGGGCCCTCCTCCAGACTGAGTGAGGGGCTTCTCAGATTCTTCAGTGGGCTCCTCACCCGCAAACCACTCGAGAGGATTCGGATTAATGAAGGAAGGTGAGAGCTCCGTCTTGGGATGCTTGTACTCACAGGAGGACACCAAACACAAGTCAACATCTTGGCGGGCCTCTGAGGGGGACTTCTTTTCTGTAGTGTAGCATCGATCTGGAGTCTCATAGGAGTATGTGGATGCCTGCGGGGTCTTGCTGATCTTCTCCATGGTCTCATAACAGTATGTGGAGGCATCTGGGCTCCGTGTTGTTTTTGTAGATGTCTCATAGGAATAGCTTTCAGACTCGGGAAAGCTGGTAAGTTTCTCAGTGGTTTCGTAGGAGTAGCTACAGTCCCCAAGTGTGGGGCCACCATCCTCGGAGTCATCATAGCCATTGCTGATGTCATCCAGGAGCCTTCTAGACCCCTCAGTCTTTTCATAGGTGTAGCCACTCACTTCAGGGGTCCGGGTGGTCTTCTCAGTAATCTCACAGGCATAGCCGCCCTCTTCAGGGGTCTTGGCAGTCTTCCCAATGGTCTCATAGGAGTACCCACTGTCACATGGAGATTTTATGGTTCTCTCTGTCTTCTCATAGTAATATCCACCCACATCGGGGGTCCGGGTGGTTTTCTCATATGATCCATACTCATAATCTTCTTCATCTGGGGACCTGGTGGCTTTCTCAGGTTTTTGATAGGCATAGTTAAAGTCGCCAGGTGTCTTCCCTCCACTGTCCTCCACACCAGATGTGGTCAAATCTCTATTCAAGGCCAGATGATGTTGCATTGTATCAAAAAGCATTGAGGCACGGAAGCCATAGGGCTCCGCCGATGCTGCATCTTCTGGTGGGGAGGAGGAGGTCTGGCAAGCTGCTGCACTCTCTTTAGCTGCACAGGTAGACTCTGAAAAGCCAGGTGAATACAAAGGCGAGGACTCTCGTGGGGTGAGTGGAGAAATATCAGATTTTGGAGAGAGCTTCTCCCCTTCCAGACTTTGCACTTTTTCAGATGTGAGTGAGGCATATAAGGACATATCTCTGGGAGGAACTACGTCAGAGAGAGTGTCTTCCTGAAGAGGAGAGGCTATCTGAGAGGGGGTGTGAGCAGAAGAGGTGGATGGAGAAGCCTCCACCTGAGACACAGAGATGAGCTCAGACAGATCATTATCCTGGGTGTAGGACGGCTCCTCCATTGGGGGGATCTTATGTGACAAACTAGAGTCCTGGATATCAGAGGGACTATAGTCCACTTCAGTCGGCCCATTTTCCGTGATGTGAAGCATACTCGCACCTACAGTAGGGTGATCTGGAGACTGGCGACTAAAGTCCATAGCAAGGGAGTGCTCAGGAGATTCCTGGCCAAATTCAATAGACATCGAAGACTGTTCAGATCGGTGATCTTGAACTGGTGTCCTGGATTTGGCTGTCTTGGGAGAGAAGTCTGGAGGAGAAATTGACATTGGTCTTGGGCACTCTTCTTTAGATGGAGACATTTCTGTTTCCTGGAAAGTGGTAGGTGTTTGCACAACAGATACTGAAAGGGAGTCATCCACCTCTGTGGAATGTGGGGAGCCCACTTCAGCATGCAGAGAAGGAGACACGTCATCTGTGGTTGGCTCTGGAAATGAGCTTGTAGCCACAGAGGCAGTAGAGACTGAGGCCACGCCTTCCATGTGAGAGTAGGTATCTTCTGCCACTCCCTCATCCACAGGCGTGGCTGACTTGTCTGATACAGTGCCTTCTGAAATGGACATCTTGGTATCTTCTTTGAAAGAGCCAAACTGACTGACATCAATTTGTGTTGGAGATACATCTCCTCCCAATTTCCTTTCATCCAAAGCCAGAGCTGATTGAGAACTTGTGATTTCCACATCGTCGGTTTTCTTCTCTGGATCGAAGTCATCCTTTATGGGTATGAAGCCTGTGCTTTTCCCTTCCTGTTTGTCTTGGTAAAGACCAGTGGAAGTCAGGTCAGAAACTGGGCTTTCTTTGTCTGGGCTTTGCTTTCCACTCTTTCCTTCAAAGGGGCTTTCAGTACATCTGCCAAGAGCCTTGCTATCAGCACTTAGAAAGTCTTCATATGCAGACTCAGATCCAATGAGGGGAGGACTGCGTAAAGGAGACAGAACTTTCTCGATAGGAGACTCTGAGTCAGGCACAGGCTCATCCATGGGACTTATGGAAGCTCTCTCATTCTCATCTTTGGCCTCACTGAACTCAAAACTCACTGGAGCTGCCTGGGACTTTTCAGTGGCTTCTGTAGGTAGGTGACTAGACTTCTCCTCGGTGGGAGATTGGTAGTAAGGCGTATGGCCAGCACTGCCAGTCACAGACTGAGATGGCGACACCACCTCCAGGGTCTTCTCCTCGGGACTGGCACAATGCTCTTCAACTACTGCAGGGGTTGCTCCAGGAGACACTGACGTTGCTTCTGCCTCTGCAGAGGCTTTAATCTCATTGGGTGTCAGAGAGAAATTCACGCTACGTTCACCCAGGGGAGTCTTCTCTATGGGTGATGGTGGAGAAGGACTCAGGGATGGACTCTTGGCTGGGCTAAGTCTCTCATCTGAAACATCTTTGATGTCCAACACGGCACTGGCTTTCACATCTTTCTCTTCTGAGCAGTAAGCGTCACGCAGAGCGGACTTGCTGAATTTGTCTTCTTCCATGGATGAAGGAGGTGATATGGTGGAGGCGGAAGCATTATAATCCTTGCCATCGGTGGCATCTGTTTTTGACCCTTCTGACAATCCATTGAATGATGCAACAACAGGTTTGGAGTATTCCTGAGAATACAATGAAGACTCATATTTGGTAATGTTTACGAACTCCTGAGATGGGGACTCTGTCTCCTCATTGTTGGTCTCATCGCTCATCACATCACGGGGAGTAGACATCTCATCCATTGGGGTAGGCTCACTAGATATCTCAATGGTAGACTGAGTATATCCTGAAGTGGCAGTGAATTCCTCTGGTTGGTCTTCTCGATTCTCCTCATCAGAAGCAGTGGCCTCACTCTCGGAGCCTCCAGGTAGGGTCTCGTCATGAATAGAAGATGCTGGTTCTCGGCCAGGAGACTGGGCTCCAGGTTGCTTGGCTGATGCGCTCAGGAATCCATACTGCTCTTCAGCAACGCCAGCTTCCGCAGCCTTGTCAACCACAGCCATCACGTAATCTTCAGCCTCAATTTTTTCGGGCTCATAGTCTTCCTCTCTGGCATCCTCTGCTTTGTCCTCCTCTTCACCCTCCTCTTCAGATTGTTCGGCTTCTCCTTTCTCAAGCGCCTCATCCATGTCTTCTTCTGCCCGGTCATCACCACTGGCCACAGACTCCCTCTTCTCCTTAATGTGCACATCAGCCTCAGCCTTTGCACTTTCGTCATCTTCTGTGGGGCTGTGCTTGGAGGCGCTCCCACTTACATTGTCTTCCCCGTCCTCTTCTGGCTCTTCAGCCTCCTCAGTTTCTGCCTTCTCTTCATAGTCTCCAGTCTCTGAGGATTCTTCAAAGCCAGCTCCTTCATCTTCAAATTTCTCAATGTCATCCACCCCCTGCTTCTCAACTGGCTCCAGCTCCTCGGGGGTTTGCTCACACTCGCCCTCCCCTTCAGTGGTAGTGATCCCCTCATCGGGTGATTCAGCAGAACCTTTGATGACTTCTGTCTCTTTCTGGATGACGTAGGCTTCTACGGGCTCTGTTTCCTTCAGTTTCTCGTCATCGTCAATGAGCTCCAGCTGAGGCTTGATGTCCTTAGCCACATCAATCTCCTCAGCCTTTAACTCTTCAAAGTCCTTGGTTAGATCCTCAGGGGATGACATAAGGGACCTCTCAGCTTCAAGCTCTTTGGCAGGACCACTGGCGGCGATTCCAGCCGCTGCCACCACAGCAGCCGTGGTGGCGGCAGTGCCAACAGCTGTGGCGGCCGCTTCTGTGGTCTTGCCTTCCTTCTTAATGACTTTAACCTTCCCCTTATCCTTGAGTTTGCCAGCAGCAACAGGCTCCTTCTTGGTAGACTCTTCTTTCTTTGCTACTTTTGGTTTCAGGGCAGCTGGCTTTTTTGTCTCTGACAGGGGTGTCGATTTCTTTATGTCCTTGGAGATCTTCTTAATTTCCTTTTTGGGTTCCTTTTCTTCCTTTTTAACTTCTTTCTTTTCCTCTTTCTTCACTTCCTTCTTGGCATCCTTCATGGGAGTTTCTTTTTTAACCTCTTTCTTGATCTCTTTTTTCTCTTCTTTTTTGATTTCTTTTTTGATCTCCTTCTTCACCTCTTCCTTTTTTGGTTTCTCATCTTTCTTGATAGGTGTTTTGTCTTCCTTTTTAGCCACTTCCTTCTTGGGCTTCTCCTCTTTCTTCTCTTCAGGTTTTGCCTTGATTTCCTTTTTCACCACTTTCTCTTTGGTGACCTTGGGCTTGCTCTCGGTGGCTTGCTTCTCAGCCACCTCAGCTTTCACTGGGGACTGTTCCTCTCTGCTGGGCGCCTCCTTTTCTGTCACTGAAGGTTTGGTTTCCGTCTTTACCGGCTTGTCTTTTTTCACTATTACTTTCTCTTTGCTTTCAACTTTGGGTGTTTTTTCCACTTGACTAGCTTTTGTGACTTCAGGGACTTCTTCTTTGGACTCTTTCCTCACCGATTTACTGGGAAGTGATTTTGCAGCTGGCTTCAGACTTTCTCGGCTGTCAGCCCTCTGTTTCAGTTTGACCTGTTTCGTTGTGGGTGTGGGCACCTGGCCAGTGAGATCTTTTTGGGTGGCTAGTGGTTGCTTTAGGAAGTCTAGATGTTTGAGTTTTTCTAACCCTTCTAGGATGTTGTATTGGGTGCTGTTTCCAGGAAACAGAACACGAATGATTTTCTCAGCAGGGTTGGCTGGATGCCACACAATCAAAGATGAGACTGAAGTTAAGTAGGAAACTGGGATATCTACTTCTTGACCGTTGGGCAGGATTAATTCTGCCTTGTCTTTGTTGGTGCCAGTCCACTGTTGCATAAAATACTGCATCTCCTTGCTGCTCTTGACTGGGTTAAGCACGTACATCTCAAGTTTGCCCACTCCCATTTTTTGGAATAGGATGACAGGCTCAATGGTATTGCCTACGCTTCTAAATAGAGGCTCCGGTTTCATGGACAATTTGTTTAGATACTGGAGAGTGAAGCATGCTTCTTCTACGCTTCTCTTCATCTTGAGGTTGGGTTCTGGGTTTTTCAGATTTTCAGGTACGTTGAGAAACACAACCCCCAAATCAGGGGAGATGAGGTTTTTCATCCAGTCACTGTTGCTGGTGGAACCCTGGGACCGTTCCTCCTCCAGCTCTGCGATCTTCCGCTGCAGCATGCTATTGATCCCGGGCAAATTGTCATCCCCAATGTGGGTGAGCAGGATGGAGTCCACTCGGTCCAAGTGCCGAATGAGCTTCCAGAAGCAAGATTTTCTTTCCGATCCTCCGTTAATGAGCATATTGAATCCGTTCACTGCAAACAGGGCAGAATCACCCCGACCCCCTGGGAAAATATAACAGCAGGGCTTGGAGAGCTTGAGAAATCCGCCCGAGGTCGGGGGTTCCAGGATGTCAAAGGGAGAAGGGACTTCCACAGACTCTGAGAGATACTCAGTAAACTCAGAAAGTCCCTCCATTTCTGGCAAGATAGAAGCTGAGTTGAGCTTAATGTTGATGAAGTCTTGAAGATTGTGTCTGTCAAGGTTGGAGTTCTTCCAGTCTCCCTCCTCGGGGCAGAAGAGAGTGAGGCTGGCTTTGTTGGCAGGGTGGGTGGTGCTCAGGAGCTCCCCAATCTGGGTTCAAAAAAAGAAAGGAAGAAAAGGGTTAAGCGATGTCATCATTGGCTCATCACCTCCATCTACTCTTAGTTATTATAGGATACTAGCCCTAGTGAATAGGGCTAGTATCAAACATGTACTTGGTCCCAGCACTTGGGAGGCAGAGGCCAGTGGTTCTCTGTGGGTTTGAGGCCAGCCTAGTCTACAGAGAGACTTCCAGGACAGCCAGGGTTGCAGAGAAACTCTGTCACAAAGAACAAAACAACAACAACAACAAATGCACTTGGCTTAGCCAAGCAGTGTAGTACATGTCTTTAATCCGAGCACTTGGGAGGCAGAGGCAGGTGGATCTCTAAATAAAAGGCCAGCCTGGTCTACAGAGCATGTTCCAGCACAGCCAGAGCTATACAGAGAAAGCCTGTGAGTACTTAATTACTTGGCCATGGTCCTGACTAAAATATTGATACACTTGAATTTTGGAAGGTGGACAGCCTCTGGTCTGAGTCCCCATACGCACCCTCTGCTATCTTGTGGCTCCTGCTGTAGAATCCTCTCCCTGTATGCCCTTGCCCCAGAACCGTGCTCCAGTTCCAAAACAGGGAACTATCTGGGTAACTGGTGTTTATATCTCAGCAATTATAAAATAATTTGAATATTGTCTCTGGGTATTTGCCATGCAAAGATGCTCTTTAACAGATACTAGACTATTACAGGAGAAAGCTGTAGCTATCGTTTCACCATGGATTAGAGACCTTTACTTTAGCTGTGAGTGAATAAGATCTCATTGTTTTTGTTTTCCAACATGCCACTCAGTACCTCCTAAGGAAGGGAATTTGGAAAACTGAATCAGCACCAGAGTAACAAATATGGTCTATAGAAACGGTTTTCTTTTTCACTATCAAGGCCATGTTTTTTTTGTTGTTGTTTTATCAGTTTTGACTCAGCAAAGGCAAGTCATGTCATAAGCTCCAAATCTCACACATCACTCAGAGATTCAAGGGACAAGGGCTCTGTATCCTGATGCAAAGGATTCAGGGCTCAAACAAATGGCCATTACTGAGCCATTGGCTCTGGACTCTTACCCTTCATTTCTTATCTCAATGAATTCCAGAATACTATCATTCCAAGGCTATGACTGTGAGGGTATGTGCACAACAACGATGTGTAGAACCCATACTTTCCTATGTTCGATTGCAGGAGAACAGCCATTTTTGTTTTGTCAGACTATCAATGCCAAAGCATAACAATTGATCTCACAAAATACCAAAGCAACAATGCTGGGCTATTTTCCTCTTACTTGATTCAATAATGTTCCATAAAACAGTTAAGAGTCAACTCCTGTTTTGGAAGCTAAGAAAATTAAAATAGCAAACGGAGGTACCCATAGGGTGAAGGGAATCACTGATCAAATCATTTCTTATAAACATCAGCCATCTATGAGGGAATCTTTGTTCAGATTATTTGCTAGCCAAAGCAAACATGAATAAGGATTCACTGCTATTGCATTTACTTAAGCATTTATTTACTTATTTACTTAGTATTTGTTGGGCATATGTGTGTCACGGTGTATGTGTGTGACAGTCAGAGGACAACCTGCTGGTAACAGGTGGATCAGAAGGAGGTGGTGGTGAAACTTAGAGCCATCTCCATCCCATTGGTCCTTTAATTTTTTTCCTACATTTTATTTATTTATTTAAATGGTTTCTTGTCTATGGTGTGTGTCACCACTACAATTTCAACATGGTAAGGGTCCTCTCATTCTTAACTCTCATACAGAGTACATAAGAACAATTCATGTTTTACATTTTAAGGCACAAATTAAAGATAATCCAAACTGAGAAGTCTTTCACAGCAAAAATTTAAAACTAAGTTCAGTTCATTTTAATCTCTGACATCCAGTTTAGCTGATCTGAAGCAGATTGAAGGCATGGTCTAGCTGTGTGTGTCTGGAGTCATTCAGTCATTAACTTAAATTTTTTTTAGATTTATTTATTTTGTTTTATGTGTATAACTGTTTTGCCTGCATGTATGTATGTGTACCGTATGCATGCCTGGTGCTTAGGACGTGAAGAAAAGGGATCAAATCCCTGAGCTAACGTGATGCATGTAGGTACTAGGGACAGAACTCAAGTCCTCTAGAAGAGCAGCCAGTTCTAACTGCTGAGCCACCTCTTCAGCCCCCAATCATGAACTTTTTAATATGAAATATATAGTCACCTCATTCAATGAGAAAGTAAGAAGACTTGAGGAATATTATCCTACTTTCCATCTTTTTACCTGTTCCCAGAGGGTTCCTATGAAATGCAGGAAACGACTCAAACACATATAAGGTTGCCAAGAATTCTGAGGAAGTCAGGGAGCATGAAAGACATCCAAGAGCCATCACTGGGTAGAAAACTATGATTCAAGGTGATCAGAAAGGCAACCCAGCACTGCTGGACAAGTCTCTATACAGAAAGGGAAAATCTAATTTATCTGGGAGAACATCAGCATGCTATACCTGATGAGACAAGAACTCAAAGACAAGGGTTAGAGAAAGCCAGTTAAGGAGATAAGAAGGATATCACAACATCCTTGGGACTGCCCAACAGACCTAAAGCCTCTGGGTTTTCCCAGAGTCCACAGTTCCAGGACAAGTATCAGGATGAGGACAGGATTCAAGGGCAACAGGAGTCTCAGATACCCAGTCCACAGCGATGCTCAGTCCACACTTACAGAGCGCATGGTGAGATCAGTAAGAAAGATTTGACAATGCTGGCAGTAGTAAGGAAATGATGACTAGTTCTTTGAAACTGGGGCTGCTTCCTAGCAAACTGGGAAGCCATGTTAATGGTAACAGCAGCCACACAGCAAACCCTACTACAACGAAAGCATCACTACCTGTATTTAACCAGACTCAGTATACTAGGTTATACTGCACCAAGACTGGTCAGTTCAACACATGCTGTCTCCCTGAAGCTGTAACAAATGCCTGCCCATGCTTATCAAGTAGAGACTGTCACCATGGTTCTTACAAGATGGACGACAGACATGAGTAGGAGTAATACTGCTGTGGGGTAAAATCATCTCTTTTGTTAATTACCTTTCCTGATTAAGTGCAGGCACACTGAAGGAGGAAGGAAGATAAAGGAATAAATGGCTTTACCGGAGATATTAACAAAACCAGACTTTAATTTCTAAACCGTGGACTTCTAACTGCATTTTCCTTTTTGATTAAGGGACGTGCTTAGCTGAAGAGGAAACACTGTAGACAGTGTATCTCCCGGATTTGGTAGGGCATTTAACGGGGTCTTGGAATCGTGTGATAGCAGAATTAGCTGGATTTACAGGCAGCCACACAAGCGGCGCTTCTTCACGTCAGCCCAGAGGACCATCTGGAGCAGGCTGTTTTCAGTTCACTTCTGTCCTGTTGAGTATTGACTAGGATGAAAACGGAGCAGACATGCTTGTCAAATCTGAGCATAGCTTCAAAACGGGAGTCGTAACGGGATGTGGGGATGTGGGACGGTAGAGCTAAGGTGTTTATGGAAGCTTTGGAAGGCTATGACGGCAAGGCAACAATGAATGGGAAGGCACCCTAACAAGCAGATTTGGCTTAACAACAATATCCATGGAAAACCTGGGGGATTTTAGCTAACAGTCAAATGGCTTTACATGAAGCTAAAGAAGCTTAAACGTCAAGGTCCCTCACAGGCTTGGTTTTCTTCTGAAGTACTGTACTTAAAAGGTATGCTAATAATGGGTTTTCCTTTTCTCCATATTATGTTAAGTTGCAGAATGCCTCAAGGCCTCTGTTTCTTCTCCATTGACATCTACTCATGCTTGGAGAAAACTGGAAGCTTTTAGACTTAACTAGACTGAAAACTGTTCAAGTCGCTGGCTCTGGTGACCCTAATCTGGTCAGGTGACTTTTGGAATGTGGTGTCTAGGTTAGGTCAGGATATGTAACAAGCTGTGTTTACTTGTTTGTGATCTCTCTGTCTGCTGCTGCTGTTTGTCAAACCCATGGTCTTGGGAATGCTAGGCAAGCACTCTACCATTGAACTATACCATCCTCTACCCAAATTGTGACATTTTACAGAAATCTAATTAAACAAACAAAACTTCCTGAAATAAGGCCCTGCTGGATCCTTCTGTTTGACTTTAGCCTCTAGAGTTCTTCCTAATGCTTCTCTCTCTAAAGTACAACATCTGTCTTCAGGGCTTTAAATAACCTTATACCACCTGTCTGATAACTCCAAGGTGTTAAAGAATGACCAGGGCTGAAAGCTTGGATTTCCCTCATCTCCATTATGACAGGGAACACATAGGACCTTTTGCATTTTATAGATAACTAAGAGTAAACCCAAAGATAATTAGTCTAGGAGATGGGTGGAAAGGGTGCTGTAGGTGAACCTGGGTTAGGGTCCCGTCTTGAAGATATAATGAAACAAAAAAGCCTCTTCCATGGAAAGGTTGAAAATGTACCTATAAATGTTTGTTTTTCTAAAGTTATGTTTCTGATTCTTTTTCAGTTAAGTAGTATCTTTCAAGGGTTGGATAAATGGAACAAGACTGTACAGAAGATGACCTCAAATAAGTTGTTCTGTAAGTCTTCTTCCAAGGCAACAATACATAATCATAGTTCCAAACATAAATATCCATTGGTCTAGTCTATCTAGTGATTTTGAAAGCTTTTTTATTAAGATGGGTAGTCGTGGCACACACCTTTAATCTCAGTACTCGGGGAAGCAGAGGCAGGAGGATCTCCGTGAGTTCGAGGCCAGCCTGGTCTATCGAAAGTTTCAGGACAACCAGGGCTATACAGAGAAACCCTGTCTTGAAAACCAAAACCAAACAAACATAGTTTTTAATTTGGCCTGTATCTCTGTCTGTGTAGTACACACAGGCAGTGCACTTGATGGTGAGAAGGTATTGGAGTCACAGAAAGTTAGGAGCTGCCATGTGGGTGCTGGGAATTGAACCTGGGCCCTCTGGAAGAGCAGCCAGTGCTCTCAACCTCTGAGCCATCTCTCCAGTCCCTATTCTAGTAATTTTCAACTCACTTTAGCTATAGCTATGTTCACATAGAAGAAACACAGGCTGAGTTTCCTCTGGTTTGGCAGGACAGTAGGCATGAGTTCTACATACCCCTGTGCCTCACCTTCCAGCAGCACCCTGACAACAATAATCTAGTCTAGAAGAGACCCTTCCCTGTGCCCTGAGCATGACTCCCTCTGGAGAAGGTGGGGTAGGGGAGGAGGATATGACCTCCCACGGCATCAGTGGCGGCTGCCGGGTGTAATAAGGTACAGAACCCACCTTAAGATTACAAAGCCTAGAGAAGTTTTCCCTTCACAGAGCTTGAATTCTTTCAATAAGGCTTTCTTTTTCTTTATAACCAATGGTAAAACTGGGCCCATGCACAGCTCACTGCACAAAAATCTCAATTTCCAGGACTTTTAAAAGTGCTTTAAATAACAACTTTATGAAACTATTCCTTATTTTCAAAGAGGGTATTGCTTGGGGCCCTGATGAATGATGTATGATTCCTCCTATGTAAAATCCTGACAATGATAAAATGCTTTTTCCCTTGTTTGGTTTCATGGGGGGGGAAAAACCAACCATGATGTGGGCAGAAAGCAAACACTTAAAAGGAACTGCAGAACTGAACAGGAATGCAGGAAGGCACCCCTGTGCATGTAAATGAGCCCAGGGCTCATCTTACCATAGATCATTTGACAGTCCAACATGACATTGGGCCACTTCCTCTACAGCCCACTCCCCTCCTTAGGACAAGATGCTGACCTCTGAAATGCCAGACAAGAGCCCAAGAACCCTTCATAACACATGGCCTAAAAACATGATCTTGAGGAAAGAGCTGCTATCAGTGTTTATTCACCAATTTCAGAGCAGTCCAAACAGGGAAAATCGTAGCTCTTTCTCTGGCATTTCAGGGCAATTGAGCAATGCTGGCGTGATCCAGCAGGGTGTTTGGCTCAGCCCTGGGGAAGAGGGAATGCAGCTCTGGAGAAAGACACAGGCAAAGCTTCTGCTTTGAAGTGAGAACACAGGCCAGCTGTGAGTGAAGCCAGAGGCCTCTGCGCAAGAAGCCGCTTGCCAGGTAGGGATCTTTCTCACTCTGGTGAACTGGTGCTATGTGCCTCCAGGTACAGATGACCTCACACCCTCTGAAAGAGCTCGGGCTCCATACGCTGCTTAAAAATGTTCCTTTTCACAGTTCTGCGCTGTTTCCCCCTCCCATTCGAGGAGAGGGAAAACTTGTGTTATCTCTTCAGGGTTTTACTGAGGCCTCCCTCTGGCTGAAACCGACTGAAGCTGGGCATTTTGCTGAGAGGATAAGCACACAGCGATCTCTCTGTGACGCCTAGGCTGCCATCTCAGGGCGACAGGTCTAAATGGCTGTGGTAATTCCTATCAACACACCCCTCATTCCACTCCCCATGCCCCCCCCCATGCTGCTCATACTGCTTCCCTCTAAACACAGGGTCCAGGCATTAGAAGTAAGAGAAATTAAAATAATCAGGCCAGGAAAGGCGGCACCACCCCTGACAGAGATCAAGGCAGGGGACATCCTGCTGAAGCCAGAGAGCTCTGTGGAGAAGTCTCTCAGAAAACAGGAAAGTTAACTTTCTCCTGGAGTTCCGTACTTTCTAGTGTCCCTAGCACTTCCGCCATCTGTAAATGTTGATCATTCCTGTGCGTCCGCTGCCCGCCACACCGGCTGTGTTTCCAATCATCCATCAATCCATCGACCGCAACTGTGCTCTAGCCCAGGCCTAAGGCATTTTGACTCATAGATTTGCTTGTTTCAGAGGGGCCCCTCCTGCCTTCCCCACACACCCAGGGAGTAGCTCAGACTCGCCGCACGGAACCCACCTCTTGATCGGTGAAGATCTCTATGAAGTTCTGGAAGGAGAAAGAGCCAGACTGGAGAATGAGCTCTCCTGTGTTCTCAAAGCACTGTCCGGTGAGCACCAGCAGTTTATGGCGGGCGGCGTCAGTGATCATCAAGCGCACCTGAAACACAGCGCAGGCGCACGGTGTAAGTGAGGCTGCAGAGAGCTGGGGTCCCGCGCCCCGACCCCAGGGCTGTGCCTGAAGCTTACTACCAACATTCATTCCTGGAGTCTACTTTCTTCCGCTGAAAGTGGAGGCAGGGAGTTTTGGACAGAGCCCTGTCTGTGGGAGTTATTCATAAAATTAATTACTGTGGTTGGTTATTAGTGTGCCCGTGAACACCACGTTAAGAGTTTTGCTTTAACTAAAGACAGCCGTGCTTGTTGACTTTCTTCCCTGAGTTTCCTTCTCTTTTCAAAGCAGTCTTCACAGTTGGCAAGCATTTGTTCCACAGCTGTTGGAAAGCGTCTGCTAGCAGCCTGCAGCCTCTGAGGCCAGGTCCCCCAGCTATCCTCAGAAAGGGAGAACTCCGAGTAGGCCTCATGTCATCCCTTCCTACCCAGGATTCCTTTCTTCCAAGCCACGGGGCAACCTCAGCAGACTCCAAATGCAGCAGACTCTGGCTCTAGCAGCAAGATGCTTGACACTGAGCAAAAGCAAAGGCGACCCCTGAATGGCAATCTGGGAAACTGAATTGAAAATAACTTGCGCTAAAGAACTCTGGGTGAACTTTCAGTGGCAGCGAGCCAGCCGTCCCGGGCAGGAGCACCACCCGCAGCGCCAAGTTCTGAACCCAGTTCATGCTTGCTGGGCACTTCTGTGTGCTCTACACCCTGTTCTGCACCAGGGAAAATTAAACAGGCCGGGCCCCTGCCTAAGGACCGCACTGACCACTCAAAGAAAAACATGCATACCTAAGTGGTTGTTTCAGACTCATTTGATCCAGACTAGCTTGGATTCTTCAAAAGAAACTTGCTTTCTTTCTTTTTCTTTCTCTTTCTTCTTTCCTTCCTTCCCTCCCTCCCTCCTTCTCTCTCTCTCTCTTTCTTCCTTTCCCTGTTCCACAGCTCACCTAGGCAGTCTACCTGGGAATATACCAATCCTCTGTCTTTTTAGGTGACAGGTAGCCATCCCAGCTGGAGCTTTTGTAGGTCAGAACAGGCCCGATGACGACAGCCCCAAACTGAAAGCAACATAAGTGCCAGCAACCAAGAAATGAATAATCAGGTGTGGCATACATATGCAAAAGGATACTGCACAACCATCTAAAAAGAGTGCAGAACCGACGCATGCTACAAGACTGGATCTTGAAGCAATGAAGCTAAGTAACACAAGCTGAACAACAAAGAGAACGGCCACACGTTCTATGATGTCATTGATATGCAATATCTAAAACAGAAAAGTCTAGAGAGAAAAAATAGGGGCTGCCAGAAGCCAAGGGGACTGCTGATGGGCCTAGGAAGTTTTAGGGAGTGACGGGTATGTTTTAGAGTTAAACTGTGATTATATCTGTTCAATTTTGTAAACATATTTTTAAAAAAATCACAAAATTACATACTTTCAGTGGATAGATTCTATGGTTTATGGATTATATCCCAATTTGAAAACCAGATAGTCACAGTTGCTAAAGCATGGGCAGAAGACACCGTAGACAGTGATGCTGCAGGGCCTTTGGCTACTTTAATGTTCAAGAAGCAACTCTATTTCCAAGGAGATGGAAAAGCAGCTCTATCAGCGCTTGGCCCGAGGGGCCAGGGGTTCTCTTGGCTTCCATCAAATTCTTTTGTCAAGGTGGCTCCTAAAATTCCCAATTTCTCTCTCTAGCAATAATTTCATGTGATGCTAATGATAGCAGTAGCCATGGCCAACATGTACATCTGAGCCACCGTGTGCTACACTCCGTATTAAGCCCTGAGCACTGAAGAGAGCATCAAACAGGAGCATTCGGTGCAGGGGCTGCCATGATCTCCTTTGCACAGGGGCACACACGGGAGCAGTAAGATAACTGGACCGAGGCTGCCAGCTTGTGAGTGCGGACCTTGGACGATGAAGCCAGCTAGAGACCATGTTTCTGGTTCTTGTGCTGCCTTCCAACTATTGCTGAGGGCTAGCCTGGATGGCTCTAAAGAGGGATGCTACTGGGATGCTCTTCTCTGAGTTCCGTCCCTGTTTGTGCCAGCCTAGGGGCTTGCAGTCTGCTTCCTCTGCCACATTCCTGCTCCCTACCTTGGCAACAACATACCCTATGCATCCCTCCAATTCTACACCCTCCACAAATACGCTTCCGGCTGGCACTGGCTACTGTATCCTTTCTTCCGAGAGGCTTTTTGGAGTGATACTAGACACAGAGAACCAAGCTCTGAGCATGGAGGAAGGCTGGGAACCTGGGAGTCCTCCCTCTTACATCCCTTTCCAACTCCCACCACCTAACCCCTCTGATCAGCCAGGTGGCCATCCTGTGAGGCTCTAAGACCTCAAAGAGCTGAACACTCACCTCGGTGCTGACCGCTTCATCCGAAGGGTTGATCAGAACTACTGTTTCTAAGATGTCACTTCGGTGATGTAGGATCTTTTGTCCTGAAGGCACAAAAATACACAAAGAAGAGACCTTTAGCTTTTCCAGACAAAAACTGCTCGCCCGTTACTCAGACAGCAGAGGAATTTCCAACTCAGATGTGGCCCTGGAAACTGGGAAGCACAGTGGGTGCTACTGAACAGGAGCAGGTACACAGAGCAGGCTGAACCGGAGCTGAGTTCGTGTAGCCTGGGGCCGCTTGGCTCTCACACTGGGTCTTTCATGGTCGATGGTTAGGCAGCCTCCTGACCCAATGGCGGGGAAATTTCATTGGAGGTGGGGAAGGGTGCCAGGAAAACTCAACGCAGCTCTTGACATTTCCTTTCTCATGGTAATTGGGGATGTTTCTCCCTAACTGCCTTTCTTCTGGTGAGAACTGCTCGGAGATTAATTAGGAGCCTCATTGTGAAATGAATGACAGCCAGAAACCCAGCTAACAATTAACCCAGCAGCCAGAATGGCTGTCTGAGGCAGGCTCATGGTCTGTTGGGGTGTTCACTAATTAATTCACTTGCTTGTAGAAAAGTGAAGAAACTGTGGGCAAATGAGAATGGGGGGCAATCATCCCCCCATTGGACAGGGTGACCAAATTGCCCCACCCCAAGACAAAAGTGATGGAGAACAAAAAAGCAAGGTGTGGGAGCCTGCTTATGACATTCTGCAGGGCTTTGATACCTACTCCTTATAGTATCATCCACCGGCATAAGTCAGCAGAGACCTAGAGATGGCCTTCTACAAATACTACCCTGCCTTGACAAGGAGATGAAAGCCTTCCAGTGAATGTGGCCAGAGTCACTGATGTATGCTCTACCAGCAAACAAGGGACAGAGAGGGGTGTTCCGTTGGAAATGTGTGAGGAGGCCACGTGGTGGGGAGGGAGGACATGCCTCCTGTTTGGAAGTACAATGAAGCTTGGAAGACAGAAAAACAGAAGAGAATCGGAGGGAAATATCAACGGAGAAAAAAACACAGAAGGAAAATAGATCAGAGTTCTTCAAAAAGCTAAAATAGAATCACTTATGACCCTGCCATTCCATTTATGGGTGCAAAGTGAAAGCAGAAGCTTGAACTAATATTTTTATGCCAGTGTTAATTACAGCATTATTTTAATAGCCAAAAGGTATTAAAGACTCAAGGGTCTGTCTATAGGTCCTTGGATAAGATGTGGTCTTCTCACAGTGGAATACTAGTAAGGCAGAGAAAAAAAGAAAGCTCTGCTGATATTATAAGCATGAACCACACTACACTAAATGAAAAGAGCTGGACACAAATGGAAAAATAAGATTTCATGTCTATGATATACCCAGATACGTAAATTCAAAATAGTAATTACCAGAGGCTGAAGGAGGGGAAATTGGGGAGCTATTGCTTAATGGGTACTATTTCACGCTTGAGGCAATGAAAACATTTTTAAAAAGAAAATGATGGTTTATACAACCTCATGGATTTGGGGGTTTGTTTTTTTAATTTTTTTATACTACTTACAGTTTATTTACTTTGTATCCCAACTGTAGCCCTCTCCCTCCCTCATCTCCTCTCATGTCCCCTTCCAAGTCCACTGATAGGGAAGGTCCTCCTCCCCTTCCATCTGACCCTAGTCTATCAGGTCTCATCAGGAATGGCTGCATTGTCTTCCTCTGTGGCCTGGTAAGACTGTTCCCCCATCAGGGAGAAGTGATCAAAGAGCCAGCCACTGAGTTCATGTCAGAGACAGTCCCTGTTCCCCTTACTAGGGTATCCACTTGGAGACTGAGCTGCCATAGGCTACATCTGTGCAGGGGTTCTAGGTTCCTCATGGATTTGTAATGATCACTCCTGACTGAGTTGTGCATTTAAAAAAATAGTTAAAAATGGCAAAATTTTTATTATACTTATTTTATCACAAAATAAAGAATTGATGTGATAGCCAAATAATCCCTGAAGAGAACACTTCATGTGTGTAAGTGGCATGCTATGGATATACATGATATGGCAGTTCCTTGGCCAGAGATTTTTTTACCATGTCACCATTATCGATCATTCTTGCTTTCCATAACAGTAGTATTTTCCAGTAAACTCCAGCGAGGCATAGGAGCAGGCCCAAACTAAATGATAGTGGTGCCAAGCCCTGTTCTGAGACGTACACAGTTTCATTCAGTCCCCCTTAAGAGCGCTCATATGTGGTCCCGTGACCATCACCCACTCCTACAGAAGACAAAGAGTTGACAGAAGACAATGAGTAGCTCAGGACCCCACAACAAGTAAGTGATCAAGTCAGGATCTGGCCCCAGGTTGCCTAGGTCTGGACACCTTGAATTATTCACTTCTATGACGCTAGTTACCAAGACTTGGATTTGGTAAAAGAGACATCAGATGTTGAAGAAGAGCTAGGAGAAAGACCAACAGACCAAAACCAAAGATGTGCTTAAAGAGTGAGACATCAGCAGAGAATACCAGGTGGTCAGGTAGAGCAGAGAACTTATACGGGCAAAGTAAAATTAAATGGAAGCATGCTTTGTCCTGCTCTAAACAACCAGCGAAGAAGAAACTCCAAATAAGAACAGTGTTAAATGCTTGAGCAGACAAAGACCTGAGGCTTAGCAAAAAAATGCTAAGCCATTCGTTTCTCATGAATGCTTTATTTTGTAATTAATTTTAAAACCACCTTTTGGTTTTTTTGGTTGTTTTCCCATTTGACAACCATGCACAGTTAAAGCTAAAGCAAACACAAATTCAAATAAGTAGATGATAAAATGAAAAAAATCACACAAATCCACCCTTGAACCAGTGGTTTCTAAGTCCCTCCATCTGTGGCTTCCTTGGAACAAAGACTTCAGGATCTTTGAAGGAATGAACTTGGAGCAAGAAGCTTAAAACCAAGAAATGAGTGGCTATTTCTTCATCTTATCTTTGCTGTGAGCACCCAGAACACCAGGCAGCGTGAGATCAGGTATCATTGTTGTCATTAACTGTACTCTGTAGGGGTCACAGCATCAAATTTAAGCAAGATTTCTAGAAGCACCCCCCTCCCCAGGAGTCCCCAACACGATAGAGCTCTTTCTCTACTGTTCACAATGCTGTTGACGGCATCCATCAAAAGCGACAACAGTCAACATGGTCACACTCTGCCCATGCAGTTCAGCCCTCCCCAGAGAGGTCTCCAGCTGCTCTCTGTGAGGGGCTTCTTACCGTCCACCAGACATTCTCTTCCTCTTTGGCTTCCTCGGTTGCAAACAAAACAAATGCCAAGTAACAGCTGCTGGTTACCTCCACTCTTCCTAAGTCGCTTTTCAAAGCAGCCTGCCCAGGAATTCAGCTAATGAGGTCCTGTCCATCTTTGTAAGGACTCAGAGGGAAGACTCTGACAATGCGTGTGCACCAAGATGGCTTTCCATAGACTTGATTTGAATAATGGAAGGGATATAAAGACAGCCAGAGTGCTTCAGCTCCTGTCTCCGCTGGAATGTCGTCCACATTCAACCGCAAGACTCATAACCAAAGGTCGGACCTCCCCAGCATCTGGCAAGGCCAGGGACCTGGCTGAGAGAGCTGTCAGTTCCCCACACCCAGCATCCGTGGGTGCCGGCCCTCTGGCAGTAGGCGGCTGTCTGCTCAGGCAGCTGGGACGCTCACAAAGCTGCATATTTGGGAAATGTTTCACCCTGGGAAGAGGGCCAGGCATTCTGAGGGAGAAGCCACCACCCTTGCCTGTAAAGGTCCCATTCAGTCACTTCAGAAAAGAAGTTCCCAGCCTTTCTCCCTCACCCTGTAGTCTGCTCTCCCCACAGATACTTCATAAAGAAACCACGGGCACCCCATGAATAGTTAACCCTCCTCAGCCTCGTGGAGGCTGGACATGGAGTGATGGGGTTGTGTCACTCGGTTTCCATATGAAAAAAAGGCTTTAAAGTCTTCCTTTATAAATTCCACATAGCTGTGGGGCCTGACCTGGTGAGGTGGGACCAACAGAGAAGGCTCCTGTGTGACAAAGGGTCTGCTCCACTTCAAAATCAAAAGACGATGAGGACCCCTGAAGCAGCGGGACCCTTCAGACAATGGGCTTTTGTCTGTGGTCTCCTAGAGCCGTATTTGAAATTCAAACAGTCCATACTTTGCAGTTATTGCTGGGATTTTTTTTCCCCCTGTTTTGAAAATCTGATTTAATTGGATCTACGTGTCTTTTGAAGTTGGGTTGTTTTGCTGGTTTATGTTGAACTACATCAACATAGGTGATTTTTGAAATCTCTTAAGTTAAAAATAGATATTTCCATGCTTTTAGGACAGTTAATGGATCTCTTTGGGGAGTTTAAGGTTTTCCTTTCAGCATGAGAGTAACACACAAAACATAGGCCCTCTCCTGGGCTTCAGTGCTTGACTGTGGCTAAATTCAGGCACGCTCATCACTGAAGTCAGCCACACAGAACCTTGAGTGGGATGTGGCTGGTAGAACACTTCTCTGGCATACACTTAAGGCCTAGGTTTGACCTCAAGCACTGCATAAATTGGTCATGGTGTGCACACCTGCAATCTCACCACTTCGGAGGTGGAGGCTAAGGATCAGAAGTTCAAGATCATCCTTGGCTATATGTCAAAGTCAAAGACAATGTGGACTACACAAGACCCTGTCTTGGAAGGAAGGAAGGAACGAAGGAACAAAGGCAGGAAAGAAGGAAGGAAGAAAGGAAGGAAGGAAGGAAGGAAGGAGGAATCTGGAATCTTCTTGTACACATGGGTAGATCTTTTCTACTACACACAGAGCTCATAATGAGTAGCTGGGAGATTGAAGCATTTTGCTGGGGCCAAAGCAACCCTGAAACTTCCTCGGTCCATACCAAAATATCAAAGTAGCAAGAAACCTTCTGATGAACACATAACTGATAAGAGCTTCTAAGTAGTTCTTATGAGTACAGGATCTATCTCCAACTCCCTCTCAATGATTACAAGCCAGAGATTTCAATTTATTAAACTGCATGACATGGAGAAGATGAAAAGGGACCTGAATCACCAATAGCCAAGATGGTGGTCAGGGGCTCCTGCCAGGAGAAAAGCCCGGCTGCCCCATCCCTATCCTTTTCTCTGCCAGTTCCCACCACTGTCAAGCCTTTGCTATCACCTCTCTCGGCCTTTGCCAGCTGAAAAACTAGAGTGACTCATCTTGAAAAAGGCACCTGGCCTTGTGAACCAAAACTAGATAGACCCCACCATTGTAAAGATTAAAGAGCATCCTAGGGTTAGGTTGAAAAATGCCTGGGCTAAAGATGGCCTGAGGCTGTTTAGTTAAACATAAGGTTTGGTCAGTCAAGGGCTATGAACACCCCTAGATATTAAGCAGGAAAGGAGGCAGGGAAAGTGCTGGCAGACCTTCAACCCGACCTCTTCCTCACAGTAGGGCAAGTAGCGGGCAAACCCCTCACCTCAAACTTTTGTACTCAAAACACTTTGCTGGTAAAGTTTAGCTGAATGGATAAAAGCAAGAACCAAAAGATGTGCTTCACAGGCATGGAAATCATAGCCCTATGGTCGGTAATTACCTACAGGTCTCCAGGCAGCTTTTAATGACGGGTTTTTATTTAAAACCATAACCAGGCTTCCTTACTCTAGGAACCCACATCATATGCAGGGCAAATGTGTGGTCAATTTGAAGAGAAACAGAGCTGGTATGGAAGGAATTACCTCTGGGTGGAGAGCAAGCCCTGGCTCAGCAGGAACTACCACTAACGTTCCCTCACAGGGAAGAGGTGATGCCAGCTCGTGGGGAAGCTGCACGGGAAGCTGTAAAGGTGGTCTCTCTCCCCTGAGTCCCTCTACCCAACCTGTGAGCACAGGTTACCAGGTAACAGGCTTCTGAGAGACCACAATTAGCAGATCCCATCCCCCCTGCACTCAGGGACAGAGGTGAGAAGAAGCATCTAGAAGAGAGGCTGAGGCAATCCGAGAACAAACAAAGCCACCGTCCTGTTCCCGAGAGCAAGAAATCACCTCAGCCTTGAGAGACATGACCACAAGGCAGGGCAGATGCTAAAGCCTTTATGACTGCTTCTGAGAAAACAAAGGTACTGGGGGACTTGGTATCTCCTGATTGCCAGCATCCCCAAAGACCAATGGCGGTGTCAACATAGAAAACAGAAAGCCAGCTGTTTACCGGGAAATGATACCGCTTCCCTCTAGGGAGACAAAGCCTCTTGCCCTGTAGGGAGTTCCACTTCTCTGAGGCCCTCTCACATCAAGTCAGCTTGTTCATCAATTCCAACTTATCTGTTTAACCTTAGGCTTGGGAAAGGAACTTCTCCTAGCCTGGCTTCTGAGGCAATAGGGCCACAGGTAAAAGGCAGCACAAGAATGATCTAGTGGGTAGGCTCACTTTATAGGCATGGTTGACTAAGAGAACCTTCCATGTGAGAGGCTGAAAGCCCATCCTAGGAATCAAACCTTAAACATGGAGAGTGATTCAGGATAGCTAAGTATTTGGTCTTGCAGGTGGAGCTGTGTTTAAGTCTCTTGACACTCCCAAGACACCCTGAGTGCAAATATTCTATCCCTTTTGCTCATTCTCCTGAGCCACTCACTCAAAATAAAGTTTGCCCGATGGTAACACCAAGACTTCCCTTTGAGGTTAACATACAGCATGGGCCAGCTGACATCCAACCAATGCCTGCTGGATGCCACAATCAACCCTCCTCAGTCCTCCCCCACCATCCCCCTGATATTCCCGGAAATAACATTTCTTTTCTGTTGAAAATAAGTTTTTGTTTTTCTGGTGTTTCAGCTCTGAGGCATAGACTTGAAAGCCACATTGCTATTCACATTCTGGCCATTTGCTTTTCAGGAGAATTAAAAAAATCAAATCCCATTATACACAAATTTGGGCCACATTTTAAATAATCCTTCTCAACGTAAGTAAGCAGATGAGTGTGAGTAATGTAACTTGTTTCCATCACCTTGGTTTTGGAGTTGCAGAAAGCTCAGTGGTTTGAGTTTACATCTCATTTTCCTTACTGTTAACTGTTTTTTGTTTGTTCGTTTTGTTGCTGTTGTTTTTCACTGTCATTGGCTTTGCTCTGGTTCTCCATGGCTGCTGGGCCTTCAATCCATCCTTCCCTTGGGTTCTCTGCCCTCCTAGACTTTGTGTTTTCCCAACCTGGAAACAAGTAACTAAAGCCCTAGGCTCCCAAGGTTCTCTCTGTCCCAAGTTGGTCCAAGAACGTAGAAACCACCCAGCCTTCTGGCTACAACAGGCTGGCTTTGCCCTTGCTGGAGGAGAATCCTGGTTTTACTTTGCACCTTCTCTGTGCCTCAGCTGAGCACCAGGGGCAGAACATGCAGGGACAGGATGCAAGGCAGTGGCTTCCATTCTTCTTGCAGAGGTCCTGTTCGCTTCCTAAATCCTCTGTCATGTTCTTCTCCCACCTCAACCCTCTCCATTAGGCTGCTCTTTTGCTTTTTCATTGATTACTCCCTCTTTCTTTCTTTCTTAGTTTATGTGTATGTACATGTCTACACATGTGTATGCACAGGTATGTGTACGTGCCTGTGGAGACTAGAAGAAGGCATTGGCTTTCCTGGAGCTAGAGTCCTAGGTGGTTGTGAGGTGCCTGACTTGGATGCTAGGAACCAAATTCTAGTCTGCAAAAAAAGCAAGCACTCTTCCCCACTGAGCCAACTCTTTAGACCTCCGGTTTGGGGGCCAGACCTTCATTATATAGCTCAAGCTAGTCTCCAACTCATGATCCTCTTCCTGCCTCAGCCTCCTGAAAGTTTAAGATTGAAGCTGTTTGCTACCACACCCAGATCACCTTCACTGGGTTTTTCAAAGCCTCAACACAAACTATCAAGTGTTAGATGTGAACAATGGCAGAAGAAAGAAAAATCAACAAAGTAGCTGAAAAAAATCAGGCTCCCTGGAGGTCATCTACATGAAGCAACAGTCACTATGGGCACTAATTGATTCTGCCAGGACAGCCAGCCTGAGGTCCTATCACCAACAACGCCTGGATACCACAGACATCTTAAGGCACATCTAGAACATGTAAGTCTACCCTGTTTGGTCAACAAGAACCACACCAGGCTCATTCAAACAGATCGGCCCTCATGATGCACTGCAGCCCCCCCCCATCCCCCCAGGTACTTTCCTCTCTGTTCACTGTTTAGCCTGTCCAAAGCTCTGAACCGCCTTCTCTGGACTGAGATGAGGTCAGGTTTGTGAACTCTCTCTAACACAAAACAGAGCAAGCAAAACCAAAAACAAATGAGTAAACAAAAACGCTCTTAACACTAAGGAAACTCGTCTGTCTCCTTGTGCACCAGCACAAAGTCCTTTCCTCTGCCCTGAAGACATAAGGTGCCCTCCCCAGGAGGTTCCTGAGCGCTGGTCACTCTCTTTCTGGAAAGAATCTCAATTTGTGCCTCTCACATGGAGCACCTGAAGGAGCCCTGGTGACAATGTCTTCCTGTCTCTCCTCATTTAACAGAGGAGGAAGCTTCAGAGACAGGTTAGGCCCGCGGCATGGTCTATAGACCCCGGCTTACATTGGCCAAAGGATTTCCTATGGATGTTGGGGTGGGTACCAAATACCAGCACTGCTTTTTATTTGTGATGTACAAGAAGGTCATTTTGATGTTTATTCCCATGTTGCCTTTTCTACATTCATATCACCAAAAAAATGGGTAATTTTAATCCCTCCTGTCTTACAGGTAGAGAAATTAAAGTTGACCATCTGTTTAGGAGCTGGCTATCTCCATCACACAGATACAGTGAGCTGCTCAACCAAGTGTTCAATACAGCCCATCTGGCTCCTAATCCCCATTTCTTTCACCATCCCATGCTCCTCAGAATATTAATATTTTAATATCCTCTTAATATTTTTAAATTAATGTTTTTCTGGTGGTGCTGAGGAATGAACCCAGGGCTCTACTACCAAGCCACCTTCTCATTCCCCCTCGCTTAAAAGTCCTGGTCTACAGAGTGAGGTCCAAGACAGTCAGGGCTACACAGAGAAACTCTGCCTCAAAAAAAACCAAGAGAGAGAGAGAGAGAGAGAGATTAGTCAATCAGTCAATCACATACATAATATATACTATATATATTTAAAGAAAGAGATTCATGTGGATATATTTTATATTTGAGAATGTTGATTTTTTGATAAATAATGTTGGTGGGCTTTTATTTTGAAAACTAACAGGTATGTGTCTTTGTCAGGAGTTAGGCAGAACCAAAAGACTACCAATATCAGCATTTTCACCTTAAAACAACATTTTCCTAGGCTTTCCACATTAGATGTAACTCTCTTTTGTTTGGTAGTTATGACTTTGGGGGCATTGTTTGTTTTTTCGTGGTACTGAGTATTGAATGAACTAAGCAAACAATGCTAAGCAAGAGCTTTACCACTGAGCCACACTCAGTTGATCAGGCAACTTAGTGAACCTTGAGTTCATGATCCTCTCCTGATTCAGCCTCTTGAGTAGCTGGGATTTGAGGCTGGGCCACTAAACCCAGCTGGACTTTCTTAATAATAAAGTTTCAAACAGCATTTTAAAGAATTTTAAGGGCCCCTACTGCCTTTGTGAAGACAATGTGAACTGTTTAAAAAGGACAGACTTTTCTGGAATTTAATTCAGACAGATCAGTAGGATCTTCATAAGAGAAGCTCTTGGGTGGGCACTGTCTCTGCCCTGAAGGGAATACAGTTTAATGGGGAGACTCAGTGTTCTGAGCACTTCCATCTCAGGAAACCTAACTCTGAAACACTGTGTCATACATAGCAGGAGCTAAATCAACATTTGATAAAGGGATAAATAGTAATAATAGCTATGATATATTGACTATCTGCCCTAGGTCAACACTGACCTAAGTTCTTTAGGTCCATTTCTATTAATGTGCACTTGGGAAGATACACCTCCATTTCACAGGTAAGAATGAGGAACTTGAAGCTGAGGGCTGTGATTGTCCCATGGCGTAAGGACCAGAATCAGTGTTTAGTCTACAGAGCTGGGCTAGGGACTGGAGCACCATTTTATTTCATTATTTCATTTAAGCTTTTTCAAGACTGGTTCTCTCTATTCACAGCCCAGGCTAGGCTCAAACTTGTTATTTAACCCAGTTCGTCCTTGAACTCCCAATCTTCCTACCTCATTAGTCCCTGTGGGCTTGAGATTATAGGAGAGCCACCATGTTCAAGGTTGAGGTGCATCATTAAAGTGTTAGACTGGGGAGGAATGAGGAGAGAGAGAGCTGGGGGCAGGAGCAGACAGTAAAGACAGGCGGATACCAGTGAGTTTCACACGGGGTATGCTACATTAGACACCCCCATGGGCTGCCCAGATGGCTATATCCAGTAGCAGATAGAAACATGGATCTGAAGCTTGAGTCATGGATTAAGCGAGATCAGGGTCTATTTTCAGTTGATAATATTGGAGAGTGCTGCTTGCTTCCCCCTGATTATAGTCTTGAGAGATGCCCACCCATAATTGAAGGGCAGGCAAAGGCAGGAAAAGGCTGATGGGGGTGCTAGAGAAAACAAAGGGGAGATGAACTCCAAACCTCTTCTATTTACTCTCACCCCACACAAGGTAGCCTATAACTGCAGCCTGTTCTAACGCTGGATTCAAGCCACAGAACTGAGGCAGAATACTCCAGATACCAAATAACCTAATGAGAAGTCATATCTGGTGTTCAAATTCAATCCCAAATCCCCTTGTTTGACCTCCATAGACACTATGATATGTTAATTTACAGGCCTGCCAAAATGGGCCAGCCACCAACGGGCTTCATAAAATTCTCCTGCAAATGGACCACCCTTAGACATTCCAATTTGGGAGGTCAGTAGAGCCTGGGACTCTGTACTTCTGCAGTCTCCCAGGTGATTTAGATGGCTCTATGTTTTCTTCTTTGAGAAACAAGAGAGTGTGACAATAGCCACTCTGCTGGTCAATAAGAGCCTCATTAAAATCACCTTTACATTGGTTTCCTGTGTTACTCTCCTAGTGTCTGAACATAACGCTAGAATTATCTCCCTTGGGACAAAATATGATCACTAAAGGCTCAACTTACTTTTCCTACTACCTATTGATTCTTGGAATCCATTAACAGGTTTATCTGATATTTAATTTGCCACACAAAACTCCAACCATTGATTAAATCCAAAGAAAGGCTGACCTTTTAAAATCCTCTTCTGCTCATTTCAGAACCAGATTAACATGCTGTTCCTCATTCCTCAAAGCTGTCCTGCCTTCAACCCAAAAGCTGTGTTAGTCCTTTCTAGAATCTGGCTATTGAAGAGGAAAATAGAAAAAGGAAAATACAGATAGAAGACAGAACACACATTAAACCTAGAATCAGTTAAAACAATTATCCATCCTAGGCCAGTCTTTGGTTCTAGACCATGGAGAAATAACATAAACAGGATTTGGCTTGCTTGGTTTTGTTTTGTTTTGAGACGGAATCTCATGTTTGTCAGGCTAACCTCAAAGTCACTACGCGGCTGAGGATGACCCTGACCTCTTGATCCTTCTGCCTCTACCTTCTGAGTGCTAGGATTAGAGAATGCCACCACCCATGATTTATACAGTGCTGGGGGTCAAATCCTGGTCTTTGTGCACGTCAGACAAGCATTCTACCAACTTAACCTTTTCACCAGTCTCATGAGCCAGATTTTTTTTTTCTGCTAGTAAAGACCAAGTGGGTAAAATGACCTGCAATGGTAGCAACCAACCTAGTGGTACATCAGAAAGGGACCTCCCAGGTTCAAGATCTTGACTTAAAAGGGTGAGACTCAAAAGACTGGCGACCTTTCGCTAACTGAAGTGAGGTACCAGGTGCTCCCATCGGTAACTGGTGGCACACTGGTGGCGCCCCAGATTCATCCATGACAGTGGTTCTCAGAGCATCAAAGACGGCGGTCGCACGTAAGCCCTCTGGGGGTCAAATGACCCTTTCATACGGATCATCTAAAACCTTCAAAATAATACAAATATTTACATTACGATTCACTACAGTAGCAAAGTTACAGTTATGAAGTAAGTATATGAAGTAAGAATAATTGTATGGTTGGGGCGGGGCAGTCATCGAAATGCAAAAGGCCGCAGCATAGTCTTAGCCCTCCTCTGGGGAGCTGTAATTTTTGTTCGAAATGCTTGTTTATACACTGACATTCAAGGCGGGGTGTGCGTGTTGGGGGGGATGGTTAACTTATCTGTATAGACGGTCCAGCACCTGCTTTCTCACTTACGTGGTGACGGCATTCCTCCGTCATGGCTGGATGCTTGCCTACTCAGACAACTCCACCCGTTCTTGGTGACCTTGGCCTTCCCTCCCCTAGACCTGAAGGGTGCCAGTCAAAATACCACTGGGCTTTTCTGCTCTTTACCCTAAACTGTACTTTCTGTCTGGGGAACCAAAATGCTGCCTCCCTGGAGTCTGATTATCTCAGGAGGGTGTGGGTGAATCCCAACTGTGCTTCTTCCATTTTTAAATGTGTCCTCTTTAAATTCAAGGCCTGGGAACAGACGTTCAAGGTCTCTGCTGCATCTGCGGGGTCCATCTTGTCCTGGGCTGAACGTACATATAAACATGAAAACCCCACACTTGCTCATGTGTTTTCCTCCTTACTATTCCTCTCTCATTTATGATCTGCCTTCCTCTGCTTCCCAAGTGCTGGAACTAAAGGCCTACCGTAGCTCTCTAAACACTACCACACAAATAAACTCACAGGTTAATAGACACAGAGATTATCCGATAGAACAATTTCCTCACCTAAATCCACCAGCTCTCCTTGGTCAACAAATCCAACCAGTATTTAATATCAAATGTCTCTAGTTTCTCACTCTAGCTTTGCTTGCTGTAGGCTTTTGTGTTTTTGCCTTTAGTTTTAGAAAAATGTGATTCATAAATCTCAAACACTGGCCCCACTGTCCACTGAGCAGTGGGCCACCTCCTCCGCTTGACAAAAGCCAGCCAGGCTTGCATGAAGCTGGAGCACTGAGCAGAACAATGGAAGCCATCTTGTAAACCCGGATCCCTTATTTCCCTTTGTTCCTCCTCTCTGTCCTCTAAACTCTACATATTGGCATTTCTGCTTTGCCTCTTTGGTTTTGGAGCTTTTATACTGAGCATTTCCCGTGGAAACAAACCAGAAAAAAAAAGGGAAATCTAGTAATTAGCATATATTATGTGGGTGCACCAATCTGACAGATTCACAAACACGTCTGCATGGCAGAGAAGAGGCCCTGTTTTGTCTTGTTTCCTAGCCTGCCCCTCCCAGCTCCCAGCCTGGCATTTGCCAACTAGAGATGCCCACCCCTCGCCTTCCTCGGCTTTCAATTTCCCAGCCAACCACTACACAGCCTTCCTTGCTAAGTACTTAATGAGGTTTTAATTCAGTTTTGGGTCTGGAACTGGGCCAGCCACTGCGGCTGGGGCGGGGGTAGGAGAACATCATCTGAGAATAGCCGTAAAGACAAGCTAGGTCATCGTGGGCTTCCTGGGGAGGGGGGTCTCTGGCGGGAGGGGGCTCATCGGGCCTTGTGTCACCACCAGGTCTCGCTGGATTTAGATGATGAAGAGACTGAAGGGAGAGATAAAAAAACAATGCTAAGTCTTAAGGCAACCACTTCTAAGGGTGATACAGCTCTGGGTATCAGGGGATACTGGTCCAGTTGGAAGAGAGAAGTATAGTGCATGCAGGATGCTTTGAGTCAAAGTCATATGCATTTTCACGGAAACTTGTATTCCAATATTCTGGAATATTAGTTTTGCCCATAACTATCGGATGCTGGAAAGAAGTCTGAGTGTTTCTCTCCTCTCCCTAGACGCTGTAGAACATAAAAAGTTCACGGAGGCTCAATGTGCTAAGATTTATCTCCACATGATGCAGGTTTTCTTCTATTTGCCTAGCCATGGTTAGGGTGTTACAGTCTAGAATTTCAGAGCCTGGAACTGCAGTCAGAAAACCTAGGTTTAAGTTCCCTTGGCAGCTGTGTGAACCTTGGACCTTGGAAGAAGTGATTCTGAGCCATACGACATACTGACCATAACAATGCCTGTCTCTGACAGTTACAGCATCAGAGCTATGGAAAAGATCCTCAATACCATTATTTTCCCTGCCCACCAGTACCCAGTTTTAAAAAACAAAACAAAACAAAAACCTCCCTCTCTGTTGCTTGTTGGTTTCCAACAGGCACAGGCTTTCCTGGCAGTGGGCACCATGCATGTGAGGGTAAGGGGTCTTGGACGACGAAGTTATTGGGTCACCCTGGAGCTGGAGTTACAGGCTATTGTGAGCGATCAAACGTGGGTCCTCTGCAACAGCAGTACCTGCTCTCAACCACTGAGCCATCTCTCCAGCCCAGCCTTTTAATGTGTATGCTAATGACCTCAACTCAGGTCCTTTTGACAGAGAGGCAAGCACTTTACCAACTGAGCTTTCTCCCCAGTCACCGGATGCACCCCTTTTAAAATCCTGGTTCATTACAGATGCTTGGCTTGAGTATATAATCTGAACAGTATGTTTTAAATATCCATTCAGTGATAAGTATATACTAAGAAGTTCTACATACCAAAACCTGAGGAGATAATGGCCAGAGAAACTCAAGCTATTGTAAAGTCAGGTGTGGTGGCACACAAACTTAATCCCAGCACTCAGGGAAGTAGAGGCAGTCAGAGCACAGTGAGTTTGAGGCCAGCCCAGGACAGCCAAAGCTACACAGAGAAAGCCTATCTCAAAAAAACCCAAAAACCAACCAACCAACCAAACAAAAAACCCCAAATAAACAAACAAACAAACACTCAAGCTACTGTGGCTTCAGAAAGGCAAAAACCAATCAAATCAGTGAGAGAAAAATATGTTCGTGATGGACAAAAAATGAAAATAGGGCATATGACCATTTTTTTTTTTATCAAGAGGCCAAGGCAGATTACACCAAAAAGTCATTGAGTTGTTAACAAATCATTACCTGACCAAATAACATTTTAGTTCTAAAGAGCTGGCTTCATCGGTTCCTATTCTTTGATTTAAGCTACTGAGGTTTTCTCATGGTATTGAAAACTCAACAGTAGAGCAGTATAGAAGGTATATGCACCCAACTGGCAAAGAGGCTCCGAACAATAGGAAAATTAGTGTCATTCAAGATGTCCCAAAGACTATAACTCACAATGCACCCCCTACACACTCTGAATTTCAAACAACAGATGATGTCACTCTTGTCATAGCCCTATCTTTGCTTGTCATTACCTTTCCATGAACTGTGACATGCCACCTGCCTATCTTCTTGTCTCCACATAGGCAAACCAGACTACAAACTCCACCAAAAGGAGCTTTTAATACATGCGTTGACTTACTGTCAAGAGCTCAACCAGACCGCCTAAGCTCAAATTCAAGCTCTAGGGACCTGTGAAAATGGTGCAGTAAGAGTTCTGGCTGCGCAAGCGTGAAGAGCTGGGCTCAACACTCAGGTACCTAAGTAAAAAGCTCAGCATGGCTGTGCATGCCTCAAACTCCAGCTCTCAGAATGGTGGACACAGAAGGACAGCTGGAGATCTCGGGCCACCAGTCCAACTCTTAACCTTGGGTCAAGAAAATCTTACACGTACGTAGCCGGTGGGCATTTGGCCATCGTGTGGATCTCTGACATGGACCCTCCTGCCTGCTTTTCTATCACTCCCCCCATTGGGGCTGCCTCCCCAGGCCCACAGGGAAGAATATTAAGTACTGATTCCTGATTCAACTTCGTGTGCTGGTGGGTGGGAGGAGCTCCCCTTACCTGAGGAGTAGAGGAGGAGGGAATAGGGGGAAGATGGAGGGAGGATGGGAACAGGAGGAGAGGAGGGAGGGGGGGCTACGATTGGGATGTAAAGTGAATGAATAAATAAATAATTAAAAAGAAAATAAGGCAGAGGGGCTGGGGAGATGGCTCAGTGGTAGAAAGCACTGGCTGCTCTTCCAGAAGACTGGAGTTCAATTCCCAGCACCCACATGGTGGCTCACGAGCCTGTAACTCTAGCTCCAGGGCATCTGATATCTTCTCTCAGCCTCCTCTGGTGTCAGGCATGCATGTGCTGCACATACATGCGGAAAAAACACCTATACACATATTTTTTTTAAATTAAAATGAAAAGAAGAAGAAAATAGAGACTAATAGAACAGGATGTCCCTCTTCTCGCCTTTGCACACATATGATCACACCTGCCCATACACCTACCCCCATCCATCTCTCACACACACACACAAATTACAGCTCAGCTCTAGTTTTAATGGCTTTCTTGACTCCAAGAAAGTTACTTCATCTCCATTTCTACAAAGTGGTAAGGCTGCCAGTACCTGCTTTGCCTGGTTGCTGTACAGAGTAAATTCCTTCTTATGTAATGTGAAAATAGAATAGAAGTAAATAGAATAGAGATAAAATAGTATACATACATACATGTATGTATACATGGTATACATATATAATATATATACATACATAAATATATATAATAAAAACATAGTGGAAGGCCCACAGGTTATGGTGAGAGGAAATGAACACCTATGTGGGAAGCCTCCTTGTATTTCTGTTGGGTGTGATATTCAACCCACCAAACATTGAAAGAGCTGTCCCCTAACAGAAAACACAAAATGGCCGATACCTTCCGGCTCACACACATGCTGGAGGGGACATGAAGCTCTTAAGGACAGAAGGAGGAGTTGGAAAGGCTTTCTGAGTAAGAGGGTATTTAGCTAGGGCCTAACAGATAGAGGATAGAGGTTAGTGGGCCAAGCTAGGCAAGAGACATAAAGCTACAGGCCCTGGGAAATGGCCTCTGGGATGGAGTTGGGCAGTTCAAACAGGATTCCTGCAGCTTATTGTTCAAGAAATGGGGGGGGGGGTCTGGATGGGCAGAGTCTACATTTTACAGACAAAGACAGTAAGGTTCAGAAAGACTGACTGTCCGGTAGCCTGCTAGAAGATAATGGCAGACTCAGGCCAGGCTGCGTATCCCATGGTGCCTAGTACAGCCACTGCAGAAGACTAGCTCGCTCCTACGCGTCCTGAAAACTTTTACCTGCTGTGATGGGACACCTCCCTCCCACCCCCGCCTTCTAGCACATGGGAGTGGGAGGATTCAATTAGTGATGGCATCTCAAGCAACATGAAAGATGTCTTTGATTCTTAATCTAGCTATTTCTCAAATTCCTCCCTGGAAGCCACAGCTGGGCTCCAGGAGAAGTTCAAATTCAACTCTTAGGTTACCGGTTTGGGTTGCTGATGGCAAAAACATGGAATCTCATCCACTTGGCTAAAACTGTTGGCTTAGAGCTGGCCACCTATCCTGCCCTTCTTCTGGAAAAGGACCAGCTAGAAAACATAATTGCCTGCTTTATAAACTATTTCAAGGGTCCGAGGAAATGGCTCAGCAGCTAAGAACTCTAACTGCTCTTGCAGGGGAACAGAGCTTAGTTCCTAGCATCCACGTTAGGCAGCTCACAACCGTCTGTAACTCCAGTTCCAGAGGACCCAACACTTTCTCCTGGCCCCACATATGTGCGTTAGATATGGGCACAACGCTAGCTTTATACATGTAAAATAAAAATAAGTCTTTAAAGGGAGATCTTAATAAGCAACTTGCAGTACTTTGTGTGACGGACTCCCCATGCTTTGGTTCTAGTCTTCAGAGACCCCTTGTGGCAATCTGCATGCCCTGGATGAAAAAGCCCCGCGCAAAACAACAAACAAGGGGGCTTGGAGCTGGGTGACAGTCTCCTCTCAGCAATACCCGCTGCGTTAATGAATACCCATGCCATAAAACGTACAGGGCTTTAAGTAGGAAGGGAAGGGATTTTTAATAGTGATGAATTCATATTTTTGCCCAAGTCAGATCACTCTCCCTGAATCCGAACAAGTTAGTACCTGAGGCTTGCAGAGGTGAGAGAGTGGATGCAATGAGATAAAATTCTATAAACATACGCATATTTCTTTAGAAATACTTCAAAACAGCACCATAAAGAGATGTGGTGATGTGCAGCTGCAGGGAACAGGCAGCGAGGGTATTTATAAAGAGCTTCCTTTTTTCTTCTTGGGTTTGGGGTTAGCTTTGTCTTCTAGCATGTCTTTCTCTTAAATGTTCTTTATTTTCCTTTCTCCTCTGAAGAGTCAGAGAAAACAGGGAGAAAAAGGAAAAAGTCATCCAAAGCTCTCAGAGCCCTTACTTCAAAGATTTCTTAAGTTAGTTCCTTTGAAGGTAGCTTTGATGGGGGAGGGTATTTAAATGGTCACATTAACAACGCTTCTCCCAGGAAACAATTGCCACCACTAACTTGGTTGTTCTTCTCCACACTGCTGGCTAGGTGGCATCCAGCAGTCCTGAACGTGTGTTATCACCACCCCAGTGGCAGACGGGGTGCCTCATTGAGCATGGCAAGCGTGCACCGCTGCCTGGGTGCACACGCCCTCTGCTTGAGCACACCAGCTCGTCTCAAAGCTCTTGACTCCTTCTCAACTCTGATTTTTCCAACCTCCCCACCCCCTGACATCTTCTCTTACATCACTAACAGGACCAATGTGAGCTGGGGGGTAGAAAAGAAAAGGCTTGGAGGTAAGGCATCACATGCCTCTTCCACATTCCCTTCTTTGTTCCGTCTGCTGGAAGTCGTTAGTATTCCTAGTGGCCATGACAGCTCTCATTTCCTGACAGTTTATTTACGCATTCTCTGTGTATTATAATACCAGTTCTAACCTTCTACTGGAGCTATACGATCCACATCATTGGAATGATGGAGAAAGCGAGGTACAGGGCAACTGAGAGCTCGTAAAGCTGCCATCAAAGTGTGCCTTTTCCTCGTCGAACACAGAGAACCACTGTGCCAAATGCTTTGGCTGACTGGGGGTTGGCTTGTCTTTGTCCTCTGGCCTGGAGTTCTTAAATGTGAAGTCTCAGCACCTTGGGGGAAAACTTCAAGCTCCCTGAAAGAGCCATTGTGTTGCCCAGGTGCAAGGGCATCTCTCAATGGCTGTATGATATTAACGGTGTTCAGTAGTTAAACCAATGGGAACTGCGCTCCACGTTTTTCTGACCTGAAAAATAAATCCCCCATCTCTCTCTGGTCCAAGGCTAGGCCCACTCCCCTATTTAGGTGCCACTGTGAGGCCCAGGACAAGTGAGCCATCACTGATTTTTATGGTGAGTCTGGATTTCTCTTTAAGGTCAGAGACAAAGCCTCTCCCAAGCCACACCCAGGCCCCTGATCTTGTAGTAGTCCTACTGTTTGTTCTATTTTCTGCATTCAGAGGGTTAACAGATTTCACAGGTCATTTTGGGGATGAGGAGTACTGACTCAGGGCCCTTCCTTGTAGCTTAAGCACATCTTGAATTCACAGCCTCCCTTAGCCTTCCGATAGGGGGAATTACAGCATCCTCACCACGCCCAATATCACGAATCTTTGATGGTCTTGTTATTTTTATCTTAAGGACTGGCCCTATTCACTCTACTAAAGGCTTACAATGATACTGATTAAAATGTTTAGACTACTACATTGATACAATGGAGCAATCACAGGGACATTTATGAACCCTTCCTACCTCAAAAGAGTACAAAAAAAAAAAAAAGGTTTATTTCTAAACAGTGTAATCAGTGAGTCTATTCCCAGCCCACACTCACTGCTTAGATAATAGTCATGATTGTTTAAATAACTTCAGCTATTTCTAGCTGGGAAAATAAGTACAGACTCACAGAAAAATATAACGTGTAGTAAAAGACCTAATGCTACCACTGCTCTTGATTAAAGATGTTATTCACTTTTATGTCTTTTCAAAAATAGCCAGGAAGTAGCAACAGGAAGTGTTTGGGTTAGGGAGGATTTGTTTAGTTCCTAACAGACGCTGAGATCCTCTCTTTACGCTCTGTCCCTAAGCCACAAAAAGAAAATCTTTCCAACTCTTTCCAGATTCCCATTTCTGTTGCAACTGAAATGGAAACACAGAGAAAGGGAAATGAAGACATAGCCAAAATGCATTCTCTTATTCACTTCAAAGACACATTTTGCTGCCACCATGAAAACCCCCAAAGTCACATTATTATGCTATAGAAGATACTAGATAAAGACAGGTGATGGCTAACTTGCCAGCTGGAGCCCCACACTCGCCCAGCTGAAAACAGTTGCTTGTGGATAGAGGCTCTGGGTACCACTGACTCCTTCCTACACCTCAAGTGAAATCATGAGTAAGTCACAAATCTCACTTTATTTAGTCCCAGGAGAGTGATCCCCTTATATTTAGACTTCGGTGTGAATTCAATATGAAATTCTTTAATTCTTGGGGTCCCTAACATGCCTGTTGAATCTTTACAAAGGTGCCCTTCTTTATTTTCATCATCTGATATATTGGAAGCATCCTCTAAAATCCATTAATGCCAACTTTTTCTGGCCCTTAAGAGAACGAGAAGGCACTGTTCTCCAGGGCACAAGTTAAATCATGGGTGTAATGGTGTTTACCAGCAATATAACACCATATGGTCAATGCCAACAGATAATTGTACACATACAACCCAGAAAAAGATGGCCTGAGCTAATGATGTCCCAGCCCACACAATTCAGGGGCTAATGGCAAGGTAGGGAGCATCGGCCTTCTCAGAGGCTGTTAGATCCTGGTTCTTTCTTTCTTTCTTTCTTTCTTTTTAGTTTTGAGACAGGGTTTCTCTGAGTAGATCTGGCTATCCTGAACTCACTTTGTAGACCAGGCTGGTCTCAAACTCACAGAGATCCAACTGCCTCTGCCTCCCAGTGTGCTGGGATTACAGGCTTGTGCCACTGCACCTGGCTGGTTTTGTTCTTTCTAAAGAGTCCAAAGAGGTTCAAAGGATTCCTAAAAAGAAAGCAGGCATTACTGACTAACAAACATTCCATTCTGATTAACTCCTAAATACTCTTGAAAGAAAGTTCACCTCTGGGGAGGGGGGTTATCAAGAACTGACTTACTTTTTTGAGTTCCGGCTGTAGAAGGTTCCTAACAGGAGTGAAATCATCTTTGGAAACTGGCTGCTCTCAGCCCAGATCCCAGTACTACAACTTGTTTTCTACGGCCTTGGGCAGGTTATTCATCTTTCAGGCCCCAGGTTCCTCACTGGTCAATAGGGCTGCTGAGGGGACTAAATCTGCTCCATACGGAGCTCAGTACAGTGGGTTAGCTCCAGTGGCTGTGGTAACTAGACCTGTGTGCAGTGTCCCACTCTCCAACTTTGTGCAGAAATGAGTCCTTCAAGTGCCAAATATACATTTTTTATATGACTTCATTGACTGGCAATGATGAGCTCAGCGGGTAAAGGCACCTGCCACCAAGTCTGATGACCTGAGTTTGACTTTCCACATGGTAGAAAGAGAGAAATGACTCCCAAAAGTCATCCTCTAGCATCTTGCACAAGTGCATGCTCAGGCCCATACAAATACTTGCAATGAATAGATAGACAGACAGACAGATCGATATAGGTAGATAGATGGATGATAGATGATAGAAATAGATAGATAGACAGAATAAAGCTAGATAGATGGATGATAGACTAAAGATAGATGATAGATAGATAGATAGATAGATAGATATAGGTAGATAAATACATATAGATAGGTAGATAGATAATAGGTAGGTAGATAGATAGAGATAGACAATAGATAGACAATAGATAGATAGATAGATAGATAGATAGATAGATAGATAGATAGATAGATAGATAGACAGATGTTTAAGAATAACTTCCTTGGACCCAGTTCCTCTCTCCCCCCTCAGCAAGGCGTCATCATCACTACCTCACTCTAAACTTGAACCTCCTACCACAAGCCTTTACTAACCTGTTGCACCAGCCAGAGTAATGAACCAAAACCAGCAGCAGCTTCTTCTTGCCTGGGTTGTACCTGCTGCTCATTTCCACTGAGCATCAGCTTTGCACCTCACCGACAATCACCAAAGTCCCAAGCTGCCATTATTTTTCCAGTCCACACACATTAGTTGCCCTTTTCTGAACTCATCACCCTCCAAATCACATAAATCCAACACCACTGAGAACCTTGCTCCTTTAGCCATGTGACAGCTCCCGTGTGTATCTCCCGCTTGCTGTTTGTAAGGGGGTTCCAGTCACAATTTTCAAACACTCCTCTCATTTGCCAACTGTTTTAACTGCCTGAATAGTTGTGTGAAGCAAGGACAAGATGGGAAGCTGACTTCGGTTTGCATCACCGGGAGATTCCCATCACCCGCTGCTAATCCATCCAGTTGCTAGGACTGTAAGAGCCACAGGCCAAGGAGTAAGGAAGAACCAGCATTTACCAACTGCTTCTGGTGTGCACGGCAGTTAAACAGCTCTGGGTACTATATTTCCTTCCCTTCCATTCATCCCCATTCACCTAGAAGCAATTATGGAAAGATGGGAATTGCTTTTATGGCACTCGTTAGGACACGGTTATGACTCTGACTGGGAAAGACTAGTCATCCTTCTCCACTCTCAGGGACAGGGGCAATAACTTCTTTTAGTTCTTCTGCCCACTTGCCCAGAGAGGGCCCCTCCCCTCCTCCTGTAGTGGAGGGCATCCTCCCCCGAGCTCAGCCGGCTGTCCTCAGCATTCCATTTTCATCTTGGCTCCCACACTGCACCCACAACTACAGCTGCTGACCCTGTGTCTTGCTGCTACTTGCTTTCCAAATAAGCATATAAAAACAACAGGCGCAATAATAAATTGGAGATGTGTGTTTATCAGCAACAACAGAACCTTTGATTAATCCACAATACGATAGGAAAGCAGCTCAAAGCGCCCCTGCCGGCCCTTCACAGACTCGGAGAACCTGTCAGCGACTGTCTACTCTGGGATTTCCAAACCAAATGAAAACAACATCATCTTTGGGTAGGAAAGGGGGTCAAGACAAAGAAAAGGAAATGTGATGATCTGCATACAGGTCCACTAAAGTCAGGCAACCAATCCATCCATCTGTTTAACTGACATTTACTAAGTACTGGCTAAGTGCTAGTCCCAACCCACTGGGTTATGTTTGGGGGAGCCAAACCCATTTAAAACCCATTCCCTTCAACAAATAAACCAGCAATGACATGGTAGAAAAAGCCTGCAGTCTGACCCCCAGCATGCTGCCTTTTGACTTATGAGGTCCCATAGGTTTGTGTTCTCATCTGAACAAAAGAGTGAGGAATATACAACAGAAGAGACATGCTGCTCTGAGAGACCTCTTCACGCTTAGACACTCAACTGGAGCTGTGTGGTCCTCTGGTCTCACTCCGTATCCCTGTCCCCCCACCCACGTCATTGTACACTGCACCCATACTGTACAATGGAATTCAGAACCATGCAAGAGTCCCTAAATCCTACCAGGTCTTGCTTTCCCTGTATTCAAATGGGAATACTGTCACTTCTTATCTATGCAGCTGAGATTTAAATGAGATAACCTACAAAAGCCCCATTGCTTTGTACAGATGTGAGTTATCACTAACACCCTGAGACTTAACAGCCTCCTTAGGATCAGAAGTCAACAGCTTGTCTTTCTGCTGTCCCTAAGAGTCTCTACCAGATTTACACTTTGCTTGAAGGGGGGTGGGGGAGATTTATTTACCTCACGTGTATACATGTTTTTCCTGCCTGTATGCAAGTGCCCTCCATGTGTGCCTGGTAATCCTGGAAGTCAGACGAGGTCTCAAATGGAGTTTGAAATGGAGTCATGGTTGTGAGCCACCATATAAGTGCTGTGAACCGAACCAGGTCTTCTGTAAGAACATCTAGTGCTCTTAACCACTTCGGTTCCCAGGTTTATGCCTTTAGTGCCAATTAGTGTCCAATGGTTCTATTATGGGCCATTCCATTCCATTCACAAGTTAGTGTTCATTTTCTCCTCCTCCTTCTATGCTGAGATTATTTCTATAGTTTGTTACTAGAGGCTGAGGTTAAGAAATGTCTTGCCTCCTTCGACATTTCTTAAGACTTTTGGACCACAAGCAATACATCATTGAACGAGAAAAAAAAATCTGTGTTTTTCTTTTTCAAGAGAACTTTGGCATCTAAGGAGCGGAGGCTGAAGAGCAGGTCACCGTGTGTCACAGGCCAGCTCTGCCGTGCTTCGTGGGACTCCCTTGCTGCCTTTAGCGTTGTGCAAGAGCTGAAGAAAAACCAGCATTTCCAAAATGGAGGAGGGGGAAAGCAAGGGATGAAGATGCTGGGGCAGAAACCTCCCGAGGCCAGATACGTGTTTAAGATAAAAATCCTTCAACAGCCCATGAACACTGCCAACAGTCCTTGAACACTGCCCATCAAGGTTGCTACGGAAGGCTCTCAAAGGCTGTAGGAAAAGCAAATGAACTGCTTTAGAAAAATCTTTGTACATCAGAACATCACAGCCTTCCAAATGCTGCTACTGGCAAAGTGATATGGAGAGGCCAAAATGAGGTTACATGTGACGTGTGAACTTGACTGGATTGAGGGCTAACTAGAGGAACAGGTGGTCTGAGGGCTTCCTAAAGAGGCTGGCATGTGTGTCTGAGGACTGAGCAGGGAAGGCCTGCCAGTGTGGGCGGCGCCATCCCGTTAGCTGGGGGCCTCCGCAGCAGGCCGCAGAACAAGCCAGAGAACTGGTGAACTTGTCCCTGGATCCGGGACATTCCTGTTCTCCTGTCCTGGTTTTTGTTTGTTTTTTGTTTTTAATATTTTTTACTATTTTATTTTATGTGCATGCATGTTTTGCCTAAATATTCCTGATGCCCACAGAAGGCAGATGTTTCTCAACCTGTGGGTCACAAACTCTTTGGGGGGGGGGGGTCGAACAACCCTTTTACAGAAATCACCTAAGGATGTCAGAAAGCACAGAACAGTAGCGAAACTACAATTGTGACCTTGCAATGAAATGATTTTCTGGTTAGGGGGTCACCACCACAGGAGGAACTGCATTAAAGGGTTGGAGCATTAGAAAAGTTGAGAGCTACTGCTGGGAGGCGTCAGATCCCCTAGCACTGAAATCAGAGACGGTCGTGGGCTGCCATGTAGATGCTGGGAATCGAACCCAGATCCTCTGCAATAACAGCCAGAAGTCTGAACCACTGAGTCATTTCTCCAGACTTTTTCCAACCTTTGAACTTGAACAGAACTGATGGCTCCTCGGGTTTTAAACTTTCTGCCTTGGAGTGAGCGCTATATCGTTAGATTTTCTAGTTCTGAGTCTTCAGAGATGGAGTAATCATTGATGTCCCCAGTCTCTCCAGCTTTTTGTGGAACTATTTATCCTGTGCCATCATGCAAGCCAATTTCCCTAGGAAACCCCTCTCATATCACGCAAGCATGTCCACAAGTATACAAACATGTATCTTCACATCCCTGATTGGGTCTGCCTCTCTGGGGACGATTTCTCAGACAAAAGACACCTGTCGGAAGCACAGTTCTTGACGGAATCAGTAGCCGGCTAGTTCACGGCATAGGGAACGTCCCTCAGACTCACTCAGCACAGTGGGGGCCGCAAAGCTAGAAGATTGGAATAGGAGGAGGAAAGGCCCCCGTGAGCAGACAGGCGTATCTAAGTCCGATCTCTCAGGGTGGCTCTGATGGCCAAGCCCGAATGTCTCATCCCACCGGCTCCTCACCATTTGGCTGGAGACCTGCTTGTTTACCCAGGAAAGCCGTTGTTGACAAAATTCAGGAGCTCAGCTGGGCAGGGGGCTGGATGAAGCCGAAGGAACGATACGTTTCTCCCCTGCTCATGGCCATCTGTACTGACCGAATTAACTATAACTTGTGAAATGCCCCTTCTTGTGGAGACACTACCTCTGTGCCTGTCTATAAATAGATGAAGGTGTTAACAGCACATTGGAAAAAGGCCAAGACCAAAACACTCAATTGGTCCAAAAATATGTCAAGCTCCCATTGGAGGAAAGCCCCTGAGCACGGGTGGCATTGTGCACGGGCCCTGGGACCATCCCAATCCCCTGGACCTAAATCATGTTTCCATTGGTCATGAGAATACTTCATATACATATTTCCAGAAATTTGATGGTGTGCCCTGCGCCTGAACATGACAGAGGGGTGAGAGAGGCCTGGGAACAGGAGACAGAAATGCAGTAAGTAAATCCCCCGGAGTCAGAAGCAAAATGAAAAGCAACAAAAATTCTATACAAACAGGATTTTGATTTTGCTTCTGTTCAATACACTAGTGTTTTTTTGTTTTTAAGCACACTGATAATCCATATACAAGTTCTAACCTTGAGGTTGTGGTTAGAAATGTTTTCATTTTTCAAGTTTTTTAAAATTGAGATATTATAGGGGTATTTGTTAGTTTTTGAGACAGATCCTCACTCTGTAGCCCAGGGTGAGATCGCAGAAGTGAGTGACCATGCTGGGTTATTTATTACTGTAGAAAAAGCATGTATTGAAGGGCATCTTGTTAGCTTATGTGGGAAAGGGATTGTTTTGTTTTGTTTTGTTCCTGTTGTTTTGGGCATTGTAAAAATGTGCTGGGCACAAGGACCCCAGCTCAGAGCAGAGTTCTTTCCATCACTTGCATTCCATTATTCAAAGCCCTGGGTCCCCATGCAATGGGGAAGGGATTCCTTTATCTCCTTGACCAAAGGCCAACAGAAGTGACCCAGGGAACAGAGAGGGTATAAGATCCCTCTCTCTGCACCCATCATCCAGGGAACACTTAGCTGTGTGTGGTCCCACCAGACCTCTTTTTCATTCTGTCCTTATAAATAATCCCACATGACTGTAGGCTTTGGGTAAGATGAGCACAAAGATTGGATACTGAAAAAAAAAAAAACTATCGGTAAACTTTAGCCAATAAGAAGCCCTCACACCTGTGCCAGATTCAGTTAATGATTCTAATCAAGTTCAGTGTGGCCCATGAATATGTGTGAGTTTCCTGCAGGGAGGATGACATGAGCTTGGCAAATCTATGCCCTCACTCCCAGGCTCTCCTGTGAGAACTCTGGTCAGGCAAGCAACACAGCCTGTTGCTAGGTAACAGAGCGCAGCTAACATGTTGCCTCATGTTTGTAAATGGCAAGGAAAGAAAGACAAATCTATGCAAAAAGACTGGGCAAACACAGATGGAGAGCAAATACAAGGCAGCTAGGCAAATCTTTGGCTATAGTCTGGTCAGAATTCACAGACCTAGACACCAGACATAGCCACAGTGCAATTTCCTGACTGTGTCTTGCTGTCTTACATTCACTCCTGGGGCCTAAGACAAGCTTTCTTCTCAGACTTCAGAGGGCCTTAGTTTCCTTATGGCTCCTTTGATGGAAACATGTTTCCGCTCCCTATTTCAGCAAGATCAGCAAGAGAGTAAGTGCAAGGCACATCGGCACTGGGCCTACCCTCCCTCCAAGGGCATAGTGTATGGTGGGTGCTCTCTTCAATTAAAACGTTAATTTCTACACTAAAGTTAGAAACTTTTCCTCCACAGACCCGCCGTTGGCCAACAATGGTAACGAAGGAAAGGAACAAGGTCAAAGTCTTGGGTTTTAGATGATGAAATACTGTTTCCAGATTAAAGAGGAGGATTGCCTCATTCTTCAGTAGCTCTACTCCCAGAGGAAAACCACAAAGCCCTTATGTAGACACAACAGTTGGGCATAGGGTAATTGGACACACACCGTGTCTTGATTTGTACCTTTAAGAGCCATCATCTAAATGCCATGTGGGTCCCTGCAATGGCCTAGGAAAATTTCATTGGCAAAGCTGGAGAAATCTGTACTTTAATAACATTCCATGAGTGTTGATTTCTTTGTTTTAACAAAAAGCAGTGTGTCTGGGCCAATTACAACAGTGGGAAAGGAGATGGCTGAGGGCACAAAATCTGCATCCCCACTGAAACTGTCTCGTAAGTTTAAAATTACTCAAAAACAAGACTTAAAAAAAAAGGACACCTGAAGTGTTAAAAGTGAGCAGTTACGCCATCATATACTGGTAGTTACTTATTATTATGTAATAACAACACTGATGATAGTAATAATAACAATAATAGCACAAAGCAGGGAGGAACTTTTAAAAACCACAGAGACAGAGCTTGGATCCTGGCTTCACCCATTTAGCACTGCTGGTTTGAGATTATATTTATTTCAGCCTCACAGCTAAGAAGTTCCCTTTAAACCCTTTTAAACTTCACGTGTGCCCATTGTGAACAATCATGATGTCCCAGATGAAGCAATAGCTATGAGGAGTACGGCCACTTACCCAGGAGCAGTCACGACCCATCTCTTAGCAGGCCCGTCACTTCTCCACAAAGGCAGTTTTCACAGAGTGGGGAGCCACATTTTCTGGGTCTCCTTTCTTCACTTAATTTCTCTGGTAAATGACTTCCCTGTAGCCTATCTGCCCTACCAAGCCCCATTTGACACTTGACCTACCCCAGTGCCGACTGTCACATAGGTAAGACTCACATGATTGCCACAGAGATACAGAAGGGATAAAGCCACCCTGGATCTACTTTTCTCTGGGCTTAAGTTACCACTCAGTAGCAAACAGGAAGGACATGCCATTCCACAAGGTTTGCGGCCAGGTCAGCTCACAGACAGTTGGTGCTACTTAAGATCAAGGTTAAACCATAAGAGAACAAACTGAAAGTTGTTTTCAGTAATAATGGTGTGAAAACACTGAATGAATCTTGCAGTGGTAACCGGTATACAGTAACAACAAAGAGAGAGGCACGGAGCCTAGGAAACCATGATGTCACCCTACACAAGACAGTCTATTCACACTGACACTAAGTCAGCATTCATTTCGATCAAAACTAAGTAGGAATAAATTTCATGAGAACAGTTGAAAAGTTAGATATGTAGAAGATGCAAATGGTCTAGACCCAGTTCTTACCATGGAAAGTGAAAAACAAGACACCAACACACACACACGGACACACACACAGCCAAATTCTGAAACCAACTTTATAAACTTAATATTTAGTAGGATTAAGCGGCTACATCAATATTTAGGAAGAAAAGCTGGACTCAAAGAGGTAACCGCCAAGGGATGAGTTTCAGTTTGTGCTTGCATCAGGGCTTACTTCCTGCTAGATCTACAGTGTGTAAGGAACTATGGAAGAAAATAAATCATCCCTGTTGTACTCATCTCCTGCCCCTCCCCCACCCTGTTTTCTAGTCCAATCAGGCATCCCACTCTCTCCATGGTTCTAAACAAAGTCCTCAGGGGGTCCCATGCAGCCCCACTGAACCAGAAGACTCTGTGGAAAACTGAGTTTTCTAATCTTAGGACCCTGGACCAGCCTCTCACTAGTAAGATAACAATCTTGCTAACTAATCACCAACCACTGCTGGGCTCTCCAAACAGACACCGAGGCTATGCCACAAAAATAAATGACTTTTGGAAAAGGGACCGCCCCACCAAGCTGTCAACAGGCTTAACTAATATGTATATACATATACATATTAGACAAGTCAGTTAGTTAAAAATAATGTAATGAGCGCCAAGCTCTGTGGTGAATGCTGGTGTCAAACTAGACATGGTCCCCATCCCAGTGAGGGGTGACACAATAATCACATAATCACACACAGTGTGTGGAAGCCTGTGAGAATGCCTGACAAAAGTATCAGCGAAGGCGGGCTCCTGAAGACAAGAGTTCTTCGCTGTTAGAACAAGAACACCCTCGGGTACCAGCTCTAAATGTTCCCATTTGGAGACAGACAGATGAGTGGACCAGGACTCCTCTACCTGCTGGCTCTGCCTGGGCATACTGCCTTTTATATATCAGAACCTGTCTCTCCATTCCACAAACCCTTTTACTGGCCTTTGTTTTCCCATCCCAGCACCTCACAGGTGCATCCTTAGCTTCCAAGGTAGCTTGAAGCAGCAGTGACACCCAGGACTTAAGCCGGAAAAGCTGGCGCTGAGAATAATCTGGTGAGCCTGTCACAAATGCAGATTCCTGGCTTCTGTACTGTCACAGAAACTCTGTCTCTCTACATGGCTAACAGCCCCCTCTACCCTGTCACACGGCTCTGATCCATGCTTTAGGTATGCTAGGCGTCCTGTTGTTGATTTTTTAGTTTTAATTCAAAACTATCGGGGTAACACTTCAGGCATGATTAACAAAGACCTCCCTCCCTGTGCACACCCTGCTGCTGTCCCAGCAGCCTCAAGGCTTGGGGGACTGTCTCCTAAGCCCCAGGGAGACAGGAAGGAGCAAGAATTTTGGGGTGCCATGTAGCCTCAGAGTGAAATGGGAAATCCCATGGGCCAAAGTTCTGAAGAGTTTTCAGTGGACTGGGTAGTTTGATGAAAATACAAATCTGAATAAGGTTCCCCTTTTAAAATCTTCATTTTCCTTTAAGCATGCCGGGGTTTATAGTGAATTAATTCGAGGCCTTTGCTATAAATGGTGTTAACAACTTTATAGCCAACTGGTCTTTCATTTAGGAAACGTACGGGTCCTCTAATTTGGGTGGTTTCCCCTCCTTTGTAAGGAAAGGGAGTTCTGGAGACTAAAACTCTACTCTGCAGACACCAGACGGGTCTCACCCTAACCTTTTACTTGAGCTGGCTAGAGGCTTTGTCTCCAGCATGTGACTCTGCCAGAGATGACAGCAAACGGGCACCTCCTTGGTGCAGCCATCCTGTGGTCAGCGGGCTTCCCAGGCAGCAGAATCAGCTCCCTTCCATGGAGTGGTCCCTTGCTTTCTCCTCCGCCATGACTTCTAAGCCGTCCCTTCCCACCTAGCCACCAGACCACACCACTACTCTGCCACCCGTGGTAGGAGGAAAGACTGGGCAGGCACAGACAGGCACTGTACTCTGCCAGCCTTGCCTTTTGGCCTTCAGGGTTTTGCCAAGAACTTGTTGGTCATTGCCGGCCATTTCCCTCTTTCCTCTCTTTGGGTAATTGACTCACTCAGGAAGTTGCACTTCCTGGAAGATTGGTCACTAGAGCACAGAGAACGAGGCACAGGTGAGCTTTGAGATGTTAGGCCACTGACAAAGAAAGGCCTTTCAATGCAGCTTTCTTACCAAACGGGATACTGCTAGCTTGGTTATAATCTTGGAGGTGGGGGATACTGAGACAGGAACTCAAACTGTACGTTGCCCAGGCTGGCCTTGAACTTGTGGCAATCCTTAACCCTCCTGTCTTGGCCTCCCAGTGTTAGGACTGGGGTTAAAGGGGTGACACAGATGTGAACCACCACACACAGCAAAGATCTCCCCGAAGGTATCTGAGAAGTTTTGGAATTGAGACCTCCAGAATCTAAACCTCATCCCTGCTCCTTCTAGATTGTGTGACCTTGGACCTGACACTTGAACACTCTATATCTTAGGGTCCTCAGTCAAACACGCCCACACCTGTGAGCACTTGGTGAAAGGCACTTAACTTTTGTTCTGGCTCCTCGGCAGTCAAGGCAGAGGACAAGGTTCAGTTAGAGCACTTGATTAACATGGCCTGGATCTGATACTCAGCACCAATCAACCTGATGTAGTGGCTTACATCAGTAATCAAGTAATCAAGGGGGAGGTTGGGGGGTTCAAGGTCATCCTTTGGCACATAGTAAGCTCCAAGCCAGCCTGGCATACATAAGAGAGCCTCTCTAAAGAATACAAAGTCCAAAAAGCTAAAGATGGCTTCTAATCCCAGGACTAGAAGGGCTGAGGCAGGGAGTAGAATTGGGAGCTATGGGCCACGCTGGGCTACATATGGAGACAAGTCAAAAAGAAGATGAAGGTCCTCAAAGCCCTTATGAAGGCTGGAGGCTTCCCGGAGCAGAGGGACAACAAAATTGCATAGCACCAGAACTATCTGAGAAAAGACAGAGCCTCTTCCCCAGAATGTGCTCCCCTCCCAGAAATCCCCAGAAAGATGGCCTGCCTGAAATTATTCTTAGATTTAATGAAAAGGGCATTCTACTTCAAATTAGGTGAGCAGGGTGGCTGTGCATTCCAGCCCTGCGGCACTATTCAGATGGATTCCTGATTTGGTTATCTTGTGACGCTGAAAAACATCGATTTAAATGAGCTAATGAGGAATTCACAACTGGCACCCCAAAGCTCCAGTAGCTCAAAGTTACAAACTGCTTTCTTGTGACAGAGACTCTGGGAAAGAAAAGAATGGACTTGGTGCAGGTAGCTCTTCCCAAGTCACTCCCAGTGAGTTCCCTGTTTGGTACATCTCTATCCAATTTTACGTGTTCTGAAGACCCCTCTTCTATACCCCCGTTTTGAGATCTCCCTAGACTCCTGAATATAGATTAATGGATGTGGTTTGTGGGTCAGCCCTGGACCCAGGAGGAACGTGCACTTCATCTGAAAGAAATCGATGACATTTCTGAAACAATAGGAATGGATGCAATCCAAGATCTAGAACAGGACTCTGTGGGGACCACCAGGCATCCCCTAATTATCGGAAGATTCAGGATCATGCAATTTCCCACCATCACTGCCTGAAGCCCTCACTGGTACTCAGGGAGGAGAAGCCTGGAGTCTGAATAGAATCCTGTCAGGTAAAATGGGGCCACTTCTGAGTTGTGCAACATTTCCCTTCAAAATCTTGCTGATGGCGCAAACATTGAATAATTACAACAATCCGTGTATTATGCTGCATCAGGATGACAGCACATTAGCACTGCCACATCGCTAATGAAAAGCAGCAAGATCTCAAGACCACCATCAATCAAGAGAGAAAAAGACCTCATTCAGAGTCACGACAGGTACATGACAATGGAAACAGGGCTCTTTTTTTTTTTAAGTATGTGGACGGATGCCAGAGATTACAATTGTTCCGTGTTTAATATCATTCTCTTTGTGCTCCTCCAATACTTAGTATTTTCTTTCAGCAAAGAAATACAGAAGTTGATGTTATGCAGCCCATCTCCCTAAGACCTTTCTATAATTTCACATGGAGTTGGTAAACACTTCCCACCCACTGGGGTTTCTATGGCTTGCTTTCTTTCTCTTTCTTTTTTACACATTATGAAACTTTATTTCATCAAAATACAGCATATTTAATTTTTTTAATTTATTACAATTTATTCACTTTGTATCCTAGCTGTAGCCCTCTCCATCATCCCCTCCTAATACTGCCGTCCCTCCCTCTTCTCCCTTGCCCCTCCCCCAGTCCACTGATAGGGGAGATCCTCCTTCCCTTCCATCTGACCCTAACCTATTAGGTCTCATCTGGACTGGCTGCATTGTCTTCTTCTGTGGCCTGGTAAGACTGCTCCCCCTTCAGGGGGAGGTGATCAAAGAGCCAGCCACTGAGTTCACATCAGAGACAGTCCCTGTTCCCCTTACTAAGGCACCCACTTGGACACTGAGCTGCCATGGGCTACATCTATGCAGGGGGGTAGGGATTCTAGGTTATCTCCATGAATGGTCCCCAGTTGGAGGATGGGTCTCAGAAAAGACCCTGGGCCCAGATTTTTTGCTTCTGTTGTTCTCCTTGTAGAGTTCCTGTCCCCTCCAGGTCTTTCTGTCTCCCTCTTCTTTCATAAGATTCCCTGCACTCTGCCCAAAACATAGCTATGATTCTCAGCATCTGCTTTAATACCCTGCTGGGTAGAGTCTTTCAGAGGCCCTCTGTGGTAGGCTCCTGACCTGTTTCCTGTTTTCTCCCTCTTCCGATGTCTATCCTGTTTGCCTTTCTGAATGAGGATTGACCATCTTACCCATGGTCCTCCTTCTTGCTTAGCTTCTTTAGGTGTACAGATTTTAGTATGATTACCTAATAAATCACATCTAAAATTCACTTATAAGTGAGTATAGACCATGTGTGTCTTTCTGCTTCTGGGATACCTCACTCAGGATGATCTTTTCTAATTCCTACCATTTGCCTGCAAATTTCATGATTTCCTTGTTTTTAATTGCTGAGTAGTATTCTATTGTAAATGTACCACAATTTCTGTATCCATTCCTTGGGTCTAACTGTATATCTACATGTAGAAAAATGCAAATAGATCCATACTTATTACCCTGCACAAAACTAAAGTCCAAGTGGATCAAAGACCTCAACATAAAACCAGACACACTACCTGTTAGAAGAAAAAGTGAGGAAGAGCCTTGAACTCATTGGCACAGGAGACAACTTCCTGAACGGAACACCAACAGCACAGGCTCTAAGATCAACAATCAATAAATGAGACCTCATGAAACTGAATAGCTTCTGTAAAGCAAAGGACACTGTCATCCGAACAAAACAACAGCCTACAGATTGGGAAAGGATCTTCAC
>CM053750.1:5470407-5598057 GCA_028658305.1 Pachyuromys duprasi
TTAATTTATTTATTTTTATATCAATCACAGGTTAGGTACTTTGCATCCCAGGCATAGCCTCCTCCCTCATTCCCTCCCACCCTCCCACTCCCTCCCTCATCTCCCTCCTCCCTGCCCCTTCCAAGTCCACCAACAGGGGAGGACCTCCTCCCCTTCCATCCAACCCCAGCTCATCCTGTCTCCTCAGGGCTGGCTGCAAGTTTATTTCTTTTATTTTTTCCTTTTTGAATTACAAATTGGAACTTCACTTGTTTTTGTTTTGTTTTGTTTTTTTCTTGCTAACTAGTTTCAGTTTTGTGAGGAGCTTGCATACCGGGCATGGAAAATCCATTTTCTGGGTAGAGTTTGCCAGTTTGCCAGCCTCAGAGTATCTAAGGATAGAATCCTATTTCAAGATGACCCTCATGGAGTGAGTTATTTTGACACATTATTTCATTTGTATTTATATGTTGGAATGATATTCCAAAGGCTCTAAATAATCTCTGCTCTATGTATGAAACAATAAAATGAAAAGTAGAAAGGACATATATAACCAACCATGGCGTAAGGCTTATTTTAAAAACAAACGCTGACCTCATGCTGGGTGTCTTAAAATAACTCATGCCAATATTATTTGTCAAAAACATGGCTATGATTAGATAGAAGAGAGACATGCTATTAAAAAATATAAAGAAGAGATGAAGAACAAGAGAGAAACAGATGACATGGGCGTGTGTGAATGAATGGCATGCACGAAAGCACAATGGATGGACAGGAGCTGGTGAGGCTGTTACTGTTTGCACATAGCATACTCCAGAAAAAAAAAAAAACACATTTTTTTCTCATAAGTAAGAGTATATTCTAAGTCACAGTAAGAAGTATATTTTAGCAAACACATTAGTTAGCGACAGCTGATTATCACAATCCGCCATGATGAATTGTCATAGTAGGTGCTGCACTCTCACACGGCTAGCGGCGCAGTGGCATTTACATCCGCATGGTTGGAAGTTCTCGATGCTTCACAATGACCTCATGGCAGCCCTAAGCAGTGGAAGTTATCCGGCTCCATTAGGAGCTTATAGGCCCTCTGTTGCATATGTGGACAGTCATTGTCTGAAACATGCTCATATGACACACAACTGTAATTTAAGAGAAAAAGTAATCTACCCTCACATGCTTGCTCACACACACACACACACACACACACGCTCACACACACTATGATCCATGGACATGTAAGTGACTGAAAAATGTAGCCTTAAAAATTGTAAGATTTAAGGATATTTTGGGCAAGAAGATCTTTAAAACAATTTCACTTTTCATTCCTTTTAGATCAGTGGTTCTCAACCTTATAATGACCACTTTGGGGTCAAATGACCCTTACACAGGGTTGCTATCAGATATCCTTCATATAAGTATTTACACTATGATCCATAACAGTAGCACAAGTTACAGTTATGAAGTAGCCACAAAAATAACATTATGGTTGAAGGTCACCACAGCATGAGTAATTGTATTAACAGGTCACAGCATTAGGAAGGCTGAGCACCACTACTCTAAAGCTTGGCTGGATTTTTTGGGGAATGGCTTTTTATGGGATTGTGCGATGCGGAAAAAGAACTGTGCTTTAAACACTACACTTCCCCAGAGAAGGCATACAGAGAGGAGGAAGGTGTGTCTGGGACTCAGTGCTTCCTCTTGAGTGAGGTGCCTTTGGCCCGTGCTTCCAATAAATGACAATATTTACTTAAAGGGTGAACTTAAAAAGAAAAAAGGGAAGAAATCTCATCTCCGTCTCTCTTTCCTCTCTCATATCTCTAAACACATACCTCTAGAAAGAAGAAGGAATAGTAAGTTTCCAAATCCATATTTACTAGAAATGGCTTAAATATATCTTAGGTTGATGCTTAAAACTGTTTAGGGATTCTAAGTGAGTTCTGAGAAGTTTGCTTTTAAAAACAACTGTCGCGTCAGATTTTAAAACTGGGAGAAGAATAATCCCACAAGGAATTCAAAGCAGAACCTTTGAGTGACTAGCCACCATGCCTTCACCTATACACATTATCACCAACAATGTTACTATACATAAACCTTTTCCTTCACATTTGAGCATGCTCTGTATGGTTTGCTGTGAAAACACAATAATGTCATACAGGGTTTGACAAGTAAATTAAAAAAAGCTTTTATAAAAAAAAACCTGATCAAATTAGAGATGGGACAAATTGAACCATTACCCTAAAGGTTTCATTGGCAAGCCAGGCAGCATCGATACATGCAAAGGCAGAGGCAGGCGAATCTCAGAGTTTGAGGCAAGCGTGATCTCCATGACAGCCAAGGCTAAACAGGAAAATCCTGTCCTGAAAAACGAAAATAAGTAAGTAAATAGATAAATAAATAAATAGGGTCTCAGATGACAATAGCCAATCACAAGCCATATTACCATAAAAATCCCTTTTCCATCTGGATAACCCCGGCTTTCTGGTGATGATCTCCTGCATGCACATTGTTGGTAATAATCTGATTTGATCGCAGCTCCCCAAGGGTATTCATATCTGCGTGTACTGACTTGTTAAATTATGCTGTGCTAATTGAAGGTTCACATGACGAGATATGCATAGTTGATCATGCTCATTAAAATGCAGGCCATTCTCAATTACGTACCACAAACCATGTGCCCGGGACTTTTAACACACTCAATCTATAGTCAGTCCCAGAATTTATAGGCTGCAATCTTTCGGTCCCCTTCCAAACACTTGTAAATAAGTAGCTAGTCTGAGGCATAAAGCAGTACCAAATACCGAACACCAGCGTGCAAGCTCTTGTTTAAATGGGAAAAGACAATTATTTTCCATTTGGCGCCATGTGGATAGAACACCCACAAATTTGAATTTTGAAATATTTTCCACACAGGTGTCTGCCACGGTGCAAACACAATTAAGATTTGTCTGGTTTGCACTTTCTACAGAGATAGGAAAAGGCAAAAGGTCCCTATCCTGGGAAGTCAGAGCCTAAGCGTCCTATGGCTGTGGGTCTTTCCTGACTGACAGTCCTAGGAGATGGGACAGGCAGATTTTCTGAATGAAGTTTTGTTCATGGAACTTTTGAACTGGGTTTTAAAAATGCGTTAACTGGGCCAGGAGTGATACCACATGCCTTTCATCCCAGCACTCAGGAGGCAGAGGTGGGTGAATCTCTGTGAGTTCGAGGCCAGCCTGGTCTACAGAGCAAGTTCCAAGATAACCAGGGCTACACAGAAAAACCCTGTTTAAAAACAACAAAAACCAACCAACCAAATCAGTGCTGAGGCATTGTGGGAGCATTCATGGCGCCCTGGGTGATAGGACCCGAAAGTGGTTTCAGCAGTCCCCTCCACCCTTTTACAAACTGTTTTCTGCGGAAGCCTGATCCACAGGGGAAGCGGCTGGTCAAATTTATAATCAGCGAATAAACTGAAGCAGTTTGTGCAGAGTAGGTTACACCGATACAAAACTAGGATGGGTAAGCATGCCAGAGTGCCCAACAGGTTTCACCACTGAATTCCTGTCCATTTTTTGACCACCTGTGAGTGTTAGGGCTTTTGCATGGCCTTTAAGCAGTTTACTCTTTTACTTATTTCAGAAAAAGAAGTGACTCCACAACTTTTCAGAAAGCTCCTGCTCTGACAAGAGGCTCCTATGAGGCCAGAGATGCTTTCAGAGCCTCTGAGGAAGGGAGCAGGCCCGCCCTGCCTCCCCTGACAAGGTTGCTGGCCTTTTCCAAAGCGTCCACTGTATCCAGTCTCAGAACAGTGAACTGGTTATTTCACATTTACCTCCATAGAACTCCCCCATCAGTGGACGTAGAGAGGGGCAGGAAGGAGATGAGGGAGGGAGGGTGGGATTGGAAGGGAATGAGGGAGCAGGCTACAGCTGGGGTACAAAGTAAATAAACTGTAATTAACATAAAAATAAAAATAATAAATAAAAAGAAAGGAAAAAATAACATAAAATACTAAAAAAAAACTCAGGATCACGCTAGAGTCTCCCTGACTCTATCGCTTCTTCAGCACTCAGAGACGAAGATCCTCTGGAAATTAAGCATCTACATCCAGCCAGAGTTCTGTTCTTGTCATTTCAGAGGTTGTGGACCCTTAGAAAAGCTATTTCCATCAGTTAACTGAAGGACTTAGCTCTACAACAAAGTTTCAAACCAGGGAATATTTGAGTTTGGATTCAAAATTTCCCAGACCACAAAGAGATTTCAACATGTACGTTCCAAATTGCAAAGATCATATATTTTGGAGCATACTCTATGCACATTGTTTTTTGTTTGTTTAGCCTTCTTCAATGAAAATAATTTACAGGGCTCTCTTAAAAATTCCTGATTTGCACACACTGTAAGCTTCGTTGTCTTGTTTATGAAAATAATTATAGCCAACTGTCAGGCTAGGATTTAGCAGCGAGTCATCTTATGCTTGCAGAGTTCCAAACCAAACTGGGCTTGTTGCGTATGTTTTTAATGACAGGCTCCCTGACAATGGCACCATCTCAAAAGACGGACCATGAAATGTAAGGAGATTGTCTTCTTTCCAGTGGAGAAGAATAAAACTCTCTCTCTCTCTCTCTTGTCTCTCTCTCTTTCACACACACACACACAATGCATTAAACACATAGGTGCTTGAACACCTTGTGGGACCTATGCAGCTTCACACACCTACACAAAATCTTTTCCCACTGACCTGAACCACTAAATTTCTGAAGTTTGTACTAAGAAACTACTTGGAATTCTAGTTGAGAGAACAGTCACTCCTTATCCAAGCAGGCACCCAGTGCGCCCGCGGCTGTACCCATTGCACCCAGTGTACCCAGCGCATCCACTGCAGTTAACAAGCACGTTGCACTGGCGTCTCACAAGCACAGTCTTCCAGGTGAAAGCTTGAAAGTGCTGTAATGACTCCATAGATGGCCACAGAGCTGTCCACCATGATGGTATTTTTCACCTAGGCAGTAGGGTGTATTCCATGTTTTTTGTTGTTGTTGTTGTTGCTGCTGAATTTCAGAAACTCCAAATCAGCACTGTGAGAGTGGGGCCTTAGGGCCAGGTGTGTGGACCCGGTGAGTGGTCAGTGAGCTGAACATTCATAGCTACTCCATCCCACACTAGCCTGGCCTGGTGGGGCTCCCACAGGAATCTATGAATCTGGGCCAGACACTGAACAGTGACTGTTCTCGTAACTGCTAAAATCCCATTTTATTAAGGAAAGTGCCTGAAGAGCACAGGGCAGATGTAGAGACTTTCATTCCAGGCAGTCTTTAGAATGCTGGATTTTATCTCAGTCCCTCCAGAACACGCAGCAACGGTTGGAGGCAGACTCCCTTTGAGTCTTTTAAACTGAGCAATAGTGCACTCGGGGCTCTGGACACTTGCTTCTAATCACTTGCTTCTCCTCTCAAATCCCACATGGACGCTCTGTTTTTATTTTCTGTGAGCATTCATCTCGCTAGTCCTAAGGGCAGGCAGTGCACTAAGCCCTGGAAGAGTTTATTAAAGTCACATTGTTGTTGTCTTATTCATGTTAGCTGCCCAGGTCCTTTGGCACCGTTTTAAGGTGCTTCCCCAGGGGTACTTCTTACTTTCCCACGTGTCTCCAGGACCAGGGAAACACGACTTCACACACAATAGCCCTCACGCTCAGACCACAGTGACAAAACAAAAGCGGTGAGCCCTAGAGTATGATGTTTGGAGATACTCGATCGTTGCCGAGGTAGCATTTCATTAGTCTTGGGTTGCCGCTGGGGGAGGAGTGTGGGTTCCTGGGCAACCTTTGTCATCACAACCTATCTGGGGTTGGAACAATCAAAACATGGAGCTTGTTAGGCTTGTCATCTTCCCTCCCGGTCTTCAGGAATTAGAGTAAAAATCTCTCTCTCTCTCTCTCACACACACACTTTGTAAATTAAGGAAGCCTCTTCTCTGTAAAATAACAATGAGTTTTAAAGGAATCAATGATGTCTTTTCACACCTAGATTATCAAGAGTGGGGATGCCCTCTCCCACATTTCCCTTCACACCTCTTTGTTTATTGGTAAGTACTCAACCCCCATGATCCTGAGACTCAAGAAGCAACCTCTCAGTTTGTGCTTCACCCTTCATCTGCCATTCTCTCTAGCACATTACCACAAATGCAGGATGCGGCCCACAAAGACCCAAAGGTGGAACAAGCGAGTGCGGGACTGGGGTTGCCTGGTGGCTCATTACTGTTGGGTTTTTTTAAAAAACTGAAGAGAATCACGGGCACTTTAGTCCCTGAAAGGGAGATAAAAAGCGTGGAGGCCGCCTGCGATGCCACCCTTGCTGAGCAGCGACAGCAGCTGCTCTGGGTTGCACTTAGCTGGACTTAATGGAAGGTTATTGGCATTCCCTAACGTGGCCCCTGAGCCCGGCAGCCCACTTCCTGCCACCTCCCTGCCTGTGCCGGTCTGTGTCGAGTAGTTCCACAGTGCCCATTAGGAACCGTTTGAGAGCCATTACTGTCGGCAGACTAAAACATCCTTTCTCCCCAGGTTAAAAAAAAAAAAAAGTGAGATGAATAGCTATTTCTAGGTGGTCTGAATGAGCCATCATTAACTCCCTGAGGAATGAAGGTGCCTGAGCATAGCAATGACACGATGCGTTTTCCTTTATGTTGGCCTCACCTGTACCAGGAGGGAAATCACCTAGTGTGTTAGGATGTGAATATAAAGAGCCCCTGAGCTTTCAAAGCTGAGAGGCATGCCGGTCTCAGAGGAACCAAACCTGGGCTACATACACGGTGAGGCTCTGAATGGGTTAGCTTTCGGACTGTTGGGAAAATGGCAAGCTATAAGCAGCAGTCTACCCTACAGTCTGAGGGGGAACAATCGGACAGAGGCAGGCAGGGCTGCCCTCCCTGCAAGCAGGCTACAGAGGCTTGAGGAGGAGCGCAGGGAGGGGGCTGAGGATTTGCATTAAAATACCTCTTTCTCACACGGGCACCATTTACCTCAAAGAGTATTAAACAGAGGTCTGGTTATTTCATGAAAATAAGACTTGTCATTTTAACCTCAGACTTTTCTTCTGTCATCTTGAAAAGGGATGAGGGAGCCATTGTGGGCTTGGAGGCAGGGACCTTACCCCGTGTATGAACCTAGGACAAGTGGTAAAACAAAGCTTTGGCTTTCCTGACAGCACAGGTTCCCTGAGTGATAAGTCAGCCCCTTGGATGCAATGGCAGCATGATTTTGTGTGCTTTATTACCTGAAGGCTGAGAGCAAGGCTGAAAATATACCCATGACTTCCTACTGTAGAGCAGTGGGTGTATTCTAAGGACATACCAACTAAGCCATAATTCTATGTAATGGCTAAATATACAGGACTAGACCCAGAAATATGGCAAACGTATCCTAGGAGCATTGTCACATTTTTTTCTTATGACTCTGCAGGCAAATGTTAGTTATGAGACCTCAACGCACTAATGTGAAAGTGAGGAAAAGACTCTCCAGGTTGAAATTTAAAGGACTGGTTTTAATTCTCTACCTAAACCAATCTCCAGAAAGGATATTTTTAGCAGTCACTCAGCAGAGCTAAAGATACTCACCTGCGGTTTATTTATCTTTCATCCTGTACAGGAAAGGTACTAGTTCTTAAACAGAAAGGCCCATGTACACTTTTCAAAATCAATCCCAACGGTACAAAGGCTTCTGTGAATGTGATCTAGTAGCTAGTAGTGATAAAACCAGTCACAGAGTGTAAATATGCCAGAGCTGTTCTATTTATTCAGCTGACTAAGAAAATAAACCACAGGAAACGTGAGTTTCTTCAGATTGGCAGAGACTGTAGTCACTGGTGGCTCTAGAGAGGAGAGGAAGCTGTGGTGGGCTGGAGAGGGGGAGGTTGGGAGGGTCATCAGAGTAGGGGAGACAGCGAGGACGCTCCCCTGGATCACCATCCTTGTTTTCAGCATGGCGGGCCACAAACGGTCTAACCTCTGCCTCCACTCTTCTGTGCTCTGGCCTACTGACTTCATTCGGCTCTGGGGCCCACAGAACTGAGAGCAGCGCCGACGACATATCTATGACTAAACTCACCTCGCTGCCTCTTCACAAAAGGAGGAGCTACACGCCTTCTGGGAATGCCCAAGGCAGCTGCTTCTGAGGATCTTCTTTCATGTAAATTTAAAAATTATTACAAGAAAGAAGCCAGACATATATCTGAACTCGGTATTTCTTGCAGACAAAAGTAATCACCGCACATACAAGTCACACAGATTTTCCTTGTGAAGATGGGAGGGGATGGCTATTCATTTATATTTAGTTCCCTCAGAAAATTGGTTTCAAGGCATTTACACGTATTAATTCAATTGGTTGCCATCTAAACTATGTGAAATAGAAATAAGCATTCTGATTTGGAAACAAGGAATGTGAGACATAAAATGTTTTAAGTGTCCAAGATCATTCAGAAAAAGCCATGACAGGGTTAAAAACAAACAATATGTAAATGCTACCTTGTGTTGATAGCAAGAAGCTGGGGTTATCAAAATTTTTAACTATTTTAAAGAACAGATAAAAATGACAAAGTGAGAGAAAAGAGAAGATTGGCCTTTTGGGAAATGACTCTTTTTTTTATTTATTTAATATATGAGAGGGTGTTTCCCCAGTACAGACAATCAAAGACTTCCTTTTCCCTCAGAAGATAACTTCCCCTATCACCATATGCAGGGTATACAATTAGACCTGGGAAAGAAACAATAGAAACGGACGTGAATGAAATTCTACGCATCATGGCTAGGTTGAGCTTCCTCAGAAAGTCTTGTCCATTCTCACTCCCGGAGACCTGCAACAATGACTTGGGTCCAACGTCATCAAGGTACAAAAGCCATATACACAGACAGAAGCTTTACAGTGGCGTGTGGATTCAGAGACAGAAGCTGCTGAGCCCTCTCCTTAGAGAAAGATGAGATTGTTCTCTTAGGACTACTGTGCCTACCAGTCCAGCCCTCACGGGGCCAGAAGGCCTTGGTCAGGGGAAATCCACAGGGAGTGGCCTTGGTACACAGCAGGAGTGTGTACCAAGTGATCATGAAGCCCGTCCCTGCTCCGCTAATTCAAGATGCCGGCATAGACATCAGTGACTGTCCAATCCAAACTTTTCATAGCTTGCCAGCGCTCTGCAGGACTTGAAGAGCTCTGGACTGATGTTAGGAAGAATCCCCACTGTGCCAACCCACCCGCTCTACAGAAGGCCACCTGCATTCCAGGTCCCACATGACTATTCAGAGTGGTCTTGACCTAATTTGTCTCCCACTGAGCCCCAAAGTCTAAACTAGTACGAGAGTGACATCCTAGCCACATCCACATGGTCTGCCCTTTGCAATTTAAGGCAAGCACTCATTCACACATGGCCTCTGATTCCCAAAACCAATGAAAGAATTAACAACCAACATGAACATAGATAGAGCAGATCTGATTACCACTGAGCCCTTGTCTACTTAGTCATGGATGATAACAAATATCCCACTGTACTGGCTGAAAAAAAAAATCACCAAACCAAACCAACCAACCAATTAAAAGAAACAAAAACAAAAACCTGTTTGATGCATAGGGCATAGGACTTCATGCCACTGACCGCTAAAGGCCTCCTCCTCTCCTAAGAACAGAAGCATGACAAAGGTCACTCTTGGGCTGCTCACCTCGTTCACCTTTCAGAGTATATGGCACTTGCCAGGTTCCATTTAAACAGTTTTAAAGGGACTAAATGGCTTTTTGTTTTTTTTAAAGAACTCCATCACTTATCTTATCCCTTGTCTCTAAGTAGGCAGGTCCTTGGAACTCTAAATGTGGAGGCTCAGCTGATTCCGCTGTAAGCAACAGGAGAGATACAACCCGACTTTCAGTGAGTTTCAGGGAGTAGAGGAGGGACCACGAGGCTTGAACGCACTTAGAATCAGACTTTCTCCAGCTTGGTCAAGAAACTTCACTAAAGGTTTCCTTGGGCTCAAAGTAAGAATCATCTCGCAATCTCCGCCCAACCCAATCCCTGTTCTTCCCCTTTGGCCCCTTAACACCTGAGATGCAGTCTCAATTGCGCTTCTCTCATGGGCAGTTTGAGATCTTTGCCACCAACGGATTTTAGATTTGAGATTAGAGAGTTTAGATTTGGGGGTTAAATATGCAAATGTCCCAAACCCCAAATCTCTAAAATCTAAGGCTTTTCTGGTCTCAAACATTTTAGATAAGGGCTACACAACCCATAGCACAGTCTTGGTGAGAAAATTTCATGCCTCCACAGGGAAACCCCTGCACGGCTCTGCTCAGAGGGAAGCTGGGCTTTGTACTCTGGAGAGGGACACTCTTAACATTAACCTATCCTAAAGCTGGCCATAATGCTAAGGATGCTGTGTCCAGAAGTCCCCATACCCATCACCGAGTACTGCACTGACGCTCCTAGACAGGTGACCCATTCTTAGCAGGTGACAGACAGCAAGAGGAAGGAGGGACAAGGTATACAGCAGGCTAATGTGGCAAATTGAAGAGGTTTCTCTTTCCAATCTCCAAGAGTAGTCCCAGCTAAGCCTTCGGTCTGGAAAGAATGAACTCTTAAGCCATTTTTTTTTGCAACCTTTCATTTTGCAATACACATTTGTCATCATAGAAAGGCAATCTAAATATGAATGTATACAATGAAAGCCACATGTTTACAACAGAAAAGAAAAATGTCGTTCAAAACAGAAAGCCAAAACCACTACAGAGAAGTGACAGAAGTTTGGCATTTACTTGCTGAAACAAACATACTTGTTGGCAAAGGGCACTTAGCTTTTGGAAGATGGTTACAGAGATTGCAAGACATAAAAACAAAACACAATAATGACCAGAGAAAACACCTTGAGCTGTAGCTAGCTTTTAGAAAATTAGAGCTGATGGTTTCTAGATAACCTCCCTCCAACCCCCACTCACCTCATCTACCATCTTCTCTATATTTTTATGACCATGTTCAGTTCTGTGCTTGAAAGCTACAGCTGAGGGTCATTGAACCATATGGGATTTTATTCTAATCCCAAATTAAAAAGGAAACACCTGGCAAGGTCCCACAGCCATATTACTGAGTTAAGAGTGACTCACGAAGGCACAGTCATTCCTCACGAATGATTTTAAATCTCAAAACAGATGGGATTATGGAATATGATCTAGCACTCTAAAAGAACCCAAACTTCATTCTGGATATCTGTTAATGCCAGTAAGAACTCAGAGAACAGAAGCATATAGACAGGAAACTTGATTTTACCTAAGATTCAAATGATGGTCAAGAAATATAATGTAGTATCATTTCGGTATTAACCCTTTTGAGAGACACACCTGGGTTTAGGGAGTTCATGAGCCACAAACTGTTCTATACTAGCCAAATAGGACCAGATGGGAGAAATGCATAGCTCACAATGGAAGAAGATCCGAATCTGCATAAACGGCACTAAAACTCAGAGATGTGGGCAGGGCACATCCTCACAGAGCGCGCTCTCAGGGAACAACTTCATACATAACCATTGTCTGTGTCCTTACCTTTGCTTCTCCTGTTGCGTTCTTTTTTATTCTGAAAGAAAGGCTGTTTTCACAGCAGTTTGGAAGATCAGGCTCTTCCCCACACTAACGAAAACCTTGTGAATCGAAAAACATCTTCTGTGTCTGAAATACCATGTGTCCTTTTCCTTTCTAGGGAAGGGAGTTGGAGGAAGTAGGAGCACCCAATCTGTACTCACAGCTTTGAGTAAAATTAATATTCAAGTAGCCCGTAATCCCTTGAGGTCAGACAGAGTACACTGAAACCAAAAGGGAAAATAGCCTGGACTTCAAAACCTCTCACTTAGCATCCACATCATAAATAACTCACTTTCTCATGCTGTGGCTAAAGTCATTGACACAAATACAAAGAACGTTCTAGCAACAACAGGAAGTTTGTTGTTGGTTACATTCCAGGCAAAGCTTTGACAGTGAAAGGTTACTACCCTCATCCTTTCAAGTTCTAGGCTAACACTGAACAGAAGCCTCACCTGGAACTTCCGGAGAGAATCTTGCAGAATGTCGAGATACAAAAAGTTTGAGTTCTTGGTCCAAATTGCATTCAATCAGGTTTGTGTCCCATGATCGGATCCCTGTGGAGGAAAAGGAAGACAGTTGGCAGGCTTGGAAAGTTCCCTACAAACGTTTTACAGGCCTTTTTCTGGAGGGCTCCTTGGCTGGCAGTGTATGCCCACAGATGGAAAAGGGGAGGCCCTCCTACCGGGACACAAAGGAGGGGGAGCTAACAGTGGAGCTGAAGTCCTGCCCGTCATAAAACATAACTGCAGCACTGTTGGACGGTGGGGAAACAGTTCTCAGGGGAATAGCAGAATCAAGGAAGGAGAGGGAGGGCAGGGATGGAGATCTGGCTAAGAGGCTCCAGCCTAGCACCAGCTTCCTCAGGCTCCGCCACTAGGTTGCCAGGGTCTGATACAGGTGGGATGGGCAGCTGCCATTCAAGCCAGGGGCTCCGTTTCTCAAAGGATGCTCTTGCTGTGTGCTTGTGTGATTTATTCCTTTTACTCATTTTTGACCTTGGTTTCTCAATCCAAACTTGTGTGATCTTTGATAAGCAGGTAGAACTCAAGATTTGGCCTAATAGTCCTACCAGTCACTTATTATATTTAATCAGCTTGTCAGGAAGTGTTTTTATTCAATTGTGAGTTGTACTGAATATTTTTTATCCAGAAGAAGAAAAAAAGGCAACTTTTTATACTTGATAAAACTTTGGCAGATCCAAGAATGGGCATGACCGTCCTTGCACAAGGCTGGAGGACGCAATCAGGGGCCAGAATGACCCACAACCAAGAGTGTTGGTGGTTTCTGATACTGGGCATACCTCCCAGGCTCTTCTTTACTCCTTCCTCCCCCTCCTCATCCCAGAGGAAAGGCCTCAGAGGGAACACAGAGAGCATCAAGTTAGGAGAACCCTGGACAGAAGCCAGGAAGAGCTGTGAGCCACAGAGCCTCAGACAGCGTGTGTGTGTGTGTGTGTGTGTGTGTGTGTGTGTGTACATGCCCATGTGTGTGCGCGTAGGCCTTCCTCATCATATTGCTCGTGATGAAGCCGGTACATGGCGCCATAAGTGTACACAGGTGTGAGCACCCTCAATTGGCAAGGACCAGTTTCTGAACCAATAGATACTTATTTACCCAACTCCTAAGAGAGGGATTTGAGCCCTTAGGTGTAACTCTGCAAGTGAACTATCTTTAACCGAAAGGCCAATAACTGACTGACTGATTAGTATTTGTGCCATCAGCCTAGACAGTTGAAATGGCAGTGCATGAAACCCATCTCTAAATCCTTAATGTATGCCTTATTTACCACCATTTACAACTGATTAAATGTTCTTATCTTAGGAATAATCGTGTGCATTGTACATATAGTAAAGATGTGTAACATATATCTTGATTATATGAATATCTTGATTACAGATACATTAAATATATCTTTTAAAAGATTGTAGGACTGGAGAGATGGCTCAGAGGTTAAGAACACTGGCTGTTCTTCCAAAGGTCCTGAGTTCAATTCCCAGCAACCACATGGTGGCTCACAACCATCTGTAGTAAGATCTGGTGTGCAGATACGCATGCAGGCAAAATGCTGTATAAATAATAAATAAATCTTAAAAAAAGATTGTAGAGTTCACTGTGCATGTAAAGATATCTTCAAATTCATTCTCTTTCTCTTTCACTCTCATTTGTATTTCGTTTATTTATTTATCTATCTATTTATTTATTTAGAGACAGGGTATTACTACATAGCCAGACCAGCCTACAACTTGGCCTTGAAATAGTAATTCTGATGCCTGAGCTTCTAGACTGTTGGACAAAGACCTTTTCCACTGAGGAACATTCTCAAATAGCCGTATGCCCCTTAGACAGAGAAGGAATTTCTCATAGGAAAAGAGGGAAGCATTCAGATAAGAAAGAGTTAACATTCCTAAGGAGAGGCTAAATTATAAGGGAAAAATTTATGAGTCTCCCCGGAAACATTAAATGGCCTCAGTTTGCATTTGTGCTAATGGAATATTTAAATTTTAACAAGAAAGGCATGTTGAGAGTTTGTGGGTCTTTTTAGTGGAGAAATGATAAATGGCTTCTTTTTGTTCCCCGCAGAGCTTGACAGGTTGAGAGGTCTGAATTCATTAGAATATTTTACTTCAACATATACACTCTATACTAGCCTCGTGCAGAAAGCCATTGAGTTCCTCTCTGAGTGGCTTAATTGGAACCATTGACGGAGTTCCACTTTGTCTTCGGCTTGTCAAGCCGGGTCAATAAGCTAATAATGAGACATATGTATTTAAATTAAATTCATACTATTTTTCCGTCTTTGTCCTGAGTAACATATAAATGGCTACCTGATTTGAGTGACTGCATTTGGGGTGAGGCACCCATTTGCTCTTGCACTGTTGTTTCTCATTTCCCCTTGTCACGACGCAAGTGGTGAAATGGTCATTGTATGTCCATTTATGTATTTTTACATTTATAATTTGACAATAGAAAAAATGCTAAGCTTTAAGAAATCCACTGAGTTAATTTTTGAATTAAGCCAGTAGACAGCTGATAAAAACAGCTTCCCTTGTGTAAACTCCCAATGAGAGTAAAAATTCAGGGTTCTCTCTTTCTAAGCCAGCAATTTCCAGCCTAAGCATTTCTTAACGATACACAATCACTGCTGCAATTTATAAAATAAAGATTATATGGACTTCCTGGTTACTTCGGTTGGGAATGAACATTTTGCAGCATTATCAGTTTTAGAAAGAAAATGCTCTCGTAATGCTTGGTGATCGATTTTTATCAAGTTTCCGTACCTCCCCTCATGTCTAACTGAGAGCCAAAGCGGGACCCCCAACGTTGATAAGCCAGCCCTTCCAACAGTTTTCCTCTGGGCTCCACAGCCAGAGAGAATTCCGAAAGAGGTCCTGAGAGAGGTTCTGAAGCAGGAGGAACGTGCCATACTCCTGACCCTTTTTTTCTGATGATTCCCGTTTCGAGGGACAAGTTCTTGATTGAAGCTTTGGTTTTGTAGCCAGTAAGGGCTTTGTCATTTACTGGATTATCCAGGGACTAACTGGAGCAGCTGGGCGTAGGAAACCTCTGTGTTTCAAGTGCCGGGGTGGGTTGGTTCAAGGGGCACCCAGCATTGCAAAAAAAAAAAAAAATGCTCCAGGCTGCTCCAGGATTCTGGTTCAGCCCTGGGAGGTGGGCACTGTCACTGTGTCCGTCCAGGTGAAGAGGAGGCTTCAAACTGTATTTTCTTTTCAGTTCTCTCACCCCTGTGGTAGCAGTGCACAAAGGAGCCAGCAAGCACGTGGTTTTTGACAGAAGGGAAAGGGCATTTCGGAGCACATCGGGGTGAAGAAGGAAGAGGGGCCTTCTACCCTGGCTCCTCTGCAGGGCTGCAGGATGGATTACACAAAGTTTACCCTCATCTTGCAAAAACTTTTGGTTTAATAAAACCAAAAAGGAAAACCAAAAAGGACTTCTTTAATGGATGAAAACTGCATACTTCTAAGAAAGCAGCAGCCCAAAGAAAGAAAAGCTGAATGGACAACACTGTATGCCAATGCTCCGAGGTTCTATGTCACAGTTACTTGGGCCCTTTACAAGTTATTTTCCTCAATGGGCCCAATTTAATTGTTCCCTTTGAGAAACAGGCTTTTGAATATTTCTTGTAAATATCTGAATGGTCAGATCCTGTGATTCTGTTTGGAAAATGACCCTAAAGGGTAACCTGAACCTAGGCTAGAGGCATAAATCAGAGAAGCAACTAAAAGGAAAACCCTAAGCTGCTTTTTAGAGAAATGATTTCCCAGTTTTCCTTTAACTTAACCTTTGGTTTGCTCTTCTTTTTACAAAGCCAGTAACTGAATCTGTGTCACATATTCGTGCATAATGCAAACAATGTCTTACATGGACAACACAACATTTCAAAGCACTGACAGTAAAAAACTGAGGCCTTAGATAACATCTTAGAATAAAAGCAAATAATGATTTATAAGGATTTATTTCTTAATCTAAGAGTTAGAAATTATTTTGAAAAGCTATCTCTGAGGGAAGATTTACAATAAAGCATTGATTTAATGACCCTCCATTTGGGGGTTTCAGCTTGGATCACAGAGCCCTTAGTGGGTAACACCAATTAGGCAGCACAAGCCAGAATCCATCTGCCTTCTGACTTCGGAAGTGTGAAGACAAATATAATAAATGTAACACATTCTAGCAGCTCTTCAACTCCTACCATATATGGTTTTTACTTTTGTTCCCCCCTTGCTAGAAGAAAATGAAAATTGAATCCCAAAGCCTTTCTGGATTCTTCATTTTCTTGCCCGCAATTTTGGACAGAGCATATTCAGTAAAGCGTCATCAGATTATTACAATGTAACCAGCTCAGCTCACATTTAAAGACCCAAGGCAATGGGTAGTACATGTATCTACCTTCTCACTAGCGCATCTTGCTTGTTTCCCATGTTACCTAGACCGACAGCTGCCTTCTAATTGTAATCGAAAGCATCAGACTGACACTTAGCATTTGGTTTCTTTAAAAAAAAAAATGGCACGAAAACTCATTGTACCATGTTTTAAAATTGAGTTTGACGGGTATTGCTGTATAGAGCCTACATACTAAAATACACCCAAATGCCAGCACTTTGCTAAAAATAAAAATATCAGGCTAACTCCCCATTGGGGCTAATTAGGGAGGGACACGTGAATCAGTTTGTGGCAGTCACTATGGTCTGGAATCAAGTCCTATATAACTGCATCAGGATAGCTGGACCTGTGCAAGGAGGCACTATTGTTTGAAGCTCTGGAGAAAGAAAGAGCACAGCTGAGGAAGTAAGAGTGACCATTTTTCTTCCTTAGCTTCAAGAAGCACTTAGCATCCACACTGGGGTGTTTCAGGCCTGTTGATTTACTGCATTATCTACCATCACTCTGCAGGGTTCTTCTTCTTCTTCTTTTTTTTTTTTTTTGCCTTTCTAGCGTGCCCTGGGTAATCAATCAGACGGCAAATATGCCAGTCTCCAGGGTCTCCAAATGCACAGTGCCTGGATTTGGATGGGAAAGGAAGAGGAAATAAGAAGGGCTAACAAATGAGAAAAGCTGTTCTCACAGCCTGCAGGCAGCTCGTAATCAGAGCTGAGCCTCCTGGAGCAGCTTCATCTTCCTTCACACAGCATAGCCCGCAGGCACCAGCAACAATAGGGTGGCACTGTAGTGACCTCTGGAAGAGGCCCAGCTGGGATCTGCCAGCTGAAGCAGCAGTGTGGCGAGCCCAGGAAACGCAGCCTGCCCACCCTGTTGCTAAGTCATCTCAGACTGTTTGAAAAGCTGGGGAAGCAGGATTTTAACTCTCCTTGAAAAGCCCGGCAGTGTGAGTGGCATCGGAGACCCCAGGACCCAGGAGATCACTCCCTGGAGGATCAGCGACATCTGTCACTACCCTGAAGGAAATGGCTCGGCTCACACACTTGGTTGCTTCTTAACGAGATCGATACAACCATTTCAGAGATCCATGCAAGAAACCTGACCAAATTAGGAAATTAAAAGTCAGAAAAGCATGGTGATTGCCAAGTGAACGTTGGGTTGGTGGGTGGGGTGTCGTCCTGGATTCTAGTGATGACTGTTTCTTAGCTGGACAACACAGGTGTGTTCACTTTGTGAAAATTTGGCGAACTATTTGCCTCTGGTTTGTGCCTTTTCCTCTCTCTCTCTCTCAAATACTTAAATCGAATCTTTTATACAAGTTTTATTTTTAGTGTTAGGAAGACCAATCTGGATCTTAGCACTAAAATGCTAACAGTGTAAAGAGGAGCAAAGACTGGACGCGCACCACAGACTTCCTTGGCTGCATCTATTTTCTCTTCCGACAGAATGAGGACTGAATAAAGCGTGGGGCAGAGCACCTTGGTGGCGATCAAACGCAGCAGTAACAAAGCAGGAAGGTAATTGTGGTTGCAAGGTGACGGCTGAGCCGCCGCCTCCCTGCACCACGAGCTGCCCACAGTAGACAGCTGCACAAAGGCAAGCTCTGAAGCTCTATCTTGACCCGGTCAGGCAAGCCGTGACACTGCGGTACCGGTTCTCCAGTCACTGCTCTGCACCGTGACCTTGAGTCTGTCTCTCACCCCCTCCTGCCTCCCTCAGTCCCCAGCCTTTGAAAATGGGCGTGATGATTCCTCTCCAGGCACCACAATGGGTGATCCTGAAAATTCTGGAGCTGAAAAAGCACTTCTTAACGTATTATTTATTTCCCGGAAATAACACGTTAAAGAGGCTTTAAAAACATCCAGTCATTAATTCTCACAATAGCCACACCCAAAGTCAGCACGTGTGAGTTTTTCCAAAGGGGAAAAATGTGCAAATAAACTAAGTTTGAGAAGCATTTGATCAAAGGCCCGTAGTCTGAAAAGGAAGGCTTACTCGGGCGTTCAGAAAAAGCGTTCCACTTCTGAAATCTCTTATTCCTGATTTTTTTTTTTCCGGCTGAAAATCACTACTGGCTTTCTGCTCACTTTTTTTTTTCTTCTGAAAGGGAAAATCCGTGCTTTAAAGTTAAACAAAAGAACCGGGTCTGCAACTGCAGTCCCCACCCTGCCTTTTGTTCTAGGGATAAGTGGCCATTTCCAAATGCAGAGGCAGGTGACAAGCTTTTGTTTATTTATTTATTCATCTAAACCAAAATCATTTCATCCATCTTTATTGGCGTGAAAGGGAGAGGGAAAGGAGGGCTGCGTGAACGCCCTTTGTCCGCCTCGGGCTGCCGTAGAGACCGCAGTGCGGACTGCACCACGCCCACCAGCCGGTGTCTCCTGGCAGAAACGTTTCAGCACCACCCCGAGAGAATAGAGCGCTCCGGCTGGTGCTGCGGTGCGGGGACCCCGGACCTCTGGCAGGGATGGAGTGAAGGGAGGGATGCCGAGGGGGCTGGCCAGAGCTGCCCACCGGGGGCGGGGAGCACAACAAAGCCGCACACAGCCAAAGGTGGGCGCGAGCTCTCTCCCCCCCCCCCCACGGGCAGAGCGAGCTCCGTGCCAGCCGGGGGCGCCGCAGTGCGGGGGCAGGTGCGGCTGCCCAGCGCGGGCACTGCGGCAGGCCGGGTGGGGCTGAAAGGGCGGGTCGATCGCTGCCCGCCCGAGGCAGTGCCCTCCCGGACCCCTCCCAGCCCCGCCCAGGGTTCCCCGGGAACCGCTATTCCGGCTCTGCAGAGCCCGTCCCCGGTGCGCGCGGCAGCCCAGGAGCTGGCCCTACCCTGCCGCCCCCTCCTCCCACTCAAGCCACGGCTCTCGAAGCTGAGACTTTTCTGGGAAGCCCAATCCGCAACCTGGGGTCCCCATTGTCCTTTCTGAAAGCTGCAGCCAGGACCTCAGCGGCAGAAGCGAGGCCCGGCTTCGCCTGGGAACAGAGCGCAGACGGGTTCCACGCCTGTATCCTTGGGGGGAGGGGGGCGGGCGTGGCCCGAGGACTAGCCTAGTCATTCCCGGGAAAGAACGGATGGATCGGGAAGTTTTAAGTCAGAAAAGGCATTTTCCATTCTCAGATGCGTGCGTGTGTAGTGTCTGTGTGTGTTTCGGGGGCGGGGGGCATGAGGTGGCTAGTAAGGATGATTCCCATGCGGTCCTTGGCACATGGTGTTTGGACCCCAGGTTTTCGGGGAAAGGGAGGAGGGTCTCAGCCTTCGGCTAGGGCGAGCTCGCGGCCGAAAAGGAGCCGATCTGCCAGGTCCACCCCACCCTTCCTCCGCCCGCAGTTGCGGTTTTATTATGGCCTCCGCTCCCCTGACACCTGCATTTCACTGAGCACGAGAGGAGGTGGCCAGGTCGGCGGTGGCCACGGACCCAGACAGGTGACCCACCCCTCAAGCTATTAAAGATTCTCTCTCTGGGTCTCAAATGGAATAATTTGGAAATTAGCTCAGGAAAAAAAAAAAAAGAGTCCAGATGGAGTGTGGGAGGTGGCCTGGAGAGGCGTGGGTGCGGGGCGTGCGGGAGAACAAGGTGGCCATCGCGCCCTGGGTGGGGTCGTGCTGGCGCGTGTCCCCACGCACGTCCCCGGGGGGCCTCGGGACCGCTTACCCAGCTCGATGTTGCCGATGGCACGCCTCAGGTGCTCTTCGGTCACCGTCTCGCCGACCACCACCAGCAAGTAGAACTTGCTGTCTAGGAAGCGGTGTGACAGGCTGGGTGAGGTGGATGCCGCCGGGTTGGCGGTGCTGCCGGATGGCTCCGGCTCGGTGGCTTCCACCACCACGGTCGCCATCCTGCCGGCCCTGCTAAAGCCTGGGCGAAGTGTTCCTCTCACGCCGCTCCTCTGCTCTGCGGCAGGAGAAAGGATTATCTCCGAAGGTGCTGTCTCCGCTCCGCCCCCTGCGTCCCCCCTCCTCCCGGCGCGCGCCGCCTCCCCCTCCGCCCTCTCCCTGCGCGGAAGAGAGGAGCGGGGAGTGAGAGGCCGGGAGGCGGTGCCGTTTATATGGAGACTAGGCTAGGAGCCTGGGAGGAAGAGGAGGAGGAAAGGACCACCCGGCACATCCTCGTGGTGGCTACCTCCACTCCTCCAGCCCTTGGCCCAGGGCTGATGTCATCTGCAGCAAATCATTTCGCCGGCGGCCCGGAAGCTGGAGGGACGAGGTGTGTGGACAATGGCCTGGGCAGGGCCAGGAGCCAGGCTCTGGGGGACCCAAAGAACTCTGCTGCGGCCCCGAGGCGGGTGGGCATCACCACCCTCACATACGCGCACAGCTTTCTTGCCCCAAACCCTCAACTGTGCTGTACCGGAGAGTGGGAATGTGGGAATGACTTCCCATTTCAGAGTGGGAGTATGTCCTGAGTCTGAGTGCACATCGTCAGTCCTCTGCCTGTGTCCCATCCACGTGAAGTCACGATTTGAGTAGCCATGCAGTGGCAGTCACAGTGGGCACTAGGGGAAGGTACCCCACCCAAGAACACGGACCTGTCTTTTTGACCTTGTAGATTTAGAAAAGCGTTTTTGTCCGTTTTTACTCCCTAACAAGACCTTCACTTAAAAAAAGATACTTTGCAAGACCTAAGCCTGATTTGTTCAGACTTTGGAGTCTAGTCTGGAAGGACAAATGCTGAAAACGAACTGGCCTCTGGTGCTCATGGGAAATGAATGAGAAGAGGCAGACCTATTATGTTAGATACAGATTTCTTTTCTTAATATGCTGAACAGATAGCATCAGGCATAACAAAGAATAGAGAAGATACTGTCTCTGCCCAGCAGGATTTCAGTGACTATAATGTGCTTTTCAGTTCCTTGGGGGATACACAGGCAAAATTATTTTGTGTGACAATGATGTCTTTTAAGATACATGTGGCTTTGGGAGTTTTTATTGCCTTTGCCTATATTTAGCAGAACTCATAATAATGTTTCTAAAGGCTACCATATACATTCATCTCTAACAAATCTAATGAATACATTTCTGCATCAGGAGAGGAGGGCAAACAGTGCATCATCATCAAAACTGGGCATCAGAGTTTTAAGGAAGAAAATTAGATGGAATAGGAAAAATAGACTCTTATTTCCGTCTAATAAACCTTTAATATTGGAGTATTTACTAGTTTTAAAATACCACCTGAAGGGGCTGTGGCTCAGCTGGTAGAATACAAACCTGTGCTGGCATCAAAAACACTGAGTCCCAGCACTCAGGCAGTGCAGGAAGGAGGATCAGAAATTCAAGGTCATTCTCAGCTACTAATGAGTTCAAGATTAGCCTGGGATACATAAGACCCTGTCTTAAAAAAAGAAAAAAAAAGATAAAGACAGAAAGAAGCAAAGAAAGAAAGAAAGAGAGAACAACACATGTAAGATTTTCAAAAAAACCCAGTGTCATAGGTATTGACTGCCATGATTTACTCATCGTATGCCTTTGCCCCATTTCTTTCTTGAAGCTTGGATAGGATATTTGGTGGGCAACCAAAGCCTATGCTTGTCTGATCATCCCTGGTGTTAATGATGTCTGACCTATGACCTTAGGGGTCTGCAACAAGCTTGCTGCAGACATTTGGTCACAACTGACAGAAGCTGTCTAAGTGGGACATTCGGTTAAGGGCCATGGTGGGGGTAAGGAGATGAAGAACACCCTTCCGGAGGTCAGCCCCCAGAGTGGCTTCATCGAATGAGTTTCCTGCATTTCTCTGAGATGCCATTACTCCTGTGTGTGTTACAGGGTTTCTGTTGCTTTATGTCACCAATTCCTGCCAGAGGTTGTCTGGGTTGGGAAGACTGATATCCATTCATAGCATATGTTTCAGAGCATGGCCTGTTGCCTCCATTTCTTTGGGCTTGAGGTATGGCAGACATTGTGTGGAGGGAGTGTGCAATGGAAGGGCTGCTCACCTCCTCAAAGCCAGGGAGCAGAGATACTTCTCTTCCTTCTGTTTGGACCCAGCCTGTGGGGTGCTGCTGCCCCTGTGCAGGGTGGTTCTTATTCCATTAATTAATCCTCTCCGGAAATAGCCCAGCAAATCGTACCCAGAGAGGTGTGCTTTATGAATAACCTAGCTGTCTCTCAACATAATCAAGTTAATATTCAAATTGGGGTCAGTGCTCTTTTACCTCGTTTATTTTACTTAAATGTATTTTGGAAAAAAAAAAGTCCATGTTTCTGTATATGCAGAAATACTCGTGACACAAATAAATAGGGAGTAGCCCTGAAAATGAGATAATCATTGAATTTCTGCTACATGCTGTTACTATATACTTAGTGAGGCTGAGGTATACACTATCCGATATAGAAACTGAGATGTGTGGAAATATACCAACACCTAACTGAATTGTATAACGTGTTGCAGTGGAATGTTGGATGAAAGGTACAACAGGAGACCAATGAGATGACAGTGGTAAAAGTCCTTGCTGCCAAGACCGAGGACCTACTAAGTTCAACAATAAAAGAAGCAAACCGACTACCATAAATTGTCCTTTGACCGCCACACACATTAGTTAATCAATTAAAGAAAAAAAAACTCAGTAGAAGAACGAGTGTCTTCACTGTGATGTTGTGTTCAATGAGGCCATGACCACGAACCACCCCAGTCTTCGCCCACACCCACCACACAAGCCAGAGCTAGAATGGCAGCACAGAGGTGAGCAATAGGCTCTTTTATATGTTCACTCTCTCTGTTGCAAAAGTGGGAAGAATCATATCTTTGTGTCTGTGAGAGGGAAGGGTGAACGACAGGGACTTCGGAAACACCTGATCCCGTGGACAGGACAACAAGCAACTGAGGCATGGCTGCTTACATGCCATCCCCACCCCCACTGCCTTAGACAAAGGAGTAAACGTAGGTTCATGTAGGAAGTGTGCAGTGACTCCTCCCCAACACCTCTGGGAGAAAACCAAAAACAAAGCCCAACATAGTCAGCTACTCTTCTAAGTTAGAGAAGTCGCCACCCCCAGGAAAAAGGCAGTTTTAGAGAAAAAGAACTCACCTATAAGGAAGCTATTCAGTGACTTTGGCTGAGTGGCCCAAAGGTACTGTGAACTGGATATGCTCCAGGCCTGAATCATCTTTACCCTCTGGACCTGACCTCTCACTTCTCCTGCTCTTTGGTAGCGCCATCTACTCCACTCTGCAAGCTGAAAACCTGTGGGATATGTGGGACCCGTCCCTGAACCTTCCCTAGCTGCCTGTATAGCCAGCCCTGCATGGAGTCTGGCCAGTTTTACTTTCACCTCCTGGATGCCTCCTCAACCATCCACTTCTCTCCATTATCACAACCCTGGTCCTCACCATTATGAGAGGTACTATATATAGGTTAAAAAAAAAAAAAGTTCTGGAGTAAAATCCCCCGCATCCAGACATGTTGGCGATAAACCCAGGACCTGTAGTCTGCCACTTCTTCCCTGAGGTCATAATTTATTAGCTGGGTGACTTTAAGGAAGGTGCTTAAGCACGGGGTCCTGGTTTCCTCTCTATGTAGTGGCAATGAGCACCAGCCTCCTGGACAGGGCTCTGGATATGGGGTTGTTTATTTGTTGCCATGCTGGGCTGAACCCCACAGCTGTGCACCTGGTAGGCAGTCACTCTCAACGGTTAGGCTTCCACCCCCCACTAGAGTTAAACAAGTACTTGAAAGTGTAGCACTCAGTTTTGGTTCATTGATGTTTAATTGTTACTTACCATTCAGTATAAACAATTCAAAGCATGTGCAACTTAGACAAGTTAATGTACGATTATAACTTTTGGGAATGATGTTTTTAATAATTTGCTTGTTTAAGTCAAGGTCAAAATAAGTGCTGTATATTTAAATTAATCAATTGTTAGCTGTTGTGTTTGTTTGTTTGCTTGCTTGCTTGCTTGTTTGCCCTGGCTGTCCTGGAACTCACTATGTTGGCCAGGGATGGCCATGACAGAGATCTGCCTGCCTTGCCTCCAGAGTGCTGGGATCAAAAGTTTGCTCCACCACACCCTGTCCCAACTGTTAATCTTTACTCTGTGTTCCCCGATTCTCCTTGCTTTCCTTAAAATGTTTTTGTTGAAACATTTGTCTTCAAGAGTGTCCCAAAGTCTAAATTTTTCTGGGTGTATGAATGCTTTCTTACTGAATAATTCTCTGTCTCCTGAAAGTTTTGTTTCTAAATAGGAAGATGTGAGAGTTTAATCAGAGGGTTGGGGGTAGCCAAGAATGAGGCCTTGGATTTGATCCAAGCTCTTGGAAGGTAGAAGGAAGAGAAACAAGTCCAAGGTCATCTTTAGCTATTCTGCAAGTTGGAGGCCAGCATGAGCTATATGAGAACTTTTCTCTAAGTCAGTTAATTAATCAAAAGATTGGCCAGATTTGGGTTTTTCTGCAATTATACTTCATAGATGATAGTGGTTTCATTTTGTTATTTTCATTAGGTCATTACCTAATACATTATTTATTAATACATTATTTATTATTTGAAAATTCTACACACATATAATCACAACACTTGGGACACAGAGGCAGGCAGATCCCTGTGACTTCAAGGCCAGCCTGGTCTACAGAGTGAATTCCAGGACAAAACAAAATAAAAAAGAATACAAAAATTATAGTACAATATTTTATTATTTATTTGTCTGCAAAAAGGCATTAATTAGGAGATCCTTACCTTGTCAGTTTGGAAGCCTAAGGTACAGCTTGTACAGGAAAAAAGGACAAACACATGGCTATTTACTGATTTTCAACATCGTTCATCCCGTACCATTCTCCCAAAGTGACTGATATTTTCCCATCATTAATATCTATTGTAGAGCTGTTATTCTTATTGACATTTTTATTTCCCCATCTTGGCCAGGAGTATACAGAATATTCCCCATTTACCTTGTATTTACCCTCAGAACCAGGTTTTATCCCTTTCTCTAAGGAACCCATACTACTTAATTAAAAATAGGACTTGGAGCCATAATCGTGACTGGAGACATCTACCACTGATGAGGGGTCTTTGTTTTGTTTTTTTAATAAGAATGACACTATGAGTTGACAATACCGCTAGTAACAGGAGTAAGGCCACCAGGGCTTTGCTTAGCCTTCATCTTTGACCTATACCTGGAATTCCAGTTCCCAACAACAAGGACAAGATCGGATCAGAGAATACCTCCTTTTCTCTGCCTTCTATTCACAACAGCTGTAGATGAAACAACAAAAAAGCAACACTTTTGCCAGCTGCATGGTTACTAAAAGACCATTTAAACATTTTTGCAGTTGTTTTTGTTCTTAGCAGGTATCACTCTAGAGAACCAAAACTGAGCCAGCTGACACTGGAATGGCCATTCCTTTGTCCTTTCTAGCTTATGAACACAGCGCTGTTGGGAGAGTAGCAAGGTACCAGTAGCAACAGGATCACTGAAAGCAGCTCGCAATTTCTTTTTGCAATTTCTTTTTGCAATTTCTTTTCTCAATAGCTATCTCCCCAAGGCATACAGTTTTATGTAGTCTAATTAATTAATTCCTTTTTATAGGATGATGCCATTAACTCAATACATAGATTCATTGGTTTCATTTCCAGTATTTCTGAGTTGATTTTTAAATTTAATTTTGCCGTATAATTATGAATGTATGGTTTCAAGGTCAAATTTATAAGGCAATTTGTATCCAGGTGATTTCAGTCCCTACATATGCCCCCTCTTACCATGCTCCTTGACTTTCCCTAGAAGCACCCGACTCACACTTCCACCCACCTAACCCGCACCGTCCACCCTGGTTGCCTGGGCTTGTTCAGTCTTTCCTTTTAAAAATTCAAATACAGAGCTGAGGATGTAACTTCTTGGAAGAGCACATACTTAGCTTGTACCAGGCACTGGGCTCAATCCCAAGCACCAAATAACAACAGCAGCAACAACAAATCACTAAACAATAGCAACAACAAAAACCTAGCAAATGCATACTACGCAATAATATGTCCGGTGAAAATGATAGATGGAGAGATAGATAGATACAATTGATATCTATCTATATGTTCATCTATATATATCATACATGAGTCTAGCAGGGGATAGGCTTTTCTGTGAAGCCTTGCAGGCCATGTTAAGAAGTTCGGGTTTTTATTTGACTGCAAGAAGGCATTAAGTAAGAGAATCCTTACCTTGTCAGTTGATTAGCTTAAGATACAGTTTGTACAGGAAAAAAAGGACAAACAATGGTGATATTATCTATCATATCGATACATTGATATGTGTACATTCCTCATTTTTTATGTTCCTACATAGTAACCTGTTATGTTTATATATAACTTACTGGTGAATCCTTTGTTGGTGGACATTCCAGCTCTCTCTGACTTGATTTATATTATAAACTTGGATTAGTTGCTTTTCTCCTCACTGTGACAAAAGCAGCTTGAGGAAGGCAGGGCTTCATCTTGGCTCACTGTTTGGGTGGAGCCCCTCATGCCGGGGAAGGCGTGGGATCAAGAGCAGCCCCAGCTGAGGTGCCCAGAGCCTGAAATCTCTGGCCTTGTGTGTCCGCAGCGACGAAGGTATTGCTCAGACTCTGGTCAGCCTCTTCCATTGCCTTTTCCCTTCATTCCGGGATCCCAGCAGTGAGCTGGTGTTGTCCACACTCAAGATGGGTCTTTTCTGTTCAGTGAAACCTTGGTCAAAATGCCCATATGGATGTGCCAAAGATGTCTTCAAAGATATCCTAAATCCTGTCATGCTAACAGTGAGAATTAGTCATCACAGCCATTATTAGGTTGTTTTCTCCCTCTGTAACAGCAAGGTCACCTGACTGGCTCCCACTTTGCTCTGACCTTCATAGCACAAGGAGAATGATCTTACCTGATTGGTCATTTTACTCTACTTCTCTTGAAATCTCATATTGTCTTAAGAAAAGGGAGCAAACTGCTATCTTCTTCTTCTTCTTCTTCTTCTTCTTCTTCTTCTTCTTCTTCTTCTCCTTCTTCCCTTTCTTCTCCTCCTCTTCTTCTGGTTTTGTTCTGCTTTGTTTGTTTAATGTTTATTTATTTGTTTTGAGAAAGTCTCATTATGTAACCCTGGCTGCCTTAGAACTCGCTCTGTAGACCAGGCTGACCTCAAATTTAGAGATCCATCTGCCTCTGCTTCCCAAGTGCTGGGATTAAAGGCCTGTGCCACCATGATCAGCCCAAGACCAAACTTCTTAAGATGGTCTACAAGGCCACCCAGAAAAGTCTAGCCCCTACTTATTTCCTCTGGGCAACCCCTAAGCCAGCCTGCTCTTGTGGTTCACCCTCAGCTACCCTGGCCCCTGTTCAATCTTTCCTTCCTCCGTATGTAGACCGCTTCTGTCCTTTTTCCTGTCACTGATTAGTTCACTGCTCCAGATTAATATATCTTAATCTTACAGATGGCACCTCAGCTATCATTATGTGGAGAGGCCTCTCAAAGTAACCTTTCTATATGCCACTTGGATCTCCAGGCCTCAGTTATCCACCGTATGTATCACTATCACCTATTTAAGTGATTTCTAAAATCCATTTATCTTCTCCACTAGACTCTGTGCTCTATAGGATGAAGGCCAGATCTTCAATCCCAGAGTGCTCCAGGAGTGTGCATACACTCACACAAGCCCTTTACAGCTCACTTCAGTGTTTCTAGTGCCCAGTGGCCCACATAAGGTCTGTGTACATTTAGTACCCGAAAAGCCTCTCTGATGACAAAAGACTGGCGGCTCTGAGTCGTGTCCCTGTACGAAGCGATCATTTTGATTGCAGTGGCTTGAGTCAGTTCCCACCAACATCCTAAGCACTTGGTAATGTGGTTCGCTTTGTTTTGTTTTTAGAAGTAAAGAGTACAAAGTTTGGCGGATACAAAGGTGAAGGAGCAGCTGGGGAAGGGTGAAGAAGGAAAAGAATATTATCAAAATACGTTGTATGACATTCTCAAAGAATAAATGGAAACATTATTTAAAACTGAAACGATTCTAGAACGTAATTTGAGGCCCACTTTTAGCTGTGAGGACATAGATGGTGTTCACTCAGCATTAATCGCCTCGCCTTTCCAAATTCTAGGCTCGCTATAGAAAACTTGGGAAGAAAAAAGGAATTAGGGAGACGATTTATAATGTATGAGCTATTAGAGCCTGTTTTAATAGTGCTGTGTGCCCTGTTGCTGGCAGGGCCACCGTGCTCTGAGGGCCAGTTACATTATTTCTGTGGAGCATTCCTGTAGATTCAGTGTTCATAAGCTCGGCTCTAAAGAAGTACCTTCTACTCAGTTATGTCTGATTATGCTTGCCTTGGAAATTGCCTCTTCTTCTTTTGGTGAAATGCTGGGGGCAGGGGAGTATCCCCTCAGGAGGCAACTGTGGTAAAAATCCCTCTTAGCTGTGCGAGCTGGTCCCTCCCAACATGCTTCTTCAACAGAAAATGAGAGAACAAAAACCCTGCAACTAGACAGTGCATAAAGGCTAGGTTCCCCCATTGTTATTTAGCAACTGTTTGTGTGTGTGTGCATGAGTGTGTTTTACATGTACACACATGCACACATATACACATATATATGTATACACACATGTATGTGGAGCTGTGCACACACATATGCACATTTATACACAAATAGACACAGTTCCTCCCTCAAGTCAATAACATTTTACATGTGTTGCTTTGAGCAGCCTTTCTTTGAGGCTTTCTTCAGATATATGAAGACCGACCTCATTTTCGGAACCCACGCACAGGAGCGCACAGTCTGAATGTCCGCCACTCATTCTCTCTTCACCCTGTTGGCACTCCTTCAGCAGCTCTTTGCTTCCTTCTAAGTGGTGTGGCAGTAACCATGCTCCTGTGTGTGCTCACTCTCTGGGCACAGATGGCTGGAGTAGAATAGAAGGGGTGAACGTACAACCTCACTTTAACATGGGCCAAGTGACCCTCCAGGGAAGCCAGCTGCTGATCTCCCACTATACCACCACTCCCCCCAAATCACAGTGTAAGTCTCAGTGGGTGTTCCTCAGAACAGATCAACAGACCTATAAAAATTTGAGGATCTTTGTTTGCCCCCACCCAAGAATCTTCTAAGTCACATCTCTCCCCTTTTGTGTATGTTTTACATTTACACTTATGTATTCTTAAATATGATCTTTTTGTCTGTCTGCTTATTATTGTTGTGTTTGTTAATTTCTTAAATTTTACATGTGTGGCTGTGTATATGGAGGACAAGATGGGTGAGGGATTGTGCCATGGTACATACTTTCGAGAGCTGGTTTCTTCATCCCATCAGGTGGATCCTGGGTATTGAACTCAGGCCATCAGGATTGGCAGCGTGTGCCTCTACCTGCTCAGCCATCCTGCTGGCCCCTTTTGTTTTGGCTTTTGAGATAGGGTTTGATACAACCCAGGCTGGCCTAGCAGAAGATAACCCAGGCTGGCCTAGCAGAAGATGACCTTGACCTCCTGGCTGTGCTGGCTCCACCTTTCACATGCTGGCATCACTGGCTTGTGGCCACATGCTTGGCTGAACTATTGGTTTGAATGTGGGGGTCTCAGTACATCTGGATAAAATAGGCTCTGTCATCAGCATGGGTTGCAGATGTTTCCTCTGTGTCTGCCTTTGTGTTTTTGTCCATTTCTGACCTCCTTGACCTTCCCACTTCAACCAACCTTATAAGGAAGAAAGTTCTTTATTTATGCATTATTAGGATATATCTTCCCCAGACTTTAGCATTTTAATAATTGTACAGACACGTTCAATTAAGAGAGTATCAGGAAGAAATATTTAAAATTGCCCTGGAAGGGTATATATATATATATATATATATATGTATGTGTGTGTATATGTATATATACATATATATGTATGTATAAATATAAATATATATCAGTATATATGTATATATATATATATGTGTGTGTGTGTGTGTGTGTGTATGAAGGGACAGCATGTGCAAAACCAGCCAACAGGTACACACTGAGGTCACTCCTGAAATTAGCTGGTAGTTTCCTCATATATATATATGTGTATATATATATATATATATATATATGAAGAAATGGTGGTGAACTGAACAGTCTTGCACCATGTTGAGGGTGCTTCTCCACATTCCCTCATCATCACCATGAACGGCAGGCATCCCCATTGCCTTTGACCAATGCATAGAGTTCCTTCATGAGTGTAAATCTTACTGCATCATGGCTGTCTTGATGACCCCAAGTTTAAAGTAGCAGTACTGCAGTTAAGAACAACTCGGATGATACAAACAACTCTGCAGTCTATGTCATTCCTCTTAAACCAGAAGCTTTCCACAGGAAAAAAAAATCCTCCAGAAATTGCTGAGTCAAGGGAAGCACATTTGTGATATTGAAAGATGTTGAAAATTTGCCTCCTTTACATTTTGGGTCAGTATGTATTCCACCAGTGACCATCGCCTGGGCTGCTTCTCAGCATGCAACGGGAAGGAAAGGGTTAACTTCCTGTGGCTTTCTTTGATCACTTTCCACTTTACTTTTTGAGACAGTCTCTTGCTGAACCTGAAGTCCACGTGTTTGGCAAGACTGTCTGGAGCTTCAAGGATTGACTTGTGTATCCTCTTCCTACCCAGGCTTCTCACATGCATTCTTGGGATCCGAACTCGGTTCTCTGTCTTCCTCAGCCCAGCTGCACTGTCTTCTAAGGGAGGCTGAGTGCTTTTTATGTATTTTTCTTTTCAGTGAGCTCTGTGCTTTGTCCTTCACTTACATTTTGATGGATGATTTGTGTTTTTGTTGTTATTCTTATTGATTGGTGTGTACTCTTTCTGTACTAGGGGAATTAACCTTTTATGGTATGACTTGCAAATATTTTTTTTCCTCAGGTTGGCATCTGTTTTGACTATTTTGCAGATGTTGCCATAGAGAACATCTTTATGCAGCTGTTTCATTTTTGGTTTCTGGGTTCTCTATTGTACTTCAGCCTTAAAATGGCTTTGCAATTATTATACAAGAAGAATTTCCCTGGGTTTTGTCCAGTGCGTTGAAGACTTAAATATTTAATATTTTGGATTTATCCAGATGTAGACTGAGAACTATCACTTATTAATTCCTAAGTTCCTTAGCACTTTGCTGATGTGAGATTTTACAACATGACGTAATCATGTGGTGTCTTATTTTTCCCCTCAATTGATTTTGGGATCTATGAGAGCGGGTGCTTTGGTTTTATGCTATTATTCCCTCACTCACCTTGCTGTCTGCCTACTTCAACCCCAGCCCAAACTTCCGGTGTCAGTGATTGGGCAGCTCAGGCTTGCTGCTGTCCACTGCTGGAGGAGCTAAGATTCCACCTGAGTTGGCATGAAACTTCAAAGGGGAGACTGAAATGAGATTAGGAAGTTCTTGTCCAGTGCCTTTTCATTAAACTCTGGCTCTCACCGAGTACAAATGCCAAGTGAGTCATTCTGACACACCAAAGGACTATATGCCAAAAGAAAGAGAATCACATTGAAAATAGCCAAGCCTGCTTGATGATGGCTTCCTCAGCTGGCAGTGCAGACGAACAACCACCCAGCCCACAGCAGACCTATAGCCAGCCAGTTTGCAGTTCAAGCATAGAGCAAAGCTGCAGGTATCCTTGCAGGCTCCCTTCCTGGGGTACAGCAGCCCCTGGGGACAGTCCACCTAGCTCACAATCATGATGGGTATGTCTGGCTAACAGAGACATTTTTCGTGAGGTAAGAGGTGTGCCTTGAGACCCTAGGGGCAACATCTAGGGGGCACTGGGCCAGGGAGCAGAGCACACAGCAACAGCACCTGTTCCCCCCACCCCCCAACCACCATGCTATTTCAGGTCCTCACCCCATAGGACGGTGGGAACACAGTTGGATCTGACCTTCTCAAGAAAGTAACAGACAACACAGAAACATAGTGTCAGGCCCAGAAAAGGAGCCAGATCCAGATTGTAAAAAAAGAGTGTGAAGGAGGAAGCTGTTATGTCAGAAAGTTCAGAAGGAAGGGACTCAGCTGCCATCAGAGCTGAGGGCCAGAAGGTCATCTTCAGAGGCTGTTGAGAACAATTCAGATGGAGTCTGGGAGGGAGTGGAAACAGTATGATGCCCCCACCTTAATCCCCGTGCCTTCACTTGTCACTTTAGTGCAGTGCACCTCAACCTTGCCAATGCTGCGACCCATTAATACAGTTTCTCACGTGGTGGTGACCCCCAACCATAAAAGTACTGTTAATGAATAATAATGTAACTATTTTTGGAGAGAGAGGTTTGTCAAAGGGAAGCAACCCGCAGGTTGAGAACAGCTGTTTTAATGGCAAGGACCTTTGCAGACGTGATTGAATGAAGGATTCTGAGGTGCAGTGATCTGGTTGCAAGGGTTCTTGTAAAGAAGATTCAATGTCAGAGTCAGAGCAGAAGATGTGACCATGGAAGATGAGACAGAAGGATGGGGAGGTGGAGGGAGCAGAGGAGGGGAAGATAAGGCTGAGATTTGAAGTTGGGGGAAGATGGTAACAAGCAGAGAATGTCATAGGTGGCCTTTGGACGTTGGGAAGGCTAGGGAAATGGTCCCTCTAGTGACCCCAGAAGGAGCAAAACCCTGCTGACACAGATACAGGCTTTCAGAGCTCCAGAACTGTATAATAATAGGTATTTTGAGTCACCGAGTTTGTTGTAATTTGTTACACAGCAGCAGACCACCAGTGCAATGAGTGAGACACTTAGTGAGACCCTTTTGTGCATGATTGTGTCTGGAATGTCCTCATGTAGTCTGGGATTCTGGCTAGCTCTCCTAAACCCTGCCCACCCTACAGGCTGGGTCATGGGTAGTACTGGATTGGAGCTTCCTGCAAGAACCCCGGCTTGCCCCTTCTCATGCTTGACCTCCTTGTATGAGCAGAGAACTGGATGTCCACCTTCTGAAGCAACTGTTCAAGTCCATGGTCACTAAGTATCTGATTTCACATTAGACGGTCTGTTGCTTTTCTGTAAGATTTGGTTCTGCTTAGAACTCTATAGTTACTTCCCAGTGGGACTGTGGGGGGCGGGGTTATTTTCACTTATTAAAAAGTGATGGGAAAACAGAAAAACATGTTCAGATGGCCAGATGAAAGACAGTTTTCTGGTTGTGGTAGTAGGGAAAAAAGAGGCATTTGTCTGGCTGCTCACATTCTTGAAGCAACGTCTTTAAGAGCATCTGCCATGCACCAGACACTGTGTGGATCCTAGGAGAGATGACGATGAGAAAAAACAGATTGGACCAATGCTCATCGAGTAGACAAAAGAAACAGGAAAAGTGGAGAAATGGGTATTTTAAGCATTCTGCTCTCTCCCAACTTTGAGGCCAAACTGACAAGTGTATATATTTAATGTGTATAATATAATGGTTTGAGTCACATAGGATAAAGCAAAATACCATGAGCTTTCACACATACCTGTGTGTTTATGTGTGTGCTTGCATGTGGTGCCTGTGTGTGTATGATCATATAATCGTTCTTCTGAGTGTCTCTTCTCACTTCCCCACTATCACCAAAGAGGGCATTCCAGTAAGGAATTAATGACAGTGATGAGCTTAGTCCAATATTTATGCATCTGACTTGCTATCGCCCTGCAAAATAAAGTTCAAATATTCATTGAGTGTGTTGAAAAATATCCCCTCACCTACATCCAAACAACCAGCAGACATATCCCTGGTGTATGTTACAGAATGATGCAATAGCTCATCAGGTGCAGACTGAGGCTGTCAAGCAGTCTTTTCATTTCCTAGTCCAATCCCATCCCTTCAGCAACCTGTGTGTCAGCTTCCTCACCTGAAAAACAAAGAAACGATGTCATCTCTGTGCACACAGTTCAATCATTCATTGGTATGTTTTTGCGTTAAACACTGACTGTATACCCTTGGGTTGTCAGGCATGAAAACAGTTGTTGAGGACACAGCATTTTAATTACCTGGTGTCTTTTTTTTTTCCAAATCTACTGAAAGATACAGGTGATGATATCCACAGCTCCAGAGCAGACCTTAGTTTTAAGGTAGCTTTATTTGCTTCCTTCTTTATTTATAATTTTTGCAAGTGCCTTAAAATAAGATATGATAGATGTCACATCCTAGGTACCTACTGTATTTGTCCTTCATCGTTCTCAGGAATGGTTAGAGACACAAGCAGATGATGTGGAAGACAGACTAGCCAAGCAGCCCCTATGTAGACTTAACTTGGCAGGTAATGAGCCTGAGCATTGTTCGTTTAGAGCCTTCTGTAAGTGAGCTAGAAAGCATTTCCAGCTCTTTCCCCCCTTATTAATATTTCAACCCTTTGTTATACATACATGCCTACTTCATTGAAATGTTTATGCAGTCAGTACAGCCTAATTCACCACAAACTTTCCCCTGCAAATAACCAGTGTTCATGATTAAGCTGTAGTCTTTCCTTTGGACCCTAGATGCTCTGACTTTTACCTTCAGCGTCCCATCTGTGCTGGCTTTGGTCAACTTGACACAAAGTGAGAAAACGTCTCCATAAGATCTGATAGAAGGTATTTTCTTAATTCCTGCTTGATGGGGGAGGCCCTGGCTCATTGTAGGTGTGCCATTTCTGGGATGGTGGTCCTGAGTTCTATAAGAAATCAGGCTGAGCAAGCCATGAGAAGCAAGCCAGTAAGCAGCACCCCGCCATGGCCTCTGCATCAGCTCCTGCCTCCAGGACCCTGCCCTGTTTGAGCTCCTGCCCTGACTTCCTCCAATGAAGAGCAGGGCTGTGGAAGTGTAAGCTGAATAGACCCTTTCCTCCCCAGCTTGATTTTCAGTCACAGTGTTTTGTCCCAGCAATAGAAATCCTAATTCCTCTCAGCACAACTGAATTCTCACCACTGCTAGCCTCACAATCCCCACTTAGCTTCCAGCATAGGGAGCCATGCAGTGAATGGGCAGGTGGCTATTACGTTCCTGCGACCACAACACCTGACAGAAGTTACTTCTGAGAGAAAAGCTTTATTTTGGCTCATGGTTTCAGGGGATATGAGTCCTTCATAGACAGAAAGGAAAGTCATAGTAGTTCTGTTCACAGCTATGGAAATGTGAGGCAGGGGCTGTTCACACCGTGACTGGATAGGACACAGGAAGCACAACAGAACCAGGGGCTAGACCCCTTCAGAGCCCTGGTAAAGTAGAGAACCACTTTATCAGCTCAGCCCCACATCCTAAAGGTTTCTTAGTCTCCTACATCAGTACTACCAGCTTGGGTCCAAGCATCTAAAGTATGAAACTATGGGGAAAATCTCAGATTCAAACCATAACAATGAGCATGTGAAGTTTTCAACTAATACATAGCATGAATTGTCTACTATATGCTAATTGTTGTGTCAGCCACTGGAGCATGACTGTGGCCTAAACAAACGCAAATACCAGCATCACTAAGCTACACTGTAGTGGGGGAGAACAGAGACAACCAACTGAAGAAACATAAAGCACGATAAATAACTGATGAGGAGAAAAGGCAGGAAAGGGAATAGGGAGATCTGTGGAAAGCTTAAGAAAAGTCTATGAGCTCTATTTGCTCTGAGTCATAGACATAAACATACAAGATAATTTCAAGGGACAGTAAGTCTGTGAAATAATAGAACAAAGGGGGAGGCCTTGTTTGTGTCTGGAGGAAAAGGCTCTTGAGGTTGTTTGGCCAAGGAAGAACTTTTCGAAACGGACATTGGGATGGCCCACACAAAGAGGAGAAGCCAGCCACACTGCAGAGTCTTCTAGATGAGGCTGGGGTGAGACCAGGGTTGGTGTGTCGGGACAGCAGCAAACAGAGGGATGTAAGGTTAAAGAGGTAGGTAGACAGGGATGAAATCAGGGAGCACATGTTATTTCTAGCTCATCTTCAAGAAGGAGGAGGAGGAGGAGGTAGGTAGGTACCATCCAAGTCACATTGTCTTGGGATTCCATTGGCTTCAGAGATCATCCTGTGACCATGTGTGGTTGCCCCATCCTGGTAGCCCACAGCCTGTGGACTGAATATAGATGGGTAAGCAAATGTTACATACCTTTTCAGCTGCTCCACAGAGAGGCCAGAACACAGAAATACCAAGGCCAGAGATTTCCAAACAGGCTCACCTGGACAGAGGCTGGGGAAACCTTCCCTGAAATCGGCCCTGTCACGATTTCCCTGCCTACCTGGAACCTTGAAAAGATAGCTAAAACTATGGTTGACAGTCCTTATCTCTCCATCCAGGGTTCAGACACTGAGATGAGTTCATGCCATCAGGACACTTACTAGTTCTCATGCCCTCTTACCCTGCCTTTTCACATGAAACCACTCAAGAAACAGGACAATAGGCTTCAGAAAAAGAGACCTATCTTTGGAATATGAATTTTGTATTGCTACCTCCCGCAATGCCACTCTTAGAGTTTTCCAAGGAACAACTCCCCCCCCCCCCACCGACACACACACCTTTTTGAGACAGCATTTCACAACATAAGTCACAGTCGGGAGGGAAGGGGAGTTCAAAGAAATTTTTCTCATAGTTGGGATTTAGGCCTCCTGTTTCTGCTCACTTCCCATCTCTCTTCCATTGTCTATGGTGGTGGTTTGAATAAAGGTGATCCCCATAGGCTCATAGGGAGTGGCACTATCAGGAGATGTAGCCCTGTCGGAGGAGGCGTGTCACTGGGGGGGGAGGGGCTTTGAGGTTTCAGAAGCTCAACCCAGACCCAGTGTCTCTCTCTCTCTTCATACTGCCTGCCTGTCAGATGTAGAACTCTCAGCTCCTCTGTCTGTGTGCCGCCATGATGATAATGGACTGAACCTCTGACCCGTAATCCAACCCCAGTTAAATGTTTTCTTTCCTTTTCTTCTTCTTCTTTTTCTTTTATAAGAGTTGCTGTGATCGTAGTGTCTCTTCACAGCAATAGAAATCCAAACTAAGACTCTACCCTTTTATCTAAACCTCAGTTCCTCCCATGTTGTAAGGCTCCCGCTCTCCTGGGAGCAAGGGATAGAATGGACAGAGGTGTCAGGCTTGTAGAAAGCAGTCAGGGAGCAGCACCCTGAGAGACCCAGCCTTAGTCTTGGCTGAAGCATCCATCTCTCTTGGGCACTAGGTATGCTGGGTCCTTTCTCCTAGTGCCTCCTACATCTCGGGAGACATCCCCTGCAGGCATTCCTTATGCTTCTGTCTTCCTCATTCTGATCCCTGAGCATGCATTTTCTCAACATTGCCTTCTAGTTCTGGGGTTCAGCAGCTGGCACACATCACCTCCCCACTGAGCCGCTCCTTGATCCTAGTGACCTGGGAATGGGCCTTGCTGCTGTTTGGACCTTCACTGGCTCCTGAATATTTGTTTTCTGAGAGTCTCTTATTCCTTGTATTATTTTATTGCTGTTAAAGCTTTTGCCCAGCCTGACCAGTGCTGACTTCCAGAGGGCAAACGAACTGAGCCTCTCTTACTTTGCCTTTCAAACACTATGGCAGCCAGAACAGAGGAAATCACTTAGTGGGGAATGGGAGTGTTGCCAGAAGTTTCTCTTGGCCCCAGGGTGGAAGCTGTCATCTTCAGAAGGCACCAGTCATCCCTGCAACCAAGGTTACAAACAGAGGCTCCTGGTGCACACTGGTTCCTGGAGTCAACAGCTGAAGAGTTGAACTTGGGTGTGCTGTAATTTTTTTGGTCTTTAAAATGGAGTGAAAGCAGTACTCACGGAAATGAGTATTGAAGGGCAAAGGAACAAAGCAAAGACAAAACAAAACAACAGCAACAACAAAACAGCTAAGGTGCTCAGAACAGGGAGTCTGGGGGGGGGGGTCTAACTCCCCTCTCAGGTGAGTGTCTTCGTACCTCCTGATAGCCTGGGAAGGATCCAGTGCCCAGTGAGACCAGTCTCCAGTGTGAGGTCATCTCAGAAGGTCCAGCCAGGCCTCCTCAGAGTTCCCCCAGCACTCTGCCACACTCAGAAGCTGTCTGTAGGTTGAGGCTAAGAAAGTATCCAAAGAACCGTCCCGCCTTCCCGAGCTCTGCAGCTGCCTCATAAGCAGCCAGCCCTCCCTCCGTGCCGGTTCAGTTCATCGGAGCCTGACCTGCGCGGTCAAGATGAAACCACCTTCGGTTTTTCACAGCTTCCACACGTGGTGCTTTCATTAAACTCAGCTCGCAGTAAGCACCCTTGAAATATCCCTGACTCATCCCTGCTCAATTTTGCTTCATCCCGACTCTTTCTTTCTCTCTCTTTCTCCCCCTCTCTTTCTTTCTTTCTTTCTTTCTTTCTTTCTTTCTTTCTTTCTTTCTTTCTTTCTTTCTTTCTTTCAACAGTGGTTTTTCTTGATTTGGGCTCAAGCTTTTCAATAGGACAGAAATTCAGTCCAAAGGATTTTGTATTTTTCAGGACAGTTCTCACCCCTAAAAGCAAAAGGTATCATCCATGCCCATGGTCTACTTGTATTCTTAAAATAACCACATTTTTAACATGTGATCTGATGGAGCCTATTTATTTTGTTTGTCAAAAAAAAAAAGCTTACCAATTACTAGTCATTGTATGTAACTGAAAACAAGTCAAAAGGTTATTTGGACTTGGAACTCAATACTTAGGAGACTCAGATAGGATCAGGAGTTCAAGGTTAACCTGGGTTAACTCTCAAGACCTTGTTTCAAACAAACAAAAATGAAAGTTCTGATGTCTGCCTTTCCTGTGAGTGCATAAGTTCAAGAAGGCCAGTGGGTCCAACGACACCGTCTGATTGGTTTTATGTCCTGCTGTTTGTGTGCAGTTTGAGTGGGGTGATGTTTGTTGGATGAATATGTTAATTTTTAGACTAGTACTTTACTTAAAAAAAAAAAACATGCCAGGTGGTGGTGGCACATACCTTTAAAGCTCATGGGAGGCACAGGCTGGCGAATCTCGGACTTCAAGGCCAGCCTGCTCTACAGAGCACATTCCAGGACAGCCAGGGCTACACAGAGAAACCTCTTGAAAAAACAAAAAAATCAAACCAAAACAAGAAATAAAATAAAATAAAACCCTGTACTCAGGTATATTGCATCATTTGGGGCTCTGGAGAACCTGTTGCCTAAGAGCAGACAAGAAACATTTTTAGATGAGGTAAAGTTGCTGCCCAGAAGAGATTTCCAGCACAGGGCTGGCCAGAGCTAATTCTTTCTCCTGTCATGACTTCTAGCCCATCTGATTTGTTGAATTTCAGATACATACTCACTGGAGAAATAATTCACTGCAGAAATGTTGGAAGCTATAAATACACACTCTCTAATCAAAGCCTGAGGAATAAAAAAATCTAACCCAGGCCAAGCAGAGCCCCCATTGGAAAGGCAATCGGTTCATTAGAAACATTTATAAGATGGTAGAAAAGATGATTAAGCCTGGGCTAATCACAGGTCTGGAATTTTATAGAAATAGTCTGTGTGCATGGCCAAAGAGTTCACTGGCTTTATTAATCTCATTACTCAGTGTGTTGAATTTATGAAAATCTAGAGGGTCGAGAACAGTAATTAAGCTTGTGAATGCGACAAACCTGCGAATGTCGAATGTTGGTGAGCCCACGGGCACAGGGCCAAGGGTTTTTAACCACCTGGCAGGGGCGGTTTTCTGAAAAGAAAGAAGAAAGTAACAGGAGGGAGGAGGGAGGAGAGGAGAAGGAGGCGAAGCAAGGACAGGAAGACAATGATTTGATTTGCTTCCAGCCTCACCCCTCTTATCTGCAGCCTATGGCTTCAGTACCAGGGATCATTTGATTACAGTGAAACGTCTCAGCTGCCTGTTTCCTGGGCTCAGCGACAGGCCAGATGTCACTGAGAATTGCCCTGGCCATTCAGCCCTTCCTCTCTCTCCGTTTAAGACCCTTCAGGCCCCTCTCACTGGAAAGCAAAGCAAACCCAAGAAGATGGGAATAGGGAAAACCCACCTTGGGGCTTGGTCCCTGCTCTTTCCTGTTGTCTTTCTTGGGGCATTTTGTAGGGGGCACCCATCCCCACAGGGTCCACACAAAAGGAAGATTTCTGGCATTAATGTCTGGAGTGTGGAGAATATTGCCAGTATGTTCGATAACACAGGAAGCCCTTCTGTGTGGTGTGGGGAGGATGTGTTTCTTATGCCGTGGAGCTGAAGTGCGGGAGGATCCCAGATGTCCTAGTTTTTTGGAATGCCTTTTAAGCAGCTATATTTTATCACAACTTAACGCAAGTCATCATTGTATGAGCACCACCACCACACAGATCTGCTGCAGCTACTATAAGAAGTAGAAATATAGGACACCATATCCCCTCCTTCGCAGAGGCTATGATCCTGTGCAAAGGAGCAGACGTGTCTGCCAGGGTGGCAAAAGCAGCTTGGAGGGCATACAAGATGGAAGCTCAGAGACAGCAAGGAGGTCAATCTACTTGTGAGTCTAAAAATGGCTCCTGGAAGAAGCTTGAATGACAAGTCTTTGAGCTGGGGACCTCAGTGAGGGCACAGAATGCACTCGAGAACTTGCTAACAAGTGGTCTCAGGGCCCTGCGAAGGACAGGAAGGGGGAGCCCCAGACAGGTTGGCTGAGGAACAGAGCACCATGCTGCTTGCAGGCTACACTGAGAAAATTGGCCAGATTAGATTCCAGAGTAAGAAATTGTTTGAAAGGCAGACATATTCTAAGTGCGCACTCTGACTGGGATACGGCAGAGCACAGAAAGGAAAAGCAGAGAGGCCAATTATATTTAACAGTAGTCACACGAGGATGCAACTAAAGAAGACATTGGCAGCTCGCCAGCAACCCCTCTGATGCGCTAACAAAGTCCACCTTCATTACCATGACCGTTGGTTATTTCTCTCATGAGCGGCACTCTTCAGATTGTGAAAGAACAGAAAGCAGGGAGCCTGGACCTGAACCTCAGCTGGCCCATGACACTCAAACCTCACTGCTAGCCCTATGTCTGTCAACCAGGCCCATTCCCAAAAGGTCCTACAATCTGCCCAAACACCTCTGCCAACAGGGGCCAGTGTTCAAACACATGATACCAGAAGGCACATTTCACATTCAAACCAAAGCAGTGCGACTCAAGAGGCTGCTTTCCTCTGTCCCTCTACTGTCTCTAAATCAGTATCTCAAACCTTCTCCCACAAGCCTCTTGATGCTCAAGTATGTCATGTCTGTGCTGTTGCCTTAAGTTATGATAAAGATGATGATAATCATGTGGTGATGCCTGACACACAGAGTTCTGGCTGTGAGCCTGTCACTGTTACAACTTTAAGGTCTAAAGTGATGCTGTGCCTTTGCTCATCTTTGCTCATCTTCCATGAGAGGCTGGTACCACAACTATCAAGTATGAAACTAAGATTTCTAGCAGAGGGCTTTTGGCCCATGCTAGTATTCTTGAGGCACACACTTAATTGTAACTGAGCTTTATTACAAAGCTCTAAGCCTGCTTTTTTCTATTTTGAGTGTATGTTTCTGTATCTGTGTATTATTAGGAAAATTAAAACTATACTAACAATGACTAGGAAATGACTTCAGCATATTGTGAATTCATAAAGGCAACATTATTTTGTTCACCGCTGGCTGTATCCAGGGCATATGAAACAATTTCCTGGCACATAGATGAACACGATGTAAATTTATTCAGAGACTCAGTGATTACATGAATTAATGAAATGCCTGTGGAGGAATGCAGCATCCCAACTCAACCCCTCTATGCTAGCCTCTGCTTCCTTCCTCCCCCCCCCCCCAAAACACACACATAGTCAAACCTACCAAGATAACAGTCTCCTTTCATGGTGTGGCCTTTTCTGCTGTTATTGATCTTCATGGCAGGTCACAGAGGGCACTGCAAGAGAAATGACTCTAAACACCACTGTTTCCTCAGCATGCTGGCTGTTAGTCTTCCGTCCAGAGATGGGGATAGATGAGTGCTCTCAACAAAGGTAGATGTCTCAGAGGCCCTGGCTCCCAGGCAAGGCCATGGCAGATGAGAATGAGCAGTGCTTTCCCATTGCTTGTCTTCCCTTCTTGCTGGTGAAGGTGATTCCAAGCACGTAAGAGCACACTGAAGAGTGGAATTCAGGAGGCACCATGCCTGCCATGGTATTGTCCAAGTGTATCTAGCTCTGGAGTTTAAGGACAAAGCCCTCAAAAGACCGACGGTCTTTTCAGTCTGTCTTTTTCAGTCCATCCTCCTCGCAGGTGGTGGTGAGAGGCAGGAACCAGCATGGCTAGATGTCACGGTTTACAGGTAGAGTACAGCCTAGAGTACAGGTAGAGTTCACGGTGAGGGGGCAGACAGCAAGACACACAGGTAACAGACACTCTCCTGCCTGCGTTATTAACCTGAAGAGTCACTGCTGTACACACACCCTTTAGGGAAGACAGAGACTGTCACTCAGAGGGAACCAGCTTCACTCACACATAATCTTCCTGAAGTTAAGCGTTAGAATTACATCTACTGATAGAAGAGAAGGTATAAGACAGTGACCACATGGGAGTGGAAACCGGGAAAAGAGTAGCAACTTCAATGAATACTTCTCTACGGAGGAGGGGAAGGGAATATAAGTTTTGTTATGGCACAAATGTATCCTTTTTGTAAAATAGAACATTGAGACTAGCAAATGAAACAGCCACACAGAGAAAAGCAGTTTTACGTTTTAAGCCATATCTGCCCTGACTTGTGTGTGGGGAATGTATACTGTTTTTTCTATTTTTGGAGATACATACTATAAAGGCTGTTTGGGGCCCAGGGTAGATATAAATTTTATCACTCTAAAGCTTTGAGCACTGGGAGCCTTTAAGAAAGTATTTTTAAGTCGTAAATGCAAACACATTGTGGAAGGGCTTTGCAAATAGGGGGTTCTGGAATTTTAGCTTCGTTATTGTACTCAGTAAATTCCTTTCTTCCTCTTCCAGTTTGGTTTGTGCATTCACTCTTTTGTTTATTTTCCGATTTGAGCATTAATACATAATAGACATGCATTTAGAGTACCCACAAGCTCCTTCCCCCTCACAATTCCGCTAAGACAACAGCAGAGAAAATTAGACACAATGAACAGACATTGGGCACCTAGCGTGTACCTGGCACCGACTAAGGAGGTTGAAGCTCCTAGGCCAAGCACCTAACCCAAGCAGGAATACAGCAAACAGGTGGGGTGGAAACCCAGGGAAACCCGAAGAAAGCCTCCAGCTTCCCTTCCTTTATCACCTGCTTTCATCAGGGATTTCAAAGGTACCACAGCTAATCTGCATGCCTCATTAGTTCTGCTACCCAGAATACCTCCGATGTATGGTCACTATGGAAACGAGGGCTTGTTCTCAGAAACCTGGAGGTCTCCTCTATCTGTCTCAAACCAGTTGAAACTAGTCGAAACCACTTTTTTTCCCCTTCCTTTCCTTTTCTTTTTATTTTTTGGCCTTTGGGCAGAAATCTGCTGAGCGCCCCTTTCCACCCTCAGATCACACTGACGCATCTATTTTCTGAGCATGCGCCCTCTGAACACCTATGGAGTTTGCACAAGTGCAGGTTGTAGATTACTTCACTTGACCATTGTTTTCCACACTTGGACCACCATGGTTTAATCCCACAAATACCTTTAAATGCTAGCCTCCGGAAGCTAGGTTTGGGAGTTTGAGGCTCTTGCCTCCTGTAGGCTGGTGCCACCTGACTAAACTAGAACTTTTATATTTTGCAAACTTTTCATTTCAAAGGCTGGCACACTGCATGGCATGGAAGGGCTCTATTAGTAACTGAAGCGCTAGGGCTGGCATCTCCTGATGGCCTGTGAATTCATTGAGTGGGAACATTAGCGTTCGCTTGGCTTCAGCAGAGGACCTGCCCAGAAGCTTCATCCGGAAGACCAGCTCTCCAGCTGGACTCTGGTGACAAGCCACCGCTCGCTGCACTCAAAACTCTTCTTTACTCACTAATGCGCATGCCCCAAGAGCCTCTCTTCTAACAGTACGGCTGGTGGAACTCAGTCCTGAGCACTATCAAAAAATAGATGTCATTATGACAATGATGTGAATAATGTAGTTCCAAAAATGGGGAGAACAGATTTGAGGATTATAATTAAATATAGCTTGAATGTTCTTTAAGGTTAATCGCCAACACTCTGAGTTAGAGGCATTTGATCGTTTTCTAGTGTGTTGTGTATAAGGCGAAGGTTGCTGTACCCAGTGAAATTCAGTGGCAGAGCAGAACAATGACAATGTATTTTCCGTTCTAACGAGTTTGCTCACTGCGTTAAAAACAATGCCAGCACAATCCCATTTAAGTTCACACAGATACATTTTAAGCTATAGTAAAATGCTATTTACTAAAGTTTACACGTTTTATTTATTTGTTTTTAATTCTGTCAAAGGGATAGAATTCTTCTTAGCAACCACCCAGCGGTTTGTGTGGGTGTAAGATTCTGGAGACCCAGTTCTCAGATGACAGTGTGGTGGTTCAAAAAGAACGCTTTGGGAACCCTGGCTCCAAGTATATTAGTTACTTTCTACTGCAATGGTAACAAACGTAATGACTACGACAGTTATGGAAGAACTATTTGGCCTTACAGTTCCAGGTCAGGGTCCATCCTGGTAGGGAGAACAGGGCAGCAGGCTTAGTGGCTAGAGCTGAAAGCCGAGAGCTGAGAAACACATCTCAAAACAGAAACCCAACTCAAAATGGTGGACTCTAAATTCTCAAAGCCCAGTGTGTTAGCAGGAGTGTTTCAAAGGAACAGAACTGGCAGAATTTAAAGTGCGGCTTGATAGGCTGTGGTTTGAGTAGCCCAACAATGGCGCTCCCCTCACAGAAAGGCCAAGGATCCAGTGTCTCAGCAATTTCAGCCAAGTGTGGGAGTCCAAGGGAAGTCCTATAGAGCTGCCAGTTCTCACTCTGCATTGGAACCCCCAAGAAATAGGTTCTAACACCAATGAAGGCATGCCTCAGCAACAGGGCACATGAACATGAGAGTGAAAGCAAGCAGGCAAAAAGCAGAAGCTTCCTTCTTCCATATCCTTTAATGCAGCTGCCGTCAGAAGGCATGGCCCAGATTTAGAGTGGGTCTTTTAACCTCAGATAACTAATCAAGAAAAATGGCTCACGAGTAGGCCCAGATGCTTAGGTTTTTGTTAATCCTAGATGTAGTCAGATTGAAAATCAAAGATTGGCCATCACACCCTCCTCTAGTGACACACTTCTTTTAATGAGGCCACAGGCCCTAAATCTAAACAACCATCAATTGGGACCAAGCATTAAATGCCCCAGACTATGGAGGACATTTCTCTTTCAAACTGAGGGTATTTATTAAACTACCATGCATAGAGAACCTAGCTCAAGCATAAATAAACAAACAAACAAACAAAAAACTTAACTGATCTCAGTGGTCAAAACAGATTTAAATATCCAAAACACAAAAAAGTTATTGCTCAACATTAGAAGATGTAAAGAAGCATATGAAAAGAATAGTCTGTTTGCATAATGGAATACTATATGACTGCAAAGGGAGAAGGCATGTCAGGTATCTATACCTAAATATTTCCAACATATGCTGTAAGATGATAAAAGGCAAAGTGTAGGGCATGAAGTGCTGTTCCTTGTGGAGAAAGTGACAGAAATATAGACATCTTGTGAAGGACACACAAGGACAGTAGCTGTGACCAGGGAAGGACGGGAAACTCCACCGTGTATCTTTTAAAAGGTATGTTCCTCCCATGCCCTGTCCCTTATATTAAACCAGGGGCCTCATGCATGCTAGGCAAGTGCTCTAAATCTGAACTACATCGCAACCGTCTTTTTACTTTGTAGCAGGGTCTCACCAAGGTATTCATGCTGGTTTTGAACTCATTCATAAGCAGGTTTTGAATCCGGGATCTCCCTGCCTTCCACCAGGCCAGGCTCTTTATGGAATTTTGATTCAAGTTACTGTAATACCTCCTCTAACTATAAATAAAAACTTAATTCGCTTAATTCACAGTGAAGCTTAATTCACTACCACCCAATGCAACATTACCATTTCTTGAATACAATTTGAATCTGATCTCTAGCCTAGAAGTCAAATGTTTTCACGTGCTTGTCCTTAGAAAAATAAACCATGGGCAGTGTTCCATCTCGACTTCACCCGTGAAAAACAGTTCCTCTGGGTTCTCAATTAACAGGAAGCAAAGCTTCAGGGTATGGTGTCTTGATCCTTGAAAAGGATACTTTTGCTTCCCGGATCATTCCTTTAGTTCTCACATAAGAGGTGAAAGGTTGGAGGGATCCAGCAAGAGAATCCTGGTTGGATTCCATGTCAGTTTTCTGAATCGTGTAGTGTTCGGCACCTCCTCCCCACCCCCACTTTATGATGGTGGGGGTAGGGCAGAGCTCAGAAAGTGACTGTTTGGTTTCCTCTTGTCTGGGTAGAGGCGTGATGATGCTTAGAGTGAGCACCCTCCAGGATGTGAAGCCTGTGACTTGTGGGAGAGGGACATATTACACATGGAGAGTCTCAACATCACATCTATAAAAATATGGTTGGTTTCTCCTTGCTTCTGCTACCTGATTTCTTAGGAGAAGTCTCCTGGGGGAAGAAGCAGGACTTTTTCTCTGCTCCTCTTCGGCACTGTGGAGGTGAAGTTTTGTTTCTGACAATATCAAATGTACCTAAAATAAATAGCAAAATGATGTGCATCAGTGGAAAGAAAAGACTTCAGCTCGTCAATAACTGGGCAGAGATATAAATAGGCACTCAGGAGCCATTGCAGGAAAGGTTCTCAAACTTCTAGGCTGTGGGAGGAAATGGATTCTCTGGCTGATATCTGAAAACAACTCAGACATTGTGCTTCAAAGAGGCCCTTAAGACCTGATGTCTTCTAAATGTCCTTGCATTTCAGTGACAGTCAGCAACATCGCAGAACCTGAAAACGGTGCATTTCTTGAGAGGTACACCCTCTTCCCAACATCCCCAACATTACTGCTGACAAAGATGGCTGACCCCCCAAATGACAGCACAAGCTAAGTGCTTTGTCGGTATTTCCTCCGTAAGAACACAAACACCAGCTCCCCAAAGTTGAAGGCGGTGGGCCTGAAGACCAAGGCAGTTTAACCTTGGGGGTGGGGGTGGGGGTAAAAAGCAGTCGAGGAAGAAAGAAAAAACTCCAGGAAGAATGGCAAACTTCTACCTGGCACAGCATTAATAAACCTCGAGTTGTGCCCTAGCCACCTACAAGCCATCCAATCTCTGACTTCTCATTTCTATGGCAGAGACTAAACAGCTCACCTGACAGGGCTCTTGGGAGGATGAGATGGTGAACACCTGTGAGGTGCAAGCCTGAGAGAGCTGCGTGACTCGGAGGAGCTGCTAATCAAGGACTGTGGGGAGGTTGGGAAGGAAGCGGAGTGGCCTTGGAAGGAGGCCAGATCAGATCTTGCTTTTTTTTTTTTTCCCATCCCAAGCTCAGGCTGGTCCCTTCCTGCTGGGGCCTGGGCAGATTACCCCCCACCCTGCAGGCCATCATTCCTGTGTGAGTCCTCCATCCCTCTGCATCTAATACTTCAGCTGTCCCTGTTTATCTGTGGCTCCTACCATTCTGTCAAGCAGGCTGTCCCAGAGCTGATTTGTATCCAACGAGGCTGTAATTGACATAGTTACCATATCATAAAACCAAGGTCACGGGAAGGTAAAGATGGGTAAGGAATCTATTAGGTTCAATGAAATAATATGAATAAATCATCTTGATTAAAAAAAAACATGACTACAGGAAAAAGCATAAACCTAAACAACGCTTCACATTTTATGGGATTTTACGATCTGCTCCTTGCCCTTTGTGCCTCGCTGGCTTTCCAGCCCCTCGATTTTCAGCTAGTCTGACATGGGGTTGTCTATCGTCTGCTGTAGCAACTCTATGGAGAACTGTTTCTAGAAAATACTTAAAGAACTGTGTATGTCTAATGAGACTATGGATGGCTTTCAGTTGGATTTTTTTTTAAATCTATTTGTGTGTATTTAGTTTGCTCGTTCTTTTGAAAGGGAGTCTCACTGGGTAACCCCTCCGCTAGCCTGGAATTCAGTCTACTGATGTGGCTGATCACAGGCCGGAAGTGGTCCTCCTGCTTCCGGTTAAGTATGGGATTACCGGCATGTGCCGCTGCATGGGCTGTATTTGTACTGCTTGTTTGATACTTGTATTATTTTAAATTATGTCTATGTGAGGGTGGGTATGTGCAGGCACCTTGGAGACTGTGCCACAGGCAGTTAGACGCTGCTGCTGTGTGTGCTGGGAACAGAGTTCGGGTCTCCTCCAACAGCAGTGGGAGCTCTTAATTGCTAGGCCAGGTAGCTGGTTCCTTGTTTGTTTGCTTTATGTGTTTGTTTGTTTTGTTTCTGAGACAGGGTCCCATTCTGGAGCCTAGAATCCTCCAGCCTCAGCCTCCCAGAGTGCTGGGGTTAGACACAGATGCCAGCCTACTCAGGTCAAACAGTTTCGTAATGACTGCTTGAAAGTAAGAAGTTGCTGGTATCTGCCTTTCGTTGTTTCAAGAGTCTTCCCTCAAGGAAGGTTTCCAGCAGTTTCCTTTCCGTATCGTGGTAAAGATGAATGCAGTGATGGCCTGAAGGCCGGGCACCCTCTTTGAGGGGCAGACACAGCACTGGATCGGAAAGGGAAAGACTCTGTAGGACTTCTTAAGGTCCCTCTGAGGCACTCTAGCAGTAATTTAAGGTCGCCCTAGCTCTTCCACCATTGGCTTGTGTTTCCACGCCATGGCTCTCTTAGGTCTGAAGTGATTAAAGCTCCACAGAAAACACCAAGCCCAGGTGCGCAGAACGCAGAGCAACTGCTGGGTAAAAACTGTGGGGTTCTGAGTTGCCTGGGCGTGGAAGATGTGTTCACCAGCTCCAACCGGTTGAGCTGTTGAGCTGTTGAGCTGTTGAGCTGTTGAGCTGTTTGAGCTGTTGCTTAGTTTGTCTGATTTAGCTCCAACAATTCAGCTTGGGTGTGAACCACGCAAGCAGAGGGCTTTCCTTGTCTTTCTGTTGCATAGTAACTAGTCAGTGTTTTCCAGTTCTTTCCAAGCCCCAATCTCTGAGCTTATGTCTCCTGTAGGCGACAGCTCTTTTGGTTAATAAACAGCAGTGATTTAGAGAAGTCTGTCGTTGTGTACCGAGCACTTTCATGTGTATTTGTGAAAGGCTTAGAAGCACATTATATTTATGCCATGACTGCCCCCAAATATTTATATGCACAGCCATAGTTTAGAGGTATCTGGAGGGCTTTATAATTTATTTAAAGAGCTGTTTTCAATTAATCCAGCAGAAGGCCAATATAACAAGACAAATAGATCCTAGCCCACCTTTGGTCAACCATGTCCCAGAAAGATAGCAATTGCATAAATAAATAGCCCGAAATGGCAACTGCTCCGCCCAGTTACATAAGTAGCACAGGCTTCAGCGTTTTGGCCTTCACAGCACTTTTCCTTGAATATGTAAGCAAGGCGTTTAGATCTGAGGGCTGGTTTTAAGGGCCAGTATCTTCCTGACACCAGCCTTCTAGTTTATCAGGGACAAAATGAGTTTAGCCCTGGCTAGCCTGGTAGTTCTATCTTTCCAGATAGTAGCAGATCAATCATTACGTGTCTTCTTTGAAAGGATTTCCATTTCTTTGTGGCATTACCCTTGAGGGCCTAGGGATGCCTAGGGCAACAGGAGCGTGTAGTTCCTTTTTCTCCTATTAGGGTTGTAGGTGAGAAAAATGACAAGCAAGGCAGTTTTATCTGGGTGGCCAGACATCTGACGAAATGTCTCTGTCTGTGCTGCATCTGTACAGAAGTGTTTGAGAAAATGTGAGATCCTGTGAGAGACACAAACCCCTTAGCCATTGATACAGCTAACAGTTTTGCATGCAAGGCCTCAGTCAAATTTTATGAGATTTATCTAATTTTGTAAAGAGGCATTCCTGGATTTTTTTTTTTAAACTAGGAAAAACCAATGTATCTATATCTTCCTCCTCCATTTTACTGAGCCTATCTGCCCCCACCTCACAGCTCTTAAAGGGATACAGAGGATTTTTATTTATTGATTTATTTTTTAGCTTGAGTTAAGAACCTTGCCTCCCAGCACAATGTAGAAAAGATAGGTAATGACTGTCAGGAAGGCAGCAACACTATAGCATAGGTCTGCCCCTCTGCTCACTCCTGCAGAGGAGTGTCCCTGCACCAGCAGGGGGCAAAACATCAGCAAGGACTTTCAGCACCCTTAGATTAAAAGCCAGAAAGCCAGTATTCATGCCCAGCCTGGTGGGGCACGCCTGCAATCCCACAACTCTGGGAGGCAGAGGCAGGTGGATCTCTGTGATTTTTGAGGCCAGCCTGGCCTACAAAGTGAGTCCAGGACAGCCAAGGCTACACAGAGAAACCCTGTCTCAAAAAACAAAAATGAAAACAAACAAACAAGCAAACAAAAAGTCACTTTCAATGCTATAGTATTGTGCCTTCACTTAAGAAAAAATACAACAAAAAATAAGTAATCTCAAAAATGCTGAAACTTGGCTTTGCAAAAACATGGAAGTGACTATTTAGCATGGTCACTTGTCAGAGAACTTGGCATCTGGCTGCCTTACACTATGTGCTTACACTATGTGCCTTACACTATGTGTGTAACAAAAACTATGTTTGAATTTGTTTTGCACACAATGTAACTAGTAGACACACTGTCTGCATATATATGATATATATAATCCATATTGACAAGTTATATATATATATAATACATATTGACAGGTAGTATATCTATACACACATATATATAATACATATTGACAGGTTATATATATATATATATATATATATATATATAATACATATTGACAGGTAGTATTTTTGTTACTTAAGTCAACATTGCACCTAAAGCTTCACTGCCAATATTGGAAAACAATATGGAATTCCCCTTCACTGAAGCTATATTAAGTGAGTGAGGCAGAAAAACAGCCATGTTCCAGTACAATGAATCATCTGATGTGAGGCTGACTCTTCTTAACCTTTGGTCGGTGACTGGCACCCTGGATGTACGTGCAGTGAGCATTAGTGCTCTGCTAACGATGCCTCCACGTGTTCATGCTATTGGTCTGCTTGGGTTCCAGCTCACTGAGCCCAGCTGCTTCCTGCTTGCCGGGAGAAGATGCTGAATAAGCACAGGATGAAAGGGACCAGCCACAGAGGCCAATTCCCTCCTGTCCACACAGAGGACTTGTGTGATCCTCACACCAGCGGTTAAAACCGCACGCCATGGGAGAGTATTGAAAACCCAAGTGTTATCAAACTCGATGAGCCAGGCCTTCTGTTGGTGTCTGGCTCCCCCGTGTTCTCTGGGACCCCACAGCAAGCAGAAGATGTTTGCTTGCCTTTGTTTTCTCTCATTGAGAAAGTATCAGAGAATGCTCTGGGCCAAGCGTTGCTCTTCAGCCTCCTAAGCGGTATGGCAGTTTTATGTCTGTAAATTGGATGGGAGTGTCCTCCTCACTAAGATAGTGTAAATTTAAATAAGATCTTGCTGGGGAAGTGTTTTGTATGATGTAATGAATGGTTACCATTCAGAAAGTGCTCTGGGCTCTTGTTGCCATGGGTATCTGAGCCGATGATGGAAGACTTCATTCAGAACTGTCAGGAGCTCCAGAGAATGAAGAAATAAGATTGTGCCCCTTGCCATGCTGATGTGCCTAGTTTCTGCCTGAAGGGCAAAGATGGAGACGGTCTTCCATTTACCTTAGAGTTCTCCAAAGGTGAGGCATCGGTTGTCTCTTTCAAGGGCCTGTATTTAGTTGCTTTGTATTGGGGATTAAAGCCAGGATCTCTCTCTTGGTAGACCAGAGCTACAGCCACAGTTCTGGTCCCTGCATTTGTAATATGCCTTGTTGGACTACAGTGTTGTCAAACTTAGAAAACAAACCAAAACAAACCAAAAGCTATTTTTAGCTATTTATTTTTGAATGGTTTTGTGAAGAACAGAATACAGGGGAAAACACATGTATAAATATGCCCAGGAAATTAACCTGTTTATGAAAAGGAATGTGAACAAACCCAGAAGTGTCATGCACTTTCCTTTTCAAATAAAAGGTTGCCTCCTTTTACCACAGTATCTTTGTGCCATCATGGCAATGTCAAAAGATGTGCACCTAAAAATAGAACCAAGGCTTATTGGTTGATTACTGTCTATTCCCTGTGAACCATTGCTTTTCATCTCACTGAAAGTCTGCAGAGATCCTGAGCTGCGGGATCCCCACATCGTACTGATGGTGCTTGGTGCTGCGGCGGGTTAAGAACACAGTTCTTCCTATGCTCATACGGGAACAGACAGCTGGCTTTCTTTACCCTCCACAACGCATGGGATCTCAAGCTGCAGTCTTGAAGCCATATGACTGCCATAGGCACCTCATTTCATAGCTGGTAGTGTGAAGCCGGCTCGGCATATGGTTTTTAATTAATTACATACCTTTTAATTAATTTTTTGTTTCATGTGCATTGGTGTTTTGCTTGTATATAGGATGCCCAGGAGCAGTAGTTACAGACAGTTGTGAGCTGCCTTATGGGTGCTGGGAATTGAACCTGGATCCTCTGGAAGAGCAGCCAGTGCTCTTAACCTTTGAGCCATCTCTCCAGCCACTACATATTTTTTTTTTAATTAGTGCATTGTTTTGTTATTTAGAACAACCAACCAGCACTGAGGCATTTACAATGGAAAGCAGCCATTTCACGTTTACCAATTCTGGTTTGCCTTCTCTTTTCCAGAATTTGCCAATCTGGTATGTCATTCCAGAACTTACCAATGCACTCACCTAGGACATATGCAAATATTGTTGATCTGGGTTTGATCTCCTCTGAGATCCCTCCTTTTCTGCTTATGTTCCTTTTCTGTGTTCCCTGGCTGGCCTGTCTGAACTTCCCTGGAGTCTGAGGCATTTTTCTGTTCTGTAGAACTACTGCTTTTCTCCACAGTCTACTTACTGCACTGCCATCAGCATCACTTCTAGCTCTGCTGGCATTCTGTCTCCTTTCTCTGCTTATGGTCCCATTAAATTTCTCTCTGAGGATGGAGTCAGAAGTCACATGTTCAAATATTAAACCCCACACACAAGTAGATAATTTCATCTTCCTTTGGGCACTTCAGAATTATTCCTCATGACATATTTAAAATAATTTGCATCTCATCCCAGCCCTCCCCCCTAGCCCCCTCTTTTGGAAATACAGTCTCACTGTGTAGCTCTGACTGACTGGAACTCACTCTGTAGACTTTGCTGGCCTCAAACTCAGAGATCTAGCTGCCTCTGCCTCTTGAGTGCTGCGATTAAAGGCATTAGGGTGATGTCATGATCTCAGCAAGTTTAGGGGGCAATGTTTTTTACAACAGCCTTTCATAATTTCATAAAACTAGATGGTCAGTCTTCCATCCCAAATGCAGAGACTGTCCTTCAGGCACATAGTTGATCATCTGATACATGGAAAAATCCCATTGAGAAGCAATAGCTAAAAACAGATTTTGAGAAGCAATGAGTCATGGCCTAAATGAACAAATTCATTAAATGATAAATAAATAGAACAGACCTTGGTGGTTCTCTTCTCTCAAAAAATGTGATCCGTATCCCCCCATAACACAACACAACACACACACATACTAGTCTAGGCCATTTTTTCCTTTAAAATGGCTATAAACCCACCTTTGAAATAAACAGGAGCTGTGGGCTTAGCACGGTAACATCTATGCTAATCCCTGATCAGACAGGTGCTTGCCCCCTTGGCGACCTTGAGGCAGGCCTCCTGTTCCTTCCCAGTCTCTAGTTACTTCCTCAGCTGATGACATCAGCAGGCTCTTCTGCCCTCTGAAGCTGTCTATATATGAACAACTGAAAATATGGGAAAGGCACTAGCTAAAAAGAAGCTGTTGGTGACAGCCAGTATAGAGAAACAGGTTGGCTCTTGCCAGAAAGCTCTGAATTGTGACTCCAGCTTCTTCTCAGCCATGGACTTGGTGTCGGGAACTATGATATCAGCTGTGGGAAGGGGAGAAGGAAAGGGAACAAGATTTATACAGTTTATATAACCATGGAGACTTGTTAAAAACACATGAAAGGGCAGTCAGTGCTAGAAATGAACTAGTGTTTCCCCCAAGCATGACAGCACATAACTTCCTTATTTGGATGTGGGCTATCTGACAGACCAGAATTCCCACCTCCGGTGGTCCTGTGCCTTCTCAGGGCTGCACCTGTTTTACCCAGTGGAGTGTTTTTTGCTCAGAGCCCGTTTGATGCTTGCTGTTGTCTCAACTATATTGTTACTCTAGTAAAAGATGTGACATAACAGCAGGGGTGTGGGGAGAGGACAGACTTACTTTAGCTCTCAGTTTCAGAGCATTCTGTCCTAGAACATGTAGCAAAGGAACTCCCTGACCTCATAACAGACAGGATGTAGGCAGAGTGACAGGACAGATCCCAGGACAAATATTGCCTCAACGATCTCTCCCCAGAGACCTACTTCCCCCCTCCTAAAATTTTGAGTACCTCTTCAAATAGCCCTATCAGCTGGACCAAGCATTCAAGACAGAAGCCTGGGTGGGAGGGGCATTTCATGTTCAAATCATAATGCTGTCTTCCCAACCAGGAAGCTAACTTGAAAACTTCTGTCAATACTTGCACATTCATATATATTACATATATTCACATATTACATATATGAATGTGTAAATACTGACAGAAGTTTTCATATACATAACATATATAAATATATAATATAAAACATTATATTATATATAAAATATATAAATATATAATATAAATATATATAAAGCAATCTGTCTTCAGTGTTGAAGTATAATACTTATCAGATAATAAACTTACATATAGAATATATTAAGAATCTTTCATACCTCAATTAAGAAGATAAATAACATGATTTTAAAATAGGTGAAAATTTTGAGTAGATATTTTCCAAGGAAGATATAAATGGCTGGTCGGTGCACAAAAGGATGCTCAACATTAGCTTTCAGCGAAATTCAAACAAAAGCCACCAGATAACCACCTCATACAGGTGAAAATGACTCATGGTCTCAGAGGGTCCACACTATGCTGTTTGGCCCAGTACTCTCAGGAAGAGCATCATGGTGGTGGGATTGTGTGGCAGAGGGAAGCTGCTCACCTTAGGGTGGACAGAAAGCAGAGAGGGACAGGAAGAAACCAGGGACAAGACACCCTCTAAGGCCTAGTGCCCCCCCCCCCCCACTGGGCTCCTATGGACCTGTTTCTTTCACCTAGGTCTCACCTCCAGGAGTTTCCAGAACCTCCTCCAAATAGTGTCACTATCTGGGAAGCAAGCAGTCAACACGTGGGAGAGTTTTCATATGCAGACCACAACAGTCCTGCTCCAGGATGCTCTCCAGGATGCTCTGAGGTGAAGGCTGAGGAAAATGCAGCCTTATTTGAGCTAGTCAGTGAAGAGTCTTGAGGAACTAATCCAGGAAAAGTAGAGAGCATGCACATAGCAGGCTAGAGTCTTGCAGCTGAGCAAAGCAGGAACATTCCAGCTGCCCTCCAGGTCACCAGGGGGATAGCCTAATTATCTACAGTGTCAGTAGCCTAGGCTTCATTCTCTCTCTAATGTGTAGAAGGATGTATTTTTGTTTGTTAGTTTGTTTTTTGAGACAGGGTTTCTCTGTGTAGCCGTAGAGGTCCTAGATTTGCTTTATAGACAAGGCTGGCCTTGAACTCACAGCCTGCCTCTGCCTCTCTGAGTACTGGGATTACCTGCCTGGCTCTAGAAGGCAGTATTCTAAGACAAAGCCCTCTGGAGTCTGGTGGAACTTGTGGTGTGGACTTGACCTTGGGCCCCTTAGGAAGCATTTATGGGATCCTTCTTGCTTCCTTAACGTATGTCACAAGCTGCACCTCAGCATCCTCCACTTCATGATAGTTCTTGCCTTTGACTGTCTCTTCTCCCTACCAGGTCCCCAGAGCCTTTTGATGGGCAGGATTGTGGGTGCACACACGTGAACCTGAACTTGAATCCTGCCGGTGCCAGGAGTAGGCAGAAATTTCAAGAAACTCAAAACACAGGTGAGATTTCCCATTTGGTTACGCCAAAGCAAGCAGGCTGGTGAGGCCTGGCCGGCTGCAGGCAGCCAAATGCCCTTCTTCTCTGTTAAGATGCAAGCTTTTAGCTTGAGGATTTTGTCCAGCTGGAAGCACCCACAGGAATGATAGAGCAGAGCTTATGGCCAAGCCTTACGAAAAGTAATCTCTTAAAAGCAGACAAGGAGAGACAAGCCGTCTGGAGTTGCAGTGCGTCTTGAGATTTCTGCGACTCCCACCCCACCCTGAGCCAGCTCGTCTCTGCTTATCTGTGAGCTGACAAATGAGACTGGGGATACTCTGGACTCAGCAATGAGCTTTTCCTCGCTGAATGAAAGAGTGCAGGTGTCCTTGCTGTGGTGGATCTGAGCCTCACTACCCACCTCTTTATGCTAATCCTTCCTCATGCTCTATTATACTTACTTAATGGGAAACTGTCACAATCTCAGCCTACCAAGGAGGGTCAGAAATAAGGTCAGTATTTAGATGAGGGAGCAGTACAGGCTGGGAAAACCAAAGGCTACCTCACTGAAGGGGCAGTGGCTACCCAGACCCGATTCATTGTTGTTATGACTGTATTAGTAAATTTTTGTTTTTTTCCCCTCAAGAAAATCAGAAATCTCAAATCTTATTAGACACTTCCATATTTTAAAGTGATGTGAGCGGGGCCACTAAAGGGGTAACGGGCACAGCCTTCTTCCTTTCTATCCAAGGCAGTCATTGGGTGAGCTGAGATGGAGACACACAAGCACATCCAGGAGCAAGGCAGTATACAGTGATGCGCTTTCTTCTTCTGTCTGCTGCTGGCAACACAGCCAGCTCTCTGGACTCCCTTCCCCACTGGGCTGAATGAAGGCGCTCAGGCTGGGATACAATGTTATGTCATATACAGGATTCTTGTCTGCCATTGTGGCTGCAAACACCAAGTTCCTAAAGATGCATCTTATGTCAAACCCATCCATCGTGATGCTGTTCAGTTAGTTTGCTGGACTTCTTCAGTCTGTTACTAAAGAGACAGCTGGACATCACTGTGGGGCTTTGGGAGTCTTGAATTCTTACTGGTGGGTGAAAATTCCACATATAAAATCTTTGAGGTTATCCTCGTTGGACTACTCCTTAAAGTTCTCAGAAGGACACCATGACACCCAGTGAGTCACCATACCAGTCCATAAGCTCTGACACTGGCAAGGACCATGGGCAAGAAAGGGGTCACAAGTTTCATCACGTGGCTGGTGGTTCTCCACTGGGCAGTAGGATCCACCATTGCCTCTAATGTAAGATGTAAGTAATGCTTGTAAAAATTAATACCTAATAAAAAATTTAGGGTAGTCAAAGAAGAGGAATAAGAAGGAGGAAGAGGAGGAGGAAGGGGAAGAGGAGGAGAAAAAAGGAAAGAAAAGAAAAGGAAAGGAAAGAAGGAAAAGAATGTGGGAACCATGTACCTTGAAGGCTTATAAATAAGGCTTCCAGTTTGCACTACACGCTGAAGACCACAGTGCCTAACAGCTGGAATTCTGGAATCCAATTAATTAGATTTTAATTCTGTGCCAACTGTGGATCTTGAGTGAATTATCTAATCTTATCATCATCAATTAAAAATTCACCCACCGCCATCTTTTGAGACTTAAGCATGCTTAACACAATGCCAGACCTCTAGTAAATGCTCCATAAGGATTAGCTATTTCTACTCTATCTTGATTTCCTTTGAAAAGACAAGTTTCTGTCCTCAAAAAACAGCTTTATAAAGACTCGTGGCCCTGAAAACTGCCCAGCAATAGGCCTGGCTAAGAGCTGCAGTGTAGCAAGCTCTGTGGAGAGCTGATTGCTTCCCTGCAGCTCACCGGAGGCCAGAAATGCAGCCCTTCCCCCACTGGGCATGCCCAGAAACTATAGATCCTGCCTTAATTACCAGCAATTAAACGGGCTTCAGCCTGCAATGCAGGATCCGGTGCTGTGCTGTAGCCTCCAGAGAGCCTTTCCGGAATAGGGCTCAGCCCTTCAGGAACCTTCCGTGCTCCACCCCAAATCATTTACTTAGTCTCCTCAAACATCCCCGGTGTCAGATGTACCCTGGGCTCAGGAAATCTGAGCTCTGTGGGTGGAAGGTCATTTTGGCAGGATTTTTGACCCAGCACTTTCTTAGTCATAAGCCTTCTTGGGGCGAACTTGGGCTCCTAGATTCTCTCTGCACAATGAGAGGTTGGGGCCCTGGTCTTTGCCAGTACACTTCATTGGTGGGGTAAAAAAAAAAATCTGCAAGAGGGAGTCCTTATAATTGTAAGGAAATGATACATTAACTTAAGTGGAAAAGATAATTCAGAATGGATAGATACACAGATATATGATACATGTATAGATAGATGAAAGAGAAATAAATAGATTGATGATAGGTGATAGATAGATAGATAGATAGATAGATAGATAGATAGATAGATAGATAGACAGACAGATAAGTGAATGCTCCTTTAGTGAGGGAGAAGGCTAGAGCAGCCATGGCAGAATCTTCAGCCATGCTCAAATGATTTAGAGAGGACACCAAGGCAGAACTGGAGGCATCCTCAGCATCTCTGGGTCTGAAGAGTCATGGGTACAGGCAAGAAGCAGGGACTGAAGTACCTGAGGCTAGTCTTTCTGCATGTCTTTGAGTCTCTATCTCTGACACAGGCTTCTGAAACATCCCAGAGAGTCCTGTTTCCTGGCTTTTGTTCACGGTGTGAGTCTCAGTCTAACTCTTGCTGGCCCCTGGGAGAGCAGGCCAGCAGCCTGCACCTGCTCTTGGCTCTGGGGCCCTGGGGCTTTTATAGCACCTGAGTTGCCTCCATCTGAGGCACAAGGTTTCAGTGAGCCTCTGCAAGGGCAAGCAGAAACTTCTCTGGCTTCTGTCTCAAAGCCAGCTTTCTCCTATCTCAGATGCAGTTCACTAGTTATTAATGTCTCTGAGTACCTGGTGTTAAAAATACACACACACACACACACACACACACACACACAGAGTTAGAATTATATAAAAATTAAAATGAAGGTTTAAAGTAGCTTCGTCATGTATGTAAATCTTATCTCTTAGGCATATCTTTGTTTATCTAAATGACACCAGGCCAAAAATCAAAATCAAACCCCAAACCAAATCAAACCATAAAAACCAAGAGCCCTCCCCAGTGTTTGACCAGTGTGATTATCTATGTCAGCAATTTCTCAAGTTTTTAAATTTCCCTTTGAAAAATTAACCAGATGATTAACTGGTCAATGAACCTTTGCTTCACTGAACCTCTATAGGATGGATTCCTGGGTGCCTCACCCATCTGTTCTTTCTCCTGTTCTTCAGTTTCACTAGCTGTCACCAAATGACAGATGGATAACCTCACTGAGTGAAGTCAGCCACATAAGAGAAGGGTACACTTTTTACATACCTTGCTCCCTCAGACCCCAGCCAGTTAGATGGCAGACCTGTTAGATGCATGATCACATTTTGAAACAGCAGAAGTCATCCGCAGAGCCTGGGAGGTTGCACCGAGCCTCTACCGGGGCTCTGTGAAGTCCTGGTGTCTGGGGTAAGTTGAGGGAGGTTGGTAGATAAGCCAGAACACTCCTGTACTGGGGTCAGACTCAATTGGTAGAAACATTTGTTGCCAATGTTAAGAGTAACCCTACAGAACTAGTCACTTCTCACAGTATCTCTTCCAGTGGGTCCTGAGTCCGCTGCACAGGACAAATAAGTTTGCTCTCTACATTTATTTCCTAAGCGGTTACTCCGATACACCTGAAATTCTTTCCAGTCATAACATCCTGAATTTTAAGAAATCTTCTTGGTTCATTCTTTGGTTTTAAAACGCCTCAACCCACCCTGCCATTATTCACATGATTGCTCAAACCTGGTAGCGGTTACTCCTTAGAGAATAAAGTCATTGAGTTAGGTGAACATTAGCCTGTTGATGTTTCAGCACCATGGAGAGCGACAGCCCTACTTTCCCAAACATTAACATTTCCAGGGCGTCTAAAATGAACCCAGCTATATCACTCCTGTGTATATTCCAGATGGAACCTAACTCAAACCACAGCAGAAATATCTGCACACGCACGTTTGTTTAATTACTCACAATAGCTGCGTTATGAGATCAACCTAAATGTTCATCAACAGATATGAGGAAAGTGAAACGTGATGTGTGTGTGTGTGTGTGTGTGTGTGTGTGTGTGTGTGTGTGTGTGTGTGCGCGCGCGCGCGCGCCCACCCAAGCACATGCAAATACACATATTTACATATTTATAAATATTTGAATATACACTTACATATTAACATATATATTTGCTTATCTACAAAGAAGAATGAAATGACATTTTCTGGAGAATGAATGGAACAGGAGATCATGATGCTAAGAAAAATAAGCCAGACTTAGACAAACATGGCATGTTTTCCCTCACATATGGAATCTAGATTTTTTTTGACAGGGTTTCTCTGTGTAGCCTTGGCTGTCCTGGAACTTACAGAGATCTGCTGGCCTCTGCCTTCCACAGTGCTGAGATTACAAGCGTGTGCTACCATGCCCAGCTGAATCTAGATTTTTTTTTAAGGCATGAGTATCAAGAAGACTGTTTTGGAAGATGGAGGAACTAGCAGCAGTGGGAAAAGATAACACAATCAGGTATGTGATATACATGCGAGATAGTCATATCAAGATGAAACCCATCATTTTGCACAATGAATCAAAAAGTGTCAATTCATGATCCCAACTCTATTTTTACATTTAGCCTTAACTTAGCTATCAAGTAACACCAGGAATATTTCCTTGTGCAGTCAAGCTCATATGTTACTATAGAATATTGCCAATTAATATAAGCATCTCTGTAGACTCTCTTCTTCAACAGAATCTTTGATGAGTAACCATCAGTCTTTGGTCTAATTATTTTGGGGCAAAGTAGCTGGATAATATCTTGGAGATTATAAAATTTTGATTAGAAAGTCCTATCTTCTATTAAACTGAAGCTGCTTAGAAATAATGATTCTAATGTATTCATATTTATAGTATCAATTCTTATCCCTTCTATGTCCTATTTAGTGTTAATCATCAACATCAACTCGACATAGCCTAGAAAGAAAAGGAAAAAGGAAAGAAAAATGAAAACAGTAAAACAAGAAAGCCTTGCTGGAGGAATTAGCAAGATCAGGTACCCTGAGGTTTCAGTGAGAGCCTGAAAAGACAGGTAAGAAATTCCCCAGAATCTACCTCACAGGTAGATTTTTTCCCTATCTGCAAATAGGACACAGTTGCAATTTACTAGTTATTAATGTCTCTGTCCACTCAAATTTAAATACAGGTAGTTTAAAATTAGCCTCAATTATTAACTGATTGAGTATGGTCTAAACCACTTCGTGCGGTTCTGTTCCTAGACATGTGGTCTTGGGTTGTATGAGAAAGCTAGTTAAGCATGATCATGACACCTAGCTTGACTTCCTCTTCCAAGACACTTAAAAATGTTTACCTATTTTTATAAATTATGTGTGTACGTGCATACAAATGCAGGTGCCTATGGAATCCAGAAGAAGGTTTTATGTCCCTTGGATCTAGAGTTACAAAGTCACCTGACATGAGTACTGAGAACCAAACTTGGTTCTTCAGCTAGATTAGTAGTGCATGCTTTTAACTGTAGAGTCATCTCTCCAGCTCCAATTTCAAGGTATTTTTTTTTAAGAGCAGTTAGTCATGTCTACTCTGTGTATTCTTTTAAGACCATGTTAAAAGCCCAACCTACCAATGCCTTTCTGTACTAGTTACTTTTTGTTGCTGTAAAAAAAATGCCATGACCAAAAGTGACTTAAAGAAGAAAGAGCATACTTAAGCTTATGGCTTCAAGGGGAGAATCCATATGGTGGGACAGGGGTGGGGTCAGAGCAGCAGCTAGCTGGAGCAGGAAACTGAGAGATCACATCTTCAACCACATGTTCAAAGTGGAGATCAAACTGGAGGTGGCGAAAGTCTATAATGTTATGTACTTCCCCGAGCTATATCTCCTGAGAGAGCACCACCAGCTGAGGGCCAGGTGTTCAAATACATAAACCCACAGGGACATTTCTCATCTAGACCACCACATTTGATTTCTCTGCTTCTGCTCAGCAACCTAAAGTTCTCTACATCTTTGGCCACTTATCCTTCCTTCCCTCGCGATGTGCTTCCAGGACTTACCATCCTCCGTGCTGATAGATGATCACACCCTAGAAGAATGCTGCATCAATATACTACCTCCATGTCCCATGAGGACATGTGGCTCCTTATAAGTAACTGAGAGTAATGGAAACTCCTCTGTTTTTCTGCATGATAAATTCTTGTCTTTAAAGGCCACTGAACCAGGGCCATCTCCTCGCACACTAGACCAGGACCATCTAACATGACCTTCAAGTCTATTAGCACAAGTGTCTTCATCCATCACAGGATGTCAGTTTCTGTATCTTCTGGGAATTATAGGTTCTCACTCCAGGAGAAAACCACACTAATTTACATTGCCATAACATTTTACACAGTTTAAGGGTTACACGGCCAACTTATTAATGTCATACATGGTCACAACTCCCTGATAAGAGTACTCAACCAGATTATCTTTATACTATTCTACTAATTCTGATGTAATAAAACTTTTTTTTTTTTGCTCACAAAAATTAGTCAGGTGTGTGTACGTGTGTGTGTGTTTGTGTGTGTAACAGAGTAAAATTCTACATTCTTAATGGGTCTTTTATAGGCAAATAATGGTGTTTAGTTATCAAAGTAGTAAGGCATCTTTATGTTATATATAATGTGCTTATAAACAAATGAATATGTTTTCATAAATTGCATTTTATTGAATGGTATGAGTTAAAACACAGAAACTGAAAATAAATTATAATTGTAACTTTACTTTGCCATTTAGAGTATGTACAAAAACTTAGCGCAAATAAAAGATAGGCTCAACTAGGATGCCTAGCTTCGTTTTTATTATGAGAAAGGAGCTGTTGCCGTTGCCTTTGAACAGTGATTGTTTTTCACGTTGTGGTAGCCTTTACAGTAATGAATAACAATAAAAGCATTAGCAAATGCAGCAATGTTACAAGGGTTGATTCTGCCTTTGATGTTTTTGATCGTCAACGTTGTCTTCTGTTTATCAAAGATAATTTAGGATTTTCCAGGATTTATTCAAAACAAAACGAAAAGCCAGGCATAGCGGTACACACCTTTAATCCTGTCACTTGGGAGGCAGAGGCAGGCAGCCTGACCTACAGAGCTAGTTCCAGGACAGCCAGAGTTACACAGAGAACCCCTGTCTCAAAAACCACACAAAGTAGGAACTTACCTTAACGCGTATTGGGGGGTGCTGGAAGCCCTCTGGCTGTATCAGGGAAGGTGTGTCTGAGAATGAAGCCACCTATAGGTATTCGTGTACAAGTGTTTGGGCAGATGTAAATTTTCAATTTACTTGAGTATATTCTTAGGAATTACCAGGTCCTACGTGTGGAGAGCAGAAAAAGCCCCTAGCGAAATGTGTAAGGAGTGGATGAAGTTCTGAGTGAATGTGTGTTGTTGACATAAAGGCAGCCATGTCCAGGACCTCAATGCCTCAGACCATGGGAGTGGCAAAGCCTTCCCCAGGTGAGGCTCAGAGGTGAGCGCAAAGTTTTCCTCTTCAACAACTGACCAATGTGTGCAAAAACTTCCTTCTCTGGGATGACTGCACCCTGAGACTGTTTCCCCACAGAGGTTGCTGCCAAGAGCAGCTAACACCTCCGCTTCGTGCTGTACATAACAGTTGTGCTGAAGTTCTGGGCTGTTGGGTAGTTGGTAATACACTATTTTACAATACCACTAGCAAGGCAGAAGATTTTCAATTTCCCGATTTTTGTCAACATTTGCCTTTGACTACTTTTTATTGATGTATTTATTGTTCATTTTAGGTATAGGTGTGTACTGCACATCCATGTGCATATTCATGTGTGTGATTGCATAGGTCTTGCTCTCTTTCTCTCTGTCTGTTTGTCTGTCTTTGTCTCTGTCTGTGCATAGAGTCCAGAGGTTGACACTAAGTATCTTCCTCAATCACTCTCCACCTTGTGCTTTGAGGCTGGGTTTCTCACTGAAAACGAGCTACCTGATTCAGCTAGTCCAACTAGACAACTAGAGAAAGAGATTCTCTTTCTCTGCCCCTGGAAGACTGGGATTATAGCCAGGCTGCCACACCTGCCTGGCATTTTGTGGGCGACAGAGATCTAAATGCTAGTCTCCACACTTGCACGGCAACAAACACTTTACCACAGACCCATCTCCCCAGCACTCCGTTTGTTCATTTTAATGGGTTTGAAGTAGCGTCTCACTGACTCCCCTAATTCCTTTTCATGAACTTACCAGCCAGAGCACCTCTTCTTAGGAAAAATATAGATTCACATACTTTCCTCATTCAAATGTGGTTACTTGTAAGAGCTCTTTACATGTTCTGGATACTAGACATGTTATATTATTTACAAAGATTGCATCTTGTTTTGTGGATCATCTTTTTTACTTTCTTGTTTTAAAATACAAATATTTTGAATTTTCGCAGCATATAATTAACCTGTTTTATATGTTTTTTTGTGTTAAATATAGGGAACTATTGTCTGATTCACACTCATGTAAATTTGTATCTGATTTTCTTTTAGGAGTTTACAATTTTATCTCTTAAACTTAGTCTGTTTTTTTTTTAATATAAGGTATTGTGTTCAATTCCTTATTTTGTATGAATAACCCCATTAAGGTCAAAAGTGGAGGTCAAAGAGTTCAACATATGCCATATAAATCTATGTCCTTTTCAGAGCGCTTAGGGTACCTAGAATGAGGTCTGTTACAGAAATTGCCCATATCCAACCAACCACAAGATTTGGGCTCCATGAGCCAAGAGGTGGGGAGAATGAAGAGTGTTTGGGATCTTCTAGGGTACCATCTTCACGGTGAGTGGCTTTTCATTCCCCCAACAGATGCAAGCGAGGAGACTCCACTCTGGCTGGTGTCCCAGGCCCTGGATGGCGCATTTGCTGACGTGATAAGGAGAAGATAAATCTAGGTGATCAGGCAGGAGAGGTGCTGGACAGGCTGGTCCAGGCTCAGGATTGTATAACATGTCTGGTCCTTAGCTACCTATTTCCCTGACACATGCCGAAGAGGCATGTTGGCTAGCAAAGGACCCCCGCAGCAAAAGATGTATGCTGCTGTTATCTAAGAGATAGAGCCACAGTGGGTCTCTTAAGTCAGGCAACTGTGCAGTAGGGTGCTCACAGCTTCCTGAAAAATACAACATACCCATGGTGATGTCAACCAGGAGAGACACTGTCTATTCCCTGCAGTTGATGTTATGTGCTTCAGGGACTTAAATGTCTGACCACATCAGCTGTCTCTGAACCTTGGAATGAAGGAGATAGAAATTGTGGGTGTGAGTGTTAACCATAGTAAGGGACCCAGCTCATGCTTCAAGTTTTCCCTATTAACTTCAATTAGGTGTGTCAGCTAGGCAGAAAAAGCCAGCCTGGCAGCAAAGGTTCAATTAGGGTGCAATTGAAACCTTTGCTGTTTCACCTAGCTTTGGGGTAGTTGCCTTTAAGACTGGGTCAAGGATACATGGAATACAGAGGGCTGTGAGAAAAGCTCTCAGGCATAAAACCCATGTCCAAACAAGGTCTCCAGCTATTAAAACTGATGCATAGCATTTACTTCAAGAGACTAAGTCAAAAGCCTAATAGGTTTCTGAGAGAATTGTATTTTCAAAGAAATCACATGTTTGGCCTACTACAACATTATTTCATACTCTTGAGAGTCCCCAAGAAGGACACAGTCTCCTAGTAGGACTGAATAATAACCATGGGCCATTGTCTGTTCTTGGTTTTATCATTTCTTCTTTTCAACAGTATTTCGCATCTTTACTCTAACACTACATATTCAGAGTGTGTGGTGAATGCATGTTTTCTGGAAACAGTGAGTCTCAGAGACCCTCAGGGAGTCCCACCTTGACTCCTGCCAGGCTGTGAGGCTCCCTGAGGATAGGCTAAGAGGACAGCATGTATTGCCAGGCAGCTGTGCACAACTCAGAGTGTGGTGATCCCAGAATTTGTCCTTTTACTCTATGACAATAAAGCTTTCACTTGGTACGTGACTGCTCAGAAAACAAACCAAATACTTCCCAGTCTATCTGGCAGCCAGCTTTGGCCATGTGACAAAGCTCAGGCCAGGCAGCAAAGCTCTGGCCAATGGTTTATTAGCAAAAAGTGATGGCTTGGCTCTAAAACCGATGGGGTGGTTTTTGTAAAATAAGGCGGTGTGCCCTTCTCATTCCTTCTTGTTCTTTCTGGAATGCAAACAAAATGGCTATAGCGAGAGTGATCTATCTTGCACAGTTGCGCGAACTTGGGCAAGGCCACGTTGTATTACAGGACAACAAATTAGAAGTCTGAGACCCTGAGCCACAGAGTGCTGCTGTACAGAGGCTGGATTTTATGTGTTGGCTTTTATAAACTCCATTCTCATTAAAGCTGCTGAAAAGAATTATCCAGAATCAAAATGGATCCTGCCTGCTACGATAAGCTTTTGAGCACCTACATAAGTCTTTATAACTGTGTTGCAGTTCTTCCGTGGTCAGTGTGCATGCATGCATGTGTGGCATTCGAGGGAGAATGGAATTGGAGGAAGTATCTGAGGTTTGCAAAGGAATGGTTTTTCATTCCTGGAAGGGTTTCTGGATATGATAAGGCGGAAAAGCCCCAGGCAGAATCGCTCTGAGCCCAGCAGTCTCAAACCCAGGAACAAGCTTTGAACAGGGCCTTAGCTTCTCAGTTATGGAAAATGCAAGGGTAGAAGACCATGCTTAACTCTGTACCTTGCCTTTATCTACCTGGCTTCAATGGGCCTGTAGGAATTTCACTAAGAACCAAAGAAAAAGAAGGGAATGATCCATTCAGATTTATAATCATTCAGTGACTACTGAGCACACTTGCTCTGGGCCAGGCACTCCCAAAGCAACTGGGATACAGAAGGAAGAACAAGAAAATTGCAGACAGTCTCTGGTCTTCTAGATATCACATCTGGAGGACAGTTGTCTTGAGTTTCTATTGCTGTGATAAACAAAAACAACTTGGAGAGGAAAGAGTTTGCTTCATCTTCTACTTCCACATCATAGTCTACCATTGAGGGAAGTCAGGGCAGGAACTCAAACAGAAACCTGGAGGCAAGAACTTAAGCAGAGACCATGGAAGAATGGTGCTTATTGGCTTCCTCCTCAGGTTCAGTTCAGGCACCTTTTCTTACACCTCCCAGAACTACCTGCTAGGGAGTAGCACCACCCATAGTGGGCTGAGGCTTCCCACATCAATCATCAGTGAAGAAAATGCCTACATACTTGCTTACAGGCAATCTGACGGAGGTAATAATCCCTCAATTGAGTTTCCCTCCTCAAAGATGACTCAAGCTTTTGTCAAGTTGCCTATTGTGAGTTTCCAAACCCATTGCTGCAGGCTCTGTCTTAGGCTGAGTGTTGGTTCAGGGACATGGTGTCCATATGACCTGGTAGCAGTAACCCAGATCACACGAGGCACACCTTAGATAGTGGATGTCTTCTGCATCCTCAGATACTAAGAACAAGTTTTAAAAACAGATTATTTTAAAGGAGCAGTTTTAAGCTCACAGAAAACTTGACTGTAAAATATAAAATGTTCCATCCACTCCCCACCTCCAATGGTATACAACCTCCTCCTCAGTCAATAACGCCAGCAGAGTGGTATATTTGTTACATCAGTGAATCTACTGTGATATGGCAACATCATCTGAGGTCTATAGGCCATTAAGGGTTCCTCCTCAGTGTTCTGATTATCTGGGCTTGGATTAAGGTACAGGTATCTGACATTATAAAGTCATGCAGAGGAGGGTGACTGACCTGAAACCTCTTGATGCTATCTCCTTAGCCTTATCCTTCTCCAGTCCCCTGATAAATATTGTCATTTTACCATGCCCATAGTCTTGCTTTTTAAGGAGGAACTAGCACTAGTTCTGTTGGTTTAGTTTTTGTTGGCTTTGACCTGCAACTCATTCTTAGCCTAGGCTGGTCTCAAACTCTCAGTACCCTGCCTCTGGCTCCCCAAGTGTTGAGATTACAGGAGTGTGTCACCATGCCCGGCTCAGAACACTTTGTCTTTGATTCTAGTCACATTTTCCTGTGTTTTGAAAAGGCTAGAAATGCCCGACGCAATCTGATTCTTCTTTGGCCTTTTTCTTGCACAGATTTAAAGACCACTGTACTTTGAGTGTGAGGATATGTGCTTGAGTAGCAGAGGGTAGCATTTAGTCGGCTAGCACCAGGTTCCAGAGTCTGCCTTCCTGTGTCTCATATTTCATAAAGAATATCTTCTAACTACACTCTCCGTGGGTACCAAAAATAGTATTTATGGGGATACCACTTTGACCACATCAAAGATTCTCCAGTCTGCAATTAAACGGTTAAGACAGCCCATGGACCACGCAGAGGTGGCCATTTCTACCACCTTCAAGGAAACTTAGTCAGCATCTGGTTTTAACTTTGCTTAGATACCTTGAGGAAAGAATAGTATCTTCCGTTAATCCTTACTGGGACCAGCCATTTTACAAATCTCTGGGTGTTCTAGGCATGATATTCGTAAGGGAAAAGAGACCTTTCTAATGCTGAGACACTTTAATACAGTTCCTCATGTTGTAGTGGCCCCAAACCATAAAATTATTTTGTTGCTACTTCATAACTGTATTTTTGCTACTGTTATAATCATAACGTAAGTAGCTGATATGCAGGATATCTGATATTTGACCTATGAAGGGGTCATGACCTCCAGGTTGAGAACTGCTGTTCTAAAGGGAAGGCACAGGATTGCTTAGATTTACAAAACAGCCATCATTTGAAATCAGTTGTATTTACCCTATCAGACTGCCTATAAATGGCTCAAAAAGCATTTTGTGCTTACTATTGTGATCAAGCAGGTATGTTTTCTATTGGCTCTTACTGCTTAAAGAAGGGGAACCATGACAACCAAGCATTCCTACCGAACTGTTCTATAGCCTGGTAGGCCTTCTGAGTAGTTAAGATTACAGTCCTGTGTCACCAAGCTTGGCTGCCACCCCGCTTTAGCGCTTTTGTGAGGTTGCCAGGATTAGCACATGCATTTAACAAAGCACAAGCAATGTCACATAGTTTATTGCCTCATCTTTCCCCTGGTTTAATTTTGATTTTGTTGTTGTTGTTGTTTTGTTTTTTTTAGACAGGGTTTCTCTGTGTAGCCATGGTGTCCTGGAACTTGCTCTGTAGATCAGGCTGGCCTCCTGAGTGCTGGGATTACAGGCGTGCATGATGACCGCCTGGTAGTTTTGATTTCTTTTTTGAGATAGGATCTCACTGTGTAGTCGCTGGCTTTGAACTCATGGGTGATCCTCCTGCCTCAGCCTCATGAATACCAGGATTGCAGGCATAAGTCACCACACCCACTATCTCTCATGATAGCCTTGAAGGATAAATTGAATACTGCAATTGTTCTCCTTTCATATTTGTATTTTTAAAAAGTGAACCATCCCAGGATAGAAATGAGAACATGTGGGTCATGAGATGTTCTTCATGAAGACTTGGATCATCTGGGGATAAAATTCTGTACTGGCTGGTTTATGTCAACTTGACACAAGCTAGAGTCATCAGAGAGAAAGGAGCCTCAGCTGAGGAAATGCCTCCATGAGATCCGGTATTTCCTCAATTAGTGATCAGTGTGGGAGGGCCCAGCCCATTGTAGCTGGTGCCACCCAGACTGTAGTCCTGGGTTCTCTAAGAAAGCCGGCTGAGCAAACCATGAAGAGCAAGCCAGTAAGCAGCACCCCTCCATGGCCTCTGCATTGGCTCCTGCCTCCAGGTTCCTGTCCAGCTGAGCTTCTGTCCTGACTTCCCTTGGTTATGAATAGCAATGTGGAAGTATAAGCTGAATCAAATCTTTCCTCCCCAACTTGCTTTCTGGTTATAGTGTTTTATTGCAGCGATAGAAACTCTAGCTGTGACATATACCACGATAACTCAGGAGTTCAACAGATTGTTCCAAATGGTGCATCTGGTGCTTATAGTCCATGCTGTAGAGGGCTGTCACCAACTGAAGCTGTTATAACCAGGAGCCATGACTAATACCATCTAGAAAATACCAGAGATGCCACTGGATGTTCTAATTCACTACCATAGTAAAGTCTGAGCCTGAGCAATGGGTTATTAAAATACACGCCAAAATATCTTTTAAGTTATGCTTTCTGGCAGAAAGAGGTCACAAGACATAATGCATAAATGCATTAAATTGGACAACAGTGTTGGGCCTGGAGATGTAGATCAGTGGTAAAGGGCTTGCTTCACGTGAGCTATATCCAAGGTACAATTTCTAGCACTGCAAACTAAAGCAAAACTACCACTACTGGTGGGTAAGCTCACAGAATATATTGGCTATGATTGACAATTAATATGAGGTCAAAAGAAAAGCACCACCAGGAGTGACCCGGAAGCCTTATTCTGTGCCTGGCAGTGGACTAAGATAAGTGAGCATCAGTCTTTTATGAGTCACAGCAGTGCGGGAGACAGATGTCAGCATTAGCTTCATTTTGCAGGAAAGACACTTGAGACTTGACCCAGGCTTTTAAGTGAGAAGTTTGAATACACAGGTCTGCCTACTTTTAGAACTTACTCTTTTTGTCATGAAATGGTTTGCCTTTGCAAGTAAAAGTTTTCACCTTATACATGATGGCATTAATAACATGAACTTAGGAGCCTTTTAAAAATGAAAAATGTGTGTTAATCAACAATTGGTGTGATGTAGGAAACACTATCACATATTCCGAGCAGGGAATTATCAAGTCTGCTCTTGGTGTGTGTTTTCTATTTTACTTATTTACCTCTGTTATTTCTTTAAAGTAAGGGTGGGGTGAGGTGCATGTGTACCAGGGTAAACATGCAGAGGATCACTTGTGGGAGTTTTCTGAGCCACCTTGCAGAGAGACGAGGCAAACCAATTGCTGCGTGTTTGGTGATATTCTGGAACTCTGAACATAGCTTGCCCCGAAATCATTGTCTTGCCTTGTGCACCTCAGCTCTCAGCCTTGTATTAAGTCGACAGTTACTTTGTAGCATTTTGATTTTGTGTTATTTGACTTACATCCTAACACCTTTCGTCCCTGTTTTTTTTTTTTTTTCAGGGGTGAGCACCTGGGAGTGATAACATAATGCAGAATAATTCTGATCCCTTTCGCTGAATCTCCCCTCCCCAATCTTGTTTGTAGTCCAAAGCTACCACAGGATTTAATTTTGGTTATTGAGGAACAGAGAGAGTCTGCTGGGGAATTCAGGAAAGACATTCTTTTCAGATAAAGGGACACAGAGGCCCTCTTGGCTGGGGTGTGCCCTCTCTCCCTTCTCTGTGCTTCTTCTGTATGTGAGTTTGCAGCACGGAAGTATGGGGCAACATGACAAAACCCGTGAGCAGAAAGTGAGGAAGGCAGAGCCCTTGGTGCGGGCCCCGGGCAGCCGAGCCAAGCCTGCCACTGTAGATTAAACCACACATAGAATCATTTAAGCCGCCATTAGTCACATTTTCTTCATCTATGTCTTGGTATTAAAGGCTTCCCTAATACTTATCTATTACAAATAGTTGTTAAATGTTTAGCCTAGGCTACCCCACCGACACACTTCATTTCAGTTGTCCTGGTCAACTACCAAAGCTAGGCTCGGTTAGAGGAAAGCTTGCCTAGAATGCAAGCCCCCAACACTGCATGAACTAGGCTTGGTGGTGTGTACCTGTAATCCCAGCACTTGGGAGGGGGAACAGGAGGATCAGAAATTCAAGGTCACACTCAGTTATAAAGCCAGGCTGGACTACTGGAGACTGGCCCCACCACTCAAAAAACAAACAAACAAATAAACTAAAAGTTACACATTCTTGTATTAGTGGGTTCTTGTCCTCCTCCTCCTCCTTCTTCTCGGTAGAATAAGCCATTCCTAAATATATTCCTCCTACTTGTACAATATTAAAATGTTTTAGAAAGAACCTTCTTCTGGCATTATGTTTCCACCCAAGATCACCTGCAAACATCTCGAGGCTTCTTGAGCTGGAAAAGTCTGATCAGACATGTTCTTATCTTTCCACTGTGTGTCACAAGCTTCAGTCCCCATGGTGATGGCTCAGAACCCGGGTGAGCTGGCAGACTGCACAGAGATCATGAGAGGAACCCACACATGTTCTGAAGGCTTCACTTGAAACGTTAACCTGAAGCAGTTACAGACACAATGCCTGAGATGGCTCAACAGCTTAATTAAAGCTGCCGGGACACCCCTGGTTGGTGCTCCTGCAGGCCTCAGATGGGAAACGTCTGGGTGGTACAGCAGGATGATGAAAGGGTGAGGTCACACATGGCCTCATTTGCCCCTGGGAGGGCCTCCTGCAATTCCCCAGTGAGGGCAGATTGGTGGCTAATACTGGAAGGAACTGACACAGTACTTGCCTTAGGTATGAGTGTCCTCAGAAAGCACTTGAACAAATGCCTTCCCTTCCTGGCTCCTTGTGCAGGGATGGCAATATTCCCTTAACCGTTTATTTTCTGTTGTGAGTTTTCAGGTATAAGAACTCAACTGGGTGCTATCTGGAGCAGAGGTGAACAGAACTGACGATTGTAATAAAAATGCTCTTCCAAGCCAGCCATGGTGGCTCATGCCTGTTATCCTACATCTAGAGAGGCTGAAACAGGAAAATGTTGAGTTCCAGGATACCCTGGGCTATATAGGAAGGTGTAGAACAGCCTGGACTCAATTAGCAAGACACTATCTTGAAAAACAGGAAATAATAAATCTCCCTATTGTGGGTCCCAGCAGGTGAGCAGACATTCCCTTTACATCCACTTAATGAGCTCAAAGGACTGATGGTTAGGAAGCATCTAACAGAGTCTGCTCATGGTACACACACACACACACACACACACACACACACACACACGCATGCACGCACTCTCTATCTGTGCAGGATTATTTCTTAGTACTGCGTATATTTCCCCCAACTGGCTGCCAGCACCACCAACAGAAGGAGGGGTGATAGTAAAACCACACACATCTCTAGTCGGGTTATACTTTAGAGTGCAACAGTGATAGCAAGATTCTTCCCGCAGAGAAGAGTCATGTCCTTTGAGCAATGGCTGCTGTATACTATGGGTGTGTAACCCTAAAAAGTCTTACAGGACGGCATATCTTTGGCATCTTCAAGTCTAGGAGGGTCTGCTGTGTGTGTGCATATTTGTGTGTGAAGATCAGACGCTGACCTTGGGCGTCAGTCCTTAACTTCCACCTTGTTTGAGACAGTGTCTCTTGATGTTTTCCCGGCTGACTGTGCCTGACTACCTGACCCAGCAGCTTCCAGGGATCCCCCTGTGTTGACCTTTCGCCCATCAGGAGGACTACAGATGCTTCTGTTACATGTCTGTCTTTAACATGGATTCTGGGGATTCCAGCTCAGGACCTCATGCTTGTATAGCAAACACTGCGCCGTCTCCACTGAGCCGTCTCCCTGATGCCATCATGCTAAAGACAGTGTGGTGGTTTGAATGAAATTATTTGAAAGGATTAGGATGTGAGGCTTTGTTGGAGTAGGTGTGACCTTATTGGAGGAAGTGTGTTACTGGGCTTTGAGGTTTCAGATGCTCAAGCCAGGATCAGAGGCTTTCTTTCTCTTCCTGTCTGTGGATTCAGATATAGAACTCTCAGCTCCTTCTCTAGCACCACGTCTGCCTGCGTGCCACCATGCTTCCCGCCATGATGACAATGGACTAAACTTCTGAACTGTAAGCCAGCCCCAATTAAATGTTTTCCTTTATAAGAGTTGCCATGGAAATGGTGTCTCTTCGTAGCAATAAAAGCCTAACTAAGACAAACAGCTTTGATGTTTTCTGTCCGAAGAGGAATGAGAACAACTTGAAAGACAACAAGATCTTTCCTATTCTGCATGGTCAAAAATGGGACAGTAGCCGCAAGTCCAATATTTGTTGGTTCATGTCAAAGGTGATTCCATCTCTGACACTGGTAAAAATTTCTGCTGATGGTATTGAAAATCACTGGCTTTCCCAAGACAGTATCTTGCGCTTCATGATTTCTACCTCAAACCCCATGCCGTCCCTCGGCAACAGCTTGCCCCTCTCCAGCTTCCTCTGCTGTGGTGGGAGGCTTGGCAACTTTGCTCATCTGGCCTGGCTTCGGCCATCTTCACCATCTTTGGTCCATTCGTGACCAGGGTAAGTGTTATTTATGGTTGCACTGTTTCCTAATAGGAGAGAGTTTTCTGGAAATAGCAGTGTTATTCTAAAGCAATTAGCTGGAGGTAATAGAAATAAAACAAACCAGAAAAAAAAAACTGGGAAAGTCATTATGTAAATGTGAGGCTATTCACAGCGATTCAAAGCCATCTGCCTTGAAGAAATAATGTCAGCTGAGGGAATGTGAAACTTTTGTGCTGGCTTGAGTTATCATCCCTCTTTGCGGCTGATTTCAGGCCTGTGTGATTGCTGATATTTCTCAGCACTCCCTCAGTAAAAGTCACTCTGTCCTCTGCCGCACTACTAAGCACTCCTCACTCTAGAAACCCGGGAGCCCTAATGTCCATAATGCTACCAGGAATGGTGGGGTGCTCACAACGAGAGGAGAAACAGCCTCCTACAAGAAGAGCGGGTGATGGGGGTGAAGGCAATGTCTCTCCTCTGACTCTTGTGCCCTCAGGGCACTAGAAATCTAGTTATTCACACAATTAGAATATGTGATGTATGTGATGCAACTGTGGCTACCTGGGGGGAATATATATATGTGTGTGTGTGTGTGTGTGTGTATCTCAAATACATAGAGGAGGTAGTCCTTAAAAAGTACACAACAATGACAATACAGCCAGATAGTATTTTTTTAATTAAAGGTGTTATTGAGGTATAATTTTCATATCATAAATCACCCTTCACAAACATAGAATTTGGGCATGGGAAGATGGCTCAGAACCTTTGCTCAGCATAAGGACCTGAATGTGAATCCGTAGTACCTCACCCCCCAAAAGTCAGCATGGCTGGCTGAGGCTGTAACCCCGACACTGTGGGGCAGATACAGGAGGAGCTCCTGAACTCATTTGCTAGGCAACCTAACCAATATGGCAATATTTCAGTTCAGTGAGAGAGCCTGCCTCAAGCTGGTAAAGTAGAGAACAGAGAACAATACCCAAGTCCTGGTTTGGGCTCCACACATGAATGCATAGGAGTGCTACCTGCATGCTCAAGCCCACCCACCACATATTCATAACATGCACACACACACACACACACACACACACACACACACACACATCTCAATTATACAGTTTGGTGGTTCTTAGCGAGACCATGCAGTTAAACAACCATTACCACAATCTGATTATGCCTCATTTTCATCATCCCTATAAGAACTACCGTGTACATTTACGGTCTTGCCACATTCTCACCTGCAGCGACCTCTAGCCCACCTGCTGTCCACACGACTGTGTGCATTCACTCCATAGTGGAATCATATGATGTAATTCTCTAGCGGTGACATCTTCGACTAAGCAGCAGGTGCCGGAGATTCATCTGCACTGCAGACATGCTACTACTTGATTGCTGTATTATGGGACATAGTATCTATTCCAGAGTTTGGATATTCCACATTTGCTAATCTATTCCTTGGATGAGGGACCTACATGTTCCTCCACATTTTGCTTATTGCGAATGCTGCTGCTGTGAATGCTCATGGACAGTGATTTTACTCTGAAGTCTTCTTCAGAAACTGCACCCATCACTTCTGACACCTTTAGTACTTCTGTCTGACACTTTCTTATAAATAGCTTGACTCCCCCACTGAGTCCCACTGTGTGACCCTATTTCTTTCCCGGTATCTTTGTTCCGTGATTTCTTACTCTTCCAACCTCCCTGTGCGTTCTTCATAATGCCTCTCAAGGTCTACTCTGTCTGCATGCAGAGTTCGGATGCCTCTTGCCTGTCAGAGTGTTGTAATCAATCAAAACCCTCTACACATCTCAGGAGGCATAGTGCAGAGATCTGTCTCCAGGGAGTGGACACACAAAATAAGGGCCTCATTCTTACTGGGTTTTTAGGTGTAAAAATCAGAATATAGATAAGGATAGCTATTAAACACAAACAGCCAGATCTTCTCTGTTTTGTAGATAACTAGGCAGCTTGAACTTACTCAGAAATGATGGTTGGAGTAGAAGATTCAGTTTTAGGTTTTGTTTTGTTAATTAACTTATTATTATTATTAACAGTGATGAAGATTGAAGCTTTGAACATGTTTGGCAAACACTCTACCATCGAGCTGCTCTGCTCTGCTCTAGAAGGTTCTATTTCATTTTATTTTATATATGCCTGTATGTGTTATTTTGCGCTGTCTTTGAGATAGAGGATCTCATCTGGGTGGTGGCGGCACACTCCTTTAGTCCCAGCAGCCTGAGACGCAGAGACAGGAAGATCTCCGAGTTCAAGGCCAGCCTGGTCTACAAAGCAAGTCCAGGAGAGCCAGAACTACACAGAGAAACTGTCTCAAAAAACAAAACAAAAAGCAAACAAAAAGATACGGGATCCTCCGTTGCTAAGTCTGGTCTTGAACTACTGTGCTCCTCTGGTCCTCCCACCTCGGCTTCTCACGTGAGGGGTCTTCAGGCGCCACAGGGCCTGGCTTTCCATTTTGTTTCATTTAAGTCTGAAATGCGCTTAAAGTTAGGCAGTTCTTCCTGTAAAGTAATGCAGGCATTTTGCTTTCATTCAGACCCCACACTACAGTACACGTTACCATCTCGCATTTCCTCCAGAGAAAGGTAAAATTTCTGTGTATTCTAATAAAGACCTAGTAGGTAATCTCTGGCTGGCAAACACTAAGACTTTGACACTTCAAGAGATTAGACACAATAGCCAAAGAAAAAGGTGACTTTCAGTGCATGCTTTGACAACTATATACACAAAACACTAAAGTATTAAAATTCCTCAAAATGAGTAGTATAGTTACAAATAATTTTCTTCGGAAGATTCCCTTAAAGTTCTCTAAACCAAGCAATCAGTTTTGTCTGTAGTCTCAGGGATAAATCTTCAAGGTTCTAGAGCTACTCCAGAAAGCGAGGAGGTGGACACACAGACAAAACTCTGAAGGTCGAGGAAAAGCCTGTATGTGAGCTCCAGGCTGGAGCTGATCTGGGGTATTTTCTCTGGGTCATCCCCACTCCCTGTAGAGTTCCACTTCCTGTAGAGTCGGTGGACATGCTCCAGAAAATGATTATTCCCCACCCCACCCCTCCAGCAACTTGCCAGAGCCCAGTTCCTCCCATTTAAAAGGGTATGATGTCCCCAAGCCTCTTAGGTCTTTAATTAGCTCCTTCATGGGTTGAGCTTGGTCATTAACAGAGTGAGTTTCTCCTTTCTAGAATTTCTAGCTGGTGCAGAATTGTAGACCAAGGGAAAGAGTGAAGTCTAATTTTTCCATCTACTCTAGTGGTTCTCAACCTTCCTAATGATGCAGCCCTTTAATACAGTTCCCCCAACTATAAAATTATTTTATTTGCCACTTCATAACTGTAATTTTGCTACTGTTACACACCATAATGCAAATATTGTGTGTTCTTAGGCAACCCCTGTGAAAGAGTCGTTTCACTCCCAAGGGGTCTTGACCCACAGGTTGAAAAATGCTGATCTAGTTTCACTCTCTCATCTACCTTTTGTGGGCAGAAAGATCTGTTCTCTGCCCCTCATCTGTGATTAAACAGTGGTGTATCAGAAGAGTTTAATCTTTCTCAACTGTAACCTGAAGGTAGTAGAATCTTGTAGTCTGGAGTCTGAATAACTGTTACTGAAGAAAATCATGATTGTGCAAAAAAAAAAAAAAAAGAATCCAAGTCTTGTGTCTCTTAGAGTTCTCTCTCTCTCTCTGTCTCTCCCTCTTTGTGATACTTCCAATGACTGCACTCATCTTCTGACCTGCATCCCTTCTCAGGGGCTCCCTATGTGATGAGTTGTTTAAAACCCACTCTGTGTGTCACAGACATGCTTGGGTTGCTCTGTCTTGGTGTGAGTTGACTGACATAATTCAGCCCCAACTGTGAAGCCGCCAGAGTGCACAGCTGTTCTGTAGTTGCGTCTCAGGGCACCATGTGTCGAGTAACTTAGAGGAACACAGATTATTTTTACTAGTGATGTGGGAGTGATAGTCTTCTCTTATAAGAACGCTTTATAATTTTCACATTTTTTCCTCATCTTCCCTTCAACCATTGTTTAGAGCCAGAGAGGAATTCTAGAGGAATTAGTCTGAACTGTAATAAGAACAAACAAGCTTTTTCAAAAATTGTATTTGCTGAAATGTATGTTCACTTACATTTTTAAAAATTTATTATTGTGAATATGTGCATGATGTGTGTCTGTAAGCAAGCATGCCATAGCGCTTGTGCGGAGGTCAGAGAACAGCTTTCAGAAGTGAGTTCTTTTTTCCACTGGCCTCCTGATCATGAGAGCTTAAAGTCATGTAATAAGAGAAGATAGGTCAAATATTTCAATGTTTTGCTTGACTGAGCTGTTCAACTTCCTTAGAAGAATTGGCGTTATATCTTAATAGCTTAGAGTTCAGAAATAGACTTCAGTATAGATTAAGTCATAATTGGAGCTAGTTTTTGTTTTGTTTTTTTGGTGAAAATGGATCTGTGTACTATTGGTCTTGTTGCTATGACAAAATTCCTGCCAAAAAGCTATTTAAGGAAGGAAAGGTTTATTCTGCCTTATAGTTTGAGGGGATATGGTCCATCATGACCGGAAGGCATGCAGTAGGAGCAGGAGGTCAACTGGGCATATTGCATCTGCAATCAAGAAGCAGAAAATGATCAGCAAGTAGGGCCAAGCCCTCAGACTTCAAGCCCACCAGGGACCCAGTCCCCCAGCTCCATTGTCTCAAGGTTCCACGACTTTCCAAAACATCACCACTGGCTGGGGACATGTGTTCAAGCACATGAACCTATGGTGGACACTTCACGAGCAAACCACAGCCATCTGCTATAAAGTGGGTGTGTCCTCAAAGCCCATGTGGGAACTTAATTCCCAAGATGATGATCTTTGAGGATGGATACTTTGGGAGGTAACTATGTCAGAAGGGTGAAACTCTCTGGGTGGATGAGTGCCTTCATGAAGATCAGACACCGGAGAGCTTACTTCTCTCTGCAATCTGTCAGTTAAGGACTCAAGGCAAATCATGTGGGAATGAATATAGCCACCTGCAAAACAGGATGTGAGCCTTTACCACGCAGGTCTTGTGACATGCTGAGCCTGAGCTCCCAAGATTCCATAACCGTGAGAGAATGCCTGCTGTTTCAGTATATGGTGTTCTGTTGGGGAACCCAGAGCTAAGATGCGGAGTGTCAGAGCTGGTGAATTTCCCTTGGGTAGTGTGCTGTTAACTAAGGGAATGACAGAATCTCATGCAGTCTCTACTTGCTGTGCTGGCGAGATTGGGGTGAGCTCAGGAGCACACCAAGGGGAGCTGGGGACTAGCGATGGTACGGAAGGTTTGTAAGTCCACACTTCCACAGACCCCCTGTAGTTCAGGTGGCCAAGGCTCAGGCATGAACAATCGATACATCAGTTCTGCTTTCTCTTCAGCCTCTCCGGGGGAATTTACTGCATTTTCCTTCCATTTCATTGATTTTGCAATTCCGGTTCCTTAAGGAAGTTTCACAATTTACCAAGGTCCTTGTTAAATAAACTACAGTCTTGACAAAAACTATCGATGGAATAGTCAGACACGGGTATGTGAACTGTTTTATTCTCACTGGTGTTTTACTATTCACTGGGTAGATTTGGTTTTAAGAATTCTGGGAAAGTTTTACTTCTGATCTAGGGGGTTTTACTGAACTCTGACTTAATCATGCTTCAGAGAAGGGGCTGTGAGGGTTTAGCCTGTGAGTAGCTGAAAATCTGAATGAGGAAAGGTATCCTTTCTCTTTCGCCAAAAGGTCTAGCTGAGTGTTACTGTCTGATCAGCTGTCCCCCAAGTAAGAGTAAACTTTCATGGCATCCAGGCTGAGGGACAGCATCAGGTATCTGGCAGTCACTCCTAGGGAAGGGTATGACAGATTTCCACTTAAATTTTTAAAATTTATTTATTGTGTGTGTGCTCGTGGAGGTGGACGCACACTCGTGCCTTGCATGTGGACATGCCTTGCCTTGTCTTGCATGTGGACATGCCTTGCCTTGCCTTGCATGTAGACATCAGAGGACAACTTGAGGGGGTTGCTTCTCTCTTTTCTCCATGTGAGTGCCAGGGAGCAAACTTAGGTCTGTGAGAGACTCAGACTCCTCTTCTTCAGGCTTTGCTCCCTGGAATCTCATGAGACATGCCCCTGGGCTAGCTCAGGTCAGGGGGTCCAGCTTTTCTGAGAGGACACAGGAGACTGTTTATTTTGCCTAAAGAAAAATCTCTCTCTCTCTTTCTCTTCTCCCCTTACCGTCCTCTGTGTGTGTCTGTTCATTCATTCTAAATATCCTTTTAAGGATGAGTGCTTGGCTGGTTTTCCTAGGAGAGGTGACTAAAGAAAACAGTCTCGGCTTGTTTTGTTAATTTGGGACAGAGTCTCACTCTAGAGCCCAGGCTGGCCTCATCCTTGCTGTTAGCGTAGGCTAGCCTTGATCTTATAATGCTCATCACCCACTGTGCTGCAGTTACAGGGTTGCCACACACTAGACTTGACAGCAGGTTCTTCTCAACGCAAGAGTGATTTAGATGAACTATTAAGCAGAGCCTTACCCTGCTATTCTGGCCCCCCTCCTGCCCGTGGGGGCATTTTTTATACTGCCTGCAGGTGGGAAGATGAACTATTTCCCGTTTCTGTTGGCTTCTGGCGTACAGCTCTGGATATGGTTTCTATTTTTAGAGCAGCAGAAAGATTTGATTTCAAAGACGGATATGAGAGCTGCACGTGGGTGAAGCACTTGGACAGGAATTCTTAATATGAGGTCCCTGGGCCTTTACTCGAGGCAGAGGTCTGCACATGTCTATTTGAGAGTGAACATTAGCAGTCAACATTAACCTTACCAGAGAACTTGTGGTTAAAACACACAAGGAAACCAGTGAAGAGGCCTTGCCTCAAGTAAAGCATGCATTAAGGCATGTGATTAGCTAACTGAGCCTGACTGTGCAGGTCTAAGATGGACCTGAGAGATCATTGGCTATCCTTAAATCTGGGTCATTCCTTCAAGAATGGGAAAGTTGACTTGAAACTCCGACTTAATAGTGACAAAGGGTCAGATATTAACAAAGCACTTTATTAGGCTCTCCTCTTGTGCTTCATCTGAAATAAATAAGCCATTTTCCTCATGCGCAGAAACCCTGAGCTTGGCCCATATGAGCCTTGTGGTGGTTGAGCTGGCTTGTAGACACTGAAGAAGGGTGGCTATGCCTGGCAGCCGAAGCCTGGTTACCTGCCACCACAACGAGCTCTCTCAGTAGGTTCCTTGGGTCCAGTGCTATGACCTTCAGGGTCACATGACCCTGTGGCTAGGTTCCCCATCGTTGCTGAAAGTGGGTGCATGTCATCACAGTGTAGTTTTACTTCTTCTGCAGACTGATATTTTTAAAAGAAGACTTATTTTCTTTCTAATTATGTAAGTGTGCATGTGTGTGTATGTATGTGTGAGAGAGAGAGAAAGAGAGAGAGATTGAGAGTGATAGAAGATCAATATGAATAGCTCTAACAGCAGAAACCTCAGCGCCTGTTTTCCCTGTCTGGGAGGAAAATTCCATCCTGAGTCACCAGCAGGCAGCTCTGGGCTTGCTCCCGCCTCCCAAGCTGGGACATTCCAGGCTCTTCCTTCTCTACTGGCTGCTGGAGGCCACAGGGCCTTTCTATTCACACGGAGCCTCTCTTTCAAACTCCTCGTCCACTTCTACATTGTCACCCCTCTTCTGAGTGCTGTCCATCTCTTTTCCAATTCCTTGTCTTTGTGGCCTCAAACATCATTAATGCAGAGCAAAACTTTTCCCATTCTACATCAAGGCATAGGAGGCTGAGTCCCAAACCCACCGTCCATCCACTAGCTCAGCCACCAGTGCCATGGATTAGAGCCGATGGAACATATAAAAATGTGAAGGTGCATGCCCACTGGCTACGCCCACACTCCAGTTGCTTCACAGCCCCCTCTGCTTGCCTTAGCTACTAGAGTCTAGGGAGATGCGAGCTTTCCATTCTGAAGTGCCATCGAACCACATTCCCCAGACTGGTTTGCTTATCTGGCATGCATGTTCCAAGAAGCCGTGTAACACCAAGGTAGTCGTCAAAGCCTAACACCCTGGACCTCAATTAAAGTACTCTAGCTGCCTGGCTTCAGCTCCGTCTACTAAATAATGATGCTTATTAATGGCCTGAATGTGACTTTCATACAGGAGCACATCTCCTGGAACCCACACTGGAGGACAGTGGGTGAGGGTATGGGAAGGGGCCACAGGTAAAGGGGGGAGGGTTCAAGAAAATTGCTCCTTGGCTCCTGAAATCCACATTCTTTATCTTATGTAAAAAGAGCCAGCAGCCTAGAGGAATCAGAAGTGGGTGAGGAAAAGGAGAGATGCAGGCTTGTAGTCAGGACATAGCCTCTCCCTCAACTATCTCAACACAGGACATAAGGTGTTTCCTGCTTTGACAGATTATCCTGCTTTTTAATATTTCTGACAGGTGTCCTGCAATCTGTCCCTTTCTTCTGTTATGCAAATGTGCTCACCCTATTTTAGTCGCTCAGAGGGAAGATCAGAGATGAGAGACAGCCCTCTGTAGCAAACTTCTGTCACAGCTGTATTGAAGAGATGGCAGAGCATCTCGGAGGGACAGCCACACGTGGAGCCTGCTATTCTCAGCCCTCCTCCGTGCTTGGCTCCTTCCCCACAGAGACCCCTCCTGCCTCTGTTGCTGAGGAGGACATAGTGTTCATTTGTATTTCTGAGCTCTCTGCCTTTTGATAGTTGCCCTTTGCACAGATCAAAAGCACTTGAAAAAGCTGGACTGTGACAAGACCATGGGTGGCATGAGGGCAGGGTTTTATTCCCCCAAAGCAGCTGTGTGGCTTCTTTCGAAGAAGAGACCAGGCTTGTAGCTCAGTGGTGGAGCCCCGCCTAACTCCATCAAGGCTCTAGCACCAAAACCAACAAAACAATATCAATTTCAACTTACAAAAATACAATTAGAGTATTTTTCTCAGAGCCAAACCATTGAAGAATTAAGCACACATCCTCCCAGCCACCCCCCCTCCCCCCCACACAACATTGCAGAAAAGCCAGAAGGTTGGATCACCAGAGCATTGAGTTAATTATGTCTCTTGTACAAACCTGTCAATATTCTTCTCACGTTCAAACTACTGTTCTCTGTTGCTGTTACCGGTGATGTTAACCCACTGTGACCCCTGAGAGGAGAGGGAATGCACAACAAACAGAGGTGGAATGACAAATGGCTTGGAAAAATGCAGCCTAAGGGGAGGAAAGGCCATTAAGGCAAGAAGCTGCAGCTCATCACCGTGGTGTGCCAACAGCCTGTCCGTTCTGAACGAACACTGTAGGTTCTCAGGGCTGGGGGAAACCTCATGCCCCTGCGTCTTCTTCATTCTGCTTGGAAACACCCAAGCTCTAGCTGTTATAAAGGATCTGCAAATGAGGGGACACTGCCATCTATCAGCTGCCACCCTTTGGGGCAGGTCTCTAAGTTTTGAGGAGAAGGGTGGCCCGTGGGGTGGGGGGTAGGGGGGTGTTCTCATTAGCCGCAGCTTCTGACCATGAAGCGTCATGTCAGACCACAATGGAAGGCTTTTTCCCCTTCTGGCTCTCTGGAAGATGTACCTATTCCCTGACTCTAAACCTCAAGTATGCTGGTGTTCCCAGTGGGGTTTCTGACCCAGACCTACCATGAATAGTAGCTACATTATTGTATTACCAGTGTGCCCTGCGGAGCAAAGGCAGTTAGGACCAGTTAGGACCTCACTTAGGAAAAGCCCAGAGCCCTACTTCAGATTTGCTGGCTCGCAGTATTCACTAATTTTTATTAGTATATATTAATGGTACAGAATAATGAGTTCCATTGTGTGTGTGCGCGCACACACACACACACACACTTTATTTTATTTTAGATGCGATCTATGGCTGGCATCCAGCTTTCTGTGTGGCCATGACTAGCCTTGAATTTCTAATCCTCCTGCCTCAATGTAGCCAGTACCGGAATTACAGGTGTGATGAATTAATTTTATGCTGTACTGAGGGTTGAACCCAGGGCTTTGTGTATGTTAGGCCGATCACGCTACAATGCCACTCCTTCCTCAGCCCTAGAATCTGTGCTTTTAACAAATCTGTTTAGCAGAGGATTTCTGCGAACATTTTTGTGGAAGCATCCTCACATGCTCACACGGCCTATGAAGAACGTTGGCTGGTGGGTGCACTGCGATTCCTGGTGTTTGACTTGGCGTCTCAGAATATGAGCACATCACTGTTGCTGGGTACCAGGGAACCCACCCAGATAACTGGCCTTCCATTGTGATAGGAGACTTTGCCGGGAGGAAGGACTAAGTGACAGATGAACACTTCGGGAACATTCTTAGAGGAGATGACCTTGGGGAGGAGCCCTGAGGTCCATCCACCCCTAGAGTGGGGGAGGTGAGCCTCAGGAAGCCCTCAGAGCATCATGATGAGAAAGCCCGTTTCTTTGGCTAAGAGTTGACAAATTCTGTTCCTTCTGTGTATTTCCCAAGGGCAAATCGTACTTAGTTTCTCAGTGTCAAAAGCTTAGCAACAGGGAAATTCCTTTAGATGTCAGCTTCCCAAAGCTGCAGGTCATGAGGAAAATGGTAAGTCACTCACGACCCACCTGACATAGAAAGGGGGTCTGAGGAGGTGGAGAAGGCAGTGTCACTGAGGTGGACAAAAATGCGGGCCTGGAGGTGAGCAAGGACGACCTCAGAGTGTAGGTAACTTGTGGAGCTGACATCCTCATTCTCCTAGGCCTACTGATTAGTATTTAACACACACCATCGAGCCATGGGAAGCAGAGTGACCTGGCTGTGGGGAAGGTGGCATTCACAAGCCAAACACTCTTGGTAAATCTCCTCAGCCTTCATAGTCTCATTTTTCCCATATGAGAAACGAAGATCGTTCACTGACTCTGGGACTGCTGAGAGAATCAATGAGAACATATCGGTGGCGAATGCAATGTCCTCTCTCTAGCATCCATTCTGGCCCAGTTGCTCAAAACCCCAAACAGTAGATAATAAATAACCTTATCTCCTCAGCGGTGGTTTGTTGGTTGGACAGACTGAGCCAACTATGGTCTTCTGCAATTAGACACAACATGGAAGCATGCAGTCCCTACTTGGTACCCTTCTAACGTCACCTGGGAAATAGCAGAGATGGGAGGAGCCTGGGACTCACCTGATGCCCTTGGCCCTCTGTATGAGTCAGTCCATGTCTGGACTCCAGGGATCTAATTAGTCATCTGATCAGATTCAGTGTTTTGTTGTTGAACTCCATTTGGGCAAGGTTTTAAGATATTTGTAGCTGAAACAACCCACACTATGAAATCGGTATATAAAATGCTGCATACAGTCCCCAACAAGAACCATATTCTTGAAAACTGTTAGCCATTATCATTATATAGAGGATATACTGTGCACAGACCTAATCGACAGATTCCTCCCGGTTTACTGTAACCAAGCAACGGGAAGGAGCTTTTCTCTTTCTCCTTCACTTCTAACCCCACGAAAGGAAAAAAGAATCACAAATAGAATCAGCTGATTTTTTTCCCTAACAAAGAGTTGGTAAAGTCTATCAGCACAATCTCCAGGCCAAGGCCAAGCTCAGGACAGTTTCAGGTCCCCCTCTCTCCCTTGAGCCTGCGGTCTACACCTGAGGAAGAATAGTAGCCAGCCAGGACAAAGGCTGACCACATGGCATCCCTTTTGTTGTTTTATTTCATTGTTTTAAAAGCTTCAAAAAACACAGAAAAAGATAAAGATCATTTTAAGTACTTGTGTTCCGACGTTATTGCATTTCCTCCATTTTACTGAAATAAAAATTGCAGGAAAAAATACTGAGAACTCTAACTCATCAATTCTCTCCTAAGGTCATGTTCAACCTCTTTTTAATAAACTATTTTATTTCACTGTATGTATTTGTGTTTTGCATGTATGTCTGAGCAACATCTGTATAAAAGAAGAGGGTATCAGATGCCCCAGGACAGGAGTTAGAGAGTTGTGAGCTGCTCATGGGAGCTAGGGATTGGACCCAGGTCTTCTGGAAGAGCAGAAAGCATTCTTTACCACCGAGCTATTTCTCTAGCATCTTCAACCTAGTTTTCATTTATATTTTTATAACCACTTTCATTTGTGAATTCATGAGAAAAGTATATTATTTCATCTCTTTTTAAAACTTAAATGCATGTTAAGTTGTGTTCTGAAGGGTGATTTTTTTCCATTGTTAATTGTTTCTAGATTTTTCCATATTGATGCTTTTGCATCTAGCTCATCATTTTTATTCAGTGTAGGGTTTCAACATGTATGTGTAGGAGTTGCAGCTCATCCATTATGGCTAATAGACACTTGGTTGTCTTCCGTATTTTTTCTAAGTGTAGCAACAGCAAAAATCCTTATATTTGAGCTGTCTTTGATCTTCACTCTGAAACCTTTGGCTAGGGCCTAATGCATAAAACATTGGGCCTATCAACACATAATTATTAAGCCTTGTTGATCTAAGAGTCAAATATGGAAGCAGGGAATCTTAATTAACTTTCCTCATTTGCAAGTAGACATGTTCTGTAGCATGAAGAATTGTCAGTTCAGCTTGGAGTCAATATATTTACTCAGGAAGCCATGGCTAATAACACAAGGCAGGAGGTGATAAGCCTGCAATTAGAAGCATCATCAGTGCAGTTAGAACTCACACTGTGCGGATTTGTGGTGAAGTCATTGGGAGGCAGAAGGTGTCTGGATCTTGATAATTAAGTTGGATTTCATTAGGCAGCAGTCAGAGACAGTCAAGACATGGTTAATAATATGGACAAAAGTAAAAATGCAGAAACACTGTGATGGCTGCTGGGCTTCGGGCAAAGGGAAGCACCAGGGATCTATATTGCCCCTGAGCTCTGACAGTGTGCCGGGAGTATCACAACTTTTAAGATGGTGTGCTGGTTACTGCACCCTCTTCCTTTACTCTCTGCATAGCCAGGTGTGCAGGGTAGAGATGGTTTTGCCTTGAGGAAGCCAACTTGCTCCTTTCTCTTTGGTCACTCACTATACTTGGGTCCTCTGCCTACTACTCTTATGTTCGTGACTGATGCTAAAATTCCAGTCAAGGCTTGGACAAGAAAAATGCTGGTTCTCAGCCTGAGCTGCATTTGAGCCTCTTGGTCAATGTGTACCTATAATGGTAGACAACAGGCAGAGAGATTTTTGGGTAGAATTTAGCAGTTGACCTGGAAAGACAGGATTGGGCCTGATTGGGATGAATGTAGATGGCTAATGAGCACTGAGAACCAGTGGTTGTTCTGTGAAGTCTGGTCTCAATAAAGAGGCAGCAGGTTTAAAGGCTACAGAGGAAATCCAACATGCAATCAATTAAAATTCTACTTCTGAAAGAAGAAAAACTGAAAAAAAAGAAAGAGAAAAAAAAAAAGAAAACCAGAAAAGAAAATTAAAAATAGCTATGAGAATTTTCCAGATTTGCTAAATAATAGATATGAAAGAAGGTGTAAGGAAATCTGACTTTTAAGAATAGTTAGTTAATAAAATTTATGTTTATGGGTGTGTTTGCCTGATGTATGTCTGTGTACTCTGTGTGTGCTTGACACCTGCAGAGACCAGAAGGCATCAGATCCCCTGGGGCTAGGCATACAGACCCTTGTGGGTGCTGGGAATTGAATTCTGGTCCTTTGGAAGAGCAGCCAGTGCTCTTAGCAGCTGAACCACCTCTTCAGCCTTGAGAAATACAATTTTTGGTGCTTTCAGTTTGGATAACAGAATAATCAAGAGGGATGCCCGAGGCTCTTTGCTATTACATTGGAGCTTCTCTATTGCCAGTCACTCTCCATTAGGCTGTGAGTAATGCAGGCCTGGGGCGGGTAGGGAGACATGGAATAGTGCCAAGTGAAGGCGCGTCTGCAGTGTTGTCTAACCACTGTGCACATTCTACCTTTATTAAGGTCTGATTGTGTCTGTAAGCCTCTTCTCAACACCCTTTAATGTAGATTGATTCATTTACTCTTCATAGCAAGCAGGGCGGTGGGTACCATTGCTTTTCAAGTTTTTCTTTGATGGAGAAACTACAGCTCAGAAAGTTTCATGCTTGGCTCAGGTCACAAAGCTGGTAAGTGGGCAATTGGCCATAGGCATCAGGGTAGCCTGGCCTTAGGATTACCTCCTAACTATATTCCTTTGGCCTAATACTCAAGAAGCTTTGAAAATTATACAAAACATGTATAATAGCTGCTGACGATCACTGTCTGTCCTGAATGACATCACAAAGTTGGGAAAAATGTAGTTTCTTTTTTTAATGAGATGACCTGATGAAAACAGAATTCTTTCCTTTATCTTTCTCCCTACACTTCTTCTTTCCTTCCTTCCTTTGTTCTTCCACTGCCTTCTCTTTAGCTGCCTCTTACTCCTTTGCTGCCTTCTTTTCCTTCTTTTTCTGACTGGTTCATCTGTAGCCATGACTAGTCTCAAACTTGCTGTGTAGCCAAGGACGGCCTTGAACTCCTGTTTTTCCTGCTTTTGCCTCTCAGCATGTTCTAAGATATCTTCTTTTGACAAATACAGATGAGTCGAGAAAGGTTAAGCGAAGTTATATCTACTATTTCTTCAACTGTAAAAGCCATTAGAAGCTCTCCTTTTCCCTGCAAACCTGAGGTATGATGGTGTTATGTAACAATTTCCTCCCAACTGAAACTTCCCTTCCATTGTTAGTGTTCAAGGGGCTGAGGCAGGAGGATCTCTGATGAGTTAAAGTCCAGCCAGGTCTGCATAGAAAGTTCTGGAAGAACCAGAAGAACTACATAGTGAGACTGCATTTTAAAAACAAGAGCAAAACAGAACATACACCACACAAGTTCTTTAAGATTCAAGAAGTTCTAAAGAGGGGCTCATTAAGACTCAAGAATTAAACAGCTTCGAAGGCTCAGGAAGTCTCTGAATCTTACCAGGTGGATTCACAGGATCCCTTCTTCCCCAAGGTTATATAACCAGTAAGGACTTCTGAGGAATAGTTGCCTGAAAATTGTACAGGGAGTGACAGCTTTCATGAGTTTTTCTCCCATTTGAAAACAGGCTTTCGGTGCTGCTGCTGCGTTTGCGTCATGCATATTTCTCTAAGTAACTCCTATAAGTAACTCCAATAAACGCATTGTCTCACCAAGTTGGACTTTGATGATATCGTTATATTTGCCTGTTGTCAGTTACCCATATGACACTGTTTACATCTCCCAAGAATTATGTCACACAACAGATGGTCCCCTGGACTATCCTTTATACCTATTTATTTACTTTTTGGCCAAGCTCTTCCTATGTTCCTATCAGCCTTAGGAGACTTGAGGGCCTATAGGCTGATACCTTTTTATGGGCTTAACATGGTGTATTATTGAATAAAAAGAGCAAACAAATAACTGGTCATTTTTATATGTGTTACAAAATGCAGGGAAAGCTTCAAGCAAGCACAGTTGATGGTATTCTTCTTTGAAGGATGAATTGGTCTAGGAGATTAGATGGGGGAAGGGTTTCTGGGCAGAGGGCCTAACTCACACAAGGGCAGACGTGGTGTATTTGGGAGAGCTGTCACCTGTTACTGTGTCTGCAGGAGAGAAAGGCAGGCTGTAAAACTGAAGAAGCACCAAGGGGTCACACTGCAAAAGCTTTATGCACCACAAGGAGATTCTGGGTCTGGGGCTTGAGGGCAAGAGGGAGTCGTGGAGGAACAAGAACAAGTACTGGGAAGCGTGTGGTCCTTGTTTCTCTGTCCATAGTCTCTGCCACATGGACAAATTTGTGATCACCCACAACACTGAGCTTGGAAGCTTCCAAATGACTCCATAGGTGAGGAACCCAGGGAGAATTTCACAGTTCAATAAAAACCATTTAATAAATGCTGACTTAAGGTTAGGACAATAGTTCCAGTTTCTGAATGGTGCTAAACATAACAGCATGTCATAATAAGTATTCATGTAAAGCAGACTTTTCAGCATTGACAATTATAAAATCAAGACATTAGTTAACTCTGTAAAAACCCTGAAGATGCTCTATGAACTGAAGTATCAAAAATTCAGCCAAGATCTAATGCTTTATGTGAAAATAAATAAGCAATCCACCTCATTGGTATGCTGAAGAATACAAGCAAAAAGCATGGGATTATGGATGGGAGACCAGATGAGGAGGATGTTGGTACAAAGTTCTTGTGGAATGTATACAATTTACCCTTGCTCATTCAAATGCTGATTTCTCTACCCCACTATCTGGTGTCAATCCGGACATTGCATTGTGATGTTTACTCTAAGCATCACCTGTCTTAAGTTTGTGTAAACATGCCACCATTTGTTCTCTATATTGTCAATTAAACATCTAGCCAGTGCTGAGCAATGGAGAGAATAAGGTGGGACATTCTGGTCGGGAGGGGAGGAGAAGGAACTGAATAGGAGGAGAGGAGAGCAGAGATGAGCAGGACAGGTCTGGGATCCGCGAGGAGAGATGAACCGGACCTAAGATATGAATGAAAGCAAGTACAATGTTGGAAATTCTGAATGGGAGGAAGCTGTGTGGGCTTGGAGGTTTAGGATGGAGTAATTATTGCCCAGCATTGTGCTCTAGGTTAATTAAGTAAGTCCTAGTCTATGTGTGGTGATTTGGGTACACAGCTGGTTTAGAAATAACTGCTGTTTAATTAAAAGGTAAATCAACATTAAATATTGATAATCAACAACAGGAGGATTAAGGTGAATGGCATTGGATAGGGGCCAGGAGATGGATGCTGAGGATATTGAGCCAGTGTAGGTAGGACGATGTGCACAGCCCAAGGTAAATAAGGCAATTATAAAATTTAAGTGGTGTCTGTGTCTTTTTATTTGTGAAAACCAGGTTAAATAATACTGCTGCAATAAATATAGGGCTAAAAACAATAATAACATTGTATAGCCACACACATTTTCACAACAATATGCAAATTTGCTTTCACATATGTAGACAGAATCTTGACTCCTAAATGTATTCAGTGATAGAAACTGAAGTAGCCAGTCTCTTAACAGAGGCAAGGTAGACATTGAAGAGACAAAGATACATCCAGTTCTGACCTGTTAAAAAGTCCAGATGATCCAAGTGAGGGAAAAGGTGTGATGGCTCCAGGTTAGATTAGGATAAAGGAAGGAGTGCGAGAGAGAGATGGAGATTCAACTGGCTCACCTAGAGATACACGGACGTGACTGAGGCAGAAGAAGCTTTAACTCTAAGATGTGCATAGAAATTCTTAGGAGAGAATAGAAGTGAAGACTCTTCCTGGGGCACACATTTGTAGGAAACACTACCATATTGTGGAACTGCACGTGGTGATGGTAAGGAAGAAAAGGAAGGTATGAGGAGATGAGTGAAGCTGAGGGGCAGGGTCTGGGAAGATATGGTGATGTGCCTTTGAGAAGGGAATACATGCAATGTATGGCATCTTTCCTGGAGAGCGAGAAAGAACAATGAGAACTTGTGTAAATCTGTAATTAGCTGACAGCTTATCCTCCTTTGCCCAGGACAATACTTTAGACTTCTACGTGAGGATCATTGCAGATCACCTAGGATATGTTGGTCATCTTACACAAAGTGCATCCTCATTTTTTATTAAATATATACCATAATATGGCCACCGTCTTGATTAAGTCCCAGGAGGTTTCCTCTTGTCTATCAGCCAATATGGCTTCCCTAAAGTAACCACTTGTCATAGTTTGGAGTTTCCCCCAATAGGTTCATTTGTTGAATTGAAGGGTTGGTTCCCAGAGGACAGTGCTGTTTTGAGAGTTTCTGTGGACATTAGGATTTGGGACTAACTGGCAAAATATATCAGTGGAGGCTTGTCTTTGTCAGTTGTATATTGTCCCAGGCTCCTGTCTGTCTGTTTGCCTGTCTGCCACACCACATCACAGACCCAGAGTCGGTGGCTCTAAGGAATATGGACTGAGCCCCCTGAAAGCTAAGCTAAAATATGTCTTCCCTCCCTTTTAAGTTGGTCTATCGAGTAATTTGTTGCAGTAATGGAAAGGGTAAGATACTATTTTAAAACATCTTGCCATAGATACTAGTATTGCAATACTAGTATTGCTTCTTTTCAAACTTTATATAAATATAAGTTACAAAATGTTTTCTCTTTAAAGCTTAGCTTTTTCATTCAGATTTACATCTTAATATATTTCTGTAATTTATTCTCTGCCTTTATGCTGTGCCATTTTACATTTCCAGCAGCCACTACAAGGTTTTGTTTTGTGTTGTTTGCAGTGTTGGGATTTGCTGTGGGATCTCTTAGACACTTAGAAAAGTGTTCTTGTTTCCCTACGTTCACAACAATACCCAGTATTCTCTGTCTTTTTTTATTTTGTCATTCTTCAGAGTATGAAATGATATTTGATAACTTTGATTTGTGTTTTCCTAAGAACTAATGTTGAGAATATTTGTTGACCATTCATAGATCGTTTGCTGAGTGTTATCTGTGTTTTCTGCCCATGCTAAGAGTTGGACTCTTTTTTCTCTGTGGTTATTAAGGAGTAACTTACAGATTCTTGACACAGTCCTTTATCAGATATATATGTATATTACAAATACTTTTTCTCAATTTGCAGTGTGCCTTTTAATTTTCTTTTTTAAAAATTATTTTTATCTTTATATATATATATATGTGTGTGTGTGTGTGTGTGTGTGTGTGTGTGTGTGTGCTGTGAGGCCAGAAGGCATTGTATTCTCAGGAGCTGGAATTACAGGTAGTTGTGAGCTACCAGACCTAGAGTCTGGGATCCGAACTCAAGTCCTCTGGAAGAGAGTAAGCTCTTTTAACCGCCAAGCCATCTGTCCAACCTCATTATTTTCTCAAGAGTCTTCTGAGAAGCAAATGGCAGAGTTTTAATGTAGAGATGCAACTTATCAACTTCCCCATTAATCAGTATTTTTGTTTCTTGTTAAAGAAATGATTATTTTTAACATATAGATGTAGAAATACTCATTTTCTCCTAGAAGCGTCATAGTTTCTCTTTTGCATTTAGATACATGATCTACTGCAAATACAATTTTTATGATTTTCAAGAGATACTGACATTCACATCCCAAGCCCAGTAGCTTTTTGTTATTTCTTCACAATTTGCTTACAATTGAATTACCATGGAGTTTAATAAAAATTTTAACAGGTCATACATGTGTGGCTCTATTTTCAGCCTACTAGTCATGAGTATTAATGCTAGTACGATAACCAAGTTATTGTTATGATTTTATAGTAACTTTCAGATTTAGGAAACATAAGTGTTACATATTTGTCCTTTTTTTTCAAAATTGTTTAGATGACTATATTCTATGTAAATTTTAACGTTTTATTTTTTTACAAAGAAGTCTTCTTGAGTTTTTATTGGAATTGCATTTAATCTATATATTAACTTGTAAAAATTAATATTCTAAAAATAATATTGAATCTTTCAACTCATCAATTTGGTATGTCTTCATAGATGAATTTTTTTAATCTGTTTCACAATAAGTGATAGAATAAGTGGGAAAAAAGAATCATCAAGGAGGTAGAAGTTTGAACAGCATAATTTGACAACTTGCCTTAATTGAACAATGCACCAAAAAAAGTTGCAGAACATATTCTTAACAACTGCATATAGAACATTTACCAAATACCATGTGTTAGACTATGGAGCAAAGATGCATCACTATAGAGCCTATAGACACTAAAACAAAATAAGAGTATGTTCTAAGAATTGACTCTTTACAAGACTAGTGTGTGTGTGCATGTGTATGTGTGTATATGTGTGTGTGTATGTGTGTTGATGGGATGCAACCCAGAGTCTTGTACATGCTGAGACAGTACTTACCACTAGCATGTACTTCCAGCCCCTAGAAGATTAGAGAATGAATTAGATGGATATAAGAGCAATCAGTGAAGGTATTACTTCACTGCAATAGTTTAGCCAAATGTAATGGTGACTTAGCAAAATGGTGGTAAGTGGGTTGAAGAAAGTATTAAATGAAAGGATGGAGAAAGGAGAGCCATGGCTCAACAATAAGCAACACTGCAAAGCACTGGTTAAAATAGTTATTGAGTACTATGCACTGGCTATTATATCAACACAGATCTAGATCCCAGCTTACTAATAATTCTTACCTGTGATTAATATCATAGGCAGAAGCTGCATCTGAGAGGCCATCCTCTACTTTAGATACAACATAGCCAGGTTATGTAGCAATGACCTCTGTTATATGACTGGATTTAACTGGTACATCTGATATCAGCACAAATATTCTTGTATCTGCTTTTTTTTTTAAAGTCACTGTGATGGCAAAGCTCTTCCAGGCAGCAATTATTGATTTAAAAATTTATAAGATTAAGCTGAACTTTCATAAATTTTCTTTGTTTGGCTCAAAGTCATAGACATTAGAAGATGGCTATTCCAAAAATCAATACACTTTCCTTTTAAAATGGAGCAGAGTTCTTTGTCACAGTGGCATCTGTAATCTGTTAGGCACCAACACCTTACCAAGGTGCAAGTCAAAGTTTGACAAAAACAGATTTCCCAAGCCATTTTTTTATCACCACTGTCAAAAGCAAAAGATATGCAAAGCCTGGAGCTCTGGATTCATCTGGTTTGCTTTTAATTCTTCCTCTGGAACTCTGAAATGTTGGGGCTGGAACATTTTGGAAAGGAAGAAATCAAGACTCAAAGAAATTGCCTTATCTGTAGTCACCCAGCTATTTTTACAGTGACCTGACTATAATATAATCTTACCTTCAGCATACTGGGATCCTAGCCTTCAGACAGACATCTAGCTTTTTCCTGCTTTATATTTTGGGAAAAACATAACTTGAGTTTTGGATTTTTACATCTGGACTCAGCTCTTTAACAGTTTCTATTGAAGAGAAAGTGTAGCCTGAGGTACAGAAAGCAGAAGAAGGGCCTATCTGGATTGATTGCAAGATCCCAGGCACGGACCTTCTTCCCGTCTACTTAAGATACCTAAGATGTCTAAGGGAAATGATTTTATTCTCAAAGGAAGGCTGAGGTCCACGGAGCAAATGTCCCCATGAAGAGAAGCCTGAGAGCTTCAACTGATATGAATAGCAAAATACTGACTTTGGACATTTCCCAAGAGCCCTTTTTATACTCAGAAAGAAACACAGTGCACAAGGGCACTTGGAGACTTAGGCCAAGTTAGAGCTGTTACTGAGCTAGAAGAAGGAAAAGAGGAAGTGTCAGCTTTGGAGGTGGAAGCAGTTTTGAGGTGGAAATAGAAGTTTCACTGACAAAATTATTCTACGATGTCAACTTGCCTTGACTCTGTCTGTCTGAGGTAACCACATCCTCACCCTGTACCTCCACAGTGGAACACTACCATCCTGGGTGTCAGCAACAATGACAAAGGGGATTCATTAAGCCAGTGAACACCCATCCAGCTGTGTTCCAGAGAAGAATGCAAAGACCAACAGGAGCTAAGCCTTGATACAACTTCTGTTTCAGAGGTGGTTTTGACAACTCTCTGAGGAAAGACTGAAGGCAGTGAAACTACTTCAAATACTCCTCTAGTGGTGGGTTAGGGTTAGGGTTTGTAGAAAGACACATTTCTACAACAGCAGAGGTAGATCCTAGTCAGGGGGGTTGAGGGAGAGGCCCCATAGGCTCATGGGTTTGAATGCTTAGTTACTCTATAGTTGAACTGTTTGGGAAGGGATAGGAGGCGTGGCCTCATTGGAGAAAGTGTGTCACTGGGACTGGATTTTGAGGTTTCAAAAGCCCACACCAGGTCCCCCACCTCTCTTTGTCTCTCTCCTGCAGATCAAGATGTAAAGCTCTCAGCCACCGCTCCGACACTCTTCCAGTCTACTTCCCACAGTGATGATAAAGGACTAACCTTCTGAAGCTCTAACCAAGCCTCCAATTAAATGCTTTCTTTCAGAACAGTTGTCTTGGTCATAGTATCTCCTCATTGCACTAGACTAGTAATTAAGATCCCTAGTGTTAACCATGGGCTGTGAGTAGTGACACCATATTCGCTCATTGGCCGCCACGTGCTTATGGAGGACATTGGTAAGGGAGAGGTGATGTGTGTGTGTGTGTGAATAAGGGGATATGGGAAATCTGTGAACTGAAGCTTGACATGTACTTAGAAGGTGCTTTAAATATAGTTGATTAAAACCTGATAGTGTGTGTGTGTGTGTGTGTGTGTGTATGTGTGTGAGTCATCTTGAAGATCAGCTGGGAGTTACCATAGTTAAGTTGATGGAATGGCTCCAAGGGAGCTCTGAGCTAGGCCCCCTCAGTAAGTGAGGGCCCTGACCTCCCCATCTAACAGGAGGACTGGAAGGGATCTTGTTTCTGCACACACGGGCGTGCACACACACACACACACTCACACCCTGGACTGTCGGGGCCTTCAGAGTAGGTGATGGGACTTCTCCCTGGCCAGTAGAATCCTTCATGGGCCTTCTACAGTCACAGAGCATTTTTCTTTCTGGGAGCAGAGTCAGCTTACCGCTGAGGCACCCGAGCATGGGTTGCTGTTTAGGATCTAAAGGTTACTTCACCTTAGGTCTGTTTGGCTGTCCCTCCTCCTTAGGCCCATCCTGACACTGCTCTGGGCAGCACTAGTTTCCTAGATGTCTGCTTTCAGACAAGTATTCAACCCAACGCAGAATGTTATTTTTAACATCAGCCATGAGTTCTCTCAGTCTGTCAGCTTCTGGCCCAGGCTTGTCCCTGTTCACTTGTCAGATTGTGTAGGGCCTGAACCTCTTCAAGAGAATGGCAGCCTGGGCTGGATGGCTGGATAATATCTTTTATACTCCCTTTGAGTTCTGCAAAGTGTTTTGTTGGTTTTCCACACCAGATCCATTTAGCATTTGCCAGAGGAATTAGAGAACTCTGACAGTGTCTGAGATGTTAGTCAGCAAAACTGGAGAGTCTTCATGGTCCCCTCCTGCTTACGTAGCAAAGCACCAAGCTGTTTCTTGCATTCTGGTCTCTGGAGAGTTGAATACTGACTGCTCTGAGTCTATGCTCGCTGCAGGGGACAAGCCCATCTAGTTGGGGCTCCTCCAATGGGAGGAGTAGTAGATTCTTGGCACTGCAGCCCTAGAGCACTAGTGAGTCCATGGAGAACTGGTCACACTTGATCATTTTATTCTCTGGTCTATTCCATGTCACAAGAAAGATAAGAGCTATAGCACAAATGTAAGGGGCCCATTAGATAGAGGAGCATTATCAGAGGTGTGTGTGTGTGTGTGTGTGTGTGTGTGTGCGTGCGTGTGTGTGCGTGTGTGTGTGTGTGTATGTGTGCATGGATAGGAGTGTGTCTGGGCTGAGTGTGTGTTAGTTGTGTTTGTGTGCCTTTGGAAGAATGCCTGCAATGTGTGTAGCTTTCCTCTCAGATTGATGGAATGCATCAAAACATCCTCTTTGTTCATTCTCAGACATTGGCAAGCCTCACACTGGCACACATATTTCCTGCAAAGGAAACATCTTTTTTTGTTGTATATCAAATAGAGACTCCTAGTGTTTCTAGTTCGATGTTTTGTTCCTATTAAAAGCCAGTTGAGAGCTGGATATGACGCATACACCTTTAATGTCGGCACCGGAGAGACAGAAGCAGGTCCATCTCTGAGATTCAGAAGAAAGTTCTCCATGCAGGGTAAAATGGTGGCATCTTTGGAAACTGTCTTCCGCACTGCTGGCCTCCAACCTTGGCCTCGGCATGGTGTTATGAAGCTCTACTTCCTGTCCAGAAAAATCAGAAAAATGGTGCTTAAGAAGCCAATCATTTCTAATCTAGTATGAGTTTAGGCTGGTGTTTTATCTCTCCCAGGAAGAGTGGATTGTAAGGCTTAACTTTGATTTCTAATTAAAGCCATTTCTCCTTACAAAGGAACAGCACATCATAGCACAGATAGGAGGGAAACTTCAGGTGCAAGGGCAGCTTTTGAATTAGAACTTTTTAATCCCCATCTTGCTTGGATGAGGTATCGTGCTTCTGAGGATGCCTGCTTGGGCCGGAAACCATTTCCTCCACGTGCCATCTTAGTAACCAAAACATTCACCATCCAGCGTTCACCATCCAGTGTTCACCATCTGTCTGTGAAGGTTAAGTCATCTGCCTTGAAAACCACTGTTTCCAGAGCAGGCTCCTGGGGGAGGGGCTGAAGAAGAGACTGTCATGCCCATTTCTATTCTTCACCTTGCAGACAGGGAACACAGCTTGAGTTAATCCTAATGGCCAGCAGAGGAGAAACACAAGATGTGAAGGACATGTAAACTCAGGAGACCTGGGCTGGAGAGACGGCGCAGCCATTAGAGGACAGACTCGCAACCAAGAAGTCAAGTCTGTTAATAAACTAGACAGTCTGGAGGAAACAGCTTATCCTTTATAATCTCATCTGTAAAAGTAAACCCCAGTTGTTTTGCACAGGAGAGTTGTGAGAAGAGAGAGAGATTGAGAGATTGAGAGATTGAGAGAGAGAGAGAGAGAGAGAGAGAAAGAGAGATTGATTGAGAGAAAGCCTTTAAGACTGCAAACCTAACCTCGCAAACATAAAGGCCATGGTAGCATTTGAATTTGTGAAGCACCACACCTTTCTTTTGGCCCGTTGGACCCTTTGAGCACCGGTCTTGCAATTCAGGCACCTGCCACTAGAGGTGCAGTGCTGCATATTAGCCTCCAAAAACCAAGAATGATCCAGCTTTGGCTGGAGGTACCAGTGAGTACTGGTAGCTGATCATTTATAACAGTTGGTTAGAACAGCAGTTCTCAACATGAGGGTTGCAACGTCTTTGGGCATCATATATCATGTGTCTGCATATCATATTTTCATTATAATTCATAACAGTAGCAAAATTACAGTTATAAAGTAGAAACAAAATGGTTTAATGGTTGGGAGTCACCACAACTGTATTAAAGGGTTGCAGCATTTGGAAGGTTGAGAGCCACTGGCTTAGAGGGTTCTGTGCATGCCAAGACCCAGGCTTGGCTATCACACCTTTGCAAGAAATTTGAGCTTTATTTGCTCCATACCTGGAGCTAGGCACCTGGAGCTAGGCATCTGATTCCTAAGAACCGCCCACTCATTGGAAGCAGCTCAAGAGCCCAAGAGACTGTATTTTTAGTAAATCAAGTCACAGACTCCTCTCCATGCCGCCTGGATAAGTTGGGTTTGCTAACACCCAGAAAAACAGTCTTCTAAAGCCATTCCGTTCTTGGCCTTCCCATCCTCACTGAGCAGGTATCCTGCGACAGACTGTCTGGGAGTTTTTCCTGAGTCATCCAATAGTCTAGTCTGGCATGATTAACCCCAAACGTCAGCACCACGGGTCACTGCATTCATCTCCTTGGCAATGTTTGTGTGTCACTGAAAAGAGACAGCCATAGAGCTGAGGTGGGCCCTCCTGGAGCTGTCTCTCTGTGCAGGTAACCAGCTTCAGTAGCAGATGTAACAAGAAGGAGCCAGGCCACCACCACACAGCCTAACCTCAAGGAAGGCCAGGCATGAGCATGCCTAAAAGCATGATGCTCAGCATTGCCTGGTCCTGGAGAAGGGGAACTGGAGGCACAGGCCAGAACTTTTGTGGTTGAGAGGTCAAAAGCAACAGAACTTATCAACATATTTACTTCTTATGGGTATATACCTGAACATATGTGCTGCCTTCATCCAAATTTGACCGTTCCAAACATATTCTTCCAAAGTTCTAAATACTTACTAAACACCTGCTGTGTTCTAGACATTTTGACCAAAATAGGTACAAGCATTGACTTAGTAGAGCTGAGAATCAAGTTGGGGGGTGGGGGGAGCCTTCTCACCAATTCACATCAATAGCTTGGTGATCACACCTTGTGAGAAGCACAACCAGGAGAAGCCTTGCCTCACAGAGGAGAGGGGTGATGGCCAATCTTGATCGCCAGCCGATTTGAGTGAGGAACACCTAAAAGGAGAATTCAGCGTGCTCCTGGGTGTGTCTTTGAGGGTGCTTTCTTATAGGATTAGATCATCAGGGCTTTGACTTATGAATGGTTTGATCCAGTGGTGGACGAAAAATTGGGATAGGCTGTTGGGAAGTGGTAGAACAATGGAAGGTGAAGTGAGGTGGCTGCTGACAGAGATTGTTAGGTGTGTCTTTGGGGACTATGGCCTGTCTGAACTCCTTCATGCCACTGTCTTTGAGTCACCTCATCCTCCACAAACTCCACTGTTACAAGGGTCTGCCTCAGGCGACAGAGCAGCAAATGAACCACAAGCCAAGAAAATCCTTCATTCTTCATTCTTTCTCTAAGCCACACGTGGTCACGGTGACAATAGAACTAACAGGGTGATGTGCTAGTGTACAATGACCACCCAAAGCCAGCTGTTCGATTTCCAGAGAGGTTGCAAAATCAGTTGTTTGCAAAATTTAAATGGGCTTACCATTAAATAAGTTATATTAAAGACGATAACATATTTAGAATTCATTGCTTCCTAGCTGTCTTCACAGTTTATGCTGCAGAAAATGATTTTGTGCCCCCCCTTTTTATTCATCTGTGTGGGTGACAGAAATCTAAATGACAAGTTCCTGTTTTCTGTCCCAGCTCCATCGGACATAGTGCTGGTGGCTCAGAGTCGGCCCCAGTGGATGCGCTTACACCACGGATAAGCAGCAAAGGCTGCGGATTAGTGCTATTTTTGTCCCAAAGAGCTGAGGGTGAGATGCTTTTCTAGCATGGCACCATGTGGGGCCAGTTACCAGGGAGCCGGGGTAAGCTGGAAACAGGAGACGTACTCAGGAAGGGGCAGGAAGACCGAGCAGTTGTCACTAGTTGACTCCTCTCCTCATTCTTATCTTTCTTCTGAAGTGTGGCCACTGTTCTGCCATGGAAACCACTGGCTCAACTATACAGCCTCCATGATGCTCAGGGTTGACGCATTTGAGAAAGGGTCATTTGAGACCCCCCTCCCTGCGACTCCCACAACAGGTCTCGACCCACAGGTTGAGAACTGCTGTACTAAGGTGTAAAAGTTGTCTTGAGGAGTGACTTTTGAATGCATCTGACAGGAAGAGGCAGGAGTTAACCTGTCAGCTGAGCAGAGCATCCACTCTATGCTAATGGAGCAGGTTGACAGTGTTGCCTCTCAGATTCTTGAGCTCTTGACATCCCCTGCCTGAAAATGCCTGGGCTTTGCCAGGTGAAAGGGAAAACCCTGGTGGGATTGCAGATGCAGGGTCAATATCATGTCTCTATAGGCATCGGTCTACGAATCATTCAGGGGTGATGTGGGGCGCTGGCCAATCTGTGCCTAAGTGAGCACATCTTTCTGCCTGCCTCCTCCTATTCTAGTCCGGGAATAGCTTTCAAATCTTATTTCCAAATTCTCAGGCCTTGAGTAGAGTAGCCAGCTCTCTCTTGCTTGCTGTAAAGCATTTTTTCCCAGGGAGAAACCTTTTGAACTGAAGCACAGACAATGGTAAAAAAAAAAAAAAAAAACACCCTTTAGCTGGTTGCTAGCATTCTATGTACCCTGCTTTCCCGTGAGAGATGCTCGTTTCTATAGAAACTGCAGCGTCACAGTGTTCCGGACAGCAAGGGCTTCTTGCAGAACAAGCTTCCTATTGGCATTTCTATTGGACATTTGGATCAGGGAGTAAGAGGACCCTGCAGCCATCTGGGGCTTTACATATGTCTCCTCACCTTCTCTTGCTTCTCTTCCTCTCTGCTTCTTTCTTTCTCTCCCTCTTCTTTCCCTGACCCCTATATGTAGAATATTTCTCCGTGTTGTCTTTCTTCTTCCTTTCTTACATGAGAAAAGGTCAGGTTTTGTCAGCCCTCCCATACACACGCACCCCCACACCTGTACCCCCCAACCTGCACCTCCTCACACCTATATTCCTATGCTCTGTTCCCATACAGAGAGTATAGAAGGGACTCGTTGGCTGGGACTCCATAAATTTCATACTGTTTTGAAGACTCAAGGCTTGTTCAGGTGAGTTTACCCTAAGCAATTCAGGTCACTCTAAGACAGCTTCATGCTGAGGGGTTTGGGGGTACAGGAAACTCTATTACTGTCTTAGAGGTCAATGCAATGTCACATACAAAAGAAGGGTCTCCTCCTCTTCCTCTTTTTCCTCCTCTTCCTCTTCTCCTTCTCTCCCTGGTCCTCCTTTTCCTCCTTCTTCCCTTTTCTTTCTTCTCCTCCTTTCCTCCTCTCTTCCTTATTCTCCTCCTCCTCTCCTCCTCCTTCTCTCCTTCTCCTCTTCCTTTTCCTCCTCCTCCACTGAAATACAGGTATTCTCTACATTATGAACAGCGGGGCATCCTCTGATCCGGCATTTATGACAGGAGCCCTTAGTAAGTGTACCAGGGCAGTTCCATCACACCAGGATCTTCTGGGCCACTATAAATTTCGATTGCTCCCCTCAGACCTTGCAGGCATATGCTTTCACAGAGAACACTAGAAAATGGCTTTCAGTACTCTATTCCCAACCCCCGAAAGGCCTCACTCTGCAACTGAGGTTTTGGATAATGTGTGGGCTCAGAAATGAAGAAAGGAATTATGTCAAAGGACTCTGAAATGTTCAAGGAGACCCTTGTCTGTGTGGTGTTTGTGCCCATGTCCCTGCAGGACAGCCACTGGCTGGTAGCAGCTTCCCCAGCCAGTCTCAGGACAGTTACCAGCACACTCCTTAAGCCCGCTGAACCCTTGTCTCACAGTGCCCCTCATAACGCTGAGTCATCCCTCCTATGTCTGACTTCCCCTGCTTTGTACACAGCCAGACTTCTGTCTCCTTGTAAATTCAGTGCTGGCTGGCTGGGGATGAGCTCAGAGACTTCAGATCGCCTCGGGCCTCTGAGGGAGGGTGGCAGAGTCACAGATGGAAGGAGCTTCTGTCTCTAACAAGTCACAGGTTCCATAAGGCAAAGTCCCCTGGCTGCTCTTTCTTTCAGGGGGAATCACAGCCTAATCATGCTTGTGAATCGGTACAAATAAACTTTAGTGTTGGGTAACCCTTTCATATTCTTTTCTTGAAATATTATTTCAGAATATTCATGTATGGATTGATTGGATTAGGCAGTGAAAGATACCTTGGCGGGTCTGGGCCAAGGTATGGTGCATAGATGACTCAACAGATCTAACCCAAGAGGCTCACTGGAGGTTGGTGGGCTGGGGGAGTGAAAGGCCGTCTTGGAGTGGGGACATGAGAAAGAGAGAGCTAGAGACAAATACATCTGTCAACTAGGATCTGGAACTCCATCCCCACATATTTAATGTAGACAAGAGCGCCTTCATGCTGTACCTAACCATTATCTTTCTATGGTTGAACAGCTGTATGCTATCTGTGAGCTACAAAGTATTTTCAAAGTGAAATGCTGTGATCATGTGTTTTATTTTCTAACGGAAAATTCTACTTTAGGTTAGTAAATGTGTGACTCCTGAATTAGGGATCCTTACAGGTAGCAAGAACTCATACCTATGTTTTCTGAGCATGTCCAGAAAGAAGCTCAGTCACGTTGAGGAACCATTAAGGACCAGCAAGCAGTGAAGTGCAAGCTCAACTTGGTTTCATGTATCACACACTAAGTAATTTGAAGCAAGGGGCTGTAGTTCATTATTGTTAGAGAGACTAATGTGCAGCGTGATTTTGTGTCAGTATGACCCTGTAGGGTGGTGGCTCTCCACCTTCCTAACGCTGAGACCCTTTAATACAGTTCCTCATGTTGCAGTGACCCACAACCATAAAATTATTTCCTTGATACTTTGTGACTGTGTTTTTGCTACTGTTGTGAGTCGTAATATAAATATTTTTTGGAGATAGAGGTTTGCCAAAAGGCTCTTGAGAGCCGCTGCTCTAGGGGGAAATAGAGGCACAAACTCTTCTGGACACCCTCCTGGCCCCATCATCTTCTCTCTCGTCAGGGTTATAGGAGGCAGGATGGCTTAGTGAGCCCCGGTGTTTGTTAGACTTCTCCATGAACAGCAGACCCACATTACCCAAAATAAATGCTACCCTAGTAAGACGTCTGAAAAATGGAAGATTTCGCTTTAAGTAGCATTTACTTGCTGAGGACTAAATGTGATCTTTTGATTGCCAGTTGCCAGTCCTCCCAAGCCAGAGAGTTCTCTGGCTTCTGTGAGGACAGCAAGGAGCCAGTCAGTTCACGCTCTTTCATCCTTTAAGAAGCAGCACCCGACTTCCCTAACGCAGAAACCTTTATCCCGCTCGGCAGTGAAGGCCGAGCATGTCTGTAGCTCTGCTGTACACCTCAAGCTTGTTTTGCTAAAATGTTCTGTTATTAAAATGTTATTAGCAGTGTTCCCAAGGTTTCGCAAACATAGAGATCGGGTCCACGCCGTGAATCAGAAGCAGAGACAAGTGACATAGCACATGCCAAGCCCAGACCCTTTTTTTTTTTTTTAAATTCACATCTATTCTGTTACAGGTTAGGGAAGGGTTGTAATATGTGTTTAATATTCTGTTTTTTTGTCTAAGCATTATGTCAATGAACTGATTTAATTATCCCATCACCTTAAGGTACAGGTCATCCTCATGTTGCTTGTAAATAAATTGGTCAGACCACTAGCAGAGCTAAAAGCCAGGAGGCCCACCAAGGCCAGCTGGTCCTTCAGCATGTGCTCTCTGTGTGGTGACACAGAGGGGTCGCCATTCCTGACCTGTGTTGTTTGTCTGAACCTCTTAGGACCCTGGCCCAGGTCTCCACGGCAAGCTTCTGGGCAAACAGGCAGCACTACCGCATGTGCAGGGCCTGAGGGGCCATGGTCGGGATGCTTAAGCCAATCCATGTGCGGCTGGCCTCACAGCCACGTCCCAGAGACGAACAGATGACAGCGCTTACTAGACTGGAAACCACAAACATTAAATACTTTCCCCCACGAAGTCAGAGATTTTGAAATACCTGACTTCAATGAAGTGGTTGTAAAGAGTCCCCGGCACCGCGGCCTTCTCTGAAGAGGGCAAAGCCGCTTCCTGGTGGCTTCTTTTAACTCTGTATGTAAAGAGGTATTTGCTGCAGCTAAAGGACTGACTCTTCTCTCCAGTTCTTTGTTTTCTGCCGTGCTCCCTGGAGCACATGTGGGAGAGCAGAAGTGGGGAGTCACAGTTCTTTCCAGTTTGTCCCCTCCCCTTCACAATCAGGATTTATGTCTCAGGAACGCATCTGCTGTGGATGGGGAAGTGCAGAAAGCACTGTCAGAGTCAAGCCTAAGTAACAGGAGAGGTAGTTTCCAGACATGGACCGTATCCTCCTTCTTCAGACTGAAGCTAATGAATGTCGTTGTTTAAGCTCATTTATCTGACAGTCCTGAGACTTCTGCTGGTTGATAGAAGGAGTTCCAGGTAAGGGGAGCGTCAAGCAAACCTGGTTTAAATGCATACTGACTACACAGATGTTCAAGAACTCTCTTTTTATTTTATTTTATGTGTATGGGTGTTTTGCCTGCATGTACATCTGCGTATCATGTGCCTGCAATGCCCAAGGAAACCAAAAGAGTCAGATCCCCTGGATTTACTTTAAAGATGGCTGTGAGCCATCTTGTGGGTACTGGAAATCAAACCCAGGTCCTCTGGAAGAGCAGCTGGTGCTCTTAACTGCTGACTCATCTCTTCAACTCCCTGAATATATAGATTGCAAGACTGTTTTGAAGCCTTAAAGTCGACCTTTATATCTGTCTCATTTTGGTTGTTATATAGCAAAATACCTGAGGCTGGATGATATATAAAAGGAAGAAGTTTATTTAACTCACTGTTACAGTCTGAAAGCTCACTGCTAGATGGTCACCTCAGACTGTGGTCTTGGGCACCTCACAGTATGGCAGATGAAATCTCAGTGAAAATACATGGGAATCACAGGGACAGTCAGGAAGTTAGCTCAGTCAAGCTGCCCTTTTCTCTCATAGTAATCTGCTCTTGAGGCAGCTAACCAGAGCGGCCATGTCAGTTCTTTCCAGTGGCACTGCCCATGACCTGCTGGGATCCAGCCCATAGGAGTTGTATCACAGGGCCTGGAGAGGTTCTCAGTGGTTAAGAACACTGGCTGCTCTTCCAGGGACCCTGGTTTGAGTCCCAGCACCCACATGGTGGCTGACAACCTCCAGTTCTAAGTGATCTGCCCTCCTCTTCTGGCCTCTGATGGCCATGTGCACATGTGGTTAAGTGCAGGCACAACACCTATACACGTTTAAAAAAATCCCTGAAGATCTACGAACCTTTGTGTAGACACTCAAATCATGTCCACTGCCTGGGAAGTTTTAGCTTCTCATTGCATGTCTCTCCATTCTTGAGAACTGTGGCACCATCCTTCCATAGGACTGAGTCCCAGAAGCCACATTTGTTCAGGCTGCAGTTGCTAAGACCAAGCTTTCTCCTCTGGAGGACTCTTACATCCCTGTGTTGGGGAAAGTGGCATTGAGATAACCTGGAGGCCTGTTGCTAGGAGAGCGGGCAAGACTGTGTTACACTCGGTTACGCAGCAGCATGCCTCGCAGAAGTTACAGTGAGTTACAGAAACTAGAGGCTGGTGTTGCAGTCACGCTTTCAAACACGATGAGAGTAGAATGGAAAGCTGTATGATTCTAAAAGTAGGGTGTGGAACAGAAGCTTGTTTGAAGTTTCAAAGCATGCAAGTATGGTCATGTTTCGTTCATACATGTATATGTTTGTAGTAAAAGATAAAGGAAGACCTGGAACATTGTATGGTTAGGACTTGCTAGTTCTTATAGGGTAGGTGATCAACCATTTTGTTTGTTTTTTGCTTGAACTGGATATATAAACACAAATGCTTAGTATATCGTTCTCTACATTTTTATAACAATTATGTTGATATAATTGAAAGATAAAAATACATCAAAATATCTGTAGCAGTTAATTCTGAAGGAGGGCCTTATAGGTAAATTCCGCTCACTCTTCATTTAAAGTTCCCTGCAACTTTCTCCATTATTATAATTCTTTTCTGGCAGACAAAAGATCGTTGACATACAAGAAGGATGTATATCTGAAGGATTCCTTAATCAGTAAATTCCATTCTTCCTGTAATGAGGTGCAGAGATTATTATTCCATTCTTCCTGCAATGTAGGTGTCCCTACATGAAGCATTTCTATTGCGCACTATATACAAGCTGAGTGTATAGATGCGCTCAGTGTGTAATTTATGTGGGAGTTACATTGGCTACACTTCTTACCAAGGTATAAGTGATTGACACGTGACTTAGGAGCAGCTGCCAATGAAGAAGGAGAAACAGAATCAAGAAGATAGTACAGGAGTGGGAAGGATGGGGTGGTAAACCCTACCAGAGTCAAGGAGAAATTGGAGCCCCCAAGATAAAGCGTATGTGCTAAATGGGGACTCGCAAGCCCAGCGCTCCCTCTCATGAGGGCAGGGCCTTCTGTACCACCATGGGGCTATTGGCTCTATCCTCAAATTGCTACTTTGTAGTGAAGAAGGAAACAGAGACCTGGTTCCTTGGTCTCTCAGGACTAGGACAAGGATGGGTGATTGCCATCAGAGTTCTGCACACTGCTTAGCCTTCCTGGGGCCGGCGGCATCTCACCAGGATCTAACTGGTTCTCTGAATCTTCTGGAATTAATGCCGGCTGTGCCCCTACAAATACAATGCTTGACTTTTAATTAACGGAAGCGATACATTTCTTTAATACCCACAGAGGTATGGGGTTGATTTATGCCCTTTCTAGACACATAGGGACAGCTTAATTTGATGAAGCTGCAGTGGGAGGGGCAGGGGGGTCTTGGTGAGGCCCATCTGGTCCCTCTCCTTTACAGCATGGATCACTTCCCACTCCAGACAGGGATGCTAACTGTGAGTACTATTCCAAACACCATAGGATGTGGCATAATTACACTGTGTCATAAAAGAACTCCAAACTAGGTTCTGTCTTAAATTTGATAGAACATAATGGAGAAATCTGTGACAGATGACAACATTCTTTTTTCAATTAATGGGATACTTACTTGAGTCATCCTCAGAACCATTAGGCACCGATTAGAAAGATTTATGACTCCAAAATGACCTAAAACAAACATTCTCCAACTAGAAAGTGCAGCAAAATGATCTCCTTTGAGCATTTGGGAGGTCACTCATTTAAATGGAATGTGCACAGGCAAAAGAATTATCTAGCATACTTTCCATCCAAAGTCAAACTGCTTCAATGCAAATCTCATTAGGCCTTTGTATGTGGTGTTTTATTCCTTCCTTCCTTATGCACTCATTCATTCATTAAATCCGTCCAAGAGATAAGAATGAGACATTGTTGGGATCAAGGTGTAGGTTTGACTGTGTTAAACGTCAGTGGTAAATCAGAAAGGGACATTTCTCCCAAGAGGACTCTGCATACTGGCAGGAGTCTAGATATGAAGCTAGCAATGACTGTGGATGAACCCTTAACCTCTCTGTGCCCTAGAGTCCTAAAAATAGGAATAAGTAATTCCTGCTGTCCTAGCCTCATGGCGTTGCTTCGAGTAAATGATGCTCACTGACCATAGAGAGCTACATAAACGGAAAAGACTATCGACATTCAGACACTTATGTCTGAGAGGGGAGATTTAAAGCAGGCAGAAATGCCTATTGTACAGGCAAAGAGCCAAGCTTATTTTGATAAAAGATTGCACATTTATTTATTGACTTCAAATGTCTATTGAGTCCTAATAAGGTCCAGATGATGTGCTCAAATGAAGTGCCCAAATACAGTTGTTCAGAAGACATACAAGCTGTTCTTTAAATGCCTATAGCATTGTTGCTATTACCAGTGTGGATCCCATTCTTGCCAGCTATTATCACCTTCATTGTGCATGTTTTGGTATCATTTCACTACAAGGATCTGCCATCACTCTAGGAAAAATCTCCCACAATCTCCTTGTATCCTCCTTCCTCCTGCTCTCAGTTGAAAAAGAGAACTGGAGGAAACAGCCTTTGGAGGCACACAGGCCTGCTTGGACCCTCCCTGTCCAAGCTGGGTGAGCTGAACAAGTTTCTTGACATCTCTGAGGGTTGATAGCCCCCGGCTTTGTCTAGTACAGGAAACTACACAGACCTTTCATGTCCTTGCGGGATGAATGTGTCTTAGATAAAGCCTCTGGCATATTAAACAATCTCTGGCAATTGTAGCCATTATTATCACAACAAAGACCAGCTTAATTCATCTGTCTCATTTCCTCCATTCATGGAATGGGTTGAGTTTTGAGAAAGAGTTTGATTCAATGAAATCATATTTCTTTTTTCGGTTACTGATTTGGGAGAAGAAAAATGAACATGGTTTAGATGTTCCAGCAGCCTTCAAGATGCAGGCAAGAAAAACAGACCGTTCTGGGCAGAGCATTGGCTTCTGCCCTTTCTTGGTCCTTAGACTCTGAGCTAGACCCCTCCAATCTCCAGGACCCTTCTGTAGGTGTTAGCATGCTTTAACACTTCTCCCATCAACTTTGAGGATGTCACTCTTTTGGTCTGATCCCTCTGGATTTAATAATTCAGTTTCCAATTGTGACAGAAAGCAAAAAAAACTTAGCTAACTCAAGACCTTCTCTCTGGACAGTTAAGTATTTACCCAACTTATAATATTAGAAGTACCTATTTGTGTTACTTTCTGCTTACAATATAAAGGTGCTTCCCAGAGACAAACTTAAGTCACTAGAATCAGCAGTGTAAGAACTATGAGTCTGGGGTGGAGGAAGCTGCAGGACAGATCCCAGTGTGGGATCATTCCGATCCTTTGTGGTGAGCTTCGAGTTCCTGCTCAGTACTGCACTTCTCCGCAGAACCGCCTGCGGCCTACAGCAGCATCTCAGAGTCCTGGAGAGGACAATGCTCATATAGTAATACAAATCATCACAGGCCTCACAGAACAGCATGTAGAGAGGCACTAAGGACTTGGGGCATCCTTTGGGGTGGGGGGCATTTGTTACTTGTTCACTCAGTCTTCTCTCCTCCCATCACCAGGTTTCAAACAGCACATATCTGCAGTTTCCCTCGAGCTCTCCTTCCACTCCCGGTTCATCAGAGTCTTTAATTAATTCTGGGAACATTTGTTAGGTTTTTGCTCACTTACAGAATACCATGCTAGCAACGGGAACTGGAAATTGCCGCTCCTTCATATGGTGGAATTCAGTGCTCCGCAGCCTTTGCACTGGCTCTGCTTGTGCCTACCACGAGTGCATAGCCACACAATGGCTCCTGCTGTCCTGTTTGGAGGGAGGAGCCGACCCACATAAACGACCCAACCTGATGGGGACTCTTTTTTGTGTGTTTCTGTTACTGTGCTCTGATGAGTGGGCGTGTGAAGCATTTCACAACTTCCCCACATATGGGTACCAGCCGCTCATTTTTACAGGAAAAGCATTTCAAATTACTCACTTTCCATCACTGTGAAGGTTACTGGAGTAGGCCATCACACATAAAATCTCAGGCCAAGGACTCAGAGTAAGGAAACTGGCTGAAGGAGACCATTGCTAAGGTTACGTGCAACTACGCTTGGCTAGAAACAAGGGCTAGCATCCGGTCTAACAGAGGCTTGATTCACATTAAGCGGCCTGCTGAGGGCGAGGATGGAGGGGAAGGCAGAGCAACAGCAGGGGCGGGGTTTGCACCAACTGTGTTTGCCTGCTGCCATTGGCCATGCCAGCCCTTGTGGCCCAGTTTCCTCAGGTCACTTTCATGAGCCTCAACGCATGGACTCTAATGCTCTTCGGCCAGACTTTCCTCAAATGTGCAACCTTCTCTCTTCCTTCACCTCCCACCAATGGAAACAGGTCCTCTCGTAAATTATAATCTCCACTCTTCCCTTCCTATGTTGTTTTCTCCTCAACAAATTCATCCTTGACAGTGAATCCTGGCTCTGGACAGCCCATTCATTCATCCATTCACCAAAGAGAGTTATTGATTGCTCCATACAATCAGCTTTATAACATGCTCTGGCCACACAGACAGTTTTTGCCTGTGTGGAACTCAGTGACCAGTGGAGAAAGACAGATAAAGCAAATAGATTATAATTAATTCCATTCTGTACAATAGCTGCCCACTAAATTCCAAACTATTCCAAAAATCCTTCTGAATACAAAGGACAACCTTTGGTGGATTTCAGGCAAGAGGAAAACTATGTGGAAGATGTATTTAAAATGCACTTCAAGCTACGAGTATTAGCCAGCACCATGAGATGAACAAGTTGACCAGGTCAGGCCAAAGCCATTGTTATTATTTTGGTACCTTTACTCCCTGAGGCAAAGGGAAAGACAGCAGGAAAATGAATTTAACCTGAGGTTCCAGACAACTGCTGTCAGTGGACGAATAGTGTTCTCCAAAGACTGTGTTTCCCTGTGGCTGTAAGAACCCTGGCTGGCTGTGACAGGAGTTAGTTCCCCTGCCTTGTTTATACTCTTCACTTTGTCTGTGCTATCTGAGAAGGAGCCATTCTCTCAGAATCTCAGCTGTGTCTGGGGGGTGCACAGCAGGGAACGAGCATATAGGTAGGTAGCTGCTCTTCCATCTACCAGGTAAGCTGTACACGCTCTGTATCAACACCTTTTCATGACTTCCTGTGGAAATCAAGGGGAGGGCTGCCCTCAGGGGTTCCAGACAGACAGACAGGTAAAAGATGAGAGTCGGACCAATCTCTTTGCAATCGAGATTCAGGAGCACAGGTTCAATTACTATTCTTTCCTCAGCAGGAAACAAATCACAGCAAGGAACGAGGACCCTAACTGACAAGCGTAAGAACATTTCACTTGGAATTGTGGAGACACTTGAATACAGCTTTGCACTAGAGGCTTTCTCCATGGCTGCTACTCATGTTTTCTTGCATTTCTGAAAATGCCCAGAAAATGGGTTCCCAGAAGCCCCACCCATTCACTTCGACATACTGCAGTGGAGGATTTTATTTGTTTACTACTTTTGTTTAGTGGGGGAATAAGGTTAGATATTTTCAGTATCCTCCTTTGTCACACTGGATCATTAAAGAAAATGCAATCAGAATGAAATAAGAAGATGCAATCAGAATGTTTGTGAAAGGGGTTTCCGTATGGTGGAGGGTGGCGCAGAAGGAGACTTCAAACTCTGATGCTCTGATTCAGGGCTGACAACTCCATCAGGACAGCAGAAAAGGAGCCCTGAGTGCGAGGAGCTTAGGCTCAGGCCAGACTCTGAATCTCAGCCAAGCCAGCTGGGAGCCCCAGAGCAAAGGTTTCCCAGCAGACGGTGCCAAGTTGGGCAGGCATGGCTCTGCTCTAGTGCCTTAACATGCTTGGCCACCAAGTAGAATCAACCTACAGAGTCACCTCCTGTGTGGAGCTTCTGCATGAATGCCAAATCCCATCCAGATGTGCAGAGTTGGAGGGCCCAGATCTGCTGTCCTCGGAGCAGGCTTTCTTGAGAGGTCTGTGTAGAACACATCTATAGCTGTGATGCTTTAAATAAGAACATCCCCCATAGGTGTGTGTATTTGAATGTGGAGTCATCAGGAAATGGAACTGTTTGAGAGGACTAGGAGGCATGGCCTGTTAGAGAAAGTGTGTTATTGGGCATGGAATTTGAGGTTTCAAAAAACTCTTGCAAGGCCCAGCACTGTCCACAGTCCCCATCTCTGCCTCTGGATCCGAATGTAAAGCGCTCAGGGTGCCTGAGTGATGGCATGTTGATAATGGACTAAGCTTTTGCGAGCAAGACCCCAATTAAATGCGTTATAGTAAGAGTTGGTCATGGTGTTTCCTCAAAGTGATAGAATAGTGACTGAGACAATGTCTACCTCTTCCACTTCCAATGCCACCAAGATCCCTTTCCCCACATGTGTTCTTCAAATAGCACCCGTCCAGGCCCTGTGGGCTTCTCTTCCTGGAAGAAGCTGAGAGGTGAGGTGGTGAACCCAGGTACATGTCTGCAGTTGGTCATTGTCTTCACCGAATTTCCTCCTTCTCGGTGTCACCTCAATGAATCACGGCGGCTGCCCAGTGGTTTGACTCTGCACTCTGATTCCTAAGTGGTCTGAGTCCCCTTTAGTTCCTGGATGGATCAAATCTAGTCAGATTCTGTTATAGCACTGGGTGGGATAGTTAACACAGCCCTGAGGCAAAACCAAATAAATGCTGTTACCTAGGCCCTGTACACACAAACTGTCTCAGAGGCTACTTTTTAAGTAGAATAGAAAAGAAGCCCAAATCAGTAGTCACATAATGTATCCCTGAAACCTGACTGAACGTTATGGTGAGATTCTGTGTCCAAAGCCCCCTTTGGCTTGTCGTGGTTTGTAGACATCCTCCCTAGTCCATCTTGTGTCTTCAGAGGGCAGACTACTGACTCAGATGGAGACAATGTGAGAGCACTCCTACTCTTGCATATTTTAGGTCTTCTTCAGGGGCCCCTCTCTCCACCAGTCAGACTTCTCCCACCTCTCATCCCCTGAAAAAACAACTTTGCATGCAATACTGTTAATAGTCACAATATTTTCTGGGAGGTCACCTTCAGAGGCATCTATGTGGCCTTTTTCATTATAATAATTCTTACTCACAGGCCAGGCAACCAACAGGGCCCCTCCAATGCCAAGCATGGGTCCCTGGGATCAGTGAATGGTCATGCAGAACTGTAAGATCCCCATTAATTGGGTGTCCTGGGCAAATACTGTATACAGTGTCAACTCAAATCCTATACTTCATGAAATGCCTCATTATTGCTTATTCCCAGTGTAACAAGTCACCCAAGTAAATGGTCAGAGGTCCCTGAGGAAGGATTAGTCTCTTTTTCATAGAGAACTGGTCATCTCTTCCATCAGATTACAAAATATGCTCACATGAACATGACCTTCAGTTCCAATGGCTTCCTTCAGCCTGTTTCTCTATTCTTACCTTCTTCTGATTGCAGGAAAGCATTCCCTCTGCTCCCCATCTGCTGGACCACAGCTGTAATTCTCTATGCTTAAGCATCTATGGCTGTCCTGCCTCTGACAGTGCCAGTCACCACGGTCACTGTGACTGTCATGGTCACTGTGACCACCTGGCCTTGATGACTACAGAGACCCATTTCCCCCCTTGCTGTTCTAAGCTGTCCCTGCCACCATAGTTGTTCTTTCTCAGTGGCTCTGATGAGTGCTGTTTCTTCTGGGCTCTCTTTGCAATGTGCTCTTCAGCTGGGTCTTCTGGCCTCGCATACAACCTTGGCTACAGCTTTGTCTTCTCTTTTCTCTTTCTTGTCACCAGCAGGCAGCTCAGGTGAGTCCCTTTTCCCATTATTAACCATCACTTTCTTTAGTCTTAGTCATAAAGTTCCCTCTGTACTCTGAGGTTCTTGCCCATGTCCCAAGGAAGAGCACAAAGTCAGTGAATTAGACACAGCTATTTCTTGCCATCTTGGGTCTCATGATCTCACTTTTGCAAAGGGGAAACAAGAAACCTAGCAACCTCACAAATGGTTGGCAGCCCGTAGGATGTCTGCAGTTTGCTGCTTAGGTTTAAGCCTGTTTTAACAGGTGGTTCATGCCTTCCTGCATCTCTTAAAGCTTGCCAGATGTACTTTCTAAATGATACCTTCATAGTTGGCATTAGAACCAATCTTTGAATATTAAGACCATGGGTTCTGAGGCAGCCTCATTGCTGTCTCCCCTCAAGCATTTTCCCAGACCAAGCAAGGGCTTCCAGAATCCTATGCAAGGCATGTAATCAAATGAATCCTGATTTGCACAGAAATGAAATATGGCCCTCAGGGATTTTCTACCAGGGCTGTTTTTCAATTCAGTTAGCACATCTTGGCCCATGGGGAATCCCAAATATCAACACATCACTTCCTAAACAGGTGGGCTGGCCTGTCTCCATAAGCTAAGAATTCCTACAAGGTTGGCAAGATGATCAGTAGGGAGCAGGGAGGAAGGATGACATTCTGAGCCACATTCTAAGTCAGGGGAAACTTGTGCTGACAATGTTTTACTGGAGCACACAGAAATTCTATTTACACACCTGATGTATAGTCTAGGAGTAACCTTCCCAAGGCCTGGGGTGTTTTTCTGTTTGTGCAAATTATGTCCTTGGAACAGTTCTTGATCTATAGCAGAGACTATATTTTTTTTTGGTTTCTTTTTATTTTAAGAATTAAGTAATAATTTGTATGTACTAAAATGCACAGCTCTCATATGCATGATGAATTTTGGCCAAATGTATATATGCATCTAATCTAAATGCAAATCAAGGATGAGATTATTTCCATCATCTCCCATGCTTCCTAAGGTCACAGCTGATCTTACTCTTTCAGTTGTAGCTGCAACTAAGATTTTTACCACTGTGGATTAGTGTGGAGTTTATACACACTATGTCATGCAATATGTATGTACACTTTTATTTGTGATTTTTGTTCAACTTGATGTTTATGATCTTCATCTGTTTTGCTGTGGGTTTCAAGGATTCATTTCTTTTCATGATAAGTAGGTTACATTTGCAAGTGTATGACAACTTTTACATTCTGTTGGTAGATACTAATTTAGTGGTTTTATTGATCCTGATTAAAACAGTCAGGAATGTTCTTGAATAAGCGCTTCTGTAGGCAAATGTTTTCCTTTCTCTGGATAAAGAGGTGGGGATGGATTTGCTGGTTGTAGGATGAACTTCATGGCTAAGAGAAAGTAATGGTTAACAATGGGGAAAGCCCACCTGTTTAGGTTGTTGATATTTGGGATTCCCCATGGGCCAAGATGTACTAACTGAACTGAAAAACAGCCCTGGTAGAAAATCCCTGAGGGCCATATTTCATTTCTGTGCAAAGCAGGATTCTTCTGAATGGTGTAGGATAGTTACACATTTAATTTGATGAGAAAAAGACAAGTGTTCTTTAAAATAGGGATTACCATACTGATAGTTATTATCAATAATTTTTATGGTGTTAGTCTTTATAATTTTAACCCTTCTGGTAGGTGTACAATATATCCAGTGTGGTTTTAATTAGTATTTCTGAGATATCAGTGATATTGAAATTATCATGTGCATGCATAGATTTTATGTATCTTTTGTCTGCTCAGTTCTGGCCAATTTTTATATTGTTTGTATTTTAATTATTTTCCTATTTTTTATTTAATAAAATTCGAGAACTTCATACATGATCAGTGCCTCTACATTGCTCCCCCTCCCCCTCTACCCTCTCCTACTCTTTCCATTTTCCTCCACATTTATGCTCTTCTAAAAATTACAGCTTCATGCACAGTTTTACACATATACATGTATATATAACCTGCTGAGTCCATTTAGCTTTGCTCATATGTACATCTGTCCAGAGCTGACCACTTGGAGTTGGACATCCTCTGTGGAAATATATACTGGTAGGAGACTGAATTTCCCTCTCCCAGCAAACACTGGCCACCGGTAGCTCTCCATTTAGGGGTGGGGTCACGTGGAACTCCCCTGTCCAAGTTAGTATGTCGACTGTATTGTTTTTGTGCTGGTGTTGTTCAGGCAGCCATATGGGTGTTAGCTCATGGATGCACCTTCCTTGTCATCTATAGAAGACACCATTTTCCAGGAGAGGTCCTGGTCTTTTGGATCTTACAAGCTTTCTGCCCCATCTTCTATGATTTTCCCTCAGCCTCAGGTGTAGGAGTCATATGGCAAATGTATCTATTTTAATTATTGATACTAATGAGCTCTTTAAATATTTATTTTCAGAAAGCATCAAAATATAATGCGTCAAACGTGGACAAAGTAACAAGTTTTCGATGTTGATGTCCACCTATAAATTAATTTTAAATAGTTAATGCTTATGCAACCTTTTGGAATAAAATAAAAATCTCTTTGATTACACAAATGATTCCCTATAATCTTTTGATGTCAGATTTAATCTTAGGTCTATAGTCTCTGCCAAGTCAATTCTTCTGAACGGTGGGAGGTAGGAGCTATGGTGCATTTTTGCCGGACAGTTGATTGGTTATTTCAGCACCGTTTGTGATGTGAACAAGCCCCCCCCCCCCCGCCCCATTGAATTATTGTGGTCCTTTACAGAAGACAAAGTGACTGTATAGATATAGATCCGCATCTGGACACTTCCCTCCATGCTCGATCTATCCTTATTAAAGACCAACTGTCATAATAGTTTTAACATTGTTGCTTAACGTATGGAGCCTCTTCATCTAGGAGTAAAACGCATCTTCCCAGGCCCCAGTCCCCTTCCTTTTAGTGTTAGAGCTAAAACAGAGGCCTGACCGTCCCCAAAAGTTATTCCTTAGCATTTCATGCTTTGTAATAGACTGTAAATGTAAACTTTCATATTTCACTATTTATTCCTAATATAATTCCCATCGATTTTTTTAATATCCTGATTTTGTATACTGTCTTGTTAAATTCATTCTTAGTTTTAATAGTTTGGGATAGATATCTTCAAAGTTAGATTTGAAATGCATACAGCTATTTCATCCTGAAGGTAAATATTATTTCTTTACTAATCCTCCCATCTTTCGTTTCTTTATTCATTTTTTTTTACAATGGCTCAGATCTCTAGTACAATGTTGACTATACGGCAGTATTCTTGAAAAGACATTCTGACCCTCTTGCTGGTCTTAGGCAGGAAGCAGTCGATATCTTGCTGTTATTGTTGCCAGGTGTCTTAGTTAAGGTTTCATTGCTGTGAAGAGACATCTTGACTCAGACAACTCTTATAAAGGAAAACATTTCATTGGGGCTGGCTTACAGTTCAGAGGTTCAGTCCATTATCATCAGGGCAGGAAACATGGCAGGATGCAGTTAGACATGGTGTTGGAGGAGCTGAGAGTTCTACATCTTGATCTATAGGCAGCAGAAGGAGACCATGTGCCACATTGGGCATAACTTGAGCATAGGAGACTTCAAAGCCCACCCCCACGGTGACACACTTCCTCCAACAAGGCCACACCTCCTAATAGTGCCACTCCCTGTGCGTCATGCCTTCAAACAGATGAGTCTCTTTGGGGGCCATTCCTATTCAAACCACCACATCAGGTTAGCTATAGACATCCTGCAGATGGCTTTTATCAGGATGAAAAAAATTTCCTTCTCTGCCCTGGTTTTATCGTGAGTAAATGTTGAAGTCTGGTGAAAAAAACATTTTCGATCTGTTGAGCTAATCAGTGTGTGTGTGTGTGTGTGTGTGTGTGTGTGTGTGTGTGTGTGTACTCAGTGTGCTGGCTTTCTTTTATTGATTTCTTAATATTAAATCAACCTTGCCTCCCTGGACCAGTCCACTCAATCTTGCTGTACCATCCTCTGTGTACACTGCTTCTCTTATTGCAATGTTGAGACAGATGTCTGTGTTTAGGACGATGAGCTGTAATTTTTTTCTTTAGTGTCCTCATCAGCTTTGGTGTGGCATTATGAAATATTTCTTTCTTATCCCTATTCTGACAGTTAATGTAAGGTTGATATTATTTCTTGGTTAAATATTGAATAGATGTCACCAAGGAAACAAGGCCTACTAGGTTTACTTTATGTGAAGATTATAATAAATTAAATCTCTTTAATAGATAGGTAGATGACATATTTTGTACTTCTTGCATTACGTTTGCCATATACTTAAATAAATTTGTCTATTTCATCCAGATTACTGATATTTTGTTGACATTAAATTTTATTTATAACTTTTATTATCCTTTGGATGTCTATAGGAATTGAAGATTTCCTAATATTAAACCAGCATTGGCTCCCTGGACCAGTCTGCTGAAACTGTAAATATTTACATCATTTCCTTCTTCCCTTCTTTTTTCCAAACACTTCCAATCTTTCAAATTGATAAACTTTTTCTTTAATTGTTATACACATACATGTATGTATGTGTATACGTGTATATATATACACCTAAATATATAAATAGAACCTGCTCAATCTGTATAATGTTATTTGTATGTTTTCAGAGATGACCACTTGGTATTAGACAACCAGTTGGTGTGCTCTTCCCTGGGGAAGACTATTTCTCTCAGCCTCAGCATCCCTTAGGTTCCTATAGTTCTTTGTCTACAGTTGAGGCCTCATATAAACTTTTCCTCTTCCACATTAGCATGTGTCCTCAGCCAGGTCACATCTAAGTAGTCATGACTGTGAGGCTTCATGGATATAGCTTCTGGTGTTTCTAGGAGACAAAATCTCACAGCAAACTCCTGTTCCTTTGGCTCTTCTGATCTCTCCACCCGCTCTTCCATGGGGATCACCGAACCTTAGGTATGGGAGTTGTGCTGTAGATGTAGCACCTGGGCACAGCAACTCTGCGTTTTGATTGGTTGTGGTTTTCTGTAGTGGTCTCCATCTATTGCAGAGATAAGTTTTCTTGATGAGGGGTTCGACCATGGAAAAGGTTGTCTGTCTTTTTGATACGTCTTTCTTGATTTTTTTTTTGTCTATCTTTTGATCTATGGGCAGTTTAGAAGATGTGTTACTAAATTTTCAAATAATTAAGGATTTCTGTGGATACATTTTTGTTGTTGATGTTTAACTTCAGTGTTATAGCGAGACCATTTAGAGTGAAGTGTGTTTTGTAGTGCATTGTTCCATGGACATCTGAGAAGAAGGTGAACTTTGTGTATGTTGGTTTTCCTGTAGAAACCGGGTCAAGTTGGTGGACTGGGCTATTCAGATCTTTTGTACCTGAGGGCAGCAAACTTTTCCCAGAACACACTGGAAAGCAATCACTCTCAGCTCATGGGTCATCCACTCTGTAGCAGCAGACCTCAGCTCCCTTCTGCAGTGAAAACCAGGCATGTCCAAACACAAACACACAGATGCCAGAAGAGCTCCAGTGGGTGCACTTTGCAAACTTGGGTGCATGCTGTTCTGGGATTTCGGTCTATTTGTCACTTCACTGAGAGAGGAAGTGTTAAAACTCCTATCCAAGATTTTGGGGTGCCTGGCTTTTAATTTGGTCATGTCAGTTTTGGGGGGGTTGCTTCTACCTTCTTAATGAACTAGCTGTTTTTATCATTATGAAACATCCTTGTTATTTCCTCCCTGCTTTTGACCTGAAATTTATTTTGTCTGGTACTAATAAAGCTACGGCAGCTTTCTCATAGCTAGCCTTCATATGGTATTGTACTTCTATTCTTTGGCTTCAACCCCAGGCCCCCACTATATTTAAAGCATACATCTCATAAACAACATATGCCTGCCTGTTTTCCTTTTATTCAATCTGACAGATTTTGTATTATAATTGGAATATTTAATCCATTTATATTCTATCAATATGGTTGGGCTTAATTTTACCATCTTGCTACTTTTCTATTTCTTTCATTTTTCTTTCCCTGACTTCTCTTAGATTCATAACTTTAAAAATGTTTTCTTACACCTTACCAATTGGACTTTGGGGGGAAAAAAAGAGAAAAAGGCTGGTGAGATGGCTCAGTGGACAAAGTTTGCTGCTCAAACTGATGGATTGAATTCAACCCCCAGTTCCCACACAGTGGAAGAGAAGAACCAGATCCTGAAAGTTGTCCTCTGATCTCCATGTGTGTGCTCACGTGCATACGCAGCAACCAGACAATCAGCCAACCAGGAGTCTATGGGGGTGACCCTAGCTGAGAATCGTAGCAGCAGGGGTTAAGGAATCTGAGGTGGCCACCTCTGGTAGCCAGGTGGAGGGAGGGGACACTAACCCACTCATAAAACCTTAGCCTCAACATTTGTCTTGCCTACAAGAAGTGTAGGGGTAAAGATGGAGTGGAGATTGAGGGAATGGTCAATCAATGACTGGCCCAGCTTGAGGTCCACCCAGCAAAAGAGAACCAAGCCCTGACACTATTTAATGATACCCTGCTATGCTTGCAGACAGGAGCCTAGCATAACTGTCTTCTGAGAGGCTTCATTCAGCAGCTGGTAGAAACAGATGCAGAGACCCACAGCCAGACAATAGGGGGAGCTTAGAGAGTTCTGGGGAAGAGTGGGAGGAAGGACAGAAGGAGCTGGAGGGGTCAAGGGCACCACAGGGTAGAGTCAACTAACCTGGATCCATAGGGTCCCACAGAGACTAAACTATCAACCAAAGGGTGCATGGACTGGACCTAGACCCCCTACACATATGTAGCAGATATGCAGCTTGGTCATCACGTGGATCCACTAACAATGGGCGTAGGGACTGTGTCTGAGTCTGTTGCCTACCACTGGACACCTTTTCCCTAGCTGAGTTGCCTTGTCAGGCCCCAGTGAGAGAGAATGTTTGGACTTGAGTTGCTTGGGTGGGTTGATACCCCTTGGAGACCTCCCCTTCTCAGAAGAAAAGGAGAGGAGAGGTGTGGGGGCAAGACTGGAAGGAGGGGGGCCTGAGATCAGGCTGTAAAGAGATTAAAGTAATAAGAAAAAATAAAAGGGAAATAAGCACATCACACATGAAAAAAAAGGTAAATGTCGTTGTTCAACATTGTTAGTGGTTACTGTAGGGAACACATCGTTAACTCAGCTTATCCTGAATTAATGTTCTTTCACTTCTTATTATAATGAAACTACTTATAAGAGTGCCCGCTTGAGTTCTTTGAAAAACTGAGAGCACAAAGGAAGTAGATGAGCATGTATGGCTGCTGAGGCACTTTCTATGTGCCGTGACAGAAGCACTCCCCCACATAACAAACAAACAAACAAACAAACAAACAAACACACTTTTAGAAAGATGGGCAGAGAATCTGGGAGCATCTATGAAGGAAAAAAAGGCTGAGAGAACAGAAGTGGAGGCACCCTCAGGTTGCCACAGGAGGGAGGCAGGAAAAGCTGGTCCATGGCTTCTTGGCTCACAGCAGAGCTCTAAGGAAGGCGTGGTTAAGCTGGAGGAGTCGGTGGACAAAGGTTGCCCACTGGACGTGTTTGACATCTGGCCAAAATGGACTCAGCTGATGGCTGAGCAGTCGGGGGTGCTCTAACTAGACAGGGTGCAATGAGGAGTATAGGGAGACAGTGAATAGAAGTTGTCAATCAACTGCTTCCCACACGAGGCTCTTTTACAAGGAGAGCTGAAGAGTGCACCTCCATGGCCGCCATACAACAGCCATTAGGCTGAACAGAGGCGGTTTTCTGTTTATGTTCCAGAAGCAGCTGTGGGCCTCTTTCTCTCAGAGGAGACAGAAGGTAGAGCTTAATGGGAGAAATGACAGCCAGTTGCTGTAGGTGCTAACAGACTGTGTGAGGTAGACACATCCTATCCATCCTTCTCTCATAGGTTTTCCTTATCCTCAGCTAACCTTTTCACAGGAGATGGTTAATTTGCCGCTTGAGGTGGCTAAACCATCACTGAGGAGTTTGAGAGCGTTCAAGCTAAGTTTACTGTATATGTCCATTGGTGGTGAAAATTGAATTCCCAAAGGTGCCAACTGGGTCAGCTGGCTTCCATGAGGACGCTCTCCTTATGCTTGATGATGTGAGAACCAGTACTTTTTTTTAATCAGTTGCTTCTTCAAGATAATGACTCCTTCTTTTCCTGCTGTTCTATGGCCACCAGGTGACCAATATGCACTGGCAACTTACGGCAGACAGGGCATTCGCTCTGCGTCTCACAGGACAGCACTGTGCTCACGGTAGCACTGTTGTGGGATGTAAGACAACAGGCTCATCCACAGGTCCTGGATGACGCAGCAAATGGAGCCGCCTTTCCTTTCCTCTTCCAGACTCAGTTAATCTCCCATATGGTCCTGTCTAGGTCTCTTATAAGTGTAGACACCACTGTCTAAGGAAGAGTACCCAAAGGGTATAGCCTTGTACAACCTTGACCCTAATCTAACCCAGATCTCATGTCATTAGGTCTTTCCCCTGCTCTGAGAGAGTACCACTGTATGGCTGGATGCGTTATGCCACCCAAGGTTGCGATGATACAATCCCTTCCTGGGGAGCGGGTTCCCTAACAGCTGTGCTCTGTGGGTCGCTAAAATTCTATTCAAGCATTCCACAACCATGAAGTCGTTCCTCTGAATCATAGGGCTGTCTGAAGCTAGGCATTCAGGAGAGGTAAGTCCATAAAAGAACAGACATCTTATGAGGAAATTGACTGTCCCTTTCAAGATAGAAGAATTTTATTAAACCTTCCATGAAGTGACTAGTTGGGATCTTTTATTAATACTAGTGTTAAGGTTTATAATCATCGCTGGCTGATGTTGCCTTATGCATTGGGAAGCAACAGAAGTATTTAGACTGGTCTAGGCCAATAGGTGTCCATGCTGTGATTTTAGCAGTGATGCCAACAGCCATTCCTGTATCCTACAAGGCCACTGCATGCTGTACACTTCCCAATGTGATATATGACATTGACAGTGGATGCCATGATCAAGGGCCTGTTTCCACCAATTGTTTGCTATGAAATGGGTTCCAAGAACATATGCTTCCATCTCGTCACCATGGCAACTGTGTCGATGCACGCAGGCTTCCATTTTAAGGATGATAGTGATGGCTAATGGCAACTAATGGAATAGTGATTCTATTTACACTGGTATTGTTGAATGCTTTCTGGTGGGTGTTAAAACACAATTCAAATTCTTCACATACTGTTCCTACTACCATATATCCACACACAAGTCTCAACGCTACCCAGTCTTGTCTCTGGCTTTATACTCGTAGATGATTTTTTATCTTATATATCACTGTATAATATACAGCTTATGCAACATACAGGAGCATAAGATTATCTGTATGTATTCTGATGTTAGGTTTTTCCATTTAAAGTAAGTGTAAGGTTGCCCCTTACAGCTCCACCTGCTGAGGCAGGATTTTTTCTGCCTTGAGGTCAGCCCTGCGGGTTGATGTACGATATCCCTGTTTCCAGCTAGTTCTTTTATACTCACGTGAGCTCCTCCCTGTAGCCAGGTATGGAAGGTGGGTGTGGTACAACCCTATGGGAGGATTTGAATCAACTTGTGCGCTCTAGCTCTACATAGGTAGGGATCTGCACCACGTCCATCTTAGACTCCTCCTGGGCCCTGTCCAACTCTATGCTTGACATAATGGATCTTTGTAGCTGCAGAAACTCACTGAGTTCTCAAACAAGCCAAGGGACAAATGAATGGCAGATAGACAAACAAAACTTCCAAACAAATCACTCTTTGCCAGATTGTGTACAAGCTCAGGCGTGAGCTGCCTTTCAAAAGGAATAGGACTCTTGGCCATGGTCATGGCTTGGGGACAGAAACCCAGAGGCCTGGGCTGTAGCTGTCCCATAGGGAAGTGCATTCGCTCTTGCCACTGATCACTTCTTCACTAGATCTTCCAAAAGATGCCTTGCAGTAAGGAAGGCAAGAGGCTTTCCACAACATACTTCCACAAACCTCTCCAGCCCTCCAGGTTTCCTCACTTCACAGACACACACACCCTGAGGTCCCCTGTACACATGTCAGCATGTATTAGTAGTGGACAGGGATGCGCAAGGAGTTCATTATTTCAGCGCTTCTGTTTCCTTGCTTCCAAAAATCTCCACCATGTATTTTCTTCTTCCTCAGTTTTTAAAACTATTGAAAACATTTTTTTTCCAACCAGTTTTAAACAAAACCTGTCACTTCTTGCCAGCAAACCTGGGTATTCCTATAGAGCCATGGAAGGCAGGAAAACTGCAAATGAAAAGGCTGTGTATCCAGTACTCCCTGAAGAAAATTACCCATTCCTAGGCTCTCAACACTAGATACGTTCCCTGTTATGACCTTTCTGTATGGTTCTCAGGGGGGTTCTTGCATGGATCTATCACCAGGAAGTGTTTTCTCCACCCTGGAGTTGCTAGACAAACTCTCAAAGCCTTCTTCATGCTATGTGCACAAGTATAAGGTATTTTAACCCTTATTCATGATTTTTGACACAATTACCTTTTAAAGGTTTCATATCTTGGTATCATAAGAGTGGGGTTAGGAGGTCAATATTCAAGCAGGGGGAGCACAAACATTCTATCCATATTTCCTACCACTTAGGCATGCAGTCCAGTAGGCCCTATGATTTTAGAGATGTCAGTTGTAGGCAAAGATACAGAATTAATATATCTGATATATCAGAACACACTCTCCTCATTAGTTATTGACTGACCGCTACACAATTCATGGTATGTGGTTTTGAACAATGATAGTGGACAGAGATATATACAATTTCACACTCTAATGTAGGCAGATTGTTTCAGCTTTAGTGTAGACAGAAAGGTCAATAAAACAGCTAGCCACACCCCTCAAAAATCACCAATAAAACAAAATACACAGTTGCTACTATGTATTAGAATACTGTCTAGATTTAATCTGAAATCCCTAGATAAACAAAGAAATGGGAAAGTATGATCAACATTTAGGGGAAAAAATGAAGTCAATAAGAACTTAATCAAAGTGAGTACACTTTGATTAAATTGAGCAATTTCACAATAGCAGTGCCTTTTTATGGTTATTCAAGACAGGGTTTCTCTGTATAGCCTTGACTGTCCTGGAACTCACTCTATAGACCAGACTGGCCTCGAACTCACAAGGATCTTCCTGCCTCTGCTGGAATTAAAGGTGTACACCACCATGCCCAGCTCAAAAGCCTTTTCTTTTGTATTCTACAAATTTAAAAGAATACTTACATAAATAAAGGAAAATATACTGCTAATAATGAATGAACCAGATATGTATTCTAATATGGAAATGATGACTTAAAAATGAAACAATAAAATTATTTTTTATTATTTATTTTTTCTTTTTTAGAGATGAGGTTTTGCCATGTAGCCCAGGCTGGCTTAGACCTCATGACCCCTCTGCCTCAGCCTCCTGAATGTTGAGATCACAGGTGTGTCCCACATACCATGCTCAAATGGAAATTAACTTTTCTTCTTCAGTTTTTGTCTTTCATTCATTGAATTAGCATGTATTAACTGTACAACATAATAGGCTAAGTTTTGACTTTTCAGACATATATAATGTGTTTTGATCACATTTACCCCCATTACCCTCTATTTTTTCACCCTTCTTAGGGCCTCTTCTTCCCTGAATGTTCAACTTTCTATTTTCAATACCTCTTTTAACCTTGAACACACATCTGAGAGAAAGGATGTTGTGTCTGTATTTCAGGACCTGTCTTATTTGCTATAACATGCTGCTATGTGGTTCTATTTGTTTTTCTGCAAGTGGCATACTTTTGTGTTTTTTTTTTTCTGGTCAAATAAAGCTCCACTATGTATCTATGCATTTGTTGGTAGACACCTCTGCTGATTCCATATCTTGGCTATTGTTAGTGCTGCAATTGAACATGGGTGTGCAGGTATCTCTGTTACATATATTTTGACTTAGATTCATTTAGGCATATACCTAAGAGTAACATAGCCATGTACAATCATACATAACAAGAGCTACAGATAGTTCTGCTCTTGAAGAACTCATACATTTTCACAGTGCTGAAGTGCTTTGCAGTCCCACCAGCAGAGGCAAGAACTCCTTCACTGGATCTTTGGCTGTGTTTGGTTTTGTTTGTTTTGCTATTAGTTATCCCTACTGGAATAAGGTAGAGTCTCAATGTAGTTTAACTTGCATTTCCCTGGTGTCGTAAAGAGAGGAACATTTTCTCGTGTGTTTATTGGTCATCAGATGGAAGCTGAGAGGTATACCTACTGTCTTATGTAGGTTATTATTGTTATGATAAAAATAACAATGCGCAAAAGCAACTTGGAGACCAAAGAGTTTATCTCAGCGTACAAGTTCAAATGTGGTTCATCACTGAGGGAAGCCAGGGCAAGAACACAGGCAAGACACTGGAGGGCTGAAGCAGGGACCCTTCCTCATATCCCCCAGATCAAGCCTTAACCAAGAAAATGCCCCACAGGCTTACCTACAGGCCAATCTTAGGGAGGTAATTTTTTTTTCAACTGTGATTCCCTCTTCTCAGATGATTGTAGCTGTGCCAACTTGACAAAAAAAAACCTGATCAACACAGTTGACCCCTTGTAAACATTGATTAAAAAAAACAGAATGAGCTAATGGCGAGATGAAACTATATTATATAAATGCAGGTTTATTGTGAGCAGCTAGGGAGTGGGAA
>CM053750.1:5604225-5641333 GCA_028658305.1 Pachyuromys duprasi
AAATCCACAACCTGCCAAAATGCAGATAACAACTGCCAACATAGTCTCTACATGCAGGACTTGACCGGGGGGGGAGGGGGGGAAGGTCCTAAGAGTAGAGGACCAAGACAGACATCTGTTCCAGGTGTCTTTTATATACAACAGGGAAGCTGCAGCTATAAAATCTCAACAATACGGTCACCTAAACAAGACCTACACAATTACCAATGTGGATGGGGGACTCTCACAGGGCCTTCCCTCTGTATAAAGAACTATGGATGATTAGTGGCTTCTAAGAGAGGGAGAGCCAGTCTTCTCTGAGGAAGATAAGCTATCCAATCCCAGCTGGTTGGATTTTGAACAACACTTAACAGATTTTGAACAACACTAAGTGGATTCAGCAGGGCCGGTTTTTGGGTTTTTTGTTTGTTTGTTTATGTGTGTGTGTGTGTATAATTTCTCCAATGCACTGGAGAAATTATAGGGACAGATATTATGAAGATACAGCATTCATACACAAAATTCTCAAAAAAAAACATGAAGGGGAAAAAGAAGTTCAAGGTCATATTTGGCTATAGTGAGTTTGAGGACAACCTAGGAATCATGAGAACTTGTCTCAAAGAAAATGTTATTTAGAAGCAGGAAGTCCAAATAGGAAGGGTAGAAGAGGAAAGGGGAGGAAAGAAGAAACAAAATAGACATTTGCAAAGACAGAAGAAACTTGAGCATCAGAAATTATTATTATTGTTTTAAAGTTCAAAATAGCATTGCAGAGAGGCAGCTCCTGGGTTCCTCACACCGTCTTCTCCTTTTCTCTTTGTCCCTGCCCCTCCCACAGCTAGTCACCCAGACGCACTGCTACGAGGACTCAGGTGATCAGCTCTGGAGCCTCGCTGGTCGCTTAGTTGATTTACATAGACAAAAAGAGACATCACAGACACTGAGAGATGCTGGACTCCAGAGAAAAAAAAACCAACCCGAACCTCAATGCTCCCACAGTCCTCAAACTCTGTGCCTTGCTTACTGGCCAGATGTTCTGGCTGGAACGCATCTGTATTTATGTATACCCTCTTTAAGAAACGAGATTCCCAGGCTAGCAGAGGTTTTAGTGTGAGTGAAAATCTCCATCTTGTCAGTGTCTGTCTTGAGATTATTTCCTCTGAAGGAAGTAGTGTCTCATTAAGGACTGAAGTGAGCAGGTTAGCACAACCCTGCATGCACAGGCTTTGAGGCAGCCGGTGTTAGTGTGGGGGCTGGAAACACAGTCTTGAAGTAATGTATAAAAACACCAATATTCTTCTCTTTCTGTTAAACCCACACATATCGGATCAAAATGCAGCAAAATCACAACTTTGGAGAATCAGAATGGATTCCAGGTCTGCTAGCAGACCTGGGGTGTGGTCTAATCAAAGATCCAGGTTGAATACCTGTAATCCAAAAATCGCCAATCCAAAGTGCTCTAAAATCTGAAATGTGTTGAGTGTTGAAATGTGTTGGGTGCCAGCATAATGCCACAGTAGGAGATTCCACACTATCAAACTTCACACAAAAGTACTAGGGATGTTGGGTAAAATTACATCCAGGCTGAAAGTGTAAGGTGCTTATGGCACACTGACAAGATGTGGGGTTGAACTCTAGTTCTTTCCCCAAGCTATCTCACTAAATATGTGCAAATGTTCCAAAATATGCAAAAATCCAAAGTCCAAAACACTCTGGTCTGAAGCACTTCAGATAGGGGTTATTCAGCCTGTGACATCACAGTTCCAGCAAGAACGTGGCTGACTGAGGCCAGGAAGCCTGCAGAATGGAGAGTAAAGAGGTAAGCGGAGTACAGTGTGGCCAGAGGAGGGAAGATGAGGGTTTAACACTGTCCATTCCTACATGTGCTGCTTATTTTGGTCTGGAGTCTAGAATGCCTCGTTCCCCAAAGCTCGGAGTTGAAGGCTTGAGCCATAGCGCAGCTGTGGCCAGAGGTTGGGAGTGACTGGGTCGTGCAGATGTGGACCGGGAAGTGGCAGAACCTTTAGGAGGCAGAACCTATTTGGAAACAATAGACCGCTTGAGTGATAAGTCAGCTATACTGTATATTAGCTAGCTTCTTGGGTATGTCTTAAGACCCTCTACATCATTATTTCTAATGAGAATAAAAAGCTTGTTAATTCCAGTAGCTGATTTGCAAATTTTTGGAGAACAACCCACTTACAGCTTGGGGACATTTTATTTCTCTGTATTCCTAGAGGCAGGCCTTTAAAGAGTCTGTTTTGTCCCCACCTTCCTGTCTTTGCTTCTTTGCTCCCATAAGTGTTGGACCTGTGTTCTGTCACACACGTGCGCCCACACTCATCTAAAGGATGCTCATCGCAGAGCTTTCTGATAGCTCCAGCTTCCCTCGTGATCTCAAGTGTCACTAGTGTGCTCAGCTCAGCAGTGCTGCCGAGTAATTGCTCTTAGAGTTGATACATCGAGCTGGTAAGAGTTGGCTTAACTTTCATCAAACTCAAAACCCTACTCATTGCTGTCTCTGAGGCCATGAAAGGATGCATACGCAAGACCACTTATTATCAACTCTGGCCCAGGACCAGGAATACGCTGATGAAGAGGAATGAACTCTCTCATCCTGCCAGGTCCCATCCTGCCTTCCATCCTGCACCATCACAGTGTCCTCATCTATACCCACATGCACGCAGATCTCTTATTTGAGTGACAAGTCAGCTGCCTTATAGATTAGCTGGCCTCTGGGGTATGTCCTAAGACACCCCCCCAAATCATTATTTCTTTTTTTTGAGCTCCTTTTTTAAATATAATTTTTTATTTATTACAGTTTATTCACTTTGTATCCCAGCTGTAACCCCACCCTTGTCCCCTCCTGATCCCACCCTCCTTTCCTCCCTCATCTCCTCCCATGCCCCTTTCCCAGTCCACTGATAGGGGAGGTCCTCCTCCCCTTCCTTTTGACCCTAGTTTATCAGGTCTCATCAGGACTGGCTACATTGTCTTCCTCTGTAGCCTGGTAAGGCTGCTCCCCACTCAGGGGGAGGTGATCAAAGAGCCAGCCACTGAGTTCATGTCAGAGACAGCCCCTGTTCACATTACTATGGAACCCACTTGGACACTGAGCTTCCATGGGCTGCATCTGTGCAGGGATTCTAGGTTATCTTCATGAATGGTCCTTGGTTGTGTATCTACATGTAGAAAAGTGCAAATAGATCCATATTTATCACCCTACACAAAACTAAAGTCCAAGTGGTTCAAAGACCTCAACATAAAACTAGACACACTAAACCTGTTAGAAGAAAAAGTGGGGAAGAGCCTTGAGCTCATTGGCACAGGAGACAACTTCCTGAACGGAACACCAACAGCACAGAGCAACAATCAACAAACGGGACCTCATGAAACTGAAAATTTTCTGTAAAGGACAGTGTCATCAGAACAAAATGACAGCCTGAAGATTGGGAAAGGATCTTCACCAACCCTATACCTGACAGAGGGCTAATATCCAGAATATATAAAGAACTCATGAGGTTAAAAAGCAACAAACTAATAATCCAATTTTAAAATGGGGTACAGAGCTAAACAGATAATTCCCAACAGAGGAATATCGAATGGCAGAGAAACACTTAAAGAAATGCTTAACATTTCTTAATATCAGGGAAATGCAAATCAAAACGACCCTGAGATTTCACCTTACACCCATCAGAATAGCTAAGATCAAAAACTCAAGTGACAATCATGCTGGAGAGGATGTGGGAAAAAGGGAACCCTGTTCCATTGCTGGTGGGAATGTAAACTTGTACAACCACTCTGGAAATCAATCTGGCGCTTTCTCAGACAATTAGGAATAGTGCTACCTCAAGACCCAGCTATACCACTCCTAGGCATATATCCAAAATATGCTCAAGTACACAACAAGGACATTTGTTCAACCATGCTTGTAGCAGCTTTATTTGTAATAGCCAGAATCTGGAAACAACCCAGATGTCCCTCAACTGAGGAATGGATACAGAAATTGTGGTACATTTACACAATGGAATACTACTCAGCAATTAAAAACAAGGAAATCATGAAATTTGCAGGCAAATGGTGGGATCTAGAAAAGATCATCCTGAGTGAAAAAGACATCCAGAATCAGAAAGACACACATGGTTTATACTCACTTGTAAGTGGATATTAGACATATAATATAAGATAAACATACTAAAATCTGTACACCTAAAGAAGCTAAGCAAGAAGGAGGACCCTGGGTAAGATGCTCAATCCTCATTCAGAAAGGCAAACAGAAAGGACATTGGAAGAAGATGAAAACAACGAACAAGACAGAAGCCTACCATAGAGGGCCTCTGAAAGACTCTGCCCAGCAGGGTATTAAAGCAGATGCTGAGACTCATAGGCAAACTTTTGGCAGAGTGCAGGGAATCTTATGAAAGAAGGGAGAAGTAGAAAGACCTGGAAGGGACAGGAGCTCCACAAGGAGAGCAACAGAACCAAAAAAATCTGGGCCTACATGTCTTTTCTGAGACTGATAGTCCAAACCATTATTTCAATGTGAATAAAAGTTTGTGAATTCTTATAGATATTTGCAAATTTTTGGAGAATGACCCAGTTACAACTTGGAGACATTGTATTCCTTTAAATTGGTCTCTCTTGCCAGCACCTGGGAGCTGGCTATGCAATGTACTTAATGAATGTCTCCCAGTCATTTGGGGAAGGGCAGAGAAGGTTCTAGAAAAGGTGAGTCAGGCTAAGGGGTGGGCAGTGTAGAGGGTAAAAGAACAAAGAGCCAAGTGATATTCTGAACACAGAGTTGGTACCCAGCCAACTATAGCTGTCTAATCCAGTCCCACTGAAGACTGAAATGATGCAACAGATCCTGAGAGGGAAATCTTTGGGTACTTCCTCAGTGGACATAGTACCTTGCTTGGTGATGATTTCAATAAGTTTATAAAGAATGCTTTCTTCTGGGCAGCCTTGATAAGGCCATATCTTCTCCTCAGAGCTGGGGAGAAATTGAAGTTTATATCTCAATATGAATCCAGCATCTCACAGAGGGTCCCACCTACTTGGATATCACAAATTAATTGGATGGCTGTATTCTGGCTCTAAAAGACGCAGAGGGTCACCAGAGAAACAAAAGGACAAGGATTAGTTTTCTTTCAAGCTTCTGTAGAGAAATAGTGGGTTGGGATGGGAAGCGCTCAGGATGCCCTGAGACATGTGGGGACCTCTGTTCAGAGGGACCAAGATTGAGCTATGTAAACCAGAAACTATCAAGAGGCAAGTCAGAGGGGCTGGGGCTATAGCTCAGTTTGTAGAGCATGTACCAGGCCCTCAGTTCCATCTCTTGTAAAACCTAGGAAACCATGCCTGGTGGCATACAGCGATAACCCAAGAACCTGGGAAAGAGAGAGAGAACTTGGCAGGAGAGAAAGAAAGACAGAGACACAGAGAGACAGAGAGAGAACGTGCTAGTTGTCCCAATCCTTCAACCTGAAAATGAAACACTTTCCCGAAGGAAAGTGATTCAGCTCTTTCAGAAACTCATTCATTCAACAAGTATTTGTTGGTTGTCCGCCATGTCCTAGCCTGTTCCCACTGGCTTAGCAGGAGTCACAGAAGTCACACTGCAGATGTAGAGGAGGAAATCACATCTGAAGGGCTTTGAAGGTACAGAGGAGGACAGCCATGGGGAACGGGAACAGAGGCCAGCCATGATGCACTTGCTGTCCATCATTCACAGAGAAGAGCAGGTGTGGCCTTCCAAAAAGAGGTGGACAAGGTACCTGGATCCAATCCTGCATGGGAAAACATTCAAAGGTGTACTCAAACAAGCCACTCCAAATGCACACCTGCAAACGCAGGCATGCATGCAACCACACCAGGGTCTGAACACTGCAGGGCAGGGGAACGCAACATTAGCAGTGATCACAAGGGCAGCCCAAGACCAACCCAATGGCAGCCCAGAGGGACAGCAGCTCAGAGCCCTCACATGGACAGCAAGGATGAGTGAGAGTGAGGCAGACGGCATTGCTGCTGTAACAGTGTCTGTCAGTGTTGATCTAATCTATGCCTCCTCCACTTCCCACACTTTCTGACTGAAGATCCTGGCAGAACGGCCTTGGATGAGGAACGGCCGTGCTCAGCCTGGGACTGAGGTAAATGCTGCAAGGCAGGGTTGGAATGGCGTTTCCTGCGGAGCTCTGACCTTCCTTGAATTTGGGCATCTTCACACAAAAAGTGGGGAGTCCACAGGTTCCATCTCTCAGAGAAATAAAGGGTCTCTTCTCCCAGGATTATTCCTCACAAGTGGCTGGTCTGTATACCTGCTTCTGCTGTTGCCAGAACAACAGAGAGACCTATTGCTTGATGTTGGAGGAGAACATCCTTTTCTGGGTGTCCGTAGACTGTAGGGTGAACTTTTAGATGAGAGAAAATGAACGCAACTGTGCCCCCGCCCCACGCCCGCCCAAGCCTTGGCTAATTAAGCAAGAGCTGCTGTGGTTTAGACTATACCCCATTCTGCTCGTTCCTCAACTCCCCTCCTACCCTTCTGAGTCAGTTTCAAGGATGTGTGCAAGAGCTGTGGAGAAGGCAAACAGTCAGGAGGTCTGCTTATGAAGGGAAAAAAGAGGGCACTTCTGGCATGAAGTTGGAAGAAGAGATTGGAATCTGGTCAGAAACATTTTGACAAACCTAGTACACCAGAGAAAGATACAGAATGACTTCCTGGTCTCTGAGGGGAGGGGGAACTGAGGCTGAAAATAAGCTGGCCTGTAAGTAAGCAATGGCTATCAGGCTTGTTGGCTGGCAGCTCCTCAGGACCTGTGTCCTGGCAGGGCCTATCCATTGTTCCCAGAAGGAGCAGCAGCAGTCAGCCAAGAGTTGTCGGGAATGTAGAAGAAAGAATGGTCAGAGGTGGTTTGGAAAGAAATGTGAAGGGTTCAGAAAGCATTCAAAGATGTGGCCCAAAAATGAAGGGAGGACAGGAAGACAGGAAGGCAAGTGACAGCTCTGTGTCCTCGTAGGAGACAGAGGTGCAAGGGGAAATGTCAGGAAGAGAATGGCTACTCTGAGTTCAGAGACAGGAAAAATAACCCACCTTTGTTATTTTGGAGATGTTCTTCTAAATTAATTGATTTGAATAAAAATTCTCAGAGAGACTGGAGACTAACATCAAATTGCAGTGGCTTAAGTGTTTCTATGTCTCTGGATTTGACATGTTGAAACCTTAACGCCCCTACTCTCCTCATATTATTGTAGGAGGGGGCATGACTGGCTAGGTTATAAGGATGGGAGCCTTCATGACCAAGATACAGTGTTCTTTTAAAAGAGACCGCAGAGAGCTGCCTTGCCCCTCCCTACAGCACAAGAACATAGCAAGGAAGCCCCCAGCAGACACTGACTTGCTGGCTGTTTGGTCTTGGCCTTCCCAGCCTCCAGGCCCCAAAGCCATACATTTCAGTTATTTATAAGCTAACTAGTTTAGAGTGTTTGGGTCTAGCTGCCCACTCGAATTAAGACACAAGTACTAGAATCAAGATATAAAAACTAATTCAGACAGCATCTCAAATCATTGTCTAGTAACTTCTGGTCTCCACTCCTTCTGGAGCCTAGAAGAAATCCCTAAAGGCCCAAAACAGAGGCACTCATGGCCACTACCTGCCCCTGAGAGAAAGAGGGTAAGAAGATGGTACTTAGAGCCATAGGACTCATCAGACAGACATAAAGGTTAGAAACAAGAGCTTTTGCTCTCTCCTTCGGGTCTTGTAATAATCAGAAGATCCCATTGTAGTGGAGGTAAATGTCTGGAAGAAGTTAGACATTAACAAACAAGGCGTTTGGTGGGGAGGGGCTCCAGGAAGAAAACAAGTGCTGTGAACAGTTCTGATTCAGCTTTTAATCGCCCTCCTCAAATTTCTAGGTTTGTTCCTCATCCAAAGATTATGAGCCAAGTTACACATCTTACCGTAGAGCTTCATAGAATAGACCAAAAGGATGCAGCAACCCAAGAGAAAGCCCATGGAACCCTCAGGTTCCTGCTCCCCCCTCATCTCCCTCCCTCCATCCTTCATGCTAGGATTGGGTAACTGCTCACAGCCAAAGCTTTACTATCTTGGAAATATTTTGATACAGAGACATGGAGGTATTTTGGATTCCTCCAGAATCTGTCCCCTTTGTCAAGATCCCACAGTCATTCCTGCTTCTGTGGGCATGGCCTAGTTAAGGTGGGTCTCAAACAGTGAGTCTGGGATGCTCAGGAGATGCTCACTTCAACAAATTTGGCATAAACTTTATTCTTCTGCTTCTTGGAGTATAGGCTAAGTTGAGAAGAAGCCCCAGGCTGCTCATGGAGCTCTTCTATTTTACCAAAACCCTCTCCACAATCATTTGTAAGTACCTGCCCCCTTTCTCATATTTGTGGGTATATTAGTCCCTGTGGCCTCCAGAGGCCCATAAGGAGTGCCCCTACTAGGAGGTGTGGCCTTCTTTGGAGTAGGTATAGTGCTATTGAAAGTGTGTCACTAGAGGGTGGGCTTTGAGGTGTGAGAAAACCAGGCCTATGGCTCACCGTCTCTTCTTGTCACCTGCTGAGCCGGGTATAGAATTCTCAGCATCTTCTCCAGCACCATGTCTGGCTACACGCCACCATGCTTCCCTCTGAACAATAATGGACTAAACCTCTGAACTGTAAGCCAGCTCCAATGAAATGTTTTCCTCTATAGGAGTTGCTGTGGTCATGGTATCTCTTCACAGCTGCAGAAAGCCCAACTAAGACACTCCTTCCCATTTACACACATCTAGCCCAGGAAACGTGTAGTCAGCACACACAATGAGCTTAACATTAAAGCGATCTAACACACAGGTGCTCTGGCCCATTTGGGAGCCTGAGGTACCAGGAAAGGAAGCAGTAAGGTACCTGGACAGTGAAGCCTTCCAAGTGCTATTTCTTACCTCTGACACCCAGTTTTCAGAAAAGCAGAGTGAATTCAGAAATGAACATATTTTTTTGGAAAAAAAATTCACTCTCGCACATCTTAAAGTAGAAGATAAATTCTGTGTTATAATGAAGACATCTTTAGACATAACTCAAAAATTTCTGCTTATTTTAACTGAGTAAGATGTTTCAGGATTAGGTTGGGAAGATGAATTATCAGAAAACACTCTGGGCCAAGAATACACTGCAGAACTCCCACAGCAGAAGATGAGGCACCCCAGATACCCACAGACAGAGAGCAATAAAACATAAATAATTGAGAGCTCCTGATATTACCCTGCCTACCCATAACGTGTCTTTAATAATTCATTCAATTTGATCTTTTAAAGAAAAATTCTCTTCTCATAACTTAAGTCATTCTGTCTACTCTGATGACAATGGGGGCTCATTGCTTGTTCATAGAAGGGCTCAGTTGCTATTTAGAATTTGTCCCTCCCACAAGGAGAGGCATTGTCTATACAGAAGACTTAGTGGTTGGTTTTCAGGACTCTATTCTTCTGCACATGCGCAGTGAACTCCACCTTGCTGGGATTTCCCACAGGTGTTCTAGAACTGTTTAAGGATTTTGTGTCTACCTACTGACATAATCCCCACAGCAACCTTATTCTTCTTGTTACTTCTCAAGATGAAGAAATGACTCAAGAACTTGAATAAAGGGGTCACATTGCTTATCACTGACAGGGCCGTTGAAAACAAGGCTGTGTATAACTCATGTTCTGGTGATTAACTGTTTCATTTTTGTGTAAACTAGGAAATCTCTGTTTTAAAAGAAGATTGTCCCTTTTAATATCCGATTACTAAATCGAGTTAAATCATTCATACCCAGAAAGCCTTGGGGGATGGGGAAAGGGAAGTTGTCAGGGTATTTGAAAAATAGCTAAGGGATAGTGACATCAGATGCTTCCAACAAAGAAGGCAAGGGACCAGTTCCCGGAGGCTTAGACACTGAAGGGAAGGGGCTCAAGCACATTTATGTTTTTGAAGAGGCAGTGCTCTCTAGAAATGGGGATTATTCCAGAACATTGGAGTGAGAGGTTACTGTAGGCACAAAGCAGAAATCTCAGCCACCTCTTAAAAATCTGCTCAGAGAAGCACACAACCCTGGGACTTCAAGGAATTTATCAATAGCAAGTAGACCTGAGGCACGGCTTCTTAAAAATGCCCAAGAAGAGAGCAAAACAAAATCATATTCTATCGATGACTGACCCAAGCTAAGCCCTACGCCATGGGAAAGAACCAACCCCTGACCCTGTTAACAGCACTCAGCTATCCTTGCAGACAGGAGCCTAGCATAACTGTCTTCTGGGAGGCTTCACTCAGCAGCTGATGGCAGATGCAGGGACCCACAGCCAGAACTCAGGGAGTCCTGTAGAAGAGTTAGGGGAAGGACTGGAGGAGTTGGAGGAGTCAAGGACTCCACAAGAAGACCTACGGAGTAAACTCACCTGGGCCCATGGGGGCTCATAGAGACTAAAGCACCAACCAAAGTTACATGGACTGGTTGTAGGCCCCCTACACAGATGAAGCTGATGGGCTGGTTGGTCTTCAAGTGGGTTCCCTAACAATTGAGTGGTAGCCATGTCTGACTTGGACTCTGTTGCCTCCCTCTGGCTCCTCTTCCCCTCAGTGTAAGAGAAGGCGCTTAGTTCTGATGCGGCTTGATGTGCCAGGGTACGTTGGTACCTGGGGGGGGGGTAGGAGAGGGGATGGGGGAAGTGAGTGGGAGAACGGGACTGAGAGGGGAAGAGGGAGTGGGGTTGTGACCGGGATGTAAAATGAACAATTAGGCTAGTCTGGCTGGCTATTGAGCCCCAGGCATGCACCTGTCTCCACCCGCTCAGTTCTGGGATTACAAGTTCACATCACTGTGCCCGACTTTTAAAATGGGTGTTGGGATTTAGCTCATGTCCTTAGGCATACACACCAAGCATTTCACCTACTGAAACACACACACACACACACACCACACACACACACACACCTCTTATTCTTACTTCTAATGCCACGATGTAGTTTTGCTTGCCCTCAATAACTAATGAAAATGAATCTCACTGTGTGTGTTATTTTGGCTCAGGGATTTTAAACTCAATCTGGAAGATTTGCTCGCCATCGTTTAGTATAGGAGTAGTTCTCTCTTTCATATTTCGGCTTCCTCACATATTCCACTGTACAATAAGGCTATTCATGTACTTATTCATTCTTCAGTTTCTGAACATTGTATTGTTTCAAGTTTGATGCTATTATGCTATATGTAGTATATACACCAAAGTTTGTAGACAAAGCCACTCATTTCTTGCTACTAGGATGGATATATAATTGCTAATCTTGAGACTTTGTCTGACTCTCTCACACACACCTAAGGGTAGATGATGCCTAGGGAATGACATCCAAGACTGTCCTCTGAGTTCCACTCACATTCACGTGCATTGGCACCTCCCACACACATGCACCCGCACATGCATGCATGCACACACACACACACAGACTTTTTTTTGTGAACACAATAACATGTCCTTCTGGATATTCCTCCCAGACAAAGGAGGAGAAAGCTTGTGTTCAGTTCATACACAGGGCATTAGGGACATGAGTGTAAGCCTAGTGTGCATGATGGCTCACACGAGTGCACTGGAATATAGTAATAAAGGGAAGTTCCTTCAGTGAGAAACCTTTGGGCATGGGCAATGACTTCGTGTGATGAGAGAAATAGAACTGTTAGAAAATAATAGGCCCATAGGCAGGGATCAGTGGTTTATCCAGTTGGGCAAGGATTGATTTGGAAAGAGAAAAACTGAAAGACCAGGAAGAATGAAGTCCTTTGGAGAAGAATGGACATGAGGGAGCAGGCATGGAGTGTGAATGTTCTAGTGTGTGGGCTAACATCTATTAGGGAGCACTCACCATTGTTAGAACCCTTAAAAAGCTACATGGACACTAAGGACCAAACCTGTGGGAGACAGCCAACCACACCCATTGGCCAATGTCTTATTAGAGTTGCTATAGGATGTCCAAACTGGCAGCACTGGGGACCATTGAGGAACCCCTTCTCTGGCACCATCTCTCAATCAGGTCAGCCTGTCACTTGCTGGAAAGTTGATTGGGTTGGACCTTTCCCACTCAACAATGGAAGGGAGGGCCCAGTTTTATTTTGACAGGAACAGGTGAATATTTAGATATAGGTTAGTTTCTCCTGCCCAGATGATCTAACTCAAGTCCATAACCAAGTAAGATTCTCAAAGTGAGCCCTCTCTTTAAAGCAAAGGATAGGCATGTGACTTCGGGGTCCACTAATCCTGTCCAACACTATGTAATCCAGAACCATCCCACTAGGGAGAGATGGGATGTCCTGTCAAAGGTGTGGCTGAAGTGTCTGTTTACAAGTAGCACCTTGGAAGGACTAGGTAGCCATACTAACCCAGAAACCTTTATATCATGCTGTATACTCAGTAATTGAACACACTGATCCAGGATCTGAGAGGAGGAAGGGACACAGCCTTACCTTACTCGTCATCTTTGCATCTGGGCCTCTATGGGTTATAGATCCTGTTTCCCAAAAGGGGACCTTTCTAACGGGTGGGGACACAGCAAGACACTACTGAGCTGTGGCCACTGGCTGGGAATTTTAGGCTCTTCCTGCCAAGAGACCAGCAAGCAGAAAAACAAACAAATAAGGCATTGTATTGACAGGCACAACTTACCAGCTTCTCGGGAGAGTAACCAGGTCCCTCTTTATGCACCTGGGCTCCCGATTGTTGGCAAAAGGGCAAACAGAGGGGCACAGAGATTGCTTAGTCAGTCAGTACAGAGCTTGCCATACAACCGTAAGAACCGGGTTTGGATTCACAGAACCATGTCAACAAGTTGGGTATGGTGGCATGCACATGTAATCCCAGCACTGGATAGCAGAGAGGGATCATCAGGGCTCCATGACCAGCTAGCCTCATCTAAGTGGTCAGTTTCAGGCCAACAAGGGACTATGTCTCAACAAGCAAGGTGGGCATCACCAGAACAACAATTGAGGTTGGCCTCTGACTTCTACATAGACAAATCTAGCCATCCTAGCCTGAGATGACCACAGTGAACTATGACTACTGAAGTTGACCTCTGACCTCCACAAGGGTACACACAGATGAGATGAGCATAGTAACTGGTGACATTTTTTTTTTTTAAAGAATGAGAGTCTGGGTCATATCAGCAGATAAGCCACTGTGCCCAGCAGAGCAGTGTGGAGGATGAGGGAACCTACACTGTGAGAAAGATGAGGTGATCCAGATAAAAGATGGTGCTCTGGCCACGGATGCTGCCAGAGGAGCTACTCCCCAAACTGGGGAGTGAAGCCATGTGACTGAAGGGTAGGATGAGGAGAGAAGTGCAGTGTTACTATCTACTCAGCTAAGGGACAGTGAGTCTGGAAGCCAACCTCTGGGTCAGCCCTCTTCAGGAATTGCCTTGATTGATGGTTGATTGGTCACTTCACCCCAGAAACTGCTTCTTCCCAGGACAGCCTTCACCTAATGCAATGGTTCTCAACCCATGGGTTGCAACCCTTTTGGGGTCACTGTTAGTATTCTGAGACAACCTGCTTCTGGGTTACCTAGCAACTTATGATGTCATCTTGTATCGCCCAGCCAGGTGGCCACACCTGGGGGTGTGGTTAGTAATTACCTGACCTTTAAAAGGACCACCAGACACGTGTTCTCTCTCTTACTCCTCTTACTCTCTTACTCTTACTCCTCTTACTGTCTTTCTATGGGGCGCCCCCCCTTTCCTCCTCTCCTCTATCTCTCTCTTCCCCCATCATGGCCCATCCCTCCTTCCCCCTCTATCCTAATAAACCTCTTTCATAGAAAACCTGTTGTAAGCCTCATCTTATTTCTAACATTGGCGAGCCAGCCAGGCCAATGCACCAATGTTAGAAATCGTGCAGAATAAAGGTTGCATGGCGGGTTCACAAATTACGCCACACGACCGGTTCCACGTGGGAGGTTTATTAGGGAAGGGGGAAGGGGTCGCAGAGACAGTCTCCAGATGAGGTGGAAGAGAGAGAGAGGGAGGAGTTCTACGAGTTCTTATAAGGTGACCCAGAGCATGTGCAGGTGGTTCCAGGTGATCAGCGGGTGGTCTTCGGGGTAGCTGTTTGTCAGGACCCCTAAGGCTGGCTGTAGAAATGCCTGCTTACGGATCCCAACAGTCACATATCAGGTATATTATGATTCATAGTAGTAGCAACATTACGGCTATGAAGTAGCAATGAAATAACTTCATGGTTGGGGGTCACCACAGCATGAGGAACTGTTTTAAAGAGTTGCAGCATTAGAATGTTGAGGACCACTGATCTAGTGGCTGCTCATCACTGAAGTACAAACTGAAGCCCTCTTGCTTCAACTCAGAACAGCTCTGGATATCAGTTTCAGCTTGGATTTCCTGATGTAGTCAGCTGATGTCTTCCCTGAGATTGCCATGTAACTAGCTGCTCCAGATACCAAATCTCCTTTTCCTTCCCCACCTCCACTATGTTCTTTCTACACTGGTCTCGAACACACTGCCCAATAAACTCTGTGTACTAATCTTCATTAGTAACTCCCCAGGGAAATCAAATGCTAGAGCTGTGAAGACTAGCCGGTCCAGTTTACATTCCTGGCTGGAACAGAGGGAAATTCTGATTGCTCTGTACCTTCACCAGATCTTTTTCAACCAAACCATTCTCATGGCTGAGTAAGACAGTGGTTTAACTTTGCCCTGAATCTGCATTGTCTTAATGACCACTGTTGCTGAGCATTAGGAATCCAGAACCCATTAGGAACCTGCACCTCTCTCTTTGCCCACTTTGATTGATTTGTGTTTTTTTTTTAATTGATTTGTAAGAATTCTTTATATACTTGAATGTGAGCCTTCTGTTAGATAAATGTATACAGAATGCTTTCCCGGCCTCATGGCTTGTCTTGTCACTCCCTGGAACACAGTACGCTGTGGCCTTTTTGTCTTGAAGTAATTGAAGATTCACAGGACAGCACAGCACAGTGGTCCCTTCCTCTTGTGTAACTGTAGTACAATACCAAACACGGGGAATTGAGATTGGAACATTGTCAGCATACACTTTCATGCCATTGATACACATGCAGATTTCTGCAACCATCGTTGCCACCAAAAACAGACCTTGTCACAGACCCCAGGGAGATCTTACTACTGATATTTTTCTAGCTGGACATGGTATCAAACTGCCTTTTGACACACATCTTTATACCACAGAGTAGTGTGGCTCTCAGCCCTCCTCAAAGGAGTATCCTTCCACAGCAGGCGGCAGCTAGCACGGAGACTTTGGTAAGGTGCTTGTCAAGCAGTGACTCACTCTGGAGCGCTCCTCAGTAACGGAGGCAGCTGTATTTCACCCTCCTCCCCCACAAGGTTCAGGGAATATTTAGCAAATGGCAGCAGAAAGATAGTAAGGGTCAGAGTTCAGGGGAGACTGCTGCAAAACATAAAAATCAAAAGTGTGTTCTGGACGTGACAGGGGTGCTCACTCATGAACTCACAGAACACGTGACTGCGCGCACAAGAGCCAGTCCTTGTTACAACAGAGTGGGGGAGGGGCTCCCGAGGCTCCAGCCCTCCCTGAGGAGCTATTGGCAGTTAAGAGCTTCATCAAGGAGAGAGGGTGTGTTTCCTTTGAGGGTGCGGCCCCTGATGTATTTCCCATGCTCCCGCAGATAGGCCTTCCGCCCTCATTGGGCTCAGTGGGTTACAAACGTTGATTTAAGTAAATTACAAAAATAAGAGAACAGAAACATTTCATTGCTGCCACGGTCTCCTTTCTGCCATCCTACCACATTCTTCCTTTACCAACCTCACGCCATCTGCGACCCTGGACCATCTGTTTTCCATTTTAGTCACTTAAAGATTTGTTTCACTAATGGAACGATATAGTATATGAACGTTTTCGACTGTGTGTGTGTGTGTGTGTTTTTAATCACCTAGTATAATGCCCTTGAGGTTCATCTAAGTTTGTGTGTGTGTGTGTGTGCACGTGTGCGTGTCCATCAGAGGTTGTCAGTGTTTTCCTTCTCCGTCTCATTTTATGAGGCAGGGTTGTTCACTGAACCTGAAGCTTTCCAGTTTGACCAGACTAGTAGCCCAGCACGTTCCAGTGTCGCCCCCTCCTTACTACTTGATTTTAGGTACAGCTGCCCACTCAGCTTTTTACATAAGGGCTGGGAATCAGAACTCACATTCTGTTCTCTTATTTGCAGGCGAAGCACTTTACCAAATAAGCCACACACCATTCCACCATCACCCCCTCCATCACCATCCCCTCCGCCACAGGCCTTTCCGTATCTCCCAGCCAAGCCTTCTTCTGCTTTTCTGCATCATTTGATTTTCTGGCTGTGTTTGAGGAGGCATTTAACTAATTTAAGTTTCAGCATTATGTCTAAAACATTGTGTCTCTCATATAGACACATCAGAGTGATCATCCCCTTGGATTTTAAACGTTCACATCTCGGCACACCTTGGTGCTAGAAGCACTGCCCCGGGAGGGGACTGGAATGCTGCTGCCATCAGCCAGACTAGGGAAAGGGAGACCAATGCTGATGTCTTCAAGTCATGTTTCTGGCCTCCATTGTTGCCTCTAGACCCAGGGTCCCCTGACTTCATGTGACATGTGTTGAATGAGAATGTCTAAGAGAAACCAAACTTCTTGTTTTATTGATCAAGGAGTATGAGGGGAGAAAAAAATGAACAGTTCATCTTGCTTTTAAGAATGATGACATGTCCTTTTCAGAATGGGGCATGCTAAAAACCCCATCCGTTCTTACCGCTTGAAGAGGAAATTAGAATACTCTCCCTGAATGCAAAGTGTCCAGTGGCGTTCACTTCACAGAGGGTGATCGTTCTCTGAAGCCTCGCATCCTTTTCTGCCCTCCATGCTTTCTCTCCTTCCAGGACGCTGTGTCCTCACTTCTCTGAGGTGTCTGCTGTTAAGTGCTAAATATTGAGCCTGGTTCTGTGGCTGTGCACTCAGCACACTTTGGAAGTAGCACACCCGGAAGCCAGCATTAATGGTATTCTTGCAATCTCAGCACCAACGGAGACGGGACAGGAGGATGAAGTTTGAAGCCAGCCTCAGATACATACTGCACAGTGAGTTCACGGCCAGTCTGAGCTCAATTTTTGTCGTGAGAATTAAATTGCACGTGTAGCGGTGTTTCATTTTAGTATAGGTTTGTTTGTTTGTTTTCCTCTCAATCTAGCTGTTGTACTACATCACCAGAACAAAGTTAGTGGCGACTGTTGCCGCCACCTTGGGAGGAGCAGGAATTTCCTGTGTAGATGGAGCATGTGTGTAAGCAGCTCCAGATAGGATAGGTGCGCACTGAGGGACGGCGTAGTGTCTCAGGAACTTCCCTGGACAAGCAGTGCCCTGGGATAGGGTTTCAAGGATGATGGAAACCTGAATCATTTCCAGTATTCTACCACGGCTTCCTCGTTTAGACCGTAGTTAACGTCACCTCGTTCCGACCGCAGGGCATCCGTCACTCAGTCTGCCGGCTGTCTCGGTTTGATGGCTGACTACAGCCTTTTCATTCTAACGCTCGCTCATGGCTTCTGGGATCCCAGCTTCACTTGTTCACCTTTCCTCCATCCCAGTTTCTTTTTCCCCAGTTCCTTTTAACCCCCAGCTTCTAAACGCTGGTGGTCTGGTCTTTAGAACTGGTCTCATCTCCATCTCTGAGTCTTCTCAAGTGATCTCCTGTACTCGGTATCCTCCAATAACACTTCTGTGTTGCCAGGATTTGGCCTCTTACCCAGCTGCACCTCCACTCTGGCCTCCCGACTTACAGGTGTAAGTGATATCTCAAATGCAATGCACACACTGCCAGGTTAATTTTCTCTGATCTTCCACTTTGAAATAAATCGCTGTTTCTTCTTCCTGTTACTCCAGGCAAAACTAGTGACCTTATCTCATGCCGTGTCCCCGTGTCCCTTGTAAATCCCATGCAGCTTATCAACAGTCTTTTAGGTGTGTATTCTCTCCATGCTACAATGAAATATTTAACAGAAGGAACTCAAGGAAGGAAGAGCTGGGTTTGGTTCACAGCGTGAGGGAAAGGGCCATCATGGTGACCAAGCCCATGACAGCCAGAGCTTGTCCCTGGCCTTATTGGATCTGCAATCAAGAAACAGAGAGATGGACACTGGTGGTCACCTTACTGTCTCCTCTTTCCCTTTTTATCCTGTTCAGGAGTCCAGCCCACAATCAGGGTGGGTCCTCTTTCTTCAGTTAAATTTCTCTGGAAATACCACATCGACATATCCAGAAGTGCACCTCCTGGGTGACTCCTAATCCAGGCAAGTTGACAATGAAGACTGAGCACTGTAGGCATTTCCTTTCACTACCACCAGAATCTTGCCCCAACTAAACTCCTAGTCCTTCATCCTTGCTGCTGCCACCACGATGGCCACTATCATCATCTGGACAGAACTACTGAAATTTCTTCTTGTTTCCACTTGTGCTAACCTCCGCCCTCTTCAGAAAGCCAGATTCTTTTAGGAAACTAAAGATCATTCATTTATTCGTTCTTCCAGTGAGTCTCGTTCAATGTGGTGTCAGTCTCACAATAAAACTCCAACTCTTCACTGTGACCTGCAAGCACCTACTCTGTCTCTGATCTCCTCCTCTTCCAGACTTCTCCCTCTTGCTTCAAGCAGACTAGCTTCTCCGCTCTTCCTTAGACACAGCAAGATGTTCCCACTGGAAGCCTTTGCATCCCTCATCAAATATTGTCCCTCTTTTAGAATGTTATAAACACATCAGAAAAAGAGAATGACTACTCATTTCTTTAGACTCGTTCCCAGCACTTCCCCATCTTCGTTTTCTCTCCCTCCAAGAACAGAAAATGCCAGGCTCTGGTACACATTCTTCCACTGGCCAAGTACTGAGGGCCAGGCAGCTCACTTATTTTCTGTCTTAAGGACCACCTGACCCCCATCTGCCACTCGTTAACATCAAGTGCCAAGCCCCTACTTCCCAGCAGCAGGACTTGCTGCTAAGTAAGATAGGAGCAATCCTGTCCCCATAGAACCTATTCATGGTAAAGAGAGGACTAAGAAATTGGTAGTAGATGAGCACTGATTTTCCTCCAGGGGAGATAACGGAATAACGGGATGGACAACGACTTTGAGGGAAACCGTGACTAGAAAACTTCTATTCACAAGACAAGCAAGCATGTGGAGGAGTTAGAAGTTGTGCTTTTAAGAAAGTAGGTAATTATTTTCAGTAGCTACACGCTCATTTTGCAATGGTAAGGTACTCGTGGCTTAACTTAAAAACAGCGCTCATGAAGGGTGCTGTGCACACTTTGACCCCTTTGCTTGACTGCGTTGTAAAAGGGCTGCCTCGCACAGGCTGTAAGCTCTGCGGGCACTCGGCAGTGGCTTTGCTGAAGGGGCTGCACTAGGCCCTGGGGCTTTCCTCGCTCTCATCCTCCCCATCCTCACTGCTCTTCTGTCGTTCCCCTCAGCTAATGAGCGTACACACCACGATCGTTGTGACTGATCTCCGGGTGAAGATTCCGACTTACTAAATTAAATCGCAATAAAACGCCTTTTAATATGTGATGTTGGAAGATGCATAAATAGTTATTTCCCCCTTGTGGGTGGCATTACCTGTCATTCTAAAAATTAATCCTGTTTAAGAGAAGCTTTAAATATGGAACAAAAGCACGGGCACTTCAAGCGGTTAATGAGCAATTTCATCTGTGTGAGTTATGAGCCTCGGTTTTCTCCGTGCTGTCTTCCTTCAGTGCTATCACGTCTCCCCATTTCCTTTCTCAGCTGCCACGGCCATGCACTTTCTGACCTTGAAGAATTCTTTCTGCACAGTAGAAAATGCTGCTGTTGACATACTTTAAAGCCCCAAATATCTCACCCCAAACCTTCCCGAGTATGTCTCAGGGGTGTAAAAGAAGATGCTCTCACACTCTGAGCAGATCCCCACACTTTGAGCGGATCCCCACATTTTGGGAAGAAAAATGATTTGGTGTGCCCACAGTGGCCCTAGTGCCCAGTTCATCTTTAAACTTCACATGTTCCTTGGAAGATAATTGAGCAAAGAATTGTGGCATGAGGAGATAAATGGAGTGGGGAGGCGCATTTTTCACAGATTTTATTCCGTGTCTCTGGCCCTTTCATGTGCGTCTTTGAGGCTCTTCAGAAATATATAATGGAAGTCTGCTTTTAAATGCCAGCCGTCTTTATAACACTCTGCAGAGAAGGATAGTCCCTGCAGAGATCTGGAGCATGGGACAGGGTTTACACCCTTTGTTCAGCTCAGGCCTTGTCCCAGGGCTGTCCCTACAGTCCCTCAGCATTGTCCCGCCCAAGTCCCAGGAATCTGAAACATAAAATGGAGGTGACACATTGGCTGTAGTTAGTGTCACTCAGCTAGCTCTGGCTTCAAACACTAGAAACCTTTATTGGTCTGCACAAGAAAGAGACTCTGGGTGGTTTTTCTCCTTTTCCGCATGGAGTTTGACTTTTTGACTATCAACTTGGGCAGCTCGAAACGGCCACTCTCTAGAAACGGCTTCTGCTTCTATCTGCTGCGCCACAGGAGCCTAGCAGTGAGCCAGGAGCCATGTTGGTCCACTGTGTGTCAGACAATGGGGTAAACATTTGGTTTTGCCAAAGGCAATAAAAAGACAGTCAGTCTCTCAATTCTCATAATTACCTTTGAAGACATACCATAATTGTCCCTCCTTCTGCAAAAGGAAATGGCAGCCTGGCAAAGTGAAGTAAAATACCCCAAAGTCTCAAAGTGGCTAAACCAAGACTCCTGCTTGAGTCTTTGACCTCTGTTCCCAGTGGGGAGCTTTCTGAGCCATATCTTGGTCTTCACTGCTAGCCCTGCTGCTCCATGGGAGATTTCATGAAGGCCCATTATTTATCCATTTCTTGGGAGTTTGTCCTGGGGTCTTTTCTCATTTAGATATTTTACCTAGTCTGTAAACTACTAAAAGATAACCCTGTTAGGAGGAAGAGGAAGAAGAAGAGGAGGAAGCATAGAACAGCAGAGAGTATACCTACCCAAGCTGATTAATGGAGACCCTTGGCTTGGGCACATGTCACAGGCTACAAGGCCAGCAGCTCAGGGTGCACCTTCGATGGAGCACCATAGCTCTATCCTCTGCTAGCTTTCCTTCCTTGGCCCAGGGTCTGCCTTCACTGTCTTTCTAGAGAAATAGCTCCCCCCGCCCCCCTCCCTTTTTTTTTACCTAACATTTCTCTCTTCATGCTGAAACAAGCACACACAAGATAGTTTCTGTCTGAGCTCCACATGTGTAGAGCAAAAGAAGGCAAGTCTCCTAGTGCCTACTTATGACAAAAGGGACAACCAGTAAAGCTGCCATCAAAGCAGAATTTTACAACAATCTAAAAGCTGCAGGATTTCACAACAATCTAAAGCCAGTCACAACACTCCATGTCACAGATGCCTCCAGCCAGATATGCAGAGTTTCGAGTACTTCTGTGAGACTAAGGTCATCAGGGTCATACTGAACTATTAGGGGTTTCATGTGTCATAGCCTTTTGCCTTCATTCTGAGTCGCAGGTCTTCGTCTGTCTGTAAATAGCCTCCCCACTGATAGATGCTTTAGTGTACGCTCTACTGCTTATTTAGGGAGATGCTTCAGTTTATTAATAAAATATTCTCAGTCACCTTGGACTGTTCTTACTGACAAGCTGTAGCGCCATTTTTAAAAAGCCACACAGCATCCTCCTGCTATTGGCCTGATAAGGATTTTGCTCTGGCAGAGTGAGCGGGGCTGGGATTCAGCAGGTGGTGTCATCAGGTTTGTCTAAAGCACCCAGAAAAATCCTCCCCCAGCTGCCTCCTCATCTCCACTTAGAAAGAGAAATACTTTCCCAGTAGCATGGCAGGCTTGTGAGTGTGTGTGTGTGTGTGTGTGAGAGAGAGAGAGAGAGAGAGAGAGAGAGAGAGAGAGAGTAAGAGTGTGTGTGTTAAGGTTGTCATGGGAGTGCTCTTTGGTTCTAAACCTTTACTTTATCATTATGAACAATAATTAGATGTAATGTTTTATGGCGGTGAAGTATCTCATGGGCTCCTGATAATTGTAAAGTGCTTGGCAATTAACTCATGCTCCCTGAGACTCAGGTTGGTGTAATTAACCCCATGAGAAGACACAGCCCGAGAGAAGGGGAGTCACATGGAGAGGACAATCCTGCTTTGTAGTGGCACAAACAAAGACCCTCAAGAGCCTGGAACCTACACTGCAGCCACCACAGGCCAGCTCCTGGCCCGAGGCAATGTGGCTGGGTCCCAGAGTTTGCCTGGTCTGTGGAGAGGTAAGCGGTACCAAAGCCCAGGCATCCAGCCCTTGGTGTGTTATTTTCCTGGATGTGTACACACTGTCCCTACAGAAAGGTCAGCGTTTTGCTTGGAAAGGAACTGAGAAAGTCACAAGGGGCTATGGGAATGGGGAGACAGGCTGCTTAGCTATTGTGAGGTAAGCGTTCTTGAAATCAATACTTTTGTCTTCCCAAAGCTGTAGCAATTTTAGATTGGCATTTCAGTCTGCCAGCTCTCTAATTATTGTCCTATAATCTAAACAACGAAAGTGCTCTCAGGTATCTATAGAAAGCCAGGAAGAGGGTGCACAGCCTTGGTGCAACGTGCTATTGCAATTATACGTACCTATGTCTACAGTGGAGAATAATTTTGTTGTATTCTGTATTTAATAGCTATTCATATAACATGATGCATATATGTATATACATAGATAAAAAGAAAAGTGATAAAAAGACTATAAATAAAAAGGTTGACAGATCAATAATAGATTTTTTTTTAATTGCAAGTTAAACCCATTGAAGTGAATGGATCATGACCATTGGCTCACTTAAGTCAATTGAAACCATATCTCCATCTCGCCCAAAGGAAAGAAAAAAAAATCATTTACTGTTGTTATTAGAAAATTTTGGCCAACCTTTCCCTTTGTTTCTTCTACCTAAACTCTTTTTTTGTTGTTGTTGTTTTGTTTTGTTTATTTTGTTTTTTTTTGAGATAGGTCTTTCTACATAGTCTAGCTGTAGACCAGGCTGGCCTTGAACTCAGATCTGCTTGCCTCCCCCCAACCCCAAATACTGGGATTAACGGCATGTGGCTCTTCTACTTAAATTCTTATGGGCTGATTCAAATCTTTCATTTTCTTGGTGCAAGGCTGTTGCAGTCTCCATGCTGACATTCTCAGCTAACAAAAGCGTCTGATCATTGCCATCTACACACTTTCCCGCATGCTTCATGTCCCTGCCCAGTCTCCGCTCAGCTCTGGGAGGGCTTAGCAGTGGGTTGGCGGCCTCAACCAGAGCTCTGAAGGGAATTTGTCTGTGGATTTGGGCCCCTGAGACCACCTTCACCCATGTTATGAACACAGGATGAAGGCCCAAGTGTGTCCCTGCAGAGCTGTGGTCTCACTAGTTCTTCACAGCTAGATTAGCGCCGTTGCCCTTAGCGAACGCAGCTGTTCAGATGGTGTGCCAGGGATGCAGGCGCGAGCATCGTCAGCCCTAGAGTCTGCTTTACTCCAAGAAGAAACTGCGCTGCATATTTGGAGACACTGTTTTGTACCAGAAAAACCAATTTACTGCGATCAGTTCCGTTCCATTGAGGAGATTGTCGCTCTATGTGCATTTGGGACGCGGATTAGAGTCCCTTTAGGTGATTTCCCTCTATGAACTGAAAGCACTTTCTGAAATTTCTATTACAAACTGAATGCAAGAATGACTAAGGGTCCTTGGGCCTGGGAGATAGAGAGCCTGTGAGGTATGGAAAGATGACAGTAGTCCTGAGAGGAGAGAGAGTCCAGTAGTCCGAGAGGAACTGCGAATAGAAGTGAGGCCTTGGGGAAAACAGGCCTCTCTCTCACGTCCAGTGGAAGTTTCACACACTTAATTCTGTGGGTGACAAGGACCAACACTGGTTATTTCTGATTCTCACAGAGCATAAGCGGCTCAGGACACTGCTGAGCTGCGAGGAGAGACATAAACTGCAGGAACAGAACCTAGTCACGTCAAGCCAGAGAGAAACCCACAGCTCCTCCGGAGAGTTCTCAGAGAGAAAGGGCAGAGGGAGGAGAATGAAAGGCATCATGGGAAAGCACTGGAGAGGGGAGGAGCTATGAGAATAGCACAGCCAGGAGCAGGCCCTGAGGGAAGTTGCTCTTCCTCCCTTTCTGTCCCCGCGCAGACGCCCGCTCATGTCATCTCTCTTTCGTAAATTCTGCACACACTGCTGTTCAGTGCATGACCAGCTATGAACCACCAGTGATGTCTGCGTATTAACTAATGCCTTATGGATTGAATTTGCATGTAAAAGGATATGAGGAAATGCTAAATCTTGCCAGGGGTCAGGGTGGGAGGAGTGAGGATGTGTGAAGAGAAAGTGGTCACAGCATGCGTGTTGGGTCTCTTTAGTGAATCCAAAAATATGCTTGGCACGCTTGGTGTACATAGAAAAAGAAGATAGGAGTTTGAGATCCTAGCTTGCGTCTCTTTCTACTTTCCTCATCTTGTAGTGTGCCCATTCATTTCCTTCCCACCCACCCCAAAGGGAGCCAGTCTAGGAGATCATTGTCAGAGGCAGAGCCCAGGCCTGGGAGGGAGCAGCCTATCCCACGTGAGAACCCACGTGGGAACCTGTGGGTCTTACCCGGCTGGTGCATGGCAGCATGGAGAGGGCCAGTAAGGTCTGTCTTTCCCAATGCTGTAGTTCAAGCAGGAGCTATTAGCAGAGCTCTTCCTGAATCCAGGCCATCTGGGACAAGGTGCTCTGCAATCCCACTCCGGGGTGTGCAGGGGCAGGTGTCAGAGGAGGCAGCGCCTCCTTCGTATTCTTCACACATCTTTGCAAGACCTTGCACATTCACTCATGGCGCTGATCAAAAGAGGCTTTTTTTTTTTTTTTAAAAGAGATGAAAAAAGAAAAGCCGGGTGTTTACACATGCGGTCTTCCTAATTAACACGGCAGGGCCCCTGTGCAGAGAACATCAGAATTTGGGGGAGCAGCTGTTCTCCTAGCAGTAATGGTTTCACAGGGAAGCTGCAGTCCCGGGAAGGCAGAGGCCCGTGACCACTTCAGGGAGGGGCAGGTGGAGGCCAGATACAGACTCATCGTTCCTATAGCTAGACTCAGAGGCAGCTAGACTCTCAGAATCTGGAATTCCTACAGTCAAGCATCATGGGGCTCACTCTGTGTGGGCTGGGTGAGTTGGCGGTGGGCAGCTGTTACTATGGTCATCCCCGGATGTTCTCATTCCATGCTCCAAATGATTCTGGTCAGCAACAGGCCCGTCTCACCCGTGAGGAAGCGCTCCTGCCCCCCTCAGCTCAGCAGAAAGCAGTCAGGGCCAGATCCCGTGCCTGAAAGCCCATGCCCATACCCACTCCCGGCCTCAGTCCCTCGCCTTTCCCCCATCTCATTCTTGGCTTGTGGCTGGGCTACCGCCAGCGTCTAGCATAGCTGGGATTAATTAAAGCTTGATAATTAGGGAAATGAATTGTTTACTGTTGGCTGTCCTTCATGAAGTTGTGCCTAATCGCAGGCCTTCCTCTGTTCACGGCACACACAGCCTGGCCCCTGTCACAGTTTATACAGAATTGCTTGTCACAACTGATTTGCGGTCACCTTCCTTGAAACATGGGGAACTTCAGGGGTGGAGGCTTCCTCTCGTTCCCAGCAGCCAGCGCCATGTACTCCGTGTTCAGTAAATGACTGCCGAAAACACCTTCTTAATAAAATGCGATGAAAGGACAAACCTAGGTGTGGTGGCACATGACTGTAACCCCTCCTCACGAGTGGTGGAGGCGGGGGGGATGGGGAGTAGAAGGTTACCCTCGGCTACACAGTGAGTTTGAGGCCAGCCTGGGCTACATGAGTCCTTGTCAAAAGAGAGAGAGCCAGAAGTGGGGAGGGGAGACATACAGTGTATCACTTGGCTCTTGTGAGGGGTTGTTAATGCACCTGGATGCCCTCCAACAGGAGCACCCCTCCCCACCATCACTCTGGAGTGCACGCTGTTGATGGGGGCTGCTGAGCCTCCCTGCATCTGCTCCCTCTTTCAGGTGAGAGACCAAGAGATTAAAAGTGGCTATTTTTAGTTCTTTAGGCCTAAAATAGTTGGGTGGGAGGTCCAGTGGTGCTCCTAGAGGAAGAACTCGATTTACCACATTCTTTACCCACATATTAGAGATACAGTTGCTAGGAAACTGGCCCATCTCCCTAGGGAGGGATTAATGGTTTGGGGACCTTCCTATAGCCAATCAATTCATAATGCAATGTTTCAACCAACAGATGCTTGCTAGGTAGGAATCACCCCTGCCTTGGGCATGCTGGGAGGGACCAGAATCTTTAAATTACCCAACTAACCTGAGCATGAGGCTCTCAGCTCTTCACCACTTTGGCAGTTGGGGCTCTGAGCCCAAGCTGCAGCTTGTAATAATTTATAATAAAAAGATCCTCATGTGATTTGCAACGGACTCAGCTCCTGGTGGTGGTCTTTTGGGGAATCATGATTTGGGCACAACACAGGTGGCCTTGATGAGAGAGTGAAACAGACTGCAGAGCACACCACCCTGGCCTGGGGCTCTTGGTAGGTGTCTGGGAGCTAAAGTGAGAATACACATGCCCTTGCTATTTCAAAGTGGACAGGGGGTCGGGAAGCCTGGGTACGCAAGAGCGGAGATGTGGCTATGGAAACAGTGATAACTCTAGAATTATAGTTTTGGAGGCTGGATAGGGTCTTCCTATATAACTACAGGCTGGTCCTAAATGTTTGGTGATCCTTTTAAGTCGGCCAAGTACTGAGATCAGCAAGCACTACCCCACCAGCCAAATTTGAAATGGAAAAACAAAACAAAGCAAGTGCTTTGGGGATTCTTATACTGTAGGATTCAAAAAGTAGAGGACCCCAAGTAGAAAAAAGAGGCCTAGGAATGTTCTAGTATAAGAATAGCCACACATGAGGGAGAAAGGAAGGAGAATATCATTCTGGGGGCCTCAGAAGGAGTAGAGTCCTGGGGTCTTCTTGAAGAAGCACTTCTGAAATAGTTAGCTCTGAGTTCCTGGGGGTGTTTAGGTCTGGATGGACCCAACAGGGATGTTTCACACAAGATACCACAATATAGACCCTGTGGCCTTTGAGTTTTTAAACACTCTTTATTTGGGGTTCCTTCTGTTTCTCTCCCATCTCCACCCCAATCCCTTCTAGCACTCCAACACCAGGTAGGAGAGAAAGAAGATTAATAGGGATAGGGGATGTGGACCTTTTCAGACCTTTGTAGTTCCTTGGAGCAATTTCACTCTTTATTGTCAGGATACTAGCAGTCCAGTCTAACAGCAAAAGGGCAATCCAGCAAGAGCAGCGGCAGCACAGCCGAGTCAGCAGAAGCAAGCAGACTTCTTCAGAGCTTTTCTCTCTAGGAGCAAAGCAATGCAAAGTGTGTTGCTATGCAAAGTGAGCGCTCTCTGTCAGTGGGTTCCTATTAATACCTTCTTAAAGTCCACCCAAGGATGTTTTATAGCTGCCCCAAACCATGCCCCACCACCTTCCCCAGATGGGACATTTCCTGTTGACAAGGATCAATCACCCTCTCATGAGCCTGCTATCAGCCACGGACAAAGCATTCCCACATCCCAGACTTGGAAGACAGCTCTAACCAGATAACGGTCAAGGTTTCTTCTAGCTGGACATTTGACCAGAGAACTTAACCTCCTGTGGTGAAAGGCCCATGCTGAGCCCTACAGAGGCTGTTGTGCAAGGCTGGTCTTAGGCCTGGAAATCTATTTCTTCCACTTTTTCCCCTTTGCTATGGGTAGCAGACACCATGGCTGGATAATTCAACAATGATTCCCATCCCCTTCTCCCTGGCTTTCATTACATTGGTGACACTCCTAGTTTTCCGTCATTCTGTAGATAGAAGTGGCTATATGACCAGGTGTGGCCTGTGAAGATGACGAAAGTCTGAAGAGGAAGGAGGAAGCTTGTGACACCTAAAACAGAAAAAGAAACTCAAGAGCAAAGGTCTAGGTAGGGTCAGGCAACCATGAATGCTGTAATGCCCAGAGCAGCAGGCATAGAAGGCTCGTGACAGAAAGTGTCACCCAGGAGAGCTGTTATGTATGGACGCTTGTGCCAGTGTTATGGCCATCAGGCCCAGGCTACCTCAGAGAGCAGAGACAAGGAAATGGATGCTTGCACACCATTCTCCTTCCTCCCTGTCTCCTGTAGAGGCTCCTCAAGGGCCTGTCCAAATCCAAGTCTGGAGATAAGCTCCATTTACATCAGTCTCCTGAGTGAAGAGTCGGGTAAAGGAGAGAATTCCCAAGGGAAAAGCTGTGGTGTCAGGAGGCACAGAGCCGTCTGGCAAGCATTAAGTGACACTTCTGAAGACACCAATGAAGAGATGTTCACCCGGGACTCTGACCATGGCCCTGGCTTTCTGTAGGCATAAGATTATTGCATAATTCAAATGCTGGTTTCTGTATTCTCCATATCTGGTTGCAAACCTTGTTCGAACACTCTCCTGTCTTAATATTGTATAAATTCTGCTCCCTAAAGGTCCCCAGCTATGTCAATAAGGCAGCTTACAACCAATCACTGAGCAGGGAAGAGAAAAGGGCTGGACTTCCTGCCAGCCAGGGGAGGAAGAGTTCGAGGAGAGGAAGTAGGGGAGTCCGCTGGAAAGGAGGGGCAGGAGAGGGGCGGGTTCTCAGATGTGGGGACTACGGAAATCAGCATTTGAATTATACAGTACCCTCACGCCTACAGTTTCCTATCAGGCAGTCTTGCTGCTGTAGCGCTAAGGTACTGACCTCCCCTCCCCCATTTGTGTCGGATATGATAAACTCTAGAAGTTCAGCCCCCCAGGGAGTGTTCATCCAACCCAGGCAAGCAGGTGACAGGGTAACCCAGGCAACCCTGGGTTGTCTCTTCTTTCTTTCTCCTGACTGCAGCCTCATAAGGCAAATGCCAGTTCCCATTACAGAGACAAATTCTGTAAGGGAAGTTTGGCTAGCCTTCTTTAGCTATAAAGGGGGACATTAAGCAACCTGGCAAAGGCCAGGAGTCTAGAAAGATTGGCTAGAGACAGTTATCCAATCCTTCCGCCCTACTAGTGGACACACGATGCTTAATAACCCGTCATTGTTTCTATGAAAATCACCACCAGCTGCTGCCACCATTGCTGTTTCTATTGGGAGCACCTTTGTTGCCCGCAGGTGAAGTTTCCGTTGGGAACAGCACCTGGGTCTGAAGGTCAGAGGAAGCTTTGCTGGTTGCAGAAGAAACATGTAGCAGAGCTTGCACCGGAGTCCAGGCTTTGAGGGGAATAGCAGATGTGGATGTAGAGAGGGCACAGGCTCAGAAGCGGTGGAAGATGACTTGTGGACAAGGTACAGACCTCCGGAGTCTCTGCAATCCTGAAGCAGAGCCTGCAGCTGCTGATGACGGTGGGACTGTTGGAACAGAAGCCGAATTTAAGAAAGTGGGCCGAGCAGCAACAGTCTGGACAGCCGAGGAGCCTGGACAAGAGGTCAAGGACACATGAAATTTCAGTGTCTCGAAAGTTAGAGAAGGACAAATGTGTGTGTCACCGTGAGACTGCAGACTTAGAAGACAGAGGGAAGCAAACATTCAAGGATGCTGTCAGTGCTCACCAGGAAGAGACCTTCTAAGGAATGGCCATCTCGTCTCTCACCTCTCCTCCTCAGCTTCTCTCACTGGCTAGGTGCCGGGCAGAGAACATTTACAAAGTACATGTCATAAGCTGGCATTCCTTGGTTCTGGAGGTTTTCCTTCTGGTAAAAATGAAGGCTAAACTCTGTAAAATAGATCCAGGAGGTGGGCAGAGGGTCTTTCACAGAAGAGGAAACACTCCCACTCAATCTGCCCACGTGTCTATCAGGTCAAAAATCTTTGGTTAATCCTTTTGCTTAGAAGTCACGGTAGCTTGAGCTGAGGAGGTTAGTTGGTAAAGTGTTTGTCTAACACGCGTGCAGCCCAGGTTAAGCCCAAAGCACCTCATAAAACTAAGTGGTGGTGGATGCCTACAATTCCAGCACTCTGGTAAGCAGAGGCAGAAGGTCAATCTTCAGCTACACAGTGGGACCAGCCTACTCTAGATGAGAAAACAAAGCAAAACAAGACAGAAATCATGGCAGCCTGCTCTTTAACACAACACATGCCTACTTGCTTTTCAAAGGAAAGATGAGAGAGCATGAAAATGAAATAAAGCGTGAACAAAAGTAGATGTTCCCGTGTTCTTTCTTCATTTCTGCATTGAGCCTAAAAGAAGTGGGTTGGAACATCACCACCCCCAGAAGTGGCCTGCCAGAAATTGGGACAAACTCCTCTATAGTGTATTTCCACCACCATTAAGGGAGATACAGACTGGAGACAGGTGGCAAGGCTGGATCCTACACCAGGCAGAGGACAGAGGCATTCTGGGAAATGTCTGGTATTAAAAAGAGCAAGTGAAATCTCTGTGGGGCTCAGCTCCTGTAGCTTCCACTTTTCATTTTGCTCTGCCACCTTCCCCGAGCATGGCTTCCACCCTGGGGTTGGCAGAGACTCTGCAAGTTTCCAAGACACCTGGACCACAGTTGACAAGGGGCATGTCCACCCACAGGGCAGCCCTGCCTGGCCCAGTTGAACCCTCATCCAGCAGGCTGCTTCCTCCAACCAACCACTCAGCTCCGGGGGAAGGAGAAATTAGATTGTCTGATGAGATCTGTTCTGTCAGAAGGCAAGCTTTATTTTTACCCTTGAGCCTGTGATCTTCTAGGTGTCTGCAAAATTGGGGAATTGTTTTTTACCAAGATATAAAAATAAAATAATTCCTCTGGCTTCTTGCCTGGACATCCCACATAGTGTGGGCTCCTTGGGTGGGGGTGGGGGGAGAGTTGGCTGACCTTCACAGAGGCAAAACTGGCCTGCAATCTTTCCCGGGCCACTCTCCAGCTAGGCTAATCAACGGAGGTTTTGTTTGCTTATTTTCTTTTGTTGTGTTTTTCCCTTTGGACGTCAGTCTTATCTACGAAATGCACAGGGATGATCCTTTGGTATAAACTTCAGCACACACACAGGTCAAAGACAGGAAATATGTTTATTTTATGCTATATATTTTAATTTTTAAGGTAAAAATTTTTTTGTAAATATTGAAGGTATCTAGCATCACATTAGTGGCTGCAAACAGCAACAAAAAGTAACAGAGCTTTTCTTTTGTGCGGGAGGTGTCCATTTTAATGCAACTGTGGTATGTTTACCCCTCTTTTTACAGAGAGCAGCATGCCATTCCCCTAGATCTGAAAACATTCACCACAGTTTGTGGTTCTCTTGCCTAGAGAGGATAAGTAAGAGACAGCAGGAAAAGCGAGCAAACAGAAGAATAAGGAGGAGACGGCTGTGTCTGGTTGCATAGCCTGGGAAAGTCAAGGTCTGGCACCAAAGATCTACCTCAGCAAACACCTGGGTCTCTTCAGTTTTTCACCTGCCGCTGGGCCCTTAGGCCCCTTTAGTCTCTGTTGGAAGCCTCACTGAAAGCCTCATCTCTCAGGATCTGCTTGTCAGCAACTGGACACCTTGAAGGTGAGGAGCAAAGAATGACATGGGACACCTTGTTGGGCCTCTGGGGGCACAATGGTTACAGCAGGTGGGACCAAGAGCCCAATAAAGGGGTCTCCCTGTATTGACTTCGAGGAACAATGGCCAGAGCTGCAGGTGACCTAGGAGGTGTCACAAAAGAGCTCATTCTGTGACAGCAGATTTTCCCAGCACCCCAGGGGTGGGGAAAGCAGATACTGCTCCTGGCTCCTTGGAGCCTTTCCTGTTAGGCTGCACCAACGCAGGTTCCATGTCAGAAAGGAGGATAAGGTGATGTGTAAAAAAGGAACCTGTCCCCTGGATTTCCCTTTCTGCAAGAACTCAAAACCAAAACCAAACAGTAAGAAACCCTTTACAACTTAACATGCAAATAACTTCAAGTATTCCACTTAAGGAGGTGTGCCTTGTGCCTCAGTTAGCAGTTAAGTATGCTTTCCTTCACTTTATCTTAGGCATTTTTTACATATTGTTAAAAATCATCTATCTTATAATTCAACAATTTCTAGGAAATTTATCAAGATGAATGCAGCCATCACCAGAATACAGTTTGGGGATATTTTAACCATCCCCAGGGAATCCTTCAGGCCCATATATGGTCATCTGTGTCTCTCTAACCTACCCAACAGATTCTCTGCTTTCTTTCTCCATATTTGTGTTTTCTGAGTATTTATGAGTGCAAGCAAGTAGTATATAGTCTTTTACATCTGGGCTCTGTTACAAAGGGTGAAATTGCTAGGCGCCTAGACTGTAGCATTTGCCATCATGCCATTCTTAAAACATTCAGTTACATTGACATGCAACATGTTTTATCCATGGGCCAGCTGATTGATATCTGGGCTCTCTCTGCTTTGGCCTGTTCTGAATAATGCTGCTAAGAATATTTATGTAGGTGTGCCTTTTGTGTAGATACATAGAAGTACTTGGGTAGGTATTAAACCTATGCTTAGCTTTCTAACAACAGGCAGGAGTCCTGTAGGTTCTAGGAATCGGACTCAGGCACTGAAGCTTTGCAGCAAGTGCCTTTAGCATATGGGCCACCACACGGGCTCTACAACAGATTTTTAGGTCCTGTGACACTGCTGAATTTATTAATTCTAATGATTTTAGTGGTCATATGCTTGTTAGGATTGTTATCTTAGTCATTCTAACACTGACTACAATAAACTGAACCCACCAATCCACAATAGACAAGGAGCTCAGATTATGAACATGAGAAAGCCACAATGAAGGTATCTAGTTATCCCTAAGGACTGACATGAATTTAACAATGTAAAACATGGGGGAAAGGTAATTCCAGGGGCTTGGTGTTTTGAGAACAGCTGGGGAGAGGTGAACAGCACTGCACATCCCCAAAGCTAACCAAGGATAACCCAGCATTGATGCTAAATATAGTAGCCTACCTGGAAAGATGTAAAAATTCGGGTCAATAGCAGGCGCATAAGAGAAATAAATATGTGTGTTTGTTAGTTCACCTCAAATGGTAACATTTTAAAAGCTGAGTACATTGTTCTCTTCTATAAATTTCACCTAGAGGTGCTGAAATGCCCAGATCGCGAGTCCCCAAATGACCAACAGGCTTTGAGTCTGATGTAAAACACACGAGGGCCTTTATTACAAACTCGAGCTGGGTGGCTGCCTTTTGCAAGAACAAAGAGGCAAGCGACCCCCAGCTCTGGGGGAACAGGGTTTTTTAAGGGAGCGAAAACGAAAGTAGGGAAGTGCAAATCTTGGCACTATAGGATTGGGTGAAAGGGTCTCTAGGGGAGTTGACCTTAAAATGATTGGTTTGTTTTCAGGTGCCAAAACTGCAAATGATCAGATCTGGCCATCTGGGGATACCTGCCCTGTGCAGGTTAGGTAGTAGCAAGGGGGAGGGAGTTAACACATTCCATAGGCTTCCTTAGCGGCTATGGACCCTAGTCACATCCCAAGGTTAATCTGGGTGGGGGATTGCTGGACCCTTGCTCTGAAAGAACTGTGCTATGGTGACTTTGCCCCAGTCCTAAGAATTAACTCTAAATTTTTGAACCTCTCAGTGCTTCCTGAAGTATGGCTGCTTCTCTTCTCCCTGAATGTGTGGTCACCTGGCTACCGCCAAGGCAACCAGGCATTTCCCTCCGGTTATTAAGGGCTTCCTGCTTCTTGGTCTCTTGTCAAATTAATTTGCCTTAAAAATAGAAATACCCATCTACCAGCCTTGAAAAGTTTGCTAATTCTGGGCAGATGTTTGAGGCTATTTGTGTGTATTCTTAGGAAACTAGCCTGGGAGCCAGACCCACAGAGAACACTAGGCAATGGAAATAAACATTGGAATGTCCTCTGTGGTCATGGGAGGAATCCAGGTGAGAGTGATGTTAAGTGAGTAAGAATGCTCAAATCCAAGCGTTACCACCGCTCTGAGGCCTTGAAACCCCTTCCCAAGGACTCTGCACTCTCCTCCTTCCAGCTTCGTGGAACAACTGGGAGCATATAAAAGGCAGTGTTTAGCGCTCCCATGCTTGGAAAACAGCCCCTGGAATGAGGTGAGCCCGGAGAGCCAACTGCTCCGCAGGCTCCCACGTACTGCCGCTGCGCGTCCTTCAGGTGCCACGTGGAAGCAGGTGCCACGTGGAAGCAGGTGCCACTCTCTGTTACTCTGCTGTGCGGTCCTGGTGTGAGGAGCAGTGAGAGGAAGATTCTGAACATGGGTAACAAATACATCACACATCAGCACTTCTTTGGCTGTGACTCCCAGGTCCCACTGATCTGGGTGTTCTGGAAAAAATGCTTGTGTTCCTTCTACTTGTCATTCCTGACCCTTAACCTTCCCAGGTCCAGCCTACTGCGATTTCCCATTCCCTCTCAGAAACGAAGCCAAACCGTTCTCCCCAGTCATATTCCAACCTGGAGTCTATTGTCGTAAGTGGATGTACCGGGGGCTGCTTTGACTGTCACAGACATCCCTGTAGCAAACAGCAGAACAAATATCAGGATTTTGCAATACGCACAAGGAGACACTCGTCTGGCCTGATTCCCTGTTGGCTGTTGAGCCAAGTTCAAGTATATCTAACAATAGCTGGCTCTGCACTTGGAGCCTCTGAAGCCACCGCAGGGGCTTAGCCTGCATGCTGCTTTGCCTCTTAATAGGTAGAATCTAAGTCCAGCAGGAGAAGCCACTGCAAACCCTTCTGGAAGCTTCCAGGTGGGCCCCAAGTAGACCTAGCCACACACCTCAGCAAGCTGAGCTCCACATGTACACTTAGCCCAGAGAACTGAGAGTTTGCTCACAAATCTGGATTTGGGAGGAGGGGGCAGGTAGGGTGAGGAGGGTGCAAGAGAAGGGAACACAGATATCAAATCCATAAATAAGACATTTAAATGCCCACTTGGAAGACCTTGAAGAACCGGAAGCTAAGGGCAGGTCTGTAAATATGAAGCCACGCTGACAGGCGGGCAGCCTTCCTGAATGGGGAAATTACAGTCAGAGTCCCTGGGTTCAAGAAACATAGATCTAGAGAGCATTCTGGTGAAAACACAAAAGTAGGAGAGTGGGTGCTTCATCAGGACCTGAGGTAGGAGGTGGGGGGGGCACTTGGGAGGGTTGGTAAAGAGCTAGCCTCCCCTGGCATCTGTGAGATGCTAAATATGGGAAGACCAAACAAAGGCACAGCTTGTCCCCTGTCAAGCAGCCAATCGGAGTTCTCCAAACAGCAGCTGTCCCTCTGACAATAACCATTGTCAGGGCTGAGCTGCTCTTCATGAGTGTGATCACCCTTCAAGGGACACAGCTTGTTTGTTTAAATAACTTTAAATGTTAGCCTGCAAGCCAGTACCTGAAGAGCCTACTGCTTGGAGAAATAGGTGACTGTGGGACACAGAAACAGAGTCTCTCAAAAGGATATGAGAGCCAGCCTGAAAAGCTCACAACAGTCAAAGCCAGAATTTGGACTGCAGAATAAATAATGTTAATACTGGGTTATACACTAAAGAATAAGTATCCATTATCCATGAGCTAATTCTAGATACAAATGCTTGAATAAATATGGAGGAGAAAGGACACTTTTTTAAAATAGAATTCCAAAGAATAAATGTAGGAGTGAGCAAAATTGAAAAACCATCAAAACACCACAGAGCAATTACCACAGGCAATGGTGCATTGATTAGTGACCAAATTAGTAGGTGACATTTTAAGGGGGTATCAGCTTGAAAATATTTCTCCCCAAGTTTAATAAGTATTGTGGCAGTTTTAACAAATGATCACCAAGTTTTTTTTTGTTTTTTTTTGTTTTTTATTCTTCAGGGAGGAGTTCTCTTTTTCTGGTATTTGCTGAATGTGAGTTCACTCCTACCAAATTATGTGTAGAAGGAGATTCATAGTAATATAACGGGAAAACTGGCAAAAAAAAAAAAAAAAAAAACAACCAACAACAAACAAAAAAAACCTCCTCTTAACAAAATGATCAAAGTTAACATTATTGGTGTTTTGTCATGTTTTGAAAACTTTTGAAATTATGTGTATTGTGTGTGTGTTGAGGGGGGGTGAGCTATACCTCAGTGTGCCTGTGGATGTCAGAGCTGGTTCTCTCTCCCCCTCCATGGGTTCTCAGGCTTGGCAGCCAGTGCCTTCACCTACTGTTGTGTTCTAGCCCCTGTTGTTTGATCTCACATGTCAATAGATACTACATGTCTACTAATGTGATGCAAGGAGAAGGAAATTTTCCTCCCCAGGGTTCTTGCCTCAAATCCATAAACTTGGTCTATGAACAAGAACACAATAGGAAAACCCAGATTAAGAAACATCCTAGAAAATGTCGACTTCTTCTTAAAGTATCAAGTTCATAAACTTAGAAGGAAAATGAGGAGCAAGACAGAGAGGGCACCGTGAACAGATGTCACGTGGAATCCTGGAAGAGGTAAAAGGGAATGAGTGGGGAAATTAGGGAAATACAAATTAAGTCTGGAGTCTAGTTAATGCACTTAAACCTGTGTTAACATCTTAGTTTTGATTAATATGCCATGAGTATATGAAATCCTGGGACAAATAGGAACTGGTTTGGGCTACACAAGACCGCTTCACTCCTTGTAACACACTAGCAAGCCTTAAATGATCTCAGAACAGAATGCTTTTAGGGCTCTTAGAGCCCTCTAGCTCTAGGCAAACCACAAAGTGACTCCCCAAGGACTCTAGAGGGGAGAGTAAACCTTAACACCTGGGTTAGGAAGTTGGTCAGCAGTTGAAAAATCACCAAATAAGTCCTGGTAAAGAGTCCTGGTTTTTGTTTCCTTCATTGACCTGCTGAGTTTGAACCCAAAACAAGCAACATTATAAATATATATACATATATATTCTGCATATATATATATATATGAACAGTGAACAGTAAATCTCTGAGAAAGCCTGTCTTTCTGGATAGAGCATTAGGGTAGGGACTAATTCAGCTGGAGAGTATTCGTTAGACCCAAGCAGTATTTTCTTTTTCTCCTTTATTTTTTTTTT
>CM053750.1:5641833-5718261 GCA_028658305.1 Pachyuromys duprasi
CTGGAATGGCTCGTACTTTTTGCTGCTGAGCTTCAAGCAAGGACTCCCAAGCTGTTTCCGAACAGCAAGAGGTTACCTCATAAGTGCCCCTTAGACCTGCATCGCTCATCCCATGAAGCCACAGTGCCTTCAAACCCCAGGAACCTTATGCATTCTTGCTAAGAACCCTGTGCTGCCATAAAGGGCTCATTCAGTTCTCTGGCAGAAGTGCTGTGTTTCTCGGAATTAACACACCCGCCATTTTAAGCTCAGAGGCTTTTAGCGGCTTGGTCATAATTTCTTTTCAAAAGACCAAATGTTCCGCAATTGAAACACAGATCATTTTTATATCTAAGGCTTTTGGCGGCTGTTGGGGATGCTAATGGTGGTAATCTTTTAACCAGAGGCTGCTCCTCTGGCAGTTTAGTTTGCTCAAGATTAACCCCTTCTCTTGAAGTGGGCATTTCTCTTTAACCTTTCCACCTGGATGGTATGGTTTTCTGCTCTCTCTGGCTCCCCAGCCTACCCAGGAGCAGTGGGAGTTTGACACCAAAAGTTCGCAGAGGAGGATTTCAGGGAACACCGGTTCTCAGTCACCAGGTCTGAACCCCCTTCTCTCCCTTTTCCAGGAGTGCTATTGGCCTCACAGGCACTTCCACCTCCACCCACAAACTCTCAAGTTGCACAGCCAACTCTGTGATCCTTTCAGAAGAGACTTGAATGACCCTTCTGATTTTTTTTTATTTCATCCATTTTTTTGTTTCTCAGATTCTTCCATGTCTACTTACAACTTTCCCGATTGTTCAACCATTCTCCCAACCTTTTTTGAAATGGAATACAGGAAAAAGACTAAACAAAAACCAGAAAATCCCCTCTGGTAGCAAAGTGGGAGAAAACTCAGCAGCAGCAGCTTTAGTAAACCTTTTGTTCTTATCCTGAACTAGTACACTCATTCCTTTGTGTCCTGCTGTCTCCTCTACGGCATTAGTACCCAGATTTTCCATTATTTCAAGCCCTATGTCTGGGTGCCACTTGCAGGTGCCCTTTTATTTTATTTTTTAATTTATTTTATTGGGATTTTTGTATTTCTTATGTCTCTACCTCTCTCCCAACCCTTCCCTACCCCGATACCTTCCAAGACCTAATCAGGTAGGAGAGAAAGAAGGTTAATGGGGGGAGATGACATAGTCCTCTTTAGCTACTTCCTGCTTGTTAGGGTCATCGAGTTCCTTGGGGCAAGCCCAATCTTCGCGTCAGGATATCCCCAAGTTCTCCTCAAATCTCGTCTACAGCAACCAGGAGCAGCCAGGAAGAGCACCAGCCTTCTTTCTCAGACCCTCCCCTCACCCTTTGCTGGATCTGCCATCTATTCCATCCCCAGAGTCCTCAGACTTAAACTACCTTCAGCTGGCAAAGATCATACCCTTCTCAGGGCCTGCATGGGGTAAATAGTGTGCTGCTGTGGACAATCTGAATCAGCCCCATATCCCACACTTAGATTAAAACAAAAACATGTTTACATAACATAACTGAATTTTTAAAGAGAGCAACTTTGACTAAAGGTACCCACATCTACCAGAAGAAGGAAACCATTTCCCTGAAGCTGTAGTTAGAGGAAGTTAGGAGCTACTTGATATGGGTGCTGAGGACCAAACTCCTGGCTTCTGGAAGAGCAGCAAATGTCTCTAACCACTGATCCACCTCTCCAGACCCTGAAAGAATATTCTTGTCTCTATTTTACCCTGAAAAACTCTGATTGAAGTGCTCTGTGTTGGGACCTGGTGTTAGATTTGTTTTTTTTTTAATGTCTTGGATGCTTCTAAGATACAGCATCCTTAGAGTCAATGCAAAAATCTTCTCTTTCTTGTTTCAACCATCAGATTTGGGTTAGTCCAGGCTTTCTCCTACAGACCACTTTGTTTTCACCTAACAATTTGGCCTGACTGGATAGGTGAAAATGTCTCCCTTCTCATGTGTTCTCCCTGTTATAGCTCTGTCCCAGACTGATGGCACAGATGACGCAGGCGTCCGTAAATGTCATAGGTAATGACCCTCACAAAAGAGTGAGTAGGCGTCTATGACTCCTGATCCCAGGGTTGTACACAGCAGTGTCACTGAGGCAGGATGCAGGGGCCAGAAATCTGGGATCAGAGGACATGTCACAAATGCTGAGTCATTACAGCCAGTAAAGGCACATCTGAAAATGTCTGGAGGAAGCCGTGGCTTCCTCCTTCCCCGCATAAATCACTGTATAATGATTATTGTGTTTTGGGTGACTGTACTTAAGGACAAGGACGTATGTTAGGATATAAGAATGCATTTCTGTTCAGGGAATCTTATGAAAGAAGGGGGAGATAATAAGACCTGGAGAGGACAGGAGCTCCACAAGGAGAGCAACACAACCAAAAAATCTGGGCACAGGGGTCTTTTCTGAGATTGATTCTCCAACAAAAGACCATTCATGGATATAACCTAGAACCCCTGCACAGATGTAGCCCATGACAGCTCAGTATCCAAGTTGGTTGCCTCATAAGGGGAACAGGGACTGTCTCTGACATGAACTCAGGGGCTGGCTCTTTGATCACCTCCCCCTGAAGAGGGAGCAGCCTTAACAGGCCACAGAGGAAGACAATGCAGCCAATCCTGATGAGACCTGATAGACTAGGGTCAGATGGAAGTGGAGGAGGACCTCCCCTACCAGTGGACTTGGAGAGGGGCATGGGAGGAGATAAGGAAGGGAGGGTGGAATTGGAAGGGAATGAGGGAAGGGAACTACAGCTGGGATACAAAGTAAATAACCTGTAATTAATATAAAATATTAAAATTTAATTTTAAAAAAAGAATGCATCTCTGAGTGTAGCATACAAAAGCAGCAAACTGTTGATTTTGTTACTTTGAATGGCTGGCAGCTGACTTGAACTGGCTGATAAAAGTACTTCTGATTTGTCCTTGAAATAAGTCAGAGAAAAATGCTGGACAAAAATATGCCCAGGTCTGTTAGCTGTACGGGACCCTAAAGCCCTGAGGCCACAGGAGATTAACAATCTGACATGAGGTAGAAAATCTTCCTCAGGGTGGACTCCAAGGACAGCTGACAAAAAAGCAACTGAACTTGCATACACTGCTGCGCTCTGCTCTGCTCACTGGCATCCTGCCTTCTGCCCTCTCACCCCCAAAGACCTCACTAGACTTCACAGACACTGCCAATGACTGGAAATGATCCCTGCCCTCCTTCTACCACAGCTTCCCCCAGGGCCATGCATTGATTCACCCATTGTTTTACTGGTAAAATGTTGCAGGAATACATATATATATTAATATATATATTAATATTAATATAATATATATATATTATCCCAGTGTGAACTCTGAGATTGGGAACTGTAGAAACCTGTTTCTTGTTTGGTGTGGCTCAGCCCTAGCATACACCTTTAATCCAAGATCGTTCTGTTTATTGTAAACAGGTGATTATGGTGTGGTTCAGGCCTAGCACACACTTTTAATCCAAGAGCTTTCTGTACACAGGGTTTAATAAAGTTAACCCAAGGTCAAGAGGTGGAGCAAGCAACCAGATGACAGGGATTAAACAGAAAGGAGGGACTTTGAGTTGAAGGGTATTTAAGACAGCATGAAGAAGAAAGAGTTTTTTGGGCTGTTTCTTCCTGGGCAGTTGGGTGAGCTAGCAGGCCTTTTCTTCCTGAGCTGTTAGCTTAGCTAGCAAGCTTTGGGCCTTGGGGTTTTTGGCTTTTGGTCTTTTGGCTTTTTCTTTTTGGGATATGAGCCGAGAAGGAAGGTCAGCTGGGTGCTTTCTCTGCCTCTCTGAGCTAGTAGGTTTTCAGCCCAGCATCTGACTCCTAAGCCTTCGTGGGTAAAATCGAATGATTTTTTGATGTTTTTTTTCATTTTTTATAACAACAGTAAAATTGTCCTATATGAGCTAGACTGGGAAACAATTTAAATAGTGTCTTGCTGTGCGGTTTTTAGTTCTTAGTAACCTTTCTTTTGTGCAACACACCTTGATACTCAGGTTGTAAGCCTTGCAGCTGGCAGAACCAAATTGACTTGGATCCTATTTTTTGTGTGTGCATTTATGTGTGCACATGTGTATGCATGTATGAGGGGGGGTGTGCATTTTCATGAGAAGCCAGAGGACATCCTCATGTGTTACGCCTCAGATATCAGCCACATCCATTCATTTTTTAATTTTTTAATTTTTTATGTTTTGAAATGCTCTCTTCCCAGCCTGGATCTTGACAAGCAGGTAAGGCTGGCTGGCCAGACAGGTGCAGGGATCCACCTGTCCCCGTCTCACCAGCATTGGGGTTACAAATGTGCGCCCCCACGCCCGGTAGTTCTCACCTGAGAGTTCTGGGAATCAGACTCAGATCCTCATGGCTGTGAGGTGAGCATTTAACCAATTAAACTACCTCCTCAGTCCCCCAAAGTGCTGTTCGTCAGGAGTACAACCTGCTGGCTGGGAACAGGAAAGTTGGCACTAAGAGCAGGTTTCCCAGCTTGCTTGCTTCTAGCTTTGCGGCTCTTGCACCGGGTGCTTAACCTCTTTAATCCTCCGCATAAATTAGTTATATGTTCAATAAATAGGTGCCAATGCAGTGCCATTCATCCCATTTCATCCAAAGGCATGATCAGTCCAGATGTTGTATAAATTCAGTCTCAGTTTGCCCGGTTCTCTGTCTCCATCCTTTCCCATGGACAGGCACTCCAGCCAAGACAGCAGCTGCCTTCCTTCATTCTCTGCTACCCACCCCGAGACTTCTGTGTATGGAAGTCAAGCCCCCGTTTGTTCTTGACAAGGACTACATGCACACAACAGTGCGCAGATAGTGTAAGGGAACACGTAAGACGGGGAGTAGACGCATCCCTCACGTTCAGATGTGACTTCAGCTCCGGATGCCACACTGGTGACAGCCTTGTGGGAACCCTTGGGACACAGCCCCAGTGAAGTCACAAGGCCACAGCTGCGTGTTGTGGAAACCGCCGAGCGCAGGATGGTGGTACGGTGGGCACCTGCCTCTCACAGATTACACCCGAGCTAGAGAACCGTGGTTCACCAGCAGTGCGATGCTGCTCCTGGCCAGTGGTGTCAGGACCTGTGATCCACGGTTACTCTACATGTGGAATTCCTACTATTTCATCATGCTTAGTGAATGCTGAAAGGTTCCCAGTTGCATGTATTTGGATTCAAATGATGCTTGTTAAGGTTTTGCTTTTATCTTTGTACATACATGAGTCAGCCATACAGGTAAGAGAGCTTCGTAAAGATGTAAAAGGGAATACCTATACCATTTCCTTTTCATTGCTCGTTTGCTTGCTTGCTTGCTTGTTTTTGATAATTCTGAAGACTGAACTCACCCTGTCATCACTCTGTCACCAAACTGTATCCCCTGCCATTATCATTATTATTGTCATTATTACTATTATTGTATCTTATTTTCTTTTTTTGAGCCAGGGTCTCACTAAGTTGCTTGGACTAGCCTCCAACTTAAGATCCTCCTGCCTCAGCCACTCTAAGTAGCTGGAAAAACAGGTGTATACCTTGCTCAGTTTCCTAATGCAATTTTTACTATTGTCATTGTATTATTCCCTTTGGCTACCTCCAACCTAGAAATTCGTATAATTTTGACTTGTTTTAACTTGCCAAGCTTCCCCCCCCCCCTTTGACTAACTATGTGCCTGACTGCGGTCTGAGTCACCTTGCTGTGGGGTTCCCACTTAGAACTGGTTTTTGAAGATCTCTCATCTGCTTCCATTTGGGCGAAGTATGATAACTCTAACTGCTTTTCTGGCCTCCCATAATCCTTTACTAACTGTATTATGGAAATGATGGTAATTACTTCAAAGTCCCTGGTGATTCCTATGTCTTTGGTGCTGTTCATTGTCAATTCACCTCGGTCAACCAGCTGTCTGGAGGACTTGCCTTTTGTACCAAACCTTTAATGAAACTGGCATTTGTGTCAATAAACTTTAAGCCCATCTTGCTGAGATAATTATCTAGGTCACTCAAATTTCAGCTACTTCAAATAATTATAGCCTTTTAGTCTTGAATATAAGGTGATGATTAAAGGAGAAGGAATTGAGAGTCCCCATACCCAAGTCAATTAGAAGAAAGCATTGGCAGGTTTCAGCTTCAAGCTCTGATTTGAATACACAAGCCTCTGGGCTATGGCAGGCTTTACAGAGAATAAGTCAGTCGGAAAAACTCACATTTGTTTAGCTGAGCAATGATATAATTTGCAGATAAAATTGTGCCACATTCGGTAAGGAGAATGCCAACTCAAGGGCTTCACCTCCGGGGCTCTCTGTGGCACCAACGCTCATCAACCGCTGTTGGATCCAAGCTTATTTCTCCCTAAGAACGTGGTGTAGCAAGAACTGTGTGATGGATGTCAACGCCATCCAGATCCAGGGGCTGAAATGATTATAACTCTCGCCCCAGGCTTTTAATCCCTGGCATAGGAAATCAAATGGCAGCCATTTGGTCACTTCATTGTCCCTACAAATACAACAAAAGCACTAAGCACAAAGATTCATATTCTAATTGCCAACAAATACTTAAAACGTTCAGAAAAAAAAAATACACAAAGATCTTTGAAGGCCAGGAGATTGTAACACATAAATCCCTCTCTTTCCAGAGACGAGGAGGACAAAGCCTTTTATTAATCACTCTGCCCCCACCTCCGTCTCCACCTGTCAACATTTAAAACTGGAGACTAATAGTAGACAGGCTTCTCCTGCAGGTCATAATTGCCTTTCCAACAGAGAAGCCATCTCCAGAGCAACGGAGATATGAGCTATGGACTCAAGCTGGGGCTCCCGTGTAAATCGCTTACAGAGAAATTGAAATTTCCCACAAGTAAGCTGCACCGATTCTTTCCATTAAAAGGATCCCGATCTGGACACAGAGCTGTCATAGTCTAGCAGCTGCAAAACTGTGTTTTCTGCAGTGCGCTGCAGTGCACATGGAGATAAGACCAAGATGCTTTGCAACCTGCTCTTAAGATTGAAAAGAACCGCTTTCATTATTGATCATATACTTCAATAATCATCATTCATTATTTAAAATGTCCTGTCCGCAGCTGCACATATTAGAAGCAAGGTAAGAGTGTTCCGTATACTCCAGCCTCACCTTGGTTTTCTTCTCCCCCATATTTTCACGCTTTTGTGCAAAGTCTGCGTGGTCTTTGATGTATCTTGACTACCCAGTACTAGAGATTCCCATAATTCTCCTGTTTTGTTTTCTTAATATTTTTGCCACAATTCCTTCTACATCTCCAACCGGATGTAAGGTCAGACAGTGTTCAGTTGTACTCATCATCATTATACTTTTTCAATTAATAAACCATTTTCCTAGACAACTTTTCCTGGGGATGATATATATGAACACTTAGGTGGACAAAATTTGGTGAACGCTTAAAATATATCAAGCTATTGATCGATTCTTTTTCAATATATAAAACAGATGAATCTATTCTTTAACCACCAACACATCATTTGCCCCAAAATCTGTCTACAGTTGCTATTGTCAACCCCCTCCTGCTTTTATTTCCCTTATTTTTTTTTTGTGACTCCCACATACTCAATAACTTTAGGTCTCCTTAAGCGCTACTTAGGAAAACGAAAGAATAAGAAAATAATTAAGTAAGGACATACTCTGTGGAAGTCTCTAGAAATCATTCTCCTCTTTTTGTATTATAGTAACAGAACCCTGATGTTTGGCGGGCATATGGCTGTCTGGAATAGACTGTGTGTTCCAGACTTCGTTTCAGCTAGGGGCAGCTTGAGCCTTGCTCATCCACTGGAATAAAAACAGGGGTTTCGTTTGGTAATGTTTGGGGGAACCCCCGAAATGTACCTGGCCTTGGCTCTCAGCATCACCCTACTCTCATCCTGCAGTCCAGTAGAGATGATGGGTAAGCCTCCAGCCATCTTCTCGTTGCAGGGTGTTGAGGACCACACTTGGGGGGTGACAGAGAGCTCTAAGGAGCTAACCCTGGACTGTCTGCCTCCAGGCCTTAGCTGGGAGAGACATGTGCTTGTCTGTAAGCCACAGTCACTGGGGTGTGTACCCCTTGCTGTGGCTTCCGGTCTAGATAGGCGCATGCTGCTTCTCATTAGTAACAGATGCCGATTTCCATGGTGTCTGCATTCAGATCATGAAATTTTAAAGCAACTGGTGAAGTCATGTGCTTAGCAAATGTTTGAGTAAGTAAAAAGCAACTGAAGGAGCACATCTTATTCATTCACTTAATGCCAAGAGTATCAGAGTTTTAATCAGTGGAAGCTAAAAGCCACACCCCTTCCTTTGGGGGAGCAACACGTTTCCAAACCCCAGAACTTGAGCTCTGAGTCCACTCACTGTCTTCTGGGACGTTACTGTTTAGAACTCACCTGTTCTTCTGTAAAGCAGACTGGCCTGTGAGGGCACTGGAATATGAGGAGGAGCAGGACACGAGGACAGGACAGCATGCAAGCCCCAGCCTGGAGTCCTTGCTCATCTCAGAGGATTTCTACATTAGATGCTGTTGTGTTTGAAGGTTTCACAGCAGGGGAGATGGCTTGCTGAGTAAAATATATGCCACTCAAGCATGAGGCTCTATGACCAGCACCCACACAAACGCCAAGTGCCTCTGTAACACCAGTCCTGGGAAGGAAAGCAAAGACAAGGGAGTTGCTGGGGTTTTCCGGCCACATCACTGAACTCCAGGTTCACGATGAAGCTGTCTCAAAAATTAGTGCGAAAGGAGACTAAGGAAGAACACTTGGCATCGACCTCTTGCCTCTACACATAAGCATGCACACACTCACACAAACACATACATTACATACACATAGAATAAACAAATAAATAGTTTCACAACATCTACACACAAACAAAAACCCCAAACAAACAAACATAGGATCTTAAAAAGCACTGAGTCAGAATGGTCATGGTAGCACATTCCTAGTCCCAGTACTTGGGAGGCAAAGGCAGTCAGATTTCTATTTCAAGGCCGGCCAGAGCTATAAAGTGTGACCCTGTCTTAGAAACAAAGAATAAGCTGGGCAGTGCTGGTGCAGCTTTTAATCCCAGGAGAGTTAGCGGAAAAGGCAGGTGGGCCTGTGTTGGAGACCAGCCTGGTCTTTAGAGTGAGTTCCAGGACAGCCAGGACTACACAGAGAATCTGGCCAAGGAGAGCAGGTGAGGGGGGAGGATACAAAGAATAACAAAACACCTGAATAGGATAATCTAACATTCCCCTAGTTTTGACAGTTTACAACTGGAAAGACTCAAACGTGGGCAGCAAGTAGCAGGTTGAGGCATTGCTGTAATGTGAGCCAACGGGAGTGGCATTGTCTGAGAGGTGCCATTGAAGACCAAGCTGACGAAGGAATAGAACCAAGGTAGGGAGACCATGGGTCCAACAGGAAGGTGATAGTAGAGGGCTTATGTGTTTAGCTGTAGTAGTGCTCATCTCAAAGGACAAGTAGCCACAGAAGAGTGGACGTGTGCCGGACAGGTGCATATTGAAGGCTGTGTATTGACTAGCAGCTATGCACCACACCTGAACAGCGCCACTGGAGCCCCAATCCACGTCTCACTTGGTTGCTGCTCTATGGCAAGTCCCTAAGAAATATGCCTTTTCTCAGGTGGGGCGGGCAGGCTTGCAGCCTGGCCAAGTTTCTCTCAAGAGGCGCAGCCCACCTGGAGGCCTCTCTTGGAGAGTGGGCTCCAGCCCTCCCTGTCAGGAGAGAGACACGTCCACCAGGCAAGGCTGTCAGCTGTGGTTAGAAGGTGCCATCTTCAAACTGCAGCAGCCCCAGCTTCGCTGTTAGCTCCTGAGGGAGGTGTCTTCCAGGGTTTACATCAGCAGTCCTCAGCCTCAGTGCCCGTTAGGGACACCGGAGAGCTTTAAATTAAAGACAATGCTGCCTGAGCCCTAATCTTCCCTCCACAAACCAGAGTCCCTGGGGTTGGTCATCAGAGGCCAGGGTTGGGAACCCCTGCTCCAGGCTAAGCTTTTCTCCACCCCCAGGCTCCCGTTCCTTGGATGCCTGTTAACAAATGCCAGGTTGCCTCTACCCCAGATTCAGCCTTGACCTCGACTAAAACAAGGCTCATGTTCCTCTCTAGCAGTGATCATTCAGCTGTAATTTAATAATTTATAGTGAATAAAACCAAATAGAAATGACAGACTTTGGAACAACTCTATGTATTAAAAATTAAGGAGTAGTATATGTGTTTATGCAAGTGTTTCATATTTGGAAACCACGTCCATCCCCCAATATTTCCTTTAATTCTTACTTAAAACACTGTAGAGGGAAAAAAATCTTACCACGTAGCTTTAACCTTGGGCAAGCTAAGTAAACTAAACCCATTTCCTCATCTTTCGTTTTTTAGGTGTGTGCATGTGCTTGTGTGTGTGTGTGTGTGTGTATGGTATGTGTGCCTGTGTGTGTGCACGGGTGCTGCAGGGATCAGCACGCCCCAGGAATCTCTCTCTGCTTCCCCATAACGGGGATTGCAAACCAGCATCGCAGGTTTTTACACGCTGCCTTTGTTCTATTTTGTTTGTTTGTTTAGGGAGCGCTGTTAGAAATTGGACCCAAGACCTCATGCATGCGTGGAAGCACTTCACCAACTGAGCCCAAGTTTGTTTGCTTTTCATCTGGAAAACACCGCCTTCCCTTTCCAATGTTCTTAATGAAACAGCGTTAGCATTTAGCACGTTGTCTGACCCACTGTGAGGATTCTGTAATACTTGTTATAACTCTGGTGTTACAAAGGGCAAACTGAGGGTCAAATCGCTGAAGTAAATTGTCCAAGGTCCGTAACACTTGGATTCATGCCCAGTACTTCTGACTCCACCAATATTCTTTCATACAGCAGGTTGAAATTTTCTTTATTTGAAACAAGAAGAGGCAGGCAATCTGCGTTTCCCAGATGAGAAAATTCATGACTAAGAAAGGTGATTTCTCTGGGAAGTTACACTGGGGAACCATGTGATGCGGCGGTGGGGGGAGGGGGGAGGCTAGGCGGTTTTCAAGCTTTCCCAAAACCTCTCGCTCCAGTGACGGCTCACTGTGGACTCCCATCGAGCCTCTTCCTCTTCTAACACTTCAATTTCTCCCTTTGTTGACTAGAGGACTCACACAGGTCTTCACCAGCTCTGGCTAGAGTGACACTGCAGCCTCCTTTCTCTTGAGCATCCATGCTGAGCACAAAGAGATAATAAATCATCCCTTCCTACCCAGAATTCCTCACTCTCCAAGGAGCTGAGAAAGATGAGCCCGCCCAGGGGACCCAGGCTAGTAAGAAAGAGACTCCCAGGCTGCCTGGCTCATTGCGCACATCCTGAGCCGGGAGGCCTTAGGGACCACCTTCCAGGAGATGAGGCTCCCGCCCTCCTCCTGAGAGGTCTGTCAGGTGGTGAATGCACGCTAAAGAGTCTCTGGCTTCTCCTAATGTTCCAGTGTCTCTCTGAGTGTTCTCGCCAGCCACGCAGGAAAGGCAGGCCCAACTGTCGTCCAAGTTCAGCTCCACGAAGAAACTAGACAGTGTGTGTTTTAAAACGGCTGCGGAAGGGAGGAGCCTATGACCAAACACGTCTCCAAAAGATTTAAATTAACTAGCTCTGAGCGATGATTTATTTATTTATTTTCTGTGCTGTTCTAGGATGGAGGTCGAGGCCAGAAGGCAGAGAAAATAAAAATTAACTATTTTTTTTCAAACAGAAAATGTATTGAAGCCCCCTCCCCCAACACACAAACCTTTTTTAAGTTTATCCAGGAGTTAACAAGGAAGTGAAGTGCCTCCATTTGTTTGTTGGTTTGGTTTGTCTGTTTTATTATTTTTTTTTCTGCCCTTGGAATCTAAGTGCAGACAGGGAAAGGTCAGCTTCAGAGGACAGGCGAGACTTAGTGGTCCCAGACCACGGACTCACAGGCCAGAGCTAGAAGTAGCTGGCCCACCTCTCTCTCCTGAGACACCTATCCATCCCACCGATAAGCTTTCCTCCACTTCCCCAACACCCTGCACAGGAAAATCCACTGCCTGCCTTGGCCAGGTGCTCGCTGCCCTTCAGCACTCACTCTTCAGGGCCCCGCGGTCAGGACAGGACATCCACCCAGTAATTTATGGCCAACAAGGCCATTTTGTTTGATAATCTTCTACCCGATTCTCAGGCATTCACTGATGGCTCTTCAGTGACAGGTCTCAGAGCACGGAGGAGGAGTTACCAGCCTCTTAAAGCCTTCTATGCAAGGCCCTCCAGATCTTTTCCATCATGGGTTCATTCCGAGTGGCTTTCTCTGTGGTCCAGATGTTTGCCGTGCTGTTTTGTGCTGGGGATGGAGTATTTAATAGGATAGAGCAGTGGTTCTCAACCTTCCTAACACTGTGACCCTTTAATACAGTTCCTCATGTTGTGGTAACCCCCCCACCATAAAATTATTTCTTTGATACTTTATAACTGTAATTTTGCTAGTGTTGCGAATCCTAATGTAAATGTCTGCGGTTTCCAATGGCCTTAAGCAAGGCTGGCCACCACCACAGGTTGAGAACCACTGGTAAAGATACACACACTCCCTAGGGGAGTTAATAGACCTTCAACAAACATCAGTGGTCTTGCGCAGATAAGGAGGCTGGAGCTTAAAGAGAGGAAATATCACACTTAAAGTCACACAACCGGAAAGGAACAGAGCCAAGATCTGAACCCAGAGCCATTTTAACCTCACTATCTGTACCTGTTCTTCTATGCATCATTTCTTAGCAAATACAGGGTACACGGAATGTGTATTTTTTAAGTTTTATTAGCCAAATTGTGCTCCTCCTCTGAAGAATGGTCTGAAACGTCTTCATGTGTAGTTCCTGGAGCAGCGTCTGTGGACAATTCACCTGTCTTGCTCATCTTCCTCTCCAGCCACCCCTATCACTCTTGGTCAGAGCCAGATTTTGAAGTGTCACCTACAGTTTCTGCCATCGGCTTCCTGACACACTCCGTACTCCACCAGAAATGGCCCCTGAGGAGCAGTAGCTTCTCCATTATGGTCCAGTGGGCTCACATCCTTCTAGGAGCATCTAACTCCTTAAAATCCCATCTCTGTGGCTGCCAGAACTCCAGGTTTGGTTTGGTTTTATTTTGTTATGTTTTCCTCTGGGTGTTTCCTTTGTTTCATTTGTTTGTTCCTTTCTGAAAGAGGCTCTCTCCAGTAGCCCAGGCTGACCTTGAACACCCTATCTTCCTGACTCTGCCTCCTGAGTTCTGGGATTACATACTTAAGGCACCATGCCTGACAACATGATTCCTTTTCAGTCACTCTGCCCTTCCTCAATGAATACAGGTTCCCCTGGGGTTCTGGTGTGGTCTTTCTTCTCATCTCCCTCTTTCCATTCTCCCAAGCAACTCAGTCACTCACTCAGTTTTCCCCGAACTTTACCTCTGCCTCGACTTGTCTCTTAGTGAGAAGTCAGTGGTCCCTCCAACAAAATATGTCACCGTTCCTGGGTATCAAACAAAACCAATGGCACTCAGGTCACCCAGACATGGAAGCCTCCTTCAACCTCATCTTCCTCATATTTGACCTAGCACAAACCACCATCACATCTACTCAGTAGTGTTTTTACTTGTCTGCTTCTCTGTCAAAACAACCTCTTAATTTCATGGCTTCATTGTTGCCTCCAATTCCTCTCTTCCTTCACAGAATCTCGCCTCCCTCAGACTGGCTTCTTCCCTGGGGCTGGAAGAAGCTTTCAAAGTCCACGTGTCTGATCACCCTGCTTCTGCTTTAAACTCCCTGTGTAGGTAGGTCTCCCTGAACCCAAACTCATGGACATGACTGATAGGACTCTCCAACACCCAGTCCCTCCTTTTGGCGCCATTTCTTTCCACTCCCTGCCTCCTGCTGTGTTCTGTGCTCTCACTCTATTAAAACAGATTGCAGTTCCCATAGCCTGCCAAATTCTCTACCCTGAAATGGCTTTGTACTCAATGTTCCCTCCACTCGGAAAGCCTTCCCTAATGCCTTTATGCTTCAGGCTTCAATTCCTATATATTAGTTTATAGGAACAATTCTGTCTGCCTCAATCCTGGGTACAGAGTGTTCCCTGGGCAGCCATCATTACCACACCATTCATTCTGTCGGTACCCAGAGCCCTGCTCTATGACACCACATGTTCCAGACCTCAGGGGACCAAATGCAGGGTTTTTTTTGTTACCTTTGTACTTGCAATGAGTCTCATGTGTCTATGAAACCTATAGAAGATGCTTAATGGTCTGCAGTCAGTGTACTCCTCTGGTCCTAGCACTGTGGGAGATGTAAGCATGAGTATGAAGGGGTCATCCTTGACAGCAGCTTGGACTACATAAGACTGTCTCAAAAAAAAAAAAAAAGAAAAAAAGGAACAAAGAAAAGAAAAGAAAAAAGCTCAATGAAAGAATGGATGAGAAGGAGGGAATTGACAGGCAGATGCAAATGAATGTGCAGGTAATCAAAACCTGGGTGGCAATTGAAGCTGAGGAAGTTGCCTGAGCGCTCCCCTACTCTTTACCCACTCTAAGTTTCTATTAAAGGGCTACTTTCCCAATGCCCTTGCTTTTAGAATAGTCCTGTGACTAAGTACTAGTCCCTGGAATATGAACTGAGTAATGAACCCCCAGCCTCTGCATCCCCTGTCCTTTTTCCGCCCACCTGAACATGAAATAGAGCACATGGTAACCTGCCTTTGATCTTGCTGACACCCACAAATCTACAGTAGAACAGCAAGGTAGAAGGACCCTGCATTCCTGACACCAGAGGGCTGCCAATCCAGCCCTAAACTGTTCACTTCCAGATTGTTATATGAGAAAGAAATTAGATTCTATCTTGCTTAAGCTATGATCATCTGATTCCATTACAGCAGCCAACCTGTAACCTAATAGAAATGGAAATTACCATATTTATTTGCTTATTGTATATTGTTTCCTATTGCCTCCCGAGTACAAGTTCTAAGAGGGTAGGAACCTTGGTTTATAATGCAGACACAGCAGACAATAAGTATGTCTCAGACAATTAGTATTTGCTGCATGGCTGGATCTATGAACTTGTAAGTGAATTGTTTGTTTTCATTGGCTGAGTTTCTGCCCCGGCTTTGCCTGCTCCCCACCTTCTCTCCCTGGGAGTCTGACCCCATCAACAAATCGCTAGGTACTCACTCCCTTGATCTTAAAGTAAAGTTTCCCTGGCTTTTCCTTGATGCTTTGAACACTCAGATAAGTTTGGAAAGGCCTTTTAACACGAGGCCACGGTTCAGAGTCCTTTGGGAATATCAGATTGCATCTGGTTCTTCTCTGGGTCATCACCATGGTGCTGAGTTTCTTCCCTTTCATGCTAAAATCTCAAAACATGAAAAGTCAGGTTATCAACTGTGCAATCTTTCAGGCTTTCCTCTCACCTCCCAGGGGTTTTGAGGCAATCTGTAAGCTGACTTAGGGTGACCTATGGCCCTGAGTTTAAGAACACATCTGCCTTGGTTTAAGACTTGTTGGCATCTGATAGAAATATACGCCGGAACGCAGATACAATTTTACATTTTATGGCTGCCACATCCCATTTAAAAAGCAAATAGGTGAAAGTAGAAGACTTTATGCTAAATGAAATAAGCCAGCCATAGAAAAATAAATATTTCATTTTCTTGTTCATTTGTGGACACTAGGGGAAAGAACCTGACCTGATGGAAGAAGAAAGTTGAATGGTGAACACTAGAAGTCAGGAAAAGGTTGGGAGAGACAAACAGGGAGATTGAGTAATGAGTAGTAAGATACAGATAGACAAGCAGACTCAGTTCTTCTGTTCTACAGCACTCAGGGTAACTATGGTTACAACTTACATATTTTATAAAGGACTAGAAAAGAAAATATTACAAGCTCCAAATGCAAAGAAATGATTAATGTTTAAGCTATAAATGCAAATTATCCCCATTTGATCATGCTATGCATGTGTCAACTTATTGCACTGTACTCTGTGATTATGTATAATTATCATGTCTCAGTTTAAAACTTCAAGATGTGTGGAATTTTTTAAAATCAGAATGAACGTGTTAAGATTAATTGTAATAGTGTAATTATTTTCTGTTTGGCATCTTGCCTTGAAAATAACAAAATAATCTTCTTTCATCTTTTTCCATTCTAAGTATTTTATACCTAAAGTACCTTTCCAGAATGTAACCCAGAGTGATTGCACTTCAAGGACTTACTGGCCAGAGGTAAGCTCTCAATGTTTGCTAGACAAGTGTAGTTCAAATGCTTAAGTGTGTTGATGTTCCAGTGATTGCTATGTGGCTGGTAGCTGTCATACTGGACAGCATAAGTCTAATAAAAGAAAAGGTGTAACTCAATACTGCTTAGTCATATGCAATTCAGTACAATGTTCAAGGCCCAGACTAGTCTCCATGACAGTCTGACCTACAGTTTCCTCCTCTGCAAAACGGGGCTGACTACAGCAAACTCACAGTGTTTGGAGACTATCACAGAGCTAACACAAGAGAAAATGTGTTAAACGTGCTTTTTGATGTAGCACTGGCCCTCTGCTGTTCCTCTCCATCAAGAATGGTTATTTTGTGAAAGACAGGAGGGCTCACTTTCACATCCAATCCCCTGTCCTCAGAGCTGGGATGCATTTGGGTGGAGCACACAAGGGTGAGAGCGCTCAGCTCTACACTGTTGCAAATCCGTGAGCCGTGGGTTTAGCACATCTCCTCTTGAAAGATTAAACTGAAATCTGGTGCGGCAACAGGATCGTAGCTTTGTTTTTTAAACTATAGGGATAGCTCTTCTCTCTTAAGGAAAGTAGGAGGCCAAGAAAGCAAACTCATAGCAGGTCCAGCCTCTCGGACATTTCAGCCTAAGAACCAGAACCAGACCCTGGCCATGAGCAACACACATACCTGCACGTACTCTGTTTTCACGCTTTCATGTCTACATACACACGTGTGAATGCCTTGCTTGCAACCAGACCACTAACCCCAAACCCTTCAACAGCTCTTCCCTTCCCATGGACAAAAACACAGTTGGGAGGCTGCAGCAAATTCCTGCCTGAGGACACATTTCTCCGGGCTGATTAAATAAACAAGGCTTAATTAAATTAGAGCAGGATCAGAATTTGCCTAGGCTGTGCTGGCCCAGCAGAGTCCCCCATGACTCTCTCATTTCCATAAATGAATGATTGTCTGCCTGCTCTGGGGTTTGTTGTGCACAGAAAGGGACGCTGGCCGGGATAGGGGCCTCCTGCTAAAAACAGCCGTCAGAGGGGAGCAGGGATGGGGTAGTTTTACTCAGAGGACCAAGAGATCCTGGAAGCTTTAGTTTGTGTGGGGCTAGGACAGGGTTGGGGTTGGGGGGGGGTGCTGAGCATCATTTGCTGTTGCCCAGAACAGAAATGTGCTGGGAGCTGCAAGTTTTAGGGTGAACAAATGTTGAATGCAAAATAAATATATTCTTAGAATTGATTTCACCAGCTTAATTTTGCTTTTGAAAAACTACATCTTAAAATTGTTGAGACCTAATAATTACACGCAGTTGTGGGGCACAGTGCATTAAGCTGGAAACGTGCATGTGATGATCAGATGCAAACAGCTAGCCTTTATAACAACTTAAAGTTTTGCCATTTTCTTTGCCTTTGGAGCCACGGGGTGCTGTATCTCAGAGACAGCTTGTGGTAGAAATAGGGAGAAAAAGGCAGACACTGCACCAAGACTGAGCCAGAGCAGAAAACTCAGCCCTTCTGAGACCTAGTGCTGGGCTTGGGAGGGTGGGGGCAGCTGTTCCCAGGAGTCAGGTAAGAGAAACACAACTCCTTTTTCAAAACAGCCTTCTTGGAGGAGGATCCGGAGAGACAGTGAAAGGCAGATGTGCCAAACCTATGGAGCAGCTAGCATGCCCCTGCTCAGCAGGGTACAGCTCCCTCTGCCTTCACCAGCCAAGCCCGGAGGCCATGGGATAGGGCTCTGCGTTGCAGGCCATCACCCCTGTTTATTATCGCTGTGTGACCCCCTGTGCCAGAGCTGAGGCCAGGGGGGGTGGCAAGGTCTTCTCCATGTGTGCCTCCACCCGAATTTTAGATCGGGAACAGAACTGTTCAAAACAACTTAGTCTCTGTCTCAGGCAAGCTGGGGCCAGTTACGCACTTTCGGGGCAGAGAGTGCGGGGTTAGGGGAGGGGGAGGGGGTGTCTCTTTCCTCTCTCTTTCCAGGGCATGCATCTTTGCTTTATTCATCCTCTTTTGGAAAGGGAAGGACAAGGCAGTGGACTGCACAGGTTGCAGGTTCCAGCAGAACATCTTTGGGGAAGAAAGTTGAAACTAATGCACAAGCTGTGGCTTTTGTTCAGCCATTCTGATGTCACTTCCATTAGCCCAGAAATGCCAGCATGGGTGGGCGTCATTATTCCTGCCTTCTGTGTGTGCTACGGACACTGTTGTGAGTGTTGTTGCCTGCATTCGAACTTACCCTCATCAGCAAGACTTGTGCTCAGATTTCTTCCAGATCTCACGCTTACGTCACCTTATACACTCCTTGAACCCCACACTGAGGGTCATTTAGCTTATCTCTCATGTCCCTCTTTTGAACCAACTCAAACTTTCAGCAACAGCTTCCGGCCCTGCTCACCTGCTTCCTCCTCCAAGCCCTAAACTAAGCCTGGGATGTCTTCCGTTAGCTTTCTGAGAACGGTAGGCACCTGTTCTTCTCATTCTGATCAAGGGACACCTATTCAGTGACACTTTCAAAATTATTTCTTCAGTTCCTTCCACTCCAGCCTCCGCACAGTCCCCAGGGTAGTAAAGACTAAACGAGAAAATTCAGTCATTAGACACTGTGGGGACTGCACCTTCTAGAGAAGCTGCGTATGTCATGGTTTTCTCTACACACTGACTACATTACCGAGCCACGCAAGGTGACAGACAGCACAACCAGTTTTATCTCCTCTCAAGAGAATTCTGGCAAAATACTTAACATTTTAAAATCTTCAGCAGATGGGAGAGCATTAAGCAGAAGCTGAGCAGGGGAGACAACAGAGAAGGTAAAAAAAAAAAAATACTTGACAAGTGTGGGGAATGAGGGCGGAGACAGGGTCACTAATTGAAAATCAGTGTGTGAAGCATTCTCCCTGATATTGCTCTCCAACCTCCCAGCTTGACAAACACTTGGTTGGATGTTTACATCCAAGTTTTGGAAAGGAAGAGTCTTAAAGTAAGACAGAAGTTTGTTCTTTGCAGATCCTACAGATTCAAAGCAGCAGGATCTCCATGACACAGGGCAACAACAGGCTATCTGAGAGGAGTCCCGGCGAGGATCCAGTATTGATGGTGTAGAAGAAGCCAGAGGCCTCAGACTAGGCCAAAGATGCAATGAGCATTCTCAAGTAAAGAAGTGTGGACAAAAGATACACTGTGAAACACTACAGCTTCCACAACAAGATTTTTATTTGCTTTTGGGGGTGAAGTTGCAAGGGTGGAGAGTGGGTAAAAGGGACAGGGCGATGAGAGGGACTGGGGTGTGTGATGTGAAATCCACGAATAATTTTTAAAAATAGAAAGAAAGGATAGGTCTGTATTCGTAAAAATACGCCAGAATGTAGGCCCTTAGGACTCAGAGGGGGAAGTGAGAAAAGAGGGGAAGCACACGGGAGAAATTTCTCTCGAAGAGTTCCCAGAAAGATGCTGAGGACGGGCCAGAAAGCAGGCGCGCAACAGTGAGAGCGTGAGATCAACCCCCAGGGTGAAGGAGAAGCCCGTTCAGGTAGAAATATCACGGGAGGCAGAGCCCTCCACTCTAAGAGCCTCTGCTTCAGCACGCCAACCTCTGTGACATTTTTTTTTTTTTTGGAAGACCAAGAACAAAAATACAATCCTAAATACACTCAGAAGAAAGAAAAGTGGATTGTGGCTAGAAAGGTACAGATGTGCCCACGCACACAGTGTGATCTCGGGGAGAGAGTCTCTACTATGATGTCTTAACTTCAAGATGCTATGAGTCAACAGAGGTACTCCGTGTAAATCGTGATTCAAATATCCATCTGTACCAGACAACTGTTCTATGTTCTTCACTTTCAGTACATTACTCAACACCTCGTTATAAAATACGTTGTTGTCAGATGATTTTGCCCAACTGTAGCTAATGTAAATGTTCCACACACTCTTCAAGTAGGCCGTGATGTTCAGTAGGTTAGGTTACTAAACACAATTCAACTTGTGATAGTTTCATTGCATAATGCTTTTTGTTTGATTGGTTTGGTTTGGGTTTTTTTTTTTTTTTTTTTTTGTAATATGACCCTGCATGTGTCAACTGAAGAGAAATGTCCCGGGAAGATGCTGACTAGCCACTTCCTGATGGGAAAATGCCTTCTGTAAAGCCTGGGAAATAGGCAGAGAGAGGGGATTGGAGCAAGCAAGGATGGAGTCAAGGTCACTATTACTGGTCTGGGGCTCTAGCATCCAGCAGGTCCACTGCTCTGTCACAACTGAGCTCTATGGAGAAACGTGGTGGGGTAAGGTTAAGTTTTGAGCTACACGTTCTAAACTCAATTCCACAGGAAGCATGGAACTGACTGACCTTGGCCACATACTACTACCCAACCATTCGGCCTTCTGCGAGGGAGCTGGACCCCTCCCACTTACCCAAGGTGAACTGTTTAGGCTTCAGATGACAGAGTAGTAAATGGTCACTATGTCCCACTTCCTGAATCTCCACAACCTTTATGTTCACTGTTCTAAAACACATTCAAATTTATATACCTATTGTATGCTACTTATCCCCTTGAGAAAACCAGACCCCCCCCCTTTTTTTTTCAAGATGGGAGTTTTTCAAGACAGGCCATCCTGGAATCACTCTGTAGACCAGGCTGGCCGCAAACCCAAGGATCCACTTGCCTCTGCCTTCCAGGCGCTGAAACTAAAGGTGTGCATCATCCCCCCTGCTGACTCTAAGCAATGTCAACAACTCAAGAATTTCCAAGTGATGTCCACTTTTACACACTTTGGCTTTAGTATAATACTATACGGATTTTGTAGCTTATAAGCTAACATACTTTCTGCAGAACAATGGGATGGAGAGGAAGGGAAAATTATATATTTACACACACATTTGTACATATATGTATATTTGTCTTTATTTCTGCACCTGGTCACAGGCCATGTGAACTTTTCTCCTCCTCCTCCACTGGGAAGGGTAGCAATCATATAGTAGTTAGGAAAAGGTGTAAATGTAAACCAGAAACAAGAATCTATTCCAGTGAGAACAGAGCACCACCGTCTACCCAATAGAAAGAACCCAAAGCACTACCCGGCCACATGGAGCCCAGCGGGCCTTTTCTAGGCATCACATTGGAGTTCCAGGGCTGTGCCCTCAACGTAGGGATGACAAAGTGGCAGCTTTTATGAATGAAAGTGATCCTGCTCATCTGTCGTTAAGAACTCCTTACGGCATGGAGTACACACTGAGGACAGCAAGCTGAGGAAGGCTCTGCAAGTCCACCTCAGTGTTAAGTTTTTTGTGAAAGACCCTGAAGCCCTCTCTAATTCCACATCACAGTCCTTATTCTCGTTCATCCTAATCCTGCATCCTTTCGCTCCCAGAAATGGCTTTTCCTAATGACATTCTGCCCACTCACATCCATCTTAAAATATAGCTCCTAAAACCCACATGCATGTCTTTAAAATTATGTAATAAATACTTAGAGTCTCTGGCACTTTAAACATCTAGAGTTTCAGATGTTGACCTGTTTGGGAGAGTGTGGAATCCAGCTAGCAATGCTATGAGTAGCCTAGAAGAAAAGATGCGGCAGGAAAGGGCTGGAACAGACAAACTCTCACATGTTTCCCTGGCCAGATAAAAGTATATCTGTGTCTATAAGAATATACTCATACCTATAAAAGGATATCATGCTTCTTACAGCTAGAGACTGGATGTGAAACTAAAAATGGTTGAAGTCTTTCTCTGGAGCCCAGAGACTGAGGGAAAAAGGTTCAGCCGTAGTCAAAACTGAAGGAAGACATATCAAACAGGATTTGGTGTTCTGTGCTGGACACACATAGGCTTCTCTCAGGGTTGTAGGAGAGCTATGCCAAGGATACTGAGGCAGACAGGACTTATCAGGGCATCTCACTGTACATTATCATGGTAAGAGGAAGCCTGAGGAAGGGAGGAAGGCTCACTGCATCATGGGCGACAGACCCAGAAGGGCCATGATTAAAAAAGTAAAATAGCAAGATTGGAAGACCGGTGGTGATCATAGGCATTAGCTTCTTGGAATGAACAAAGTTTGAGGGACTTTGTGTTCCATGAAGCTGCTCACCTAAGGCTCCATACTGCAAAGGCATTCCCAATGGCAGATATATGGGATCACTTTCATTCATAAAAGCTGCCACTTTGTCATCCCTAAATTGAAAGCACAGCTCTGAAATTCCAATGTGATGCCTAGAAAGGGCCCGCTGGGCTCCATGTGGCCGGGTAGTGCTTTAGAGTCTTTCTGTCTTGTGGACGGTGGTGCTTTGTTCTCACTGCAATAGATTCTTATTCCTACTTTGCACTTACTTTCTCTACCTACAGTACAATTGCTACCACTAGAGCAGAGGATGTCTGGCCTTTACATACCAAAGAGATCATGGAAATACTTATTCTATATTTGGATCTCATTAAACAATTATTTAAGTAGATTTTCGCAAGATACATGCCTGAATGGTTCCAAACGTGTGTCACAAGTTGACAACTGAATTATAAATCAGTTTTTATATCTAAATTAAGTAAGGCTGAATGAATTTAAATGCTATGTTCCCCATTCATGTCTGCTCCATTACAAATGAAGAGTGGCCACATGGGGCAAATGGCTGCCATGCTGGGCAGTGCAGGCCTGAACTATGAAAACTGTATGAACATATCCCTTGTGCTAAAAACCTAAGGCTTTGCTCCTTAAGTGACCAGAATTCTCATTTTAATTTGCAAATTACACACAAATGTCATTGCAAACTAATCAACAGGCAACTTATGAAGATAAATATGTACAGGTTCCTGTTTCTACCACAAAACTCTCTGTTAGAGAGTTCATGAGAAGGAGGGAGAGAAAAATGAGAAAGAGATGGGGAAAGGGAGGGAGAGAGAAGAAGTAGGGATGAAGAGGGGGAGGGAAGAGAAGGAGGACCCAAAGAATTCGCGCAGGTTACAGGATCTACACGCTGAAGAAACTTAAGCAGTCTCATTAGACAGACTCCTCTGCAGAGACCTTCCCTGACTAAAAACCTTAACCTTCGATTCCAAAAGGTAAGAACGTGCTAGTAATTCATTCAAAAATTACCACAGTTCTACCAATCTCAGGTTCTGCTGCCTCTTCTCCTTTAAACATTCAAACATTTGGGCCGGAGAGATGGCTCAGTGTTAAAGCATTTGGCGCACAAGTATGAGGATCTGAGTTCAGAACCCACCGAAGGCAGCCTCGGTAGCATCTGTCTGTAATCCAAGCGCTCCAACTTCAAGAGCTGGGAGGCGGGGGCAGGAGAATCCTAGGGTGCCAAGAAGCCTGGCTTCTGCAGCAGTACCCGAGAGACCCTGTCTCAGACTAGGTGGAAGGCGAGGACTGACAGCTCAGCTTGGCCTCTGGTTGCCACATACTCTCTGTGCTGCCTGACCCCTGCCCTGAAATGCCGTGAGCCATTCGAACCCTACAGAAGGTGGCTTGCTTTCAACAGCTTCTGAGATCAACAAAGAGTCCAAGACCTTTTGGAGACTAAAGAAAGATGTTACTTTAGAAATAGCTCCTGGATTTGATAACTCCATTACAGAGAACAAGGAGTAATTGGGGAGCCTGGATAAAAGTTGTGCAGGGAAAGCACAATGCCTGGGAAATGTCTCTGATTACACGGACACATTTTATTTTCCTCCTTCAGCTCTTTGTTACTTTCTTTGTTCAATTTCTCCTTTTCTTTTCCACCTTTTGTTTTCCCCATCTTCCTCCTCCTCCATCTTCTCCTTTGCCTCTCCTTCTCATTCCCAACTCTTTTCCCCCAGCCTTTACTTACCCTGCTTACCTCTACCCAGGCTCTGTTCTCCCTTCCTCAGTGAACCAGCTTAGAGCAGGACATACCCAGAAACACAGATTTCTCTTTGAAATCTACTGCTGTGTTTAGCACTTCTTAAATAATGAGTTTGTAATTCCAGGTCAGTAGATACAGTTTCTGGGTTGCAGTGTTCCCAGTAAGGCTTGAAAACATTAGTTTGTTGGAAATAAATAAAAATGTTGACCTTCTTCTATTTAAATATATTTTCTCGACTGGAAACAAACCACATGCATTTCGGTGTGTACAGAGGCCAGACTTATTAAAACACACATCAGAAACCACCCTTGTAACAACAAAAACGTCAGTAGCTGGAGCCACGTGTTAAATAAATCCCGAGACACCAGAACTGTGGGCTTTTCATATCCAAGGCTCACAAGACACTGAACTTGATCTCCAGTCGGTTTCATATTTACAAATGGAAGGTTGTTTTCTGCTACTGACATGTAAAAATTCACAAATGTCATAGTCAGATTTGACCACAGTCCCTGGGTAAATTTTCAAGTGACTTAAAAACTGTCCATGTAATTTGTGTAAAATGTTGCTTTCGTGGTTTTATTGGCCTTTTGTCAGAGTAGCCAGTCAATGAAGGACATTACCCTTGTGGGGCTTGGGGGGTAGCTTTTGGTTGTTTGCTGATTGGTTCTGAAATCGGGTCTAGTATCTCAGGCTGGCCTCCTGAGTGTTGGAATCATAGCAGTGCACCAACAAACCTAGTTTCCTCAAGGCTGGCATTGAGCTCAGGGCCCCATGCACAGTAGACAAGTGCTGTACCAACTGAGCTATAGCTCTGGCTTGTAGTGTTTTCTTTTCAAGATTTAAAAAACTTTAGTGTATGTCTGTTTTGCCTGCATGACTATATATGAATGCACACACACACACACACACACACACACACACACACACGTCATGTCCCCTGGAACTGGAGTTATGCATGATTGTGAGCCACCATGTGAGTTCTGGAAACCAAACCTTAGTCCTCTGCAAAAGCAACACGTGCTCTTAACTGCTGAGCCATCTCTCTATCCCCAGGTTTTTATTTTAATGTTTATTGTTACGATTGATTACAGACACCAAAACATTATAATAGTTTTTTAAAAGTAAGAATTTTGTCACAGTTTTACTGCCTCTACAAATCAAAATGTTTTTATTTCTTAACTTTGTAGTGATGGGAGCTTCCACTTGGAGCTGGGCGAGGTGTTCACACATGCAGTGATGCCATTGATAATTTAATTATGCAAATGAACCCTCCTCAAGCACAAACAGGTGTATTACCATTTTCCAGTTTTAGCATTTAAAATTTGTAAAGTAGTTAGTGTGCAGCCAGAGCACCATTCTCTATTCGTTCAGACTTGAACTTGCCTCCCACCTGCTCAGTTCGGGTGGTCCCAGCAGGTTTTTTTTCTCTAGCTCCCTGCCAACTGGTGCCTGCAGATGGGAGAGTCAGACACTGGAACGAAGGACAGCTTCGGAGCTGAGGCCCACCCCTCAAGGTTGGTGTCCTTATCTGTGGAAATGTAGGTGTGGCTCAGCAAAGCTGCCACGAACTGGGACTAAAATGGACTCTGTCAGCTGGAAGGGCATCTGGCGTTAGCACAACTGAGTGCTACTCTGAGCTCTTAGGATGGACTTGCAAAGCATCTGAGCATTCATGGACTGTGCTGACCCTTGAGCTAGTTGGTAACAATGAGTTCCCTCCAGCATGGGCAACAGTCACAAAGGGGTGAAGAGAAATGAGACTGCAGTTCACATTACATCTTACATAGGCACAATGGACCATTAATAAATGGCTACTGAGTTGCCTACTTGTGGAAGACACAATCAGCTTGATGAATTATTTCAAGTGAAGACATCCTGGACCAACAACATTGTCAACAACCCGGCAGCCTCCCTAGAGCCCTATCCTCCCTATGTAAGCACTGCTCAGAGCTCTAACCCATAATTCACTGTTTTAGTGTCAGAACGATGCTCAGCCTAACGTGTAACCATGAGTTGCCTCATTTTGAACTGTATTTATATGGAACAATTACAGTTCATGTGTTACCTGTGATGAAGCAAATCAGAACGGATTCATTTTTTAACTCCTGTGTTTGATTACATACACGTATTGTATTTCACCCCAATATTTCTTTAAAGCTACTTGAAGTCTCTCCAGCTCTGATCTGTTTCTTCAATGCAGCGATGAACATCTTTTTTTCATTTCTTTCTTTTCTTGTGTTTGCTGAGAGCATCTTCTCATTCTGTGTGCCGTGCCTTCCCAGTTCTTATTGATGAACAAGAGATGCTAAATTCCCGCACAGTTCAACCTTTCAATATTTACTAAGGTGTGTGCCACTCAATGTTCCATTGATCTTTGCTTGCCCAAGGCCATAGCAAAACAAACAGATGTTTGCAGAACATATAGAAGATTCTTCTCCTTTTCACATTCAGACTACCCTCCACCCAGAATTCATTTATGGAATGTATGTTTTGTTTCTAAATGCCTGTGTGATTGTTTCAGCAACATTTATTTGATACAGCATCTGTTCCTCTTGGTATGGAGTCCCACCTTTTGCTATAAATCAAGTGGCTACATGTATCTAGACATGAAAATTTGATTCCGAGCTTTATTCTACCACTATGTTACCCTTGCATTAATTTTTTTTGTACTGCCAAGACTAAGACTCGGTCTACAGTAAAACAAGTCTTTTAACTTTCTTGTTCAAGACTGTATTATTTATTCATGACCAATTATAATTCCATATAAATTTTATAGCCAGCTTGTCAGTTTCTACTAGACAGCTACTGGGTTTTTGCACTAGAGCATATTAAATTTACAGATAATTGACATCTTCACTAAACTGAGTTATTTCATCCATAAACACCCTCCCTTAGGTTTTAATTAATTTCTCTCAACAATATTTATAGTTTTAATTGTGAAAGTCTTAAATATCTTTTATTAAGTGTTTACTGAGTGTTTGATATACCTTGATGTTACAGTAAATAAAATGACATTTAAAAATCCACTTTCTAATACGGTCTCTGAAGTAGAGACTGTATTTATTTTCACACAGTGCTGTATGGCTTGTGGTAGTCCCAGATTCATTTACTAATGTCACTAATTTATCTGTAGATGGTTTTGTGGTTACATTTTTGGGGTTCCTGAATTCTTACAAATGCCAATGAAGTCAGATTCATAACTCACACAGTTCACTAATTTTTGTATGCTTGTTCTATTTCTCAATGAGAAAAATAGTAAAAATTGCCCAGTATGGCTGTGAATTTATCTAGATTCATCATTATCTAACTTATTGTGGAACTGAGGATCAGTAAGATTTCATTCACATTAACAAGAATTACAATTTAAAGGATAATTTTCTTAGGCATAAACTTAACAATGAGTACATAAGACACATACCTTGAAAAAAATCTTTAAATTATTCCATAATGCAGCAGAACATGTTTTAAAAACAGGAAAGCATGCCAGACTTTTTGACCAGAAGGCTCAACTTCATTTTCCTTCCTTGTATCAAAGTGTGCTCATCTTGGAGCTGAGGGAACAGCTTGCTTGGTAAACTGGCTTGTGAGTGAGGAAACCCACGGAGAAGCAGAGCGTGACACAGAACAGCCACAATCAGCTGTGCAGGACCAGCCAGGAAGCTTTTGGGAGCTCACTAACCAACCTGCACAGCCAGTCAGTGAGCATCAGGTTCAATGAGACGCCTTGTCTACAAATTTCAGGTGGGAAGCCAACAAAGAACACGCATGAGGTTGGCCTCGGGCCTCCACACACGGTGCACATACTTACTTGCATGCACATGTACACACACACACACACACACACACACACACAGAATGTACTCATTCTCCAACTTTTAAATTTAGCATAATGCCAATTACCTGTTCTTTTCTTCTTTCTTCCTTTCTTTTTTCTTTCTTCTTTCTTTCTCTCTTTCTGCTAAAGGAATGCTGAAATTCACACTGATTAGTAAGCAAACAAGATTCTTCAAAAGTAAATCAAGGTACACAATACTGGCTCAGGAGTAGTGGAGCAATAAATAAAATGGAAAGGGAAGGAGAACAAAAGGAGAAAAATAGGATCCTAGTAAGAACAACAAGGTTGAAAAATGTTAGGTCAGCTAGTAGCTATCTCAGAAATCTTAATCTTAAACTCTAACCTCATTCCACACCTCCAGGTAATTTCCAAATGGATGAAATCTCTAATTAAAAAAATAATAATAATAGATGAGTAGGCTAGAAATATTTCAGAATTTCACAGAACATGAAGTTCACAAAATAAAACTGACAAATCCAACTATATAGAAAATGAAAACTTAAAACCTCCACCGGACAAAATTAAGTCCTCATAAAATTAAAAAAAAAACCCACAAATGATAAACTAGAAAATATAACTCATTATACACAGAATAACCTTATTAGTATGTAAAAAGCTCCAGAGGTGGGTAAGAAAAAGGGCAATAACTCACGAGAAAAAAACAGATAAATGTTACAAAGACAATGCAAAGAATAAATAAATTATCCCTAATATGTCTAAAATGCTCTTTTACACTCATAATGAGATGCATGAAAATCAAGACTACTTTAAGAGCCATTTTTCACCATAAAATTGGCAACCATCCCAAATTTGATAGCATGTCCTGTTGCCAAGGCTGTGAGAAACAGACACTCTCATACCTTACTGGAGGGAGTATAAATTTGCATGGCCCATATGGTTGGCAATTTAGCAACGGCTACCAAAGCTACAGATGTATGTTCTCTCAGATACAGTAATTCCACTTTGGGGAATTCTCTCTACAGGAGTATTTGCATATCTACAAAACGGTAAATATACCATTTATTAATTGCAGCAGCACCAGCAAGACGGGAAGGAGGCTGTATACTCGTCAAGAGGAGCTGGTTTAATTCAGTGCAGCATTTTGTAATAATGTTATAAAAAAAGAAATTTATCTTTAAAGATCTATTTTATTATTTATTTTTGTGTGTGTGCATGCATATGTGAGCTGACGCCCAAAGAGTCCAGAGGAGAGCATTGGATCCCCTGGAACTGGGTTTACCGGCAGTTGTGAGCTGCCCTATCTGGATTCTGAGAAGAAAACTCTGTTCTTCTGCAAGGGCCACAAATGCTCTTAACTGCAGAGCCATTTCCTCATCACCAGAAGCAAGCTCTTACTATGTTAATCAGAAGGCTCACCAACATCTATTAAATGAATAAAGCATGGGACAGTATGATGTATAGCTTTCAAATATTTATATTACCACAAGAGAAAGCAATATATTTTGTATCTTGCTTACATTGATTTTGTGTTTACTTTCAGAAATCTCTTGTAAGTCAAATAAAAGACTGAGAGCCATGTTTAACTAGCTGCCAGGGCCTGGGAACTGGGAATGTGAATGCCCTCTCTTTTCACCTTTTCATACTTAGAATATTTTTTTGTTTTTTTGTTTTGTGAGTGTGACAGTATTCAAGTTTTTAGAAAATTTAAAGCAAAATATCATACAAATAACACTATGATCAAGTACATATAAAGCCATGTGTGGCTTAAGTGCACCATTTCTCTATGTCATCAGTAGATACACCATTTAAAATGGTTCTGACCATGGATGCTAAGAGGCTTCAACAGTGTGGGCAACATTATCCCAGCAGACAAAGCATCCCCTAATCAAACTGCTCTGGGCTGGCAGGGCCTCTGCAATTTCAGGTCTCACACAGGGACTAGGCTGTGAACAGCAAAGATGGACAGCATAAGCATCTTCCAGTGCATTATCCAGACCCCCCACCCCAACAGACGTTCTCCCCGGTCCAAAGGAGCAGTAATGTGTAGCATATCTGTACCTGAGCCACAGCAGAGAGTGGCATGGGGTAGCAGGGGAACAAGAATGATGAGTAACAGGGACCAGAGCTGCATGTACATTATTTAACTTGCACTTCAAGGCCTCCTACCAGGGAGTGTTATGTCTAATCATAGATGAGGAAATGGGGAACAGGAGGTTAAATGACTTGCCAGAGGACACAGCTAGTTAAGACCTGGAGCTGAGATTCGCTAAGTCAGCAATTCCAGGAAGTGTGCATATGTTTATATATCCAACTTCAATGCCTATGGCAGGAGGTTGATCCCATCTGCAAGGAAGACGGGTCCTGGTTGTTTTTATCGTTTATTTGACTCATCCAAGGATCATCTGGAAAGAGGAAGTCTCAGGTGAAGGATTGCCAAGATCAGAGGGATCTATGGGCAACTGCCTTAATTGTTGATTGGTGTAAGAATAGTGCCCACTCATCACTGAGTCGTGTCAGCTAAGAGCAGGTGGTCCTTGGTTGTATGATAAAGCCAGCTGACAAGAGTCAGAGGGAGTGAGCCAGTAGGCAACGTTTCTCCATGGTTTCTACTTTACTTCCCACTTGACCTCATGTCCTGACCTCTTCCCTCAACAATGGGCTTTGATCTGAAATATAAGCTAAATAAGCCCTTTCCTCCTCTAAGCTGCTTTTGGTGATGGTGTTCATCATGGCAACATGAAAGCTAAGGACAGTAAGACTGGATGTTGGATGTGTAACCAGAAGCGTCTCCCTTAGGAGTAAACGGTCCAAACTGCAGCTATGGGCTGGCACACGTTATCAGTGATGGGCACTGGCTCTTTGTACACTCTTTCCCTGCCCTCTCTGGTCCTGTGTCTTGGTTTTCAGGCATGAGGAAAACCTGATCAATGCCTGAGCTATTTCTGGAAGGAACCGCAGGAGTGTTCTACCTGGAAAACGTTAAACTGGTAGTGACCATACCTTTCAGGGGACATTGCCATGAGTGACAAGAAATGCACACACTTCCTTCCAGGGGCAACACTACAACAGAAATCTAGAGCTCTGGAAGACCCAGGCTGCACACAGGGCTGCCACATACCGTGGTTGAGCTGTAGGCCAAGTCTTAGTGCTCTGCCCAGGAGGAAATGGTGCTGGAGTATAGTCTTACCATTTCACTGTCTTAGCAGAGGTGTGCTCTGGGAATCGGGGAGTTCTGCATGTTAGAGGACCAGCCAAGCCTAGGCTGCACAGACAAATCCCACAGGCAGCCTGCACTGCTGCTGCTAAGATTACGCTGGGCATTTCCTATTTCAGGGTCCCTCTCTCTGAGCCTCACTCACTACCTGAAAACCTCCACTGCTAAAGATGTCTGAAGCAGTCAAGAAAAGGAGCTTTAAAAAAAGCTTCTACCCTCTAGGACTGACTTCAGAGCAGCCACCTCTGCCTTCGTGTGCTAAAAATACTAAGTATTCACCCCCCCCCCCACAACCAACATTAACCCAGCAGTTTCTTCTTGCATTTGTCTCTTCATTGAGTCAGAGGCACAGTGAGTCAGTTTCCTCACCTCCTGGGCGCATCGCCCAGGGATAGGGGGTGGATATATTCTTAGCTGGAGAGCACTTTGCTCCAGCTTATGTAAATCCCAGGGAGGTCGGTATCTCCAGACTGTGATAAAGAGGAGACCAGAATGAGAAGAGTTGGCAAGAGAACATGAGGCCCCTGCACAGTGAGCCGGTCTCCCTGTGGACCAGGCTCACTGCCTGTAGAGCTTAATAGAGCCATGGAGAATTGCCTGCCTTAGCTCAGAGGGGAAGAGGCCCAGGGATGGAGTTCCTTGCCAGGTTTCTTCCCTTGGAGCTCCAGAACAGTTGGTTCACGAGCCCCACGTCTGAGGGCTTGTGGCCAAGGAGAGACAATGAGCTCTGACTACGAGGACATCCAGACCCTGCAAGAATAAGGTGGAGCAATTCTTGTTGGTCATCATGAGCAATTTATATCAGGCTATCGAAAGGCCATGATCCTCTTCAACACATAATACCGCGGACTAGTATTTCCAGAGCCAAGAAAACCAGTCATTTATCTCTTCCATGCAATCGAGGGCAATACGTTTCACTTCCTGAAAAGCCTCCTCAGACTTCGTGGCCGATACCTTCTGAATGTTTTGCTCTGGTGCCCACTCTTGTCAACTCTGGGCAAACTCATGTCATCTCTCCAGGTCCCCACGGGCCATCTTGAGTAAAATGGTAGATTCAGAGGGTCTGAGCTTCAGAAAAGGGCATTGCTTCCCCAAGGCTCAAAGTTTTCTCTGGCTTGCCCTTGCTTATGGCTTCAGACTCCTTTCTGCTCTAACTGGCCCTGCCCAGCAATGAGTAAAAATGTAGGCTCCCCTGACAAAGACTGCAGCAACGTCCCAGCTCTGGGCTTTAAGACAGTTGATGAATTATTTATAAGGTCTTGAGTGAAAAATAATTCCTCCTCCCAGATGTCCACATCTGAATCTACAAAACTATGAATACACTACACTAATAGGAGAGACTTTAAGGTGGAATGCGGTTACCAATCAGTACCTTAAGATGGGACAATTACCCTGGCTTCCCTGATGAGTTTTTCTTTTCTTTTTTCTTTTTTAAATATTTTTTAAGATTTATTTATTTATGTATGTATATGAGTGCTCTGACTTTGTGTATACCTGCATGCCAGAAAAGCACATCAGATCCCATTACAGATGGTGGCTCACAACCCTAATGAGTTTTTCAAAGCAGAAAATGTTTTTTAGCTAGAGGCCTGAGATACTCAGCAGAAAAGGCAAAGCCAGAGGCTGGAAGTGTGAGGGACCTTGTAGTTGGAGGGGCCACATGGAAAGCAGGAGCTGGAAAGGGGCAGGCTGTAAGACCAAACACCAAACATACCAAGCCTTGGTATACAGTCACCAAGGAACTGGGGACCCGAGTCTTAGAATCACAAGAGCCTGGATTCTCTGAGAAACAGACCGACTCCAAAGATTCCCAGAAAGAAAACGCTGCCTGCCCACATCAGGAAAACTCCACACAGGACCCAACTATGGAACACTTGGGCCAAACTTCTGACTAACAGAGTAGGGAGGAAATTACTTGGAGCTGGTTTAAAACACTCAATTTGTGGTGATGTATTTGCTAGAGCAGCAGGAGGAAATGGATGTGCGGATGTCCTTGACAGCCACAGGGCTAGCTGCTCATCTTGCATGTGGCCACCGAATGGCAGTACCTGGCCTAGGGTCATACACTGCGTCCGGTCACTGGGCTCTGCCTCTCTTCTAACAATAAGTATATTTGAAAAGCACAACAAAAGGAAGAGACCAACAAAGACAGCAGGGGAAGAGGAAGGAAGGGGAAATAGGCGGTAAAATCAGGGGAAAGAAGGAACGGTAGTAGGGCCTGGTATTCTACCATGACACCATAGGCATCTGACCCCGATAAAACCCTCTTCAGAATGAAGAAGTGTGAGGCTTCTGCCAGGCCATATGGAGAATGGCAGCCAGGAATTCCTTGGGACAATTTTTAATCCAAGGCCTGCTACACTTTTTAATCCAGCCATTTAAATATCTGCAGAGAATATCCTGTGAGCTGCCCCTTAGCTGTGAAAATGCTAATGAGCCAAGCTGGCTGCCAAGTGTCACTTGGGAGGCCCAGGTGGGAGAGGAGAGGGCTGAACTCTACCGTGGAGAGCCGTGGTGAGCAACCACTTCCTCACAGGAGAGGACCCTCCTCTCTACTCTTCCCCTTCCTCTTCTGTCTCCCCGCTCTTTCACATCCCAAAGTGTATCCTGAAAGCAAGCCCCTCCCACTCCATCTCCTTTCAGCTTTGTGTAGTAAGATTATACAATTAATTTTTACTCCTCAGAAGCAGGAGAAAGAATGAAGACGGGATTGAAGGATTCACGTCAAAGTCATCGTCCGCCAGTTCTGAGGTCCTCCCCTCCCACCCCACCTCCAACCCCCAGCAAGCCCCTGTTTCCAGCCCACTCTCCAAGGAAGCAGGCAGCTTGGGGGAGTAGAGGTGACCACAGACGATCCACCCTCCACGAGGAAACACTGTTTATGGTCAAGAGAGACTTTAGGCTCCCCAAAGAGCACACCAGTTCTTCCATCTGGCAAAATCATGATAACGAGTGAACTCATTCTCCAAAGAGACAAGCACCGAGCAGGGACCTGCACTCCGCTTTAGACTTAAAAAAAAAAAAAATGAAAAGCTTGGGAATGGCAGCCCCTGCCTGGAGTTCAGTGGACGACTTGTTCATGGACCTCCCAGAGGAAAGCGTAATGAAGGAGGGATTTGAGAGCTGAAGGAAATTTGTTTTTCTAGGGGCTCTCCCCGGCCCACTTCACCCAGCCTCTTGGTAAGGTAACTTAGCGCTTTTTCAGTCTAAGGCATGTATATACCATTTTAATCCCCTCGAGCCTGCTCTATCTCAGCACCAAGTCTAGCATCTGGGGAATAACATAAGAAGTACAGCCTTCTTGAAAGGATCTCCCTCCTCAGAGTCAGCTTGGGAAGGAGAAGGTCACCTTCCTCCAAGACTCCAGCACTATTAGAAGCAGAGGTATGAGCAAGAGAAGGAACCGGGAAACTAAACCTGGGCCCTGCTAGCCAGTCCTACCTGCAGGAAGCATACCCCTTAGCTTCAATGTATTCTTCAGGATCCATGCAGCCCATCTCTGCCCTATAGAGGTGCGGCTACCCGGCCATGCTGATCCCAGGTTTCAGCTCTCCTGAGCCTGGAATGAGAGCCGCACAGTGCACAGGGAAAAGCCTTTCCCTTAATGTAACCATTTTCATCTCCAGTGCCATCTGTCAAAAATCACTATTTTGCAGAACGCAATCTGAGATGCTATTAATTTCTTTCTCTCTCTTTCTTCCAAGCCTTAATACATATATCCGTAAAATTCTTCAGAAAGGGAATTTAATGACCTATCCCCCCTGCTTCACAAAAACAAAACAAACAAACAAAAAACAAACAGTATACTTCAAGTGACTATTTAGCATCATGATGTGCCAAGCTCTGTGAACACTTGACATGAGTGAATTCAACCGACTCTAACATCAAGCCTCTGAGAAAGAGTCTCTTTATGTCTTCATCTTATACATGAAAACACCAAGGCAAGGGCCATTGAAGGACTTAGTTGGGTCTTAGTTTTTATGTAACAAATCTCAATGTCAAGCCCTGAGCACACAGGCTTGCTTAAGTCTTGACTGGCTTGTTCTCAGGACTCCTGACACATGCCGCATGAGCCCCATCACATAGTGGATGTCAACGTTGACTTGGTGTGACCTGGGCTGTGTGGGTGCAGACACGAGGCTCCAGGCTTGCCTCATCCCTGTGCTCTTGAGTATCTATGAGTGCAGAGGATGACAGCATGTGCTTGCTTTAGGAAGCAACGCGAGAGGACAGGGAGAGGCAAGGCAACCTGATCACAGCATATTCCCTCATTATGGTAAATGTAGACAAGAGACACGTTTGACTCTTAAGATTTGTGACATGGTGCCAAGGGCTACATGTTTTGTTTGGATTTTTTAATTTTTTATCACTTTTTTAAAGTTATGATTTTTCTTTTGGGGTCCTTTTAGGAGATTAAAGAAATATGAGGGTGCTGATGAAATAGTTTATATCTAATTGAGAACCCTTGCATCTCATTGGTGCCCAGGTTTAGTTTCCTGGTTCCTTCTCCTGCTCATACCTCTGCTTCTAATAGTGCTGGATTCAATGACAGTGCTATTGCCCATCTCTGCATCAGCTAGCATGTATTTCTCAACTGACAACCACATACTGAGGAGTGTAATAACTAACAACTTCAAGATCTCAGTGGGGCACCACGGCAAACCCTGGGCCCCCACCCAGTGAATGGAGGTCAGCTGGCTGAGCTCGAAGCCATGGGCCGTACTTACAAGCACTCCACACTCCTGGAAAGTGTCTGGAGTATTCTTTATGTGGATGGTTGCAGAAGCCCAAGAAGTCAAGTCCTCCAGTGAAGCACATTCAAAGATCTTCCTGTCACCTCTGTTAACCAGCCTTTGATCAAAGCCATGAATTATGGCTTCGGTGTAACAGAGGACCCACTAGCCCTGCTCAATGAGGAGGAACACAGAGGGACAAGGCATGCAGTATAGGTGTGCAATTCTACACAGTGAAGCAGTAGAGACTAAGAATAACCCAACCCAGCTCACTAACTTTAAAGCTCCATATTGGATCTTCAACCCAGCGTCCTCTTCAGCTACCATAACTCAAAAACAAAAAAACTAAAACTTAAAAAAATACTAAAAGGAAGTCAGTAATATCCAGAGCATTGGGTAGAGCAGGAGTTTGGATACATTTCAGAGGCTCAGAACATCGACTAGTTTAGCAAAATCAGAGCTGGACTTTTGGCAAAATAACAATCTAGTTGTGGCACAGAAAGAGAAGGGAGAGGGGATGGAGTGCAGAAAATGGAAGCTGGTACATTAGCCTGCAATTAAAATAACGGTAAGGGCTAGATGTGGAAAGAGATGGCCAAAAATATCCTTTGAAAAAGAAAGATTTACAAAGGGGGCCAGCAACCCTGGATCCGCGTGTTACCAATTGCAAGGAAAACTGAACAGATCTGGGAACTCCTCTGTTCTTTTTCTACAAGTAACCAAAGAAAATGGAATAAAAGGAGGTACACAAACCAAGAGATGGCTCTCTTGCCAAACTGTTATATTCTGTGATGTAAGCCAAAATTTTTATTATGCAAATAATAGCATTCCTATAAATATTTTATGTGTATGAGCTGAATAATGACTATTTATTATCCTGCTGCTGAGGAATAAATATGACTATCATTTTAATATATACATCCTTTAGACCATGGATAATATATGTATAGATAAAAACAAAATGGATAACATATTTCTATTTTAATGAATATTCTTTCTATGTATTTCTTGAATTAAAGTCCTACTGTATATATCTTAAACAGACAGTTGTTTTCTGCTTACCAGTGATAACATTTGAATGTGTGTTAGCCCTTGGAATTTCAACATTCAGTAACCATAGGGCATTCTATTTTCATTATGTACCAAATGCAATTTGACAATTCATTGTTAGATATTTGTGGCTTTTCAGCATCTTACTGTTAAGAGATGGGTGTCGTAAGCATCCTAGATTGTAAATATTTGCACACTTTTCTTACCATTCTTTAGGATCCTTTCATAGAAGATGAATTTGGGAGTCAGTTGCTAAAATAACTCGAGAAAAACTGAAGGTTTTGTCATCCTGGCATATGTTTTATATATTGTCCCAAGAGGTTTGTGAAGATCCGTGTCAAACTGAGAAAATAAGCAAACATCTAGCACCACACTTCCCAGACTCTGCATCGTCTTTGACTTAAGGAAAAGGATGAAAGATGATTATAACTGGCTATCTGTCAGCCAAGGTCTGAGGGAAAAAGAAACTAACACAATGCATATCACCCAATGTTCAGTAGGTCCTTTAAGGCTAAGTTCATTCCTAAGAAAATTTATTATACACTAACATCGTATGTCATAGATATTAAGAAGTTAAACAGAAAAAAAAATCTGTGAAGAGTGAAAGTCACTCTCCCAATCACCATTCCTTCTTCCCAGAATCACTCAGTACTCATTTCTTATGTAAATATGCACAAATCTGTGCATTGGACATATAGAGAAGTTTTCTCTTAAGTGACTAGTACTTCCACATCTGAAAAGGTGAGGTAACGGCTCGGGTTCTACCTTACAGCTCAGCACAAAACAGAGACATGGTATGCAAAACAAGGTCCTGGTTATCAGACAATAAAGGAAACTGATGCCTGAGAGCTGGAAAACAAGAGAGAAAGAGCGCACTATCAGAGACCAGGAATCATCTAAGATGAAGACTGAAACCATGAGTCCAAATAGGCCAAAGCACCGGGAGTTATCAAATCATATAGCTTCATATGTGATGAAATTAAAGAAAGAGTGGGTGAGAGAACTGGAGAGAATCTCTCTGGGGTTTTGAACTGTGTTTTGATGGGAGCCTGTGTGTGAAGAAAACACTTGAAGCAGGAGAAGGAGTTTCTAGAAGGAAAGAGAGTCCACACAAGACTAGGAATAGATCCTGTTTCCAATCATCAGTTTTGGGACAGTTTCACAGTTTATACAATATAAAGGCATAACATGGATTTGTTTCAACCGTAGAGCAAAAATTAGCCCAAGCTAACCGTTATGCAAGTCCCATTTGAAAAAATATTCTTAGATATAAGACCTGAAAGACCAAGCTGTTTCCAAATGAGCTCAGAAAAAAGTAAAAATGGAAGTCATAGAATTTCAGATGGTACAGAATAAAAGGTTAATGGACAGTGTCCAGAAAAAGCTAAAAAATACCCAGTAAGTTAAAAAAAATCAATGAAACTACTTTAAGCAACCCACTGTAAACCTGAAAAGAAGAAATAAGAAAAAAATGATAACAAAAGTCTTTCAAAATGAATGAAGACTACAAACCCACTCAAGAAGTTTAATGAATTCCAAATACAAGAAACAAAATATACATGAAAAGAAATTAAACCACTGAAAAGAAGAAAAGTCTTAAGAAGGTCTAGGGAAGAAATGGCGGAAGAGAGGCAAGGCCAGCCATGTTTAATTCAAGAGAAAAAAAAAGTGCAAAAAAAGCAGAAGCATATTTGAATACCAAAAGAAAAATTTGTCAAAGTCCAACTTTGATGGGGCCCAGGGGGAGAAACTGAGGCAGGTGGATGCAGCATCGGTGATCTGAGGGTCAGTCAGACTGATGACTGATGTTTTTCTCTCATTTGAGGTCATCGGTGGATGATATCTATATCCAAATTAAAAACCTTTTACATTCAGAGACTGCAAGAGGCAGCCAGTAACAATAGTTGATTAAAGGACAGGAAAGAGGGTAGGAACACAGGGTTTCCTCTCTGTGGCTCAAGACAGGCTATTCTGCCATTGATGGGAACTGATCACTTTTTTTTCCTTGCAATCAGGGCTGTGTGAGGTGGCTTCTACCTAAAAGCTAACCAGGGATGTGCTCTAGGGCCTTTGATCTAAGGCCTCCTGTGGAGATCTCTGTAGGTTAAGGTGTGCCCACTCATCTGAGGGGTGGTGGGGCCCTGGGTCTGTTATTTATTTGTGAATCTATGGGAGCATAAGAAATGAGAGATAGAAAATAGACCACTGACACACACAACACACACTCAAGAGACTGTTGGTATAATGTTCCTTTGGAACGTATACACCTTACCCTTGTTCATTCAAATGCTGATTTCTCCCCCCCCCCTTCAATCTGGATATTGTATTGTGATACTTATTCTAAGCATCCTGCCTCAACTCTGTTAACAAGCCAAAATAAAACAACTAGACACAATGTTACGCAGTGGGAGGAGGCAGAGGGAGGAAATGAGTGGGAGGAAAAAGGGCCAAGAAAACTAGGAGAAGGCAGAGTTGGAGGACAGATCTTGGAACAGCATGGAGAGAATGAACCAGACCTAAGATTTCACAAAAAGCAAGTATAATGTGGGAAATCTAAATGTTAGGAAATGATGAGGGCTTGGAGGTTTAGGGGGGAGTAACTATTGCCCAGCATTGTGTTCTAGGTTAACTAAAATCCCAGTCTCTGTGTGGTGATTTGGTTTTACAGCTGCTTAGGACTAACAGCAGCATTACCAGAAGATATATCAATAGTAAATATTAATTACTACTTACAACAAGAGAGAAAATGAATGAGACAGAAAGGCCCCAGCAAACTTTATTGTCCTGATCACACCTTTCATATCCTGAGAAAAAGCACTCTACATCAGAGAAAGAATTACATCATAGTTGAATGGATTTATTATACAGACAGACAAAACTGTTACAATGGGAGGCTTTTAGGGACTAGATGTTTCAGTACTAAGCTAAACCTTTCTTTATCTAGTTTTACAAGATACAAAGTAAATTTAGAATGATGGTACTTTATGCCATAAACTGACAAAGTATAAAAAATTACAACAAAACAGCGTGTATTTTTTGACATTAAGGTTTGTACTTAGTTAAGACATTTTGTGGTAGCCCCCATTATATTCTGGGTTTATGGGATGTTCAAACCAACTTTCCTATATTTATGGTGAATGCCAGGATTTATGGTGCCTTCTTTAGAGTGAAAGCTTATCTGAAGTCACAAATCTGTCTTAAGCCTGTCTCCTAGTGAGGCGTCTGGAGGTCCACAAAAGTACTTATTGCAGCTATAAACCTTCTATCAATTATTTAACTTTTTAACTTCTAAAATTGTTTGAGTCAAATCAGGAACTTCATACTCAGGAATTAATTCATCTGAACAGCAGGTCTTCATAAAGATCCTGTAGGAGAATTGTTCAATTAGAGTGGGTAAATGTCCAGAAAGTAAGTGTTCACACAACACCAGATTTTTTTAGAAATATAGCAGCACAGAATGAAAGGGTGTCAGAGGCTAGAAGCAATTCTGGGAGTGCATCATGGTACAGACCTTGCAAAATATCAGACTACATTCTAGAAAGCCCACATGCCTACCAAACTTCCCCAACTCAATGGCCCTTGGCAAGAAATCAAGTTAAAATTTTATACCCAGCAAAATACTCTTCCAGTGAAGGTGAATAAGGCTAATTATAATATAATCCAGGAATTCCTTAGATTCTTCTTAGATGCATATCAAAGAGAACAACAAAAACCACACATCAACTCAAAATTTAGACATAGGTGTTCACAGGAGCATTACCACTATTGACAAAATAGAAGCACCCCAAATGTCCACACTGAGTAACAAACAAAATCTGACATATCCATGCCATGTAATACTGTTCAATCCCAGAAAGAAATGAAGTGCTGATGTATATGACAATGTGGCTGCATCTCAGAAACAGAAAGCTAAGTTAAAGAGGCCAGTTACAAAAGATTGTATTCGAAAAGAGATTGTATTGTTCAATTCTGTTTACATGAAGTTTCTGGAAGAGGAAGATGTACAGACAGGATATAAATATGTGGCTTCTTGGGGCTTGAAAAGTTTTCAGAGAATGAGAGGGGTGTTAAAGGGTATGGGGTTCCTTTGGGGGGGGGAAAGATGAAAATATTTTAGATCTAGTTGCAATGATGATTGCACACTGTGAATATCCTAAAAATGCAGAATTGTACATTTTTAAAAGGCAAGGCAAAACAAAGAGAGGAAAAGTGAGTTACATGGCAGGTGAAGTATAATTCATCAAAGTTGTAATACAGGTAAAAATAACAGTGCTTCAGATATAACAAAGCTGTAATAAGATCAGCAATAGAGCAAGGTAAGAACTACTAAAGGGAGTTCTTGAGGAAAACAACAATGTAACTCTCCATCTGTGGAATGGAATGGACATCACCAGAAATGTAACAATTTGGATCATTGTAAGGCTTTTTACTTATTACCTGGACCATTTCAAAAGATGATTTACTATATTTTTTTACATTTACTTATTGAAAAAGAGAGAAAGGTAGGGACAGATGGAGGAGGGGCTTTCCTATTCTGGAAATTTCTTATAAATAGAATTGTACAAGACAATCTCTTTTTTTCCAGTATGATCCTTTGTGACTCCTTTAGCTTATCTTCCTACTTCTGAGATTCATCATGTCCTGCTGTGACCTTGAACTCTTTTTCCTTTGTGACTGAGTAGAATTTCATAGGGTGGGTGCATGTACAGGGCAGGTGTCAGGGTCAGAGGGCAGCTTGCAGGAGCTCCTCCTCTCCTTCCACTGTGTGGGCCCCACAGACCACACCTTGGCTGTGGAGCTTGGAGACAAGTGCTCTACCCACTGAGTCATCCAGCGCATGATCTGGGCTGATGAATAAATTTGTCTACTCAATAAAACAGTAGGCAAATGTGTGAGGTTTACAAAAATATTCCTATAATAGCGTGGAAGCCAGAGGGAGAGAAGCTGAAATGTGCTGTAGTGAGGTTGGTATGTGTGATAAAGTGTCACACTGTTGCTGGAAAGTAGTGCTCAGGTGAGGAGCCATGTATACTATAAAAACTAAAACAGTTACATATGCACATTCATGTGCACACACACACAGGATAGGGAGAATAAGCCAACAAAGGAAGTAGAAGAGAACTATTAAAAAAACTGCATCAAAATGAAGCAAGAAAAAGAAAAGACCTATAAAGAGTAAATAAAATAAGACCAGAGGGGGTGCACACTTATAATCCTGATACTTAGCGAGCAGAGACAGGGGCGTCACAGGTGAAAATAGAACCTAGATTACACAGTGACACCCTAAGTCAAAAACATGAGAGGGAGGGGGGAATGGAGGGAGAAAGGGAAGAAGAGAGGGAGAGGAAAAGAGGAAAGAGAAGGTAAATTTAAAAAGAAATGAAAAATTTCAATAAACAAAAAAAATCACGAACAAATGAAAGCTTTAAGCCCAACTGTATAAATAACTTCATTAAATGTAAATGAGATAAATATCCTAACTCAAGGTCGGGATTGGCTGGTTGGAGAAGGAAGAAAGGAAGCAGGAAGTAGGCGAAAGAAAGGAAAGGAAAGGGGAAGAGAAGGAAAAGACACAGAAACCCACTGTAAATATGAAAACAAAATATGAGTAAAAAGATAGCATCGATATCATCGAAGTAATCGGGGTGACCGGCCCTTCAGGGAGGGTAAGGCTCAGGCAGAGAATGTTTTTGTTTTTTGTTTCTTTTTTTTAAAATAAAGGTTACCATATTTGGGACTCACTTACAAGCCAAAAAGGGAAGGATTGGACTGTCTGCAGTGAGTCTTGCTGGAAACAAAAGGTGACTCTTGAAGACCAAATGTAGGTGGTGTGGTTAGTTGCACTGAGGTTCCAGCCAACAGCCGTTGTCATCTGGGGCACACAAGCGTAAACAGGACCAGTCCTTGGCTTGTGGAGCACCTGACCCTGAGCGAGGTATAAATATACCAAACAAACGTGCTGTCCCCCGTGTGCTGGAGCCATCTGGGAAGAGGGAGACTCAACTGAGAAAAAAGCCTCCGCTAGACAGACCTGCGCTGCAGTTTCTTGCTTGATGTGGGTGGCACTACCCCTGGGCTGTTGGTTAAGAAAGCAAACTGAGCTAGCAAGGAGGGGCAAGCCAGTAAGCAACACTCCTTGTGGGTCCTGTATCAGCTCCTGCCTCTAGGCTTCTGCCACTGAGCTCCTGCCTTGATTAACTTCCTTTGATGATGAACTGTCACGTGTAAGTGTAACAAAATAAACCCTTTCCTCCCCAAGTTGATTTTAGTCATGATGTCTTATCATGACAACAGACACTCTGAGAGAGTTACCATTCTCTGCCCTCAGCACAGATTCATAATGCTATTGCTTTAAGCCACTAAGCTTTGGGGTGCTTTGTGACCCCATAATAGATAACTCCAGCAATGACTGCCTCTCCCATTCCCAATAATTTAAACTGTATAGATTGATAGTACACAGACCAAAACATGGTGAGGAAATGAATGAATGAGTGGGGGAAATGAAGGTAAAAGAAGGCTGAAGTAATTGTCCCTCAGCGTTTCCTGACCAAATCCCTTATATAATTAAAACTCGATTTTTTTTGTAATGTTCTCTAATTCCCTTCTGTAAACATCAGACTACAGATCTTAGTGTGGTAAGACTGCCTAAGTTTTAATCCAAGGGGTGGCTTCTTGCTCTGGGAGCAAACAAAATCCTCCTGATACCAAACTGTGGGTACATTAAAGGATAGCAAATACACTGTTGTGCCCGAATCGCAATTCCCCCAAAAGACCACCAGGAGCTGAGTCTGTTGCAAATCACGGAGGATCTTTTTATTATAAATCATTACAAGCTGCAGCTTGGGCTCACAGCCCCCACCGCCGAAGCAGTGAAGAGCCGAGAGCCCTGTGCTCAGGTTAGTTGGGTAATTTAACGATTCTGGTCCCTCCCAGTATGCCCAAGGCAGGGGTGAGTCCTACCTGGCAAGCACCTGTTGGTTGAAACATTGCATTTTGAATTGATTGGCTATAGGAAGGTCCCCAAACCATTAATCCCTCCCTCGGGTGATGGGCTAGTTTCTTAGCAACTGTATTTCTAGTATGTGGGTAAAGAATGCGATAAGGCGAGTTCTTCCCCTCAGAGCATTACTGGACCTCCCCACCCAACTAGTTTTAGGCCTTAAGCACTAATAATAGTCACCTTTAATCTCTTGGTCTCTCAACACAAGTAATTGTCACAGTTCCTGGTTCCTAGTAAATAAATGTTCTATGTGGTATTAGCAGAGTTAACATTGTACTTTAGACACCAGAGTCAGTGCCCTGGGCTTGAGACCTGTGTGTCATTTACTCTAATGACTCTGCCATGCGCATCTGTCACAGATGGTTGACCCCCGTTTAACACAGATAGCATTGAGTACATTCAGCAAGGCGTAAGGTGAGTCCAAGATGAGTGTGTTACCTGAGCAGCACAATGCAAGAAGGCACTTATACCCCCATGGGTCATCCTTTTTCTCAAATGGGAACTTGCTGCTGATGCAGAAAGCAAGTGCTGGCATTCTAAAGACCACACATTACCAGACAGCCCTCTCATTCCCTTCCTTACTGTGTTAATTAGGGTTTTACTGCTATGAAGAGACACCATGACCACGCCAGCTCTTATAAAGGAAAACATTTAGCTGGGACTGGCTTACAGTTTCAATGGCTCAGTCGATTAGAATCATGGTGGGACACCTGGCAGAGTGCAGGCAGACATGGTGCTGGAAAAGGGGCTAAGAGTTCTACATCTTGATCTGAGGGCCACAGATCCAGGAGACTGTGTGCCACAGTAGGCTTGGCTTAAGCATAGGAGAGCGCAAAGCTTGTCCCCATGGTGACGCACTTCCAGCAATGCCACGCCTACTCCAACAAGGCCATCCCTCCTAATAGCACCACTCCATATGGGCTAAGCATTCACACACATGAGTCTGTGGAGGCTGCGCTTTTACCTAGGGCACATTTACCTAGAGTTACTTCCTTGTATGAGGCAATTTGTTACTCTATGAATGAATGTGAGAAATTTTCACAGATAAGATGATCTGAGCCATACATACATCATTAATCCCAGCACTGAGAGGCAGAGGTAGGTGGATCTTTGTAAGGTTAAGGTTAGCCATCTCTATGTCGAGAATTCCAGGCCAGCCAGGGCTACATAGCCAAACCTTGTCTCAGAAAGAGAGAGAGAGAGAGAGAGAGAGAGAGAAAGAGGGAAGAAAGGAAGGAAGGAAGAAAGAAAGGAAGGAAGGAAGGGGACCAAAGGTGAGTCCATGATCATTTTATCTCCTCTCAGACTTTTCTTGCTCACTGCTCAGCTGAAGAGGTGTGAAGGCAGGATGCGCATACGCAAAGAAGAGAAATGGTGGGTTTTGTTTCTTAGCCTAGCTCCATTGTTCCAGAAAAAACAAAATATACACACATTTAGATGAAGCGTGAAATATAATATATGTGTGATTTTAGTGCCTCTGCATGCAAAGCCAATGTTCTTGCATTTCCATTTATAACTAGGATTGCACCACATAAAGATGCACTGCACAGTTCAGGCCAACAACCGAAAGTCTTAAATCTTTCTTTACTTAGAATGCCATTAAATAGGATTTTTTTTCCAAAGCACAATGACAAGTAAAAAAAAAAAAAAAAAAGCCTTATGAACAAAGGAGAAAACTTGGTATTCTAGTGTCTACTCTTGAAGATATGGTTCCCCTGCTTTTTGAACAAAGAGTCCCATGTTTTCTTTTGCCTTGGGTCCCACACATTATGTAGCTGGCTCTGAGAAATGAAGTATTTGGTAACAATTGCTGTGACTACAGTTCTTGGGAAACCACACATTCAAAGACTGCATTATAAAAATAGTTGCTGCTATAGAAATAAGAAGTTACAGACTAGAGAACTTCACACTCCCCTAAGACAGTGTCCTCTAGTATGGAGGGGATTTAAGGAGACAAGTGAGCTGAGCGTGATAGCGCATCTTTAATCTCAGCACTCAGGAGGCAGAGGCGGGCAAGTCTCTGTGAGCTGGAGGCCAGCCTGGCTCACGCAGCAAGTTCTAGGCCAGTCGGAGTTACGTACGTGATGAGGCCTGTCCACGTGGGTGCACAACACACACACAGACACACACGCACACACCATGTAGCAAATCTGCTGTCTGCCGGCACCTGTTTTTTGCCTAGACGTGATAGTCTTTCTATTACCACCAGCACCATCTGCAGTAAGATGAAACTTATTAGCGGCTCATCTGTTGTCACATGAAGCAAAGCAGGAAACCATTCCAACACAGCCATTGTCTCCTTCCTGCCTCGCTTCCTCGCTCCGTGGGTGCTACTTCCTCATTGCTGTGGATTCCCTCTCATGATAGCTTTGTCATCGGCTTCTCTGTGTAATACAATCCACGTTCCCAAAATAACACACCACTTCCATGCAGTTGTTATCAGAAAACACTGGAGGAAATTTCTATAATTATGACGCTATGCTTCAAAATCTTGACAGATTGAGATCAAGAACTGAGAACCTAGAAATCAAGGTGCTACATGGAGAATAGCAACCCCCAAACACAAAGGAACTACAGTCTGCTTCCCACAAGTTAAAACTCGGAAGGTGCTTCGTCAAATTGAGTAAATGCACCCAGTGGTTTGGCTGCAGAGCCTGGAGCACAGGACTTTGATCAATTTCTACAATGCACTGAGCTCAGGGGGTAGAATTAAGCCAGGTATATAAATACCTGGATTTGAGATTCCTGATTGGCAACCCTTCTACTACACCCCAATAAAACACTATTTGTGAAAGGATTCCTCATGCTAATGTTTCCAAAGGAGGGTCCAGGTCACTAAAAGAAAAGTTCTGGAGTCTTCCCCTAACTGAATTTGAAATGAAGTAGATCTTTCCATCAAACAAAGTATGGTGAGCCACAGAAAGACCCACTTAGGAGAACTGGGGATGGTCGTATAGGCTCAGAATTCCACCACTGAGAAATGAAGACCAGGAATTCAAGGCCGCTCTCGGCTACAGAGCAAGTGCTGTAGGCACCAGATGTACATGTAGAGGGCAGACATACACAGAGGCCAAACACCCAGACCCGTAAAATAAAAATAAATTAACCATCACTTTGGGTCTTTGTTCATGTTCCGCCCTCTAAACATATCTCTCCGCTGTTTTTTTCTACTCATGACATCTCATTGCCCTCAGAGTACCTGTGACTACCTGTGATTCATGTGGAAGTGGGCCTACTCCAGACATGAAGTTCTACTGATGTTCTACTCCTGATGTGGGGAAGGACCTTCATGCCCTCATCTGGGATTCTAACCACTCACGCACTCCTGACACCTCCTCCTCAAGCTGTGTGTAACCTTGCTCTGGTTGCAGGTGTTCCTGAGGCGCTGGAGTTCATAGCATGGCCAGGGTATGGATTCCGATGATTTGGCTTTTCTGAGCTGTCACCATGCTGGCATAGATCACTTTTTTGCCGACACAGCTGTCTGAGAGACACCATGCTCTTGTAAGGAACACCAATAGACTCTAGCTGGACTTGGATAGAATCCTTTCTTTGGTGTGTTTGTGCCAAATCTGGGGGGAAATAGGCATTTAGGTGCATCACCCAGAAAAGGTAGCACATGTCAGCACAATACAGGTTCCAGCTGTCTAAAACTACTCAAATGTTACACGGAAACTAACAGGCTCCTTTCTTGTTGTACTCCTGACATCATAAATTCAGTTAAGTAGTAAGAAACAAACCCTAACCCAAGCACGGGTATTCAGTCTTTTGGTAGGAAACTGTCTTTTGCTGTGAATCGGTTCAACAGTGACCGTTTGCAGCATGGCTAGTCACAGCAAAGCAAGTAAGATAAGCAGGAGGGTAGCCAATAACTTGCTTTTCACCTCTGTGGCCTCCTCCTCCTCCTCTCTCATCCCCCCCCCTCATGGTCAGGAAACCTTTACATTAACTCTAAATAAAACCTTCTTTGTTATTTTAACAGGTATAAGAAGTTCTTTTTTCTTTTTCTAAAAAATTAATTGGTATGGCGTTTTTAATTTTTAAAATGTTTCTTTTGCAAAATTTTATGCTGTATTTATTTCATTCCAGTTCTTCTAGCGTATGTCATTTCCTGCCCTGACTAGTCCTTTAAAGTTTATGACCTCTTCTTTTTAAATCATGTGTATGTATGTATATATATATATATATATATATTCACATATAGTATTATATAATACAGCCTGTATTTATATGTAATTTATATTATATGTAATATAATTTATAATGTGTAATTATAACATATAATTACATATGTGTAATTATATGTAATATAAATTACATATAAATAAATACTACATGTAATATAAATACAACCTGCTGAGTCCATTTAGTGTTGCTTGTATGTGTGTTTGGGGATTACATGCCCACCAGGGGCCTCATGCCTGGAAGATACTGATTTTCCTTCTCTTAGTAGCCATTAATTAATGACCCGTTGTTCTTCATCTAGGTGTGGGGCCTTGGGAAATTTCCCCAACCACATTAGTATATCAATTGGTGTTTTCAGGGGGCAGGTATTGCTTAGGCAGCCATATTGTTGAGATTTCATGGGTGCAGCCCCCAGCAGATACCCTGGTCCTCTAGCTCTTATCTTTTCACCCCCTTTCCCTGAGCCTTGGGTTCAGGGTTGTGCTGAAAATGTACCAATCGTGGCTGGGTGGCTGGTGAGGCCACGGGCTTGGAAGGAAACCTACTACTCCTAAACCAGTACAGTTCCCAACTGCATCTTAAATTCTTTTTCTTTAAAAACATTACTAGCTCCTGGGAATTCTTTTACCTCTTAACCAAAATTTAGAGTAACAATTTAAAAAAAAATAGTAAAGTAATATAATACATTATCTTAATCAATTGAGAATTAAGAGGCAAATAATTTCTAACAAATAACTTCTAAGGTTTTGTTATGGTTTGTGAATGGTTCACCTTAAAAGTTGAGCTGAAATGGATTCATAATTATCCTTGCAATGCCATTTTGTCTCTGATGATTTGGCATGCTTTCTGGAATGATATGTCAACAACCAGCATAGACCTGTCTTCTATACTTACAGTCCAAGTATGGACTAGAAATATCCCTTTGAAAAACTGTATCTGTACTGAAAATACACAGGCTTTTTTCTTGCACTGTTCACTAAACAATATAGTTAAGAAACTAGTTACAGAGCGTTTACATTGGAATGGTTACCAGAAGTGACTTAGCAATGATTTCAAACGTGCAGGACGATATGTATAGACTGTATGTAAATACTGCTCCAGTTTAGACAAAGGAGTTGCATGTGGAGATTTTGGTTTCCAAGAGGAGTTAGGTTCGTTTGTTTGGTTGGTTTGATTTGGTTTGTTGGTTTGGTTTGGTTTGGTTTTTCGAGACAAGGTTTCTCTGTGCAGCCTTGGCTGTCCTGGACTTGCTTTGGGGACTAGGCTGGCCTCGAACTCACAAAGATCCACCTGCCCCTGCCTGCCTGAGTGCTGGATTAAAGGCTTGTGCCACCCCCAGCCCCCAGCTGAGTACATTCTTAATATAAAGAGATAACCATAATTATAAAAGACTGTGCCACAGCCCAGAAAGCATCCTAATGTCAAACGCACTGCTAATCAAATGACTATAAAATTATTTTCACAAAGCACACACTCCCTGGGAATAAACATGACAGTGATTTCCCATAGCTGTTTCCCCTCTCCTGGTCCTAGTGGTACAGGAAAAGGCATCACTTGGCCTCCTTGAAATCACAGGTCCTAAGACCAGGTCTGGTCAATGAAATGTGAGTTGAGGAAGTCAGTGCTTTGTCTGACTGAAGGAAATGAGAAGAGGCTCTCCATTCTCACCCCTCTCTCCAGGCAGCCAAGGAGTGCTCAGGTCCCACGTGGTGTGGCTACAAGACAGAGCCTCTGTTGGTGGCCCCATCCCTGTTTCATGCTCAACCTTAGCTAGCTGTGCACTTTAAAATATCCACAATGCTAAAGCTATGTCATGTGCTTTTTTTAAAATCACAATTAGAAATTCAAGCATTATTTTAAAATAGTAGCTGACATGCCCCTTGTTACTTCTTAGGAAGTATGACATTTAAAGACTAACTTTGACAGCTTTATAGGTGTACTCAGGCCACGTATGAATAGCATGCCAACTCTATAAACTGTTTGGCTTGTCCACAATTCCCCGTACACATTTATTCTCCACTCTGGTCAGCAGAGCCGCCATGAACTGGAGTCCCCTAACTGTATGAAATTCTGGAACTCTGGAAACCACACACAAAATGCCATAAAATGGCCGCTTTGTGATGAGGTAGTTCAGAAAGATGCTTGACTTGCTTAAATAAACCTAAACAAAACAAAACAAAAAAAAGACTACTCAGAGTCCACTCTTTACAGACTGGGACTACAACAGGACCTTGAGAGCTGAAAATGCCTGGTCAGGACCATTGAGGAAGGCAGAGGGCCGTGTGGAGGGAAGTAGCCCAGAGGGCATAAGAAAAAAGCATAAGCACACAGGAAAAACCTTGCCACCCTGTGATATGAATGTTATAAAATGCCAGGGGACACTGTAAGTGCCCACCACCACACACCCATGCTGCCCAGCAACAATCCAGCCTGACAAATTCCTGGGAAGTAGTTTAAATTAATGCCTTTCCCAGAAGTATGCCCCTTCTACCTTTTAAATAAAAGACATAAAAGTGCAGGTACCAGGTCAATTGGAAAACTGTTTGGGACTCAGGGCTTTGTGGGGACCCTCAAATATATACCCCCCAAACGCAACCAAGCTCAGCACTACCCACCCGAGCCCCCCACCCTCCCCACCCCCGCCACCTCCAGCTTCCTTAGCTTTTGCCTGGAGTAAGAATTCGTGGGAACAATTGCAGATCTCAGGCTCCAGGGCTCACTAATGGCTTCCCTAGCAAGAATTCTCTCTGGAGTGAGGTCTGGGCCCACATCTGCTCTGAGGTCCACTCTGCCCACCCTCTTGGGGAGTGCCATTTAAAATCTGTCCATCTCTGAAGACAGCATCTCCTCCCTGGACAGCTGAGCCTGGGGATGCAGGATGCTGAAGACCGAAGTGTCCTTTCTCATGACACACACAGAGCAGCAGGAAAGGCCTGCCTTGGGGGAGGAGGTTGTAGAAGTGAGCAGGGAATAGAGCACCAGCTTAGTGACTTGTATCTCTAAAAGCACCGGTACGGGCGTTGCCGAAAGCTACAACTAACACTGTTATTGCATCGACTCGGACCTCATTTTCCCTAGTGCTTTTATTCTATAATTTGTTCGAACTTCCTTTTTTACAAAAGGAACGTAGTTCTGCATTCAGGAAGCACTATTGATCCAGGCTAATTTGGTCCATGAGGGGCAATTGCAACAGACTGCCAGGTTGCCATGGTAACATCCTGTTTTATTTATAGTAACAAGTTCAAGGTATGGCTAGTAGGTGGCGCACCTCAGCGCTGTGGCTTATGAGAAGGGGTGTGTTTGGAGAAAACCTTGGAAGGTGGGAGGTGGACTGGGGGGTGGGCTCCGGTTTCTACTTCCATTACAACAGGAGCAGCTTTGCTTTGAATTTGGGGCTTTTTTTTTTTAACATGTCAGGATTCTGCTGCAATAAAATAAACACACACACACACACACACACACGCACACAAACAAATAAAACCAGAGAATTGTCTTTAAAAGCAAAGCGTCAGGAATGACAAGACTGAGTCCTACCAAGTACCCCCTCATATCCCAAACAGGCAGAGCCTAATGTCCACGGAGGTTCCTGGGCCTCACAGGATCCTATTACCCTCACGTGCAGAGCTAGGGAAAGCCTCTGCGGCACTCTTAACCCCTGTTCTGGCTCATCTTGGCCACACGTTTGATCTCTACTTGCGCTCGGTCTGGTTTCCACCCTAACCTGATTCTTAGCCTTCTCCCAGTAGAACACATGATGAATCCCAAGACCCCTCATGGCCAGTGCCTTTTGCAAGAGCCCGGGGACGTTTTTCCTGCTGGTCTATGGTGGAGCCTCTTGAGACTACGAGGTGAATTGATATAAAAGTTTGCTTCAGTCATTGCCTGTGGTCACTGTTTCTGGAAGAATGCAGCGAGGAGAATTGCATGTAGGAGAGGAGTCTGCCTGGGAAAGGGAGCAAGATTTCATCGCTTCAAAACGACAAAAGCTGGTAGTTAAGAGCCACTGGCTGCCCTTCCAGAGGTCCTGAGTCCAATTCCTAACCACCACAGAGAGGCTCACAACCATCTCTAATGGGATCTGGTGCCGCCTTCTGTCATGCAAGTATTCATGCAGATAGAGCATTCATATATATGAATAAATAAACCCCTAAAGCAACAACAAAAGCTGTGGTGTTGAACAGTTGTTCGTATGTCTTTGATATCAGAAAAGAAGAGGAGAGGGAGAAAAGGAAACAGTAAGAAGTGAGAGGAAGGGCAGAGCACAGAAGATAAGGACTGTCGCCCGCAGTCTGTGCTAAGATTTTGATTTGACCACAAGCTACCCCCACGCCTGTGTAGAAGGGATAACCCTTTGGGTTTTTGTCCCTACTGTTTCTCCTTTATATGCTATCTGACATTATAGACCAAGAGGTGATGGAGGGGAATGTCAGGAAGAGAGGAGACTACATGGGGCCTCTCTGGAATGGCCACTCAATTTCACTATTAACCTAAAAGTGGTCCCCGAAAATAAGGTTACTAACTTCTCCTAAAGCATATCTAAGAGCCCAACACAAGGAGAAAGGCCACCCAGAAGACAGTAAATGATTCACGAAATCCAGAAAATGATTCGTAAAGAGAATATTTATGAGATAAGCTTTAAAAATGGGACTCTTCACAAGAAAGAAGTGAGAGGGGAAAGTGGTTACAATGAGAGGCAATATGGACAGATGTGTAGCAAAAGCCAAGGATACATAGCTAGAATAGATACGGAGCTAGCTTCACAGGAGTGTAAAGACAGAAACATACTCACTTGCTACTAAATATTAAAATTTGCCAGAGGCCAGGTTCAGTAACAAGGATGGACAATGAAAACCCTTGTCAGCATGGACCTCATATCTTAGTGAGTCTACCGCAGGGGTCTTGAATGCTAGCCAAGGTGTTGGTATTGAATTTATCTCGCAACAGGGATCCTGAGGTTTTGAACTAAAGAACTGATGTATATTCTTGCCTTTGTAATTTCCATGACAATCTAAGAGCAACATCACGGACTTATTGTACTATAACCTAGCTTCGTGTGTACTGACCCCTGACAATTGTGAACCTTTCCAGAGAAACTTCTTCTTGACTCTTGGTTGACCATGTTATGGCAGCAACAAGTCATTCTGCAGCCCTCAACTGCCACTGAGGAGCAAGCGTTTCCGCACTGCACGGTAATCTGGGAGAGGTCTCCTGCATTTTAAACTGCCTGCCCTCGAAGGTTCTCAGATATCACTCTAAGACACAGCAATCCCTACTCAGAAAAACAGGCACCACTCAAGGGTTTTCAAAGGAGAGTTTTATACCGGAAGCTGTTAAAATTGTTAGGAGGACCAAGGAAGCAAAGGCCAAGGAAAGATATCGTATGCTTCCAAGAAGTCTAGAATTGCAAAGTGACCACTGATGATCTCAGCTTTCCTCAGCAGCAAATGGGGCAATATGCAGGAGGGCACATAGACATTACTGCAGCGGTCCCACATCTGCCATTGATCAAGGCTGTATGCTTGGTGCTGCTCCCATGGGGGCAAGAAGGTCTATTTTCTTCTTCCTTCATTGCATGAGTTTCTTTTATTGGGAAACTATAAAGCAGAGCTCTGACGCTGAGGGATTCTGGAGAACATAATTCCAGGGTTTCCAGGCTCTATAACGCAGGAGAAAACCAGATGGAACTTAAGGTGAAATGGTTGCCAAAACAACAATTCCTATTTTTAAGTTGAATTATATCCTCCCGGAGGACATGTTCAACTTCTAAGGCCTTGTGAATGCAATCTTATTTGGAAATAAGCATTTTGAAGATATAATCAAGTTCAAATGAAGTCATAATGATTTGGGGTGGACTCAGAGCCAACATGATTGGTCATGGTATAGGAAACAGAGAAGCCCAAACATAGACCCAAAAGAAAATGATAAGTTCTGGCAGAGGCGAGGCTTGGCTGAGTCATCTGCAAGGCCCCAAATGCTAAAGCTCGGAAGCAAACAGCGGAAACTAGAAAATTAAGGAAGGATTCTTTTTAAGAGCCTTCAGGGGGAACTTGGCCCTGTTGACACCTTGATTTCAGATACACAGCCTCCAGAACTGTGAAGCAACACCTTTCTGTTGGCTTAAACCACCAGTAGACTGTAGGGAGTTATAACAGTCCTGGGAAACTGCTATAACACCACATTCATGCACAAACCCATGCATGCACACAGGTGCACACACACACACACACACATACATCTTTTGTAGCCTAAGGCCCTGGTAAGTCACTGTTGCAAATAAGAATGTATTTGGGAGCACAGATTGACAGTAGGAAAATGAAGAAATGAATAACTATGGGATAAGAGGGGGCATCTCCACATGGAGAAGAAAGGTGGCTTCCTTCAAATGGGTCATCACAAGATAAAAACTCTTCTAACATAGCCATTCTCCAGCCCAGACGTGACTATCTAAAAATAAACCTGGATTCACCAGATGTGATAGCCTTGGTAATTGCTTAAGGAGCTGTGGCTCTTCAGCACAAATTGGCACACAGTGTTCTTCATTGATTTGCTTGGTGAATAGCTATGCTGATTTTACATAGCAGCTACAAAATCCATTTCTAAAATAGCAAGGCTGCCTTCTAAAAGCATATCCAATTACCAAGTTCGTGGTGTTCTTGGATCAAAGTGGCCTTGATAGGGAAAGAAGATCCTGCATCTTCATTCCCATCTTTTCCACAATTTGTGTCTGTGAGCTATTTTCACTCACTCACAAAGCTCCTACCCAGAATATTTGGGCCTCTTATTTGCTTCAGGGGTCATCCCTTTCTTAGACTGGGTGCATAAAATCCAAATGAAAGGCTTTGAAGAGGGCAAGTGTGCAAAAAAGAGATGGTATTTGTCCGGGCATATGGAAGGACGTAAGAAGTGAAGTGATGTTACAAACCCACAATGAGCTTTCGTACAGTGAGCTTTCCTACAGTGCTGAAAATGGAACTCATGGTCTCTGGTGCCTGCAGAGAAATTTCTCACTCTGAACTGTGCCCCAGCCAAAGTACTCTGGGTTTTAAAACCCTGGTGCTAAACAAATTCATGCTTCTCTCCTAGAACCAAGAAACCACAGTCTGCTCATTTCTCTAAGAAGCATTTCTCCTACAACGTGCATTTCAGAAATCACAAAGTGCAATAAGAACAGCAACCAGCCCAGTTCTCAGAGCCTAAACTAGAGCCATTTTGATTTGTCCATCAAAGAGAGCATCAAGAAGTCGAACTACAAGCTGCCAAAGGCAAACCTGCTTAGAGATAAAGAAGTTGAACTACAGACCCAATGCTCATTTCATGAGGACTAGGATGCATGTTAAGTAATAATAATCATTTTCTCTTTGCCTTTAGCAGCAAGAAGTCTACACACTTACCAGTACTCCATCCAAGTCACATGGCTCATCCTGTCAAAGGCATTCATGTCAGAACAGAAAACTTCCCTGCCTCTTCCAATGATATAACTTCATGTCAAAAGATTGTCAGAGGTAAGTATGGCTTTTAGATGCTGAATTTCTCTACTAGCATCTTGCAAGGCCTAGCACTTTTTTTGTAAACCCACTTCAACCTGTCTCTGGAGGCCTGGCCAAGTAACAGTGAGTTCAGTGTCACTGCCACAGGCTGCCCTGAGCCAGCCTCTCACATGGAATCGCTTCAGGGCTCATCTTTGCATGTCTGTCCCTGGGTCTCCTCTCTGACACCAGCCCAGAAAAAGGCAGAGGCAATAACGAAGCAGCAACTGCACATTTGCGGGTTCTGCCAGAGGAGATTTCTTCTCCCTCATCAAAATTCATTACCACCGAGATGGTAGCTTTTCTCATTAATAACGGCGACAGGGACCAGTCTTTCTCATTTATCAACTTACTGCTCATGCAAAGATGTCAAGAGATCTAATATGATTAGGAGCTGCTTGCAAGCATCTCCCATCTCAGCCTCCTCCCAGACAATCCAGGAGACAGCCTGGCTTTACTGTTACATGAAGCTGAGTAACTGTTACAGAATCTTCACAGTTGTTAGGAATCAGAAGGCACAAAGGCATCTCGAGATGCCAGTCGGCTCATTTGACTCAACACGAGAGCACACGCAAGCCATTTAGGATGGGAGTGTTATCCCTTCACCCCCACAGCTGTGGTGATTTATGCAGACATAACGAACGGAACTTGTAGCACTGAGGCACTGTAAGAGGCCGAACAGCTGCTCAGAAAGGGCGAATTACTCTGACCCAGGGCCAGAGAAATGGAAAAACTTACCCAAAGAAGGGGCAACAATGACATTTAACCAAGCACTGTTGTTCTTGGAGGGTATTAGTGACTAAAAGAATTGTGGGGCTAGGGTGTTAATTTTTTATTTATTGTTTCTTGAGACAGAGTCTCTCTGTGTAGCTCAGGCTGGTCTCCAACTTACTATGTAGCCCAGGCTGGCCTTGAACTCATCATCTTCTTGAGTCCTAGGATTACAGGTCTGTAGCCCCACACCCAAGAAACAAATCCAGATTGCGCTCTCTACCCATGCCATGTTTCTTGTGACATACCAAATATTCTGAGTGCCTGTAAACCATACGTTCTACAGTGCTACTTACAAAGGACCACAGCCTACAGGAATATTCAAATGATTGGAACAAAAAACATAAACAAAATTGAAAATCCAGATCTCCCAGTAGCAAAGTAGTCTTTCATGGAGTCCCAAGTGAACACTGCCCATTTGAGGACTTCTTTTGCACTGATAATGTGTTATACCATAAAAGATCATTCCAAGAACTTACCCTAAGTATGCTGCGTGTGCAGTCTTGCTGACAAGTATTTCATCTTTTTGCTCTTCTTTCTTGCTCTCCTTTCTAAATGTTAATGCGGAATTTAGCTATCCAAAAGATAGTTGAGTGTGAGGATTTTTAGAAGTTTGTTTAAAATAAGCATTCTGTTCTCTGGGAGTTCCTGGAAACGCTGATTTATTGTCCCTGAATCTCCAAGAGTGAATAACTTGCCAGGGGTTTGAAAACACTGAGAAACCTGCTTTTTTCACTGTATAATTCTAAAAGTGCATCATTGTTGCTGAATAAATGTTCTTTAAACACTCAACTCTCTCTCCTCCCTTCTTCCTTTCCTTCCTCCCTCCCTCCCCCTCTCTCCCTTCCTTCCATTTCTTTCTATCAATTAGATCCTACATGTTCTCTCTGTAGCCTTGGTTTTTCCCACCCCCTCTCATGAGGAAGTCAAATTTTGATGCCTCTCATTGCAGGGTTTGCGGATTCTTTTTCATTTGGTCTCCAAGGAAAGGCGAACACGTACTCTATTTTTTTTAGTGTGGTTGAAAATCACTGATTGACTTTGTGTGGAGTTTGGATCTGGGGAGACAGAAACAGAGAGAGCTAGGGAGAGGTTTCCAAGCACGGAAAGGAAGTTACTCTTTGCATCCGCAGTTCATGGGATATCCACCAGCTTCTCTGTTCAGTCATGTTGCACAGATGCCACAGACAGAACTGGAAATTTGAATGACATTTATACCTCCACAAACTGCTAATGACACTTCTTGCACTATGAGTAAACACTTTCTACTCCTTGTGACCTGTGAAACATAGCCTGGACTCATCAAAGTCGAGAACTTTAACATAACATCCAAGCTTTGAGTAATGAAGACTTGTGAAACCTCAGAGAACCATTTGTCTCTGAAAACATCTTCCGGGAATTACCTGAATTAACTTCGTCAGAAGCAGCCATAAACCTGGTGGCAAACGATTATTCCTAAATTAAGAATTGATTTTGTAACTCCTACTTTAAGGTCAGAGACTTTTGAGTGATGGGGCAGGGGGAGATCGTTTGTTTGTTTTTGTGTGGGGTTCTGTGTATATGTGTGTATGACTGTGAGTGTGTGTGTGTGTGTGTGTGAGTGTGCATACGCGCACGTGCCACTCACCTACCTTTGCCATGTAAAAGTCAGAAGACAACTTGCAGGACTCAGCTCTTTCCTTCTTCTACCTTGTAGATCCCAAGGGTCAAACTCTACTTGTCAGGCTTAGCAGTTAGTGCCTTTATAACTGATTCATCTTGCCGCCCCGAGATTCTGGATTTTTTTTACTAACATATTTTAAATCGTATATGGGTACAGTCCACAGTATGATGTTTTGATGTACGGATACATTGTGAATTTATTAAACCAAGCCTGTTAATATAGCAATCACCTCTCACAATTATCTCTTGTAGTATGAACATTTAGAATCTACACTCTTAACCATGTTCAAATACACAGTACATCATTACTAACTGTAGCCACCACGATGTGCAATGATACAGAACGTATTCATTCTGAGATGACTCGGGTCTCTTAAAAGTGTTTAAATTATTTGGTTAACTGCATATTTTGATAGGGGTCCCTGGAGGATTCGCTAATTGAGTGTTTGTGACTTCTAACGTTCTACATCATTAGCAGCGACAATCCACTAAGTCCTATTACTGATTTCCCTCTTCCTTCCAAACACTGACATATCAGAGAAGGCTTCCCAGATAGGAGTATGTTTGTTTCAAGCTCCCAGATGCAGGACACTGGACATTTTTCCCATCAAGGCACTAAAGCTGGCCCTTTTGGACACCTGTTTTTTTACAACCCAGAGACTCATGCAGGAGGTGGACCTCCAGCCTCAGGGACCCATTCGGCCTCGAATTTATGTTGTAGTGAATAAGAGTAGTATTGGGTTATATAATGTTCATTATTGTTTACCCTGTGATTACTGCGGCAGTGTTATTACCTGCTATCATAATTAATAAGACACAGACACCTGTTAAATTTTATAATTGCCTTATTTACCTTGAGCTGGGCAAATACTTCACCTATGCTGCCTCGGTAACCACCCCATCCACTTCCCAGCCCCCATCCAGCACCTTCCACCTCAACCATTCCTATCTGAGCTACTCTCCGTCTTTACTTGCTTTTATTCTTTATCTGGGCCTTTCCACTCCATCCCCAGAGTCTTTCCTCCTGGCCCACATGGTTTCTTCTCCATGCTAACCCATTATGGCATCTTCCTTCTTCCTTTCTTCTATCCATCTGTGTCTCATGATTCTCCTGAAACCAAAGCCCAGAAGCTTTAGCCACGCCTACTCCAGTCTGCCCTGCCCAGATTTTAGGTCTTTTAATGAACCAATCAGACAGAATGTCTTAGGCATGTTTATACAACAAGGATAGGTGTATCTTGAATGCCAGTAATTAGCATCAAAATACAAGCATCAGACCAACCCCCAACATATTTACAGAATTTTCTGCTCCCTCTAATTGGTACTCATCATTGGTGTGGCCACCATGTTCAGAAGTACCTGGACAACTGCTAAGACATTAGAGGTTACAGGCCTTAGAATCTGCATTTTTCCCCAATCTGGTGATTATGATGAGCAACTAGGTTTGAAAACCTTTGGCTAATGGTAGTCTAGACTTTGTAGTTCCTAACTAATCGCAGCCTGGGCTAAGAGAGACAGGCGATGAACAAAATTGTCTCATGAAACCGAAATGGGGAAATCGAACCCTGGCCCTGGTCTCAACTCAGATAAGAACTACTGAGCCTAAAGCAGGCTCCAGTGTGTGTGCAGTAGAGAGTGAAGGGTAGAGGGCGGAGGGTAGACAGTGGGTATGACACCTACCCAAGTGCTCAGAAGGGGTTAAGTAGTAGTTAAAAGCTATGGAGCCACTGGCTAGGGACTCTGGCTCTGCCTCTTGGAAGATGTGGGCATTATACATCCTTAGCCAACCTCAATTTCCTTATTTCTCCAAAGGGGATAAAATAGCTGCTGCACAAGGATAAGGGATTTTAAGCTTAGCACAATGCCTACTTTCTTTCATTTCTTCACTGTGACCAAGGGCAGGAAGAGGTATGTACAAACTGTTTAATTATTGACGAGGAAAACCCTTCTCTAAGCTCTCAGCTCTAGTAAATGGAAGTCTGCAAAATTAAGTGTCAAGAGACAGATTAACAGAAGAAAAGAAATACAAATATATTAGTATTACTATGTATTTTTCCTTGCTGAGCATGATTTAAGTCACTTGGATCCCTGAAAACGAATCTTTGTAAGTCTCTGAGCTGCAGAAAACAAAGAACCATGTACTTTTACACATTTAATGATAGTGTGTGTGTGTGTGTGTGTGTGTGTGTGCGTGTGTGTGTATCTTCTCTAGGTTTCAACAATGGAGAGATGGTTTGGGTTCCAGTAAGGCTCAAGTATGTGGAAATGCTGAGAAAACATGAGGGCAGGAATGGAAACTGAGTGTTAGTTCAGTGAAGTTTGTCCACTTCAAACTCACCTCAGTGCAGGTGTGTCCTCAGTGATACCACTCACCTAGCTTAGAAGAGCCATGTGCAGGCTTTGACTTTTTAAAACCTACTTTATTTGTGATTCCTCAAGCCTCTACCTCCCTTCCAACCACCCAGCCCTAGGCAAAAGAGAAAGAAGGTTAGTTGGGACAGAGGATGTCGACCTCTTTAGATGTAGTTCCTTGGGGCAATTCAGTCTTTGTCAGCAGGATATCCAGCAGTCCAGCAAAGCAGCAAGAGCAAAAACAGCAACAAGTACCACCCCCAGCAGCAGCAGGTTTCGGCAGAAGTGACGCAATTCAGCAAAAGTGGCGCAGAGAATTCTCCAGAGCTTTTCCCTCTAGGAGCTAAGTGTCCTCTTCCCCTCTCCCTCCTCCTATTTATACCTTCTGAGAGTCCACACCAGGATGTTTTTTCAGCTGGCAAAAACAATGTCCACTGCATGAGGCACTTTCCAACTGACAAGGATCACGCTCCCTCTCAGAAGGCTGCTTCTCAGAGGACAAAGATCATGTGCCTCTCATGAAGCTGCTATCAGTTACGGACAAAGCCTTCCCGCATCCCACACTTGGGACTATGACAAAAACAAATCCACACAACACAACCAAAACTTCCTCTACAGCCATGTCATAAGCACTCTGTGTCAGAGATATGGACGCTCATATTTGTCAGAATTTATTGAATGATGATACATTCCCAGTGCAGCACATTCAACTGCAGCAATTTGCCAGATGCTTCCACTTTCCTTGGTAATCATGTCTGAGGCAAAACATAGATTGTTTTATTATAAAGTTAATTATTAGTATTGACTCTCAGACCATTACACATCACACGGTAAATATATGTATATGCCTATTCATATACAGACTAGCCAATGGCAATAAAGAGTTAAGAGGCCACAGTAGACTTCAAGAGGCTTTGGAAGTAGGTTGACAGAAATGTCAATAGAGTTTGTATAGACACAATAACCAAACTGAGGCACTGGGACAAAGTTGGAAAAGCTGTGGAGGCTGGAAGTATCATAGGTTTTATTATATATATATATATATATATATATATACATATAATGTTCTGCCTGCATGTGCACCAGCACGCCAGAAGAGGGCATCAGATCTCACTATAGATAGTTGTGAGCCACCCTGTTGTTGCTGGGAATTGAACTCAGGACCTCTGTAAGAACAGCCAGTGCTCTTAGCCTCTGAGCCATCTCGCCAGGCTTTTTTAAAATTTATTTATTTATTTATTTATTTATTTATTATTTATACAATGTTCATAGCATAGGTTTTCATGGGAAGCTAAAGAATTGAGTCCAGCTACAGAGGTGAAAATGCAGGACAAGATCTTGGTGAAGGAATGTGGATAGATGGATGGCAGAACCAGGCAGGCAAACAGGAGGACAGGCAAGTGGAGTTTCCACTAGACTAGGTTGGGAGTTCCCTGCTTATAAGTCCTGGACACATGCTGGGTGGGTAGGTGACAGGTCAATTGGAGGCCTTCACCCTCACAGTACCTCTTTATAGGCTCCACATGAGGGATTTTATAAGATTTTAATACATCATGTGCCTTTACAATCTCAATTAAATTTATAGAGTGACATCCTTTCTACTCTCAGCAATAAGTCATTGATTTGTCAGCGCTGCATAGCTGTTTTCAGACAGATGGTGCCTCTTCTGTGCCTACCCTCCATCCTTAAAACGGAGTCAAAAGCTGCTTGATTTATACAATACAGAGTTACTTTATATCAGGCCTAGCATGACCTCGACAAAGGAGAATTGATGTTACCTTCCCAACAGGAAATTCATGCCCAGGCAGGCAAGAGGACTCTTCTTGTGTCTGACTATTCTCAAGTATCTTCACCTCAAAATTCTTCTTATGTTAAAGTGGCACATTTGGGGTTGCACATTCCAATATCTTTCAACATAAGTGAGCTGGACCTCAAAGTCAACATTCTCACAAAGACTCAATGGCCATGTAGTCCCATGGATATGAAGCAGCTGGCTCATAACGAAAGGAAAAGTTTGAAAACCGCTGTGTTCTAAAGGAACTGATACTATTTTTCTGTAAACGTTTTGGAATCTACTTGCATAAGTACAAAGTATGGGAAGGAGGTCTACTGTGACCTGAAGTTTCTAGAAAACAAGAACTGTAAGGTTCTATAAGGCTGACTAACTAACTGACTAGAACTTAGTGATTATAGAGTCGGACTTTCTTTGCTCTATAATGAGAACTTCATAAAACAGTTATCACATGGGAACATGATATTGGGTCAGTCTGAATCCATGTCCCCAGGCCTCTGTCCTTCATGTCTGGCTCCAGAATAAACTGTCTCTCTATGCATTTGGGGTGAAAACTGTGGGTTTTGTCCATATCACTGACAGATCTCGGGCACAGTGGAAGACTCATGTGAGTCACATGACTGTAATTGGAGGGTTCCTCTACAGTCTTGCGTGCCTGTAACAGAGGCATCTCAGTGCCTTCTGAGGAATACTGTAAGAGCCTGATAAAATTCAAGAGAAACATGGCTATGCCCTGTTTCCACACACGACTGCTTTATCACATTGCCTCACATGGATCCCTGAAACAAGAACTTCAGGTGCCAGGAAGTAGGCTGCTTTTCTTTAGCATCTCATAACTAACACAGGACAGAGACCAGCAAAGATTAGCCTTACTTACTGCTGCACAGGGAATTTTATTAGTGTGTTGTGTTTCACAGGGAAGAGGAAAGAAAAGGGAGAGATGAAAATTCACAAACAGCAAATGAGTTTTTCCTGAGAAGACAGTGATGAGGGCAGAAGCAAACAGATGCCCGGATTCCATTCTGCTTCTTTTCTCCTGCCTTGCCCTCCCACCTTGCCCTCCCAGAGGAAAAGCCCAGGCCCTGGGCCAACGCAGCAACTAGAGGGCTTGCTCTGAACTATTTATAGTGTGGGGCCTTGGGCAGATCTCTTCCGATGTGGATATTTCTAGCTCTTTCTAATTCAAAGCAGCCTTTGACAGCCCTGAGCCATAACAGTGTGTGTTTAAGTGCTTTTACATATCAATACCTCAGGTCTCAAAGGATGCATAGATTAAAACAGTATCAGTCACCCTGGTTTACTCCACTGAGTGAAATAAATTAGTCAGAGTCCTATATGTTCGCCTTTGTTTGCAGAATGACTAGGCTTTCCATCCTAGGAAAACATAAAATCCCTGGACTTTGGCAGGGCTTGTTTTAAGATTTCTTTTCTACCATATAGGGATTCCAAGATCACAGTGTCTCTTCCTCCCTAATTGCAGGGCATTATGAAGGATAGATCTAGCCACAAAGGCCACCATTAGTTGACTGTGAACAGTCTCAGTGTAACTGCAGTCAACTTAAGCTGTATCCCAGAGACTTGTATAGTCGATGCGTCAGCTCCAGTGACTGGACTCAGCATCTGCCTAGAAGCATTAGCTGGCAAGATGGTGTAAGCTGCTACCACATCTGTGGGCTATCACTAAAGAAAAAGAAGAAAGTGAGAGCTAATGGGATAAACAAAGGGGATTAAATCCTTTTGGGGATGCAGAGAAGGTGATACAAATATGTTTTGTACTCTTATATATGCACCTAACAAAATAGAATTACTACTGTTGCTATGACATAACCTATTATAAACCTTTGCCTAAGAGTATGTGGAAGAAAAATAAGTTAAAGTTCTACTTAACTGTGCTGAAAAAAAAAGCCCTAGTAAAAACCCCTTCCTTTAGAAAGACAAACCCCAGAAAAAAACAAAACAAAACAAAAACTACCTTAAGGAATAATTATGACAGCCCTCAGGTCAAGTGTCATACTAAAGAACCTTTTTGCTAGAAACTGCTATCAGTAAATGTTTGAATGTTCTAATTGCTATCTACAAATCATAGTGCCTACTTCAGAGAAGTACATAATTCAGAAGCTCTGTGCTGGTCAGCTTCATGACAATGTAGATGCAAAGGGTTAAATTCTAATCTGCTGGGAATGGGTGCCTCACACATCACAGACCTTTAAGACTCCTTGCTGGGGTTATGGGCATGCCCTTGAAGGGGAGGATATTGGGACCCTGTCTATCCAGTCTTCCTTCTTCTTTCCCACTGTCCCTCTTTTATGGACACCATGAGGGGGACAATTTCTTCTGTCACAATCTGCCCACCACAATATTTTGCTTTGACACAAAGCCAAAAGCAACAAGCCAAAAGGCCATGGGCTGCAGCCCCTGTGTCCTGAGCCAGGTTAAGGTTTTTCTCAGATGGGAAATTGGCTGGTGGGTTCATGTGCCTACACTTAATGACTGTCCTCCTCAGAACTTACTTTGGGGTGACTCACATGAAGACTCAGTCAGCCTCCATCTTAGGCTTAAAAGTCATCTTACAGTAAAGACAAGGTATGTTCATTCCTGCTTCTGATTAAACCTCTGTTCCTCAAGGATTGGGCTATGCTCCACCTGTAGCCTTAACTACAAATAGTTCTGTATTGCCTATTCCAGGAATCACAATCATGTCTTTGTTTCAAAAAGTTGTTATAACCATCTTGCAACCCTACCTTTCTTTCAAAAGGTTATTTGACTACCTGTTGTTATGAAGACCTTGTTATGCCCACCTTACAACCATGTCTTTGTTCCATGCCAATAGGACTAACTTGTTATGCTTATATTCTACTCCTGAACTCAGCCTATTTTCTAAATCCCGGGTTTGGAAACCTCCCTACCCCTGAGCTATAAAAGCCTTGTCTTCCTCACATCCGATGCTGATGACTCATACCCCACCTTTGGTGGAGGTAGCCCATGTAAATGAATTAAAAAGTTTCCTTTATTTAATTCCTTGCTTCAATTAATTTGGCCATGATGATTTGGAGTGATGGTCTTTCTCCACTCATCTTTGAGATTGACATTTGTTGACATTGAGATTCATTGTTTCCTAGCTAGTTTTTATACCCCAAACTGACTGATGGGATTAGCAATCATTTCCACTATAATTTGTAAGGAAAATGTTGCTATATGGTAATTTTAATATATATCTGTAAGGTTTATTTATGAACACTTAACAGTTTTTAAACACTTAAAGCTTTTCTATTTTTTTTTCTACCTTTCCCCCAGTAGAAGTATTCAAGCTCCGTTGACTTTTTAAATGTGTTTTGACATCTGGTGGTGACAGACAGCACACTCTAATCATTTCAACATTTTTTTCTCTCTATTCTCAGTGTTTATTTATCCAGATAAACCAGAGGGTTATTTTTAAATTTAAAAAAAGTTTGGGTTTTGATTAAAACTGTGGAATGAAATTTAAATTAATTTAGGCAGAATCACTCTCACATCAACAGCAAGACTTATGGCCAAGAAACATGTTCTCCCTGTGTAGTATTTTTTTTTTACACTTTCCAGTTCCCCACAGAAGCACTTTGGCTCTTTCACCTTCCCTCCGCTCTCAATTATCTTATATTTTGAATGGCTATTGTAAAATGTTAAGAAAACTTGGTTGGGAGCACTTGACATAATTTTCATTTTGCTTTTGAAGAGTTTTTTTATTGATTTTTTTTTTAGATCCCCTCCTCAGGTGACCAATTATATAAACCACAGATAATGGTAATTTTGTCTGCCCTTTCCCAATAATAGGCCACATTTATTTTTTCATATCTAGTCACTTTTTATCATTTTAGAAATGATGTTGAAAAGTAGTAGTTAGCTTTCTTGCTAGCTCGTTCCATTTTAATAGAAATGCTAACAGCAAGGAGTCTTAAAGGTCTGTGATGTGTGAGGCACCCATTCTCAGCAGATTAAAATTAACCCTTTGCATCTACATAGTCACCAGGCTGAGCAGCACAGAGCTTCTGAATTATGTACTTCTCTGAAGTAGGCACTATGATCATGTCTTAAGACACAAAGACATTGAGTAATTTTGCCAAGGTCAGGCTAAAAGTAACTGGCAGAGTCAAGATTTGAATCCAGACAATAGAGTGGCCTGATGACTCATCCTGATCATGGATTTAGCTAGAATGTGGATTCAAGGGCGTTAGAGGCCTCAGCAATATGGCCTGCATCTCATACTGTTAATGTTAGCCGACAGATAATAGTCACTACCAGGTTCTCCAGTATCCACGGAGATGGTGACTCTCTAGAAGATACCATTAGTGGCAAGAGGGAGAGGTATAATTGTCAAAATGAGAAACCAGGTCACCGTGGACTCCAGGGCTGGCACTGTATTCCCAAGTACAAGACAGATGAACATCTAATAAGTGTATTGCTTGGAACAGATGACCACAGGCATTAAAAGAAGATGAGCAGAAATTTGGCATCAGCTACCACACTGAATAGTCATCCAGCTTCTACCTCAGCCAGCTCTCAGTCTAGAACCAATCAAGTGAAGGAATGGCTGGGTCCCATGGTAGGGAGCTCTGTCAGAGCACAGCAAACTGTCCTCGCCTGGAATTCCACCAGTCCTTGCCAAAGCGGCAGAGCTAGTTGCACAGTAGTGAGAAGACTGTTCAAGGATTTCTTTTAAGGACTAGTCGATACAGGATGTGAGTCCACACAGGCATTCTTGTTATAAAGAGAACACTGGAAGGCACGTGAACAATGGAGTCTGGACTCAAGTCTGCCTTATGACAGATTTAATGTGTTCGTAGACAATGCCCTGTGCTCATTTCCCCAGCTCTTAAGAATATAATCGTCAGAAATACAGGCTAATAGGAGTCCATACTAATTGTCTGGCTTCTGGAATAAGCTGCATGCTGGTCATGAAGCTGCTGTGTCTCAACTTCAATTTGTTCGGCCCTGACTCCACCACCTCACTCCTAACTCCTCACCCCAACCACCCCCACCACCCTGACCCGCAATAATTCTCTGTCCTATGAGACTAGAGTTCTGCCACCCACACTTCTGCTTTGCATTATGACTCCACATTTGAGTCTAACAATGAGAAAAGCTACTGGGATACAGAGACTCATGCTTCCCTTTTGCTCTGTGGTCTTGTGAACACTGTCTTAGCCTCACTCTCATCCATGGAATGGCAAACCATTGCAATCATAGCACCGGCTCCTGCAAGCCCCACCTCACAATAACTGGACACACCAGCACTGCTAACCAGGCCTCCTAGAGTTCCCATCAACCGCCTGTTCTGCTGAGAATCACCAGAATAGTAAAGGAGTGGCCCCTTTCAGAATTTATGATTTGGCTTCTATCACTAATTCCAACTGCTTCCTTGTTCTTCCAGCCCCACTAGTGGCGGTTGTCTTCCGTTTCCATCTCTGAGAAACCTTAGCATTCCCTCCTGGATTTTCCAGTTTAAGAACTAACAATCCTTTGTGTTACATTTTCTCTTTAAGTAGCATGTGTGGCATTTGCCTCCTGACATAGATGTTAAAAAAAAAAAAAAAGATAAGGAAAAAAAAGGCCAGGACACAGTAAAATGAAAAAGAAACAAGAAATTATGGAGAAAAGCAGAAGTTATAGCCAGATGACCTTAAGGAGGTCTCTAGCATGCTGGTAGCAAGTCACTAGCCTGTCTCCTAGAAAAGATGGTTAGATAGCACTGTCGGTACTTGACTACCACAGTCTTACGCAAATACACAGGCACAGGATTACTCCTGAATTGGGAAGGAAGACACATTTCATATTTTATACAATGTATTTTGATTGTAGTTTTATACCTCCTACAATGCCTCCCAGATCCTCTCCTCCCAACCCAACTCTTTACCCTCCCTCCCACCTCTCTCTCGAAATAAAACTAAAACACACAAAAACAAATAGACAAACAAACCAACATGAAGGATATTCTTTCTTGGTTGTCAATTTGACTATATCTGGAATTAACTAAAACCCAAATGGCTAGCACACTTGTGAGGAATTTTTTTTTCTCTTTTTTTTTTTGAGACAGAATTTCTCTGTGTAGCCTTGGATGTTCTGGACTAGCTTTGTAGACCAGGCTGGCCTCGAACTCACAGAGATCCGCCTGCCTCTGCCTCCCAGTGCTGGGATTACATGGGTGTGCCTCCACGCCCAGCAAGAGCCAGATTTCAGATAGGCAAAACATAATAGAGACCCAGGTAAATCTGAGACATGGGGTATGGGAGGCAGCAAATAATGCCAATGTCCCCTTACATCACTTCCCCCTTGAAAACTTTGGAGCCTTTACCTTCCAGGAATTTAATTCATTTACAAACGCATGGAGAGGAATCTTCTGGCCCACAGAACAACTTGAATGTGCCTGGCAGGCTACATGTACCAAGAGAACATCACCAGGAGCAGTCTGTGGCTCCCCACAGATGGGAACGGTTTTAAACATCCCAGCTTCCCCGTCTCCTCCTCTGCAGCCTTCGTTCTAGCCTGTTACATGGAGTCCCCAGAGGGACTGAACTCCCGTTACCGACAGCAGACACCTTCTTAAGAGCTTCTGCTCACTGCCCTTTTCTTTTTGTCATGTATCCCCTGACCACTCTTTTTGAGGCTTTTTCTAAAACAAACGGGTTTGCTTCCTTCTCTCATTGTCTTCGACCACAGGAAACCAAACTAGCTACCCAAATATTGGCAATCCGTCTTTAACAAAACACTTCCTAATTCCTTCCTATGACTGCCCAGCTTTGCTCCCTTCTTTGCAGGCAGGAAAATGAGTTTTGCAGCTGGGGAAGTTACTCATGGAAATTACTTTGGCCTCATTATTTAGAGACGGACACCTTCAAGAAGGCAGCTATGCTATATCATCGTCTGTGGGGACAAACCCTGGTTTCTGCCTTCAGAGCAAAGAGCAGAAAGTGTAACCTAAAAGCTGGGTTTCTAAGTGCCAGAGAGCAATCCTTCTGTCAGCTTCTTATCATTTGAGCAGGGGTTCTGCCGGGATTCTCACATTTGTTGTCCGTTAGTCTTTCTCTCACGTTTCATCATCAAGTTCCATATCAACCCTGTCTTTGTCCTTCATGTCATCGGAGTTATTTTAATGGCAGCTGAATGAGGCTGCATGGCGGAGGCTGCGAGCCATATGGTACTTTGATCTGAACTCTGCAGTATTCCATCTTAAGCAGTGGAAAGTAGCGTTCCTGGGGTTCACAGGGATTCTCTTCCGGGGAAAAGGCAATCTTTCCGTGTAGAGCCACAGCGGAAGTGACTGACAAGCAGTAAAGAGTTTCATCGCTGAAAGAAGTCCTCATCAGGACAGTCCCTCCAATGAGCCCGGGCAAGAAAGAGGAGGGACGGACAAAGGGAAGAAAAGTGGGTGGAGAGGCAAGAGACGAGGAGGAGAGAGAAATTTCAAAGAGGCCTTAAGTCATAATTATTTCTCCAGAGACGTAATAAACTGGCCATTCAATAATGCTTGGAATATTTTGAGAAGAATTTGAAAACAATTTCCTTTTATAGTCAGCATTACAAACTACTTTATTCTGCAAGTGACATTTTAATGGCCAGACAATCACTGTGCAGCAATCAATCCTGGAAGGCTAGGGGTGATCTTCCTTTTGAGGTAGGTCGTGATTTAAGTGGTTTTTCACGGGTTAAATTCCATTATGATCTGGGTGATGCTTCTTGTAATAATAACCCCGCTGCTGGCCCCCTCTTGTCATATCTATCTTCCCTGACCAGCTGCCATTCACACCATGACCTGGGGATGGTGACAATCTGCTCTGACCTTTGCAGTTAGCAATCCAGAAAGCGTTAATGAGTCGACAAGCCACCCTCGCCTTAATTGGCTGTCTCCTGCAGCTGCAGGGGAGAATCTTTCTGCAATGAAATATGAGGAGAAGTCAGTCCTCTCAAGAAAACAAATAAAGCAAACAAGGAAAGAACCTTGGAAAACCCAAGGAGCTTCTCTGCCAAGCTGAACTCAAAGCACTGACAAATTTCCAGTGTGAGTCTGAACACTGACTGCAGTGACCCTGGTTAAAGGGTTCAAGCACATATTCAGAGTAACACACCCCAAAATGTGCTCAGCAGCAAGGGATTGTGGAAGCAGATAAAAGAGCTTGACTAGCAAATCATGTACTATATGTATGCATGATTATATTATATTGAGAGGTTCAAAAATTTAGAGTTAATTCTTGGGACTGGGGCAAAGTCACCATAGCACAGTTCTTTCAGAGCAAGAGTTCAGCAATCCCCCACCCAGATTAACCTTGGGATGTGACTAGGGTCCATAGCCGCTAAGGAAGCCTATGGAATGTGTTAACTCCCTCCCCCTTGCTACAACCTAACCTGCATGTAACAGGGCAGGTATCCCCAGATGGCCAGATCTGATCATTTGCAGTTTTGGCACCTGAAAACAAACCAATCATTTTAAGGTCAACTCCCCTAGGGACCCTTTTACCCAATCCTATAGTGCCAAGACTTAACTTCCCTACTTTTGTTTTCGCCCCCTTAAAAGCCCTGTTCCCCCAGAGCTGGGGGTCGCTTGCCTCTTTGTTCTTGCAAAAGGCAGCCACCCAGCTCGAGTTTGTAATAAAGGCCCTCGTGTGTTTTACATCGGACTTAAAGCCTGTTGGTCATTTGGGGACTCGCGATTTGGGCATTTCAATATCATATTATATTAATTCATGTACATGTGTGAATATAAATAAAACATTTGGGTTAACCAGATAACTAACACTGTGTCTTCCCTTTATGCTATCTGGGACTGTGTCTTGAAAACATGGCTCCACCAGTAAAGGCACTTGCCTCTGAGCCTAAAGACTTGAGCTCAGTCCTATGACTGATGGAGAGATTTCATTTCTGCAAAGTTGCCCTCTGATTTTCACATTGTCACATGGTATACACACAAGCACGCACACAAACACACAAACAAATGCAATGGAAACATGTCATAATCAACAATAAAGAATAAAATATCCTATGGAACTGTATTTAACTCTGTGTGTGTGTGTGTGTGGTGTGTAAATGCTCACGTGTGTGCTTGCATGTGGAGGTCAGATGAGACATACATGGTCTCTCACTGAACCTGACTTCAGTGCTGGGGTTATAGACACACTCTGCTATACACAGCTTCTTACATGAGTGCTGGTAATCCAAACTCAGGCCCTCATATGTGCAAAACAGGCACTTTGTCCATGGCTCCTTCTTCCCAGGCCAGCTTTAATGAGAAAGGTCATCTCAAACCCCAGCCTTAGATCCATACTTTAAGTCATGATCTGAGACGCCACACTATGAACAAATGTACACCAAATTTTACCCTGAATTCTGACGGATAAAAAGTCCAAATTGGATAAAGGTGAGAACTAAGAATTGTGACAAAACCCTAGATCACCCTGACCTATCTCGGTGACGGACCTCCCCAAGTTCAGTTCCCTCTGGATGTCATGCAGATGAGGCAGGTTAGTGCAGCCCAGAAGCCCTGTGGCTGCTGGGGGTTTGACCACATTCTTCAGCCAACCTCTTCATAGCCAAGTGGCTGTGAGCCCTAGGATGAAAGAGGCCAGCGTTCTCAGTGGTGCCTAATTTGCTTAGAAATGGTCTAGTAATTACAGAGAAGACAGAAGTAAGAGGCCTCTGTTCTCAGGAAAATAAAAAGAGATTGTTTACGCCAACCCTGTGGAATCAGACTGGAACGCATTCTAAATTGGTCTCTGACCTTGAGAAGAAAGGCACCTAAGCAGGCTGCAGAGCCTGGAGAAGGCTTCGTGGGGGAATGAGGGCGTTGCAGTAAGACGGGGCTTGGAAAAAAACTCGGGCTGGACCAGAAAAAAAGACAGAGTTGGAGCAATGATGTGATATCTGTGTCAGAAGTTGAAGCCAAAGGCTTCGGTCCACCAGAATATTAGCTTTCTTTACGGGCCTTCGGTTCAGTTAGCTTAGAATTCACAAGAGTTGGGAAATGAGCCCAGATGACAACCTTCTTAGTGTGTGTGTGTTTGTTTGTTTGTTTGTTTTGTAGGAAAACAAACAAGTAGAGTTGAATAAAGGCCTGGATCAGGATACTCCTAGATTCCACCCTTGGATCTGCTGTTTCCTGCCATGACACGAGAGTCCTGTTAACACCTTCTCTGTGCCTCTCGGTCATCTCCGTTTTCCTCCAAGACTGGGCCCATCCTGCTCAGCTCAGTAGGGTTTCCTTGAGTCAAACAAGAGAAGTACAGGACCCACCAATTAGAAGGAATCATGTGAACTTACAAAGACAAACATGAACAGTGAAAGCAGGCAGGAGCCTGAGGAACTGCTTCCAAAGACAGAGCTCCAGCTGTAGGAGCGGCCTACAGGCGTGAAACCTAACAGCTTCACTCTGAGCTAGCCAGAGGAGGGGAACAGCTGCCCATAGCCCCCCCCCCCCCACCGTGTGCACAGGAGAGAACAGCCTTGCTTGAATAGAAGAAACCTGAGGATCACCTACACCTAAACAAAGAGGAGGTGGGATATATTCCGTTGCAGGTAGTTAAGAAAACATTCACTTCACTGTTCGTTTCCAGTTTCTCACAAAGCCAGAAAAAAAAACCCTGAGCAAAGATGCGAGGGTCACATGACACCCCACCCATGTCAGCGAAGCTTCACTTCTTCACCTCCCCCTAAAGGAGGGTGTGTGAATGGAAGGACAAAGCAGACCACACTAGACTGTGTGAGGGAAAAGAGGGCTTCTCCTCTGTAAATCTCAAAAGGAATGTTTCAGAGATGTTCTCATTCTCACATCAATTTTTCTTTTGAGTTTAAAATCTTATGATAAAGGCTTTTTCTTTTTCTTTTTTAAATGTGGAAGGGAGCATCACAGTCATTGAGAAACACAGAGACATCTGCATCACTCCAGAGCGGGCGACTTCTTTTCATCACTGTGCTTGTAATTGAGTGATTTTCTTTCTTCCTCTTCCCTTTTTTTTTCTGTTCATTTGGTTTGGTTTTTTGGTTTTGGGGTTTGTTTGTTTGGCCACACAGGGTTTCACTGGCCTATAACTCAGTCTATAGACCACGCTGGCCTGGAATTTACAGCGATCAGCCTGCCTCTGCCTCCTGGGTGCTGGGATCAAAGGTGTGCACCACCACTGTCTGGCTTAATTGAGTGATTTTTTTTCACTAAGCAGTAGTATCTGAGCTAACGATATTTTATGGCTAAGAAAAAAACTCAACAGTTGTGGGCATAAGCCTCTACTAATGCTTATAAATCTCACCTATATGGAGACCCATCACTGATAATTGATTGTAATGTGTGGACGCTCAACTCTCTGGTTTAGGATGCAGCCAGAGCCTCAGGTGAACCTACCCACAAGTTGTCAATTAACTAGCTGCTGCACCCAGACTCAGAGTACTTGAAGCTTTTGCACTTTTACCCAGCAGTTGCCAAACAGTCTGTTTATTTTAGGGTCAAAAGGAAAGGTCTCCACACGGATGACCAGTGTCAGTCACTTCTCTGATCATGTATTTGAGTTTGCATAGCAGGTGCTTGGTGTCATTAAGTTACAGTGAAAAATCCATTATGGTAGACAAGATGTTTTAAAGACTTCAAGGGTGTAAGGGCTCATGAAAGTATTTCAGTCTGATTTCTTAGGTCCAATTTTACTTTACTCTTGAAATGGGCTCTTACATATCCTAGGCTGGGCCCAAAGTCACTTTGTAGCAGAGGATGACCTTGAATTTCTGATCCACTCTGCCTCCAGAATGTTGGGATTTTAGGCATTCAACACCATGACCAGTATTGAAGATTGAACCCAGGGTTTCTCACATGCTGGGCAAATGATCAACTGAGCCACATGCTCAGTTTTGGGGTCTGCATTTAAGAATTTCATCTGAATGGTGTATGGATACCAACTGATTGCCATGGTGATTTCAGTCATTGAAATCCCTCACGAGATTATCCATGACCCACAGAAGCTGAATCCTCCCTCTGGTGGAGAACTTCAGGTATTGTTATATCGAACCTGAGTTAAGAAAATTCAGTCATTTTCATAGAGCTAGACAGATATCTGAAACACGTTTCCTTTTTATTTCCTATTTACTTTTGTTGTTCTTGTCAGTTGTCTTAGTTTGCTTTCTATTGTTGAGATAAAAACTATGACCAAAGCAACTCAGGGAGGAAAGGGTTTATTTTTCTTACAACTAACATGTCATCATGAAGGGAAGTCAGTGCAAGAATTCAGGCAGAAACTGAAGCAGAGACCATGCAGAAATGCTGCTTTCAGGCTTGTTCTCCATGACTTGCCTTTTGAATTTATACAACACAGGACCATCTCTTAAGGGATGGCAATGCCCACCATAGACTGGGTCCTCCCGAATCAATCATTAATGGAGAAAATGCCCCCACAGACTTGCCTCCAGGCCAACACAATGAAGGCCCTTTCTAAATTAAAGTTTCCTCTTCCCAGATGACCCTGGCTTTTGTCAAGTTTGCAAAAACCTAGCCGGCACAGCAATAGAATATTTACTTCAATCCATTAGTTTCTTAAACGTCCAGGGATGGAAGGAATCAGCAATAAACAGTGAGGAAAGAGGCTGAGGCACCCTAACTTGCAGCTGTAGAAACCTCAGCTGTGGGCCAGCGAGGTGGATCAGCAGATAAAGGGCCTTTCCAGCCAGCCTGATGACATGAGTTTGTCCCTAGCCCCACATGGTAGAAGGAAAGAAAGGACCATACTCGTGCCACAGTGTTGTTATGGCCAATAACTGACAAAAGCAATTCCCAGAAGGAAGGATTTTTTTGGGGGGTGGGGAATCACTGTTTAACAAGCCCATCACAGTGGGGAAAGCATATCAGAGGGACCATGAACTGGCCACAGCTCGGAAACAGAAGGCAGACAGGAAGTGGAGCCATAGCATAAAACCTCAAGACCTACTCCCATTGAGCCATTTTCTCCAGCAAGGTTCTACCTCCTCAAGGTTCTACACTCCAAAACAGGGACATCAGTAAGGGACCAAGTGTTCAAACACAAGAAGGGGCTGTTCCACTCAAATCACAACACCAGCCACAGTCTAATTCTTCCTCACAGAGTCCTCTGTAGCTCATCAGCTCTTCAGGAAGCTCCCTTCCTAGACCAGCTAGAGGTCCATCATCTGGAAGAAGTCTACATGGTCACTAAAACAAAGAAAGAGAAACAGGGGAATCAGAATGGATCTCCTTACCCCCTCAGGCAGGCTGGGATGCTCCAGTCCACCTGACCAGCACTAGCCACAGACAACGAGATGTCATTGGGGTTGAAAGATACAGTTTCCCACAAGCCCAGAGGAGCCTGCATAGAATGGACTTGATGAAAACTTACCTCTTTTTTTTTCTGCCATAGACACGAAAGAGTGAACACTACCAGATGAAAAAACAAAAACAAAAACACATTCCTAATTATCTGATCTTAAAATTGAGTCTCAAGTGGAACCCTTCTTCATTCTATCTTCTACTGAAATGGAATACAACTAGCCCTGCTATCCCTGGCAATGTGGCAGACAGAGGGCCTACACCAAGACAAGCAAAAATACCAAGCCACAAAACTCTATGAGATTTGGAGGGAAAAAAAAAACACTTTAACTCAAATGGTCTTCCAACTTCCTGACCCTTCTTTCTTTATCCCAGATCTTGGGAGAGACAGAATAGTCCAATCCAAGCAGCAGCACGGACTGACAGCAGGCCTGACTCACCCACTTGGATAAGGGCCAAACAGAAAGAACTGGGAAGGTGGCCAAGCTCTACTGGAGGGGATGTCGCAGAGCAGAAATGGAGGGGAATGTCTTGCACTGAGCACAGATGGCAGCCAGTCAGTGCAGGGTGGCACCATGCCTTAAGTCACACTGACCCTGCCCAAAGATAAATACAGCTCAGAGAAAAGTCCCGGGCATTGACCAGTCAGGTTGGTGGCTAGGAAGGACCAACTGGAAGAAGGATAATCCCCAAAACATTCTATACATCACTTCTGTAAGGAAAGGGGTGAAGTGTCCCCTTCTGTGGGAAAAGGTCAGCATGCAGGTGGCGGGATGTTGCGCGCATTACCATCTCGCCAGCAAGAACGACGCGGCACACACAGGATCCTTCTGCAGTAAAGCTTTAATGCATCTTGAGAGGGAGAGCATAAGCTTACAACGAGTAGAGACGGAGACCCTGAGCAGCAGAAACCCAGCCCTTATATAGAAAACTATCCTCTGCTTAGGATGTGTCAGCCTCTGATTGGCTGTAACTCATCAGGCGGGGTGACGCCACGGGAGAGGCAGAGCACAATGAGTGGAAATTTCCTTC
>CM053750.1:5726041-5759430 GCA_028658305.1 Pachyuromys duprasi
GCACACCTGGAAAGAACAAAATAATATTTTGTGCCATTGGAATCCTGTCCTGCTATATGAAAGGGGGGTGAATTGGTTTCCCTCATTCCTGCCAGTTTTCAGCTGAGCCCTAAAATCTACCTTTCTCTGGGAGTCTCTTGCCAGCTAGGGATCTACGGAAAAATACAAGGAATCTTAGACTCCAAAAGGTTAAAGATGAAAAAGCTGAGACATACCACTCTTAAAATTGGCAGGAAATGAAACGTGGGCATCTGCACATTGTAACCAAGGTAAAGAAGCAGAAGCAGCTGTGACCTGTCCTTTCGTTATTCCAGGAAGTTTCTAATTCCAGGAGGACACTGTCCTCTAACCTCAGCTCACATTTCCGATCCTAACAGGAAGTGACAAAGAATCTTGCTGACATTTCCATTATAAAGAGTCAGGTAAGGAAGTGGCAGCTGCCCCTCTCCCCAATAGCGTCAGCATGTTCTTAGCAAAAAAAAAAATAAAAAAGAGAGAGAGAAGGAGAAAGGCAGAGAGGGGAAAGAGAGGGAGGGAAGGAAGAAGAGAAGGAGAGTGCATTCTGTAAGCACCCCAATTTGTACAGGAGCTGCCTGTTCTGGGTTCATTTCTGTTGCTAGCCTTTAACACCTTCCCCCCTTAAAAAAAAACCAATGCCATAGTGAAGAGCAGAGAGAAAAAATTCACGGATCCTTGCCTGCCTGCCTGCCTCTTAGCTGGCCTTCTTACACAGTTCAAGGTCCAACTTGGGAAACGGTGCCATCCACAATGGGGTGGGTCTCCCTGCATCAGTCAACCACCAAGACAACCACCAAAGACACGGGACAACAGTTCCTCATTAGGACTCTCTCTGAGATGATTCTTGGTTGTGTCAAGTAGGCAATGAAAACTAAGCAGCACGCTGACTTTTCTAGACGGTTTTGTAAGGTTCTCTAAGTCACATCATTCAGAACTTTTCTGTTCGTATTTCCATTTGAGGGGCTCTCTGAGCCCTGCCCAGCCTGCACAGCTAATCACATGCTAGACCTTGCATGTTTTTTAATCTTCTCTGTTGGACTTTATTTTCCCCCTGTATCTTAGAAAAGCTTCACAAATGTGTTCTTGTCCTGGCTGATTTTTGTTTCCATACAAACAGCTGTGCGCTGAGCGTGGTAGCATGCCGCATCCCCCCTGTTCTCTCTTCATAGAGTTCTGTTCCTACTTCACAACTTGGTGTCTCGGAGAATTCCTTTATCGCAGATTCTAGACAACTTCCTACTATTTCCTCTTAAACATTTCTCTAGTCAGATAGGCCTTTTCTAGATTCAAAGCTACTATTCCTTATCCCTCATTCTGTAGTCTTTACAATTGAGAACATGCTTTGCATCTTACTTGCTTGTTGGTTCATGCTCAGGTGTGGCAAAATCTACCCAGACTGAGTGACAGTTCACAGGCAGGAGGGTCTGTGACAAACATTTGAGTGAGCAGAGGATATATTTTGACTCCGGGTTACAGAGCTTTTAGCCCGTGCTCGGCGGGATCCATTGCCTTGTGCAGAACATCACAGCAGTAGGAGCGGCTGCTCACCTCGTGGCGGGAAGCAGAGATGGACAGCAAGATGTCAAGAGCAAGGTATGTCCTCCCAGGACACATCCCCAATAACCCACTCTCTCCAGCTGCCCCTCATCCACCATGGTATTCTGAATCCATCAAGGAATTAATCTGCTGATAAAGGCAGTGAAGGCCATGGTCCAATCACCTGTCAGCAGTATCACTTGAGCTCAGAAGCCTTTGTGAGGCTGCCTCGTGTCCAAACCTAAGCAGCCGCTGTGCTTAGCTCATTCTTATTTCCCTGATAATCATTCCAAGCAGCAACCTGTTGGTGAGACAGCATGTGTCCCTGACCCGTGGTTCAGTTCTCTTATGCACCTCACTGTACTATAAAATCACACTATTCCATAGCACACTATCCCTGGGCCCTGGGATTTAGAGACTGCCATTCCAAATTTCTTTTGTCATGCCCCTCACTTCCAAGAGAGGAATCTGCAAGACTACCAAGAGAAAGTGCCCACCCAGGCCTCTTCTAGATCATATTCTAGAAGATCACAGCCCTGCAATTCCCTGTTTATATCACCTCAACACAACTTCCAAAGCTGCCTCGGTTTCACCCATAGGCCTGTCCTGCCAGGGGTTAGCCATCCACAACACTTACACTCCCAGCCAGCAAATTCGGACAATCCTCTGGGGCAACCACACACTTTTTTGCCAAGCTGCTTCCAATGGAGAAGGTTCAGTGGAAAGAAAAAGGGTCAAGGTAGCATGGGTGGGCTCTAAGTTCCAGCTTTTCAAACTATTCGTCATGACAGCACATGGGCTCGCACAGCTGACTGCGGAAATCTCGAAAGGGCTGGCAGCACTAGAGGGTTTCAGAAAGTTCAAAGACCAGATGAATTTAAAAACCTTGTGATGAACACCGCTCACGCTTCCCCCATATTGTGTCAAGTGACTTCACCATCACCCCTTTGCACATGCAACATGTAAACTCTGCACTAGGCCTTGTCTTGCTGCACAATACCAATGGCACTGCCCAGAACATCTCTGCTCAGAGCCAACACTGCTGTACATTATAAACTTCAGTACTTTTACTAAGCATACATAGTTTTCTGCTCTTACAGAAACTTAAAGGTTTAATTGCAGAAAACAAAGACTTTCAATATTTCCTACTGCCATTCATCAGCATGTAAGCATAAATTAGTACATTTTTTTGTCTGTATTATGTGAAAATAGTTTTTTTTTTAATTCTGTTTGAGTTGATGATTTGAGTTTCATTTTCAAAAGTAATTGAGTGAATTTCATTTTGGGATTAAGACAGAATTTCCAGTAATTTCTGAAATATCTCTAAGCATACTTTGTTGGTTCATGGTCCAGGAATGGAGTCCTGTGAAGAGAAGAGAATTCTGAGCGCTTGTGAGAACACTCCAAGAAAAAAGACAAGTCTCACAAGACTTGTCAGTTTCTTCAAAAGGCTGAATTATTCTTGGGCTGTGTTTTCGTCCTCCTCCCAGGTGTAGCAGACAGGTGTGAGTTTACTTCAGATTACCCTTTATTGCTTGTTGATTTTATTTAATTAAATGTGTAAACTATCCTGTACAAGTTTCTATAGAAAAACACATTTTTGCCTGATGTGGCTTGCCCTTGTGATGGTATACAGCTTGAACTCATGAGAACTTTACTCCTGTGACCTTTCTTAACCCCAAGAGTATAAATTGTCTGGAGCTCTGAATAAATTTGGCAACTGCATGAGACCTTAGTCAGACTCATTTACTAAATCCATTCTCCCAGGACTTCTGGGAACAGACCTAAAGGAAGTGACATCAGTGTGTTACAGACATTTGTGTTCCCATGTGTGTTATTCCCGTGTCTATTGCAAAGACTTGGGAATCACCTTAAGTGTCCGCTGGTGGATGAATGGATAAAGAAAATGTGTTGAATACATACAGAAGAACAGTATTCTGCCATCTAAAAGTACAAATAAATCCTACCAGTTACAGAAGCATGAGTGAACCTGGAGGTCATTAGTTACATGAACTAAACCAGTAAGGCCCCTCCCTCCTCTTACGGTCCCACCCCCATCCCTCTCCCCCGAGACCCCTTTTTCCTTCTTTTCAGAGAAGGAGAGGCTTCCAAGGGGTACCAAGCCACCCTGGCACCTCAAGACACAGCAGGACTAAGCATACCCTCTCCCGCTAAGGCCTGACAAGGCAGCCCAGCTAGGGGAAAGGGATCCAAATGTAAGCAACAGTCAGAGCCCCTACTGCAGTTGTTAGGGGACCCACACGTTGACCAAGCTGCACATCTGCTACATATGTGTAGGAGGTGTAGGCCCCCCTCATCCCTGCTCTTTGGTAGGGGGCAGTGGCTTGTCCTTTCTTTAGGGATAAGCCTCACTCCCAACTTGCAGTGTCATCTTCCAGCAGTAGAGGGCAGTGGAGGACCGACCTAGCTTCAGCACTTGAAGAGAATCTCTCAAACCCCTCCCGGGGCCTTCAAGTTAGTGATGACAACTGTCTCCCACAGGTTCATCATTAGGTCAGACTTCTTGCTCCCAAAGACCAGGCCTGTTTCCTGATCTTCCTATATACGTCAGACTTGGAAAGCAAGAGGCACTGAAGTCAAGACAACCCAGCCCTGATGTGTGTATAAGTGAGAAGTATGCGCAGTGGCAGAGGTCTGCAGACCCTCCCGCGCTTCCCCGTTTAACCTGTGGCACAATTCACACTTGAGTGATTCCTCACCCCTCTCCTTTCCACACACACCAAGCTTCAACACTACTGACTCCTTAGGAAGTGTGCTAATCAAGGTTAATAATTATCACCACCTCCTATTCCAGCCAGGAACTGATTCGGAGGCCAGGACAGGTGTTTGGCTCCTAGAAAGCCATAGACAGCAACACGAATTCAAGGAGAAAAACTGTGCATGTGAGCACATATATGCACCCATAGTAAAAATATTACCTGTTTCTCAGAACACCAAATCAGAGGTCCTCGCTAGAGGTAACTACATTTAGCAGTTCAGCTTGAATCCTTCTAGACATGTTCTGTGTGTTGATATTCATATACTCCTATCCAACCGTATTCTATACATGGATATTATATATTCGTACTGATCAAACACAAAGTTTCACCTTTACGGTGTTTGGTGTTGGTCCCTGACCACCTAAAGCCTGCACGCCAAACTCAGCCTACAGCTTGTTTTCTTAGGACTGAGGAAAGAATGGCTTTTGCAGTTTTTAATGTCGGGGGAGGGCTGGGGGGAAGCAAAACAGGAAGGATTATTACAACATGGAAAATAATACAACGTTTCTAGTATTCATATGTGAAATTTGGTTGGAACAACATTCCATTCATTCGTCAACGTTTGGAGTAGAGTCATGCGTATGACCCTCGAAGCCAAAATATTTACTATCTGCAATTTTTTTTCAGAAAAAGTGCATTAAACTCCATTAAAGAACATTAATTCATGACTATTCTAATTTTATTCTATGAATATAATACTGTGTGGGCTCTGAATGTAAAGTTGAGAACCAGAATGTTGCAGCAGATTTACTTTTTAAAATATGGTTAAAATAAAATTTGTAATTTTGGTTCAACTAAAACTGTATGGAAAAAAATGTCTGGGTAAGAGTAAGTGAGACATGGTATTCAGAATTGAACAACTTACCAGTGTCATGACCCAAGTTGCTGCAAATTTCACAGATAAAATGCTCACAAGAACACGCAGCTTCAAAATTGCTGATCAGAACAAACTCAGAAAAACAGATTTATTTTATTTTTAATTGTGTGTATGTATGCCTGTGTGTGGGTATGTGAACACGAATGTATATGCCTACAGATGCCAGAAGGGGGCATCAGATCCTGGAGGTGGAGTTACAGCCGCTGTCATGGATGTTGGAAACAAGATCAGTTTCTTTACAAGAACTCTGTATGTTCATAATTGCTGAGCCATCTTTCTAGCCTTCCAAATACAGTCCTAAACTGATGTTTTTAAATATGAAAAATATGGTTGTATAAACAAGAGCTGCTTTTGTGTAACGGTTTCTTCAGAGACAGAAACATTCCATTCTGCAGGAAAGCTCCTTCAGCAGGAATGAAAATAACTCTAAATAGCTTAAGGAAGTCCCTAAAAGTGACCAGATTCAGTAAGCTCCTCCTTCTCAGAGTACCCACCCTGAAAAGAAAATGACTGTCAGATGAGATTAGCTGCAAAGAGACCCTGAGAGTAGACCAGCTGCCTAGAAGAGGGTTAGAACTGCCGAGTCACTTGGAAGGGACACTCTCCAACCTGTTGAGCTGCTACCTGCAGGCTGCACAGTTTTCTCCAAGTTCCCAGCTTTTGTGAGCTGTCACCCATGCTAGAGTGGGTTTTGGTGATGCAGTTGTCTTTGAGTCATTTATGCTCCTGTAAATAACCCCTCACCTATATTTCTGTTAGGAACCCTAATAAAACTCATGGTTCAGCAAGTTGAACTTTGGTGGTGTCTGTACTTTGGTTTGTTGTGGGCTACCTGAAGGGACTCTAGCCAGCCCAAACACGGCAAGCATGGCTCTGGCAGGCCCTTCTCCCCCATTCCGGCTGCCTTGCTAAAAAACCATTAGATTGCATTCTTAAAGCTATTCTCTGGAGCCCATTCCCTTATTTGGCCACTTCTTCCTCCTGAGGCTGACCCCCAAAGTCCAGCTATCAAAGTATTGAAGTCCAGCAATCAAAAGCCTGTTCGGCTCACCTAATTAACATGCCCAATTAAAATTAAACACCCCATCCTAACACAGGGTTTCCCCTTGTGTCTGTATTTGCCTGTGTGCCATGTCTGTCTCCTCTCTATCCAGAGGCAGCCCTTTGCCTTCCCCTCTCCAGGACAGACATCCCTGCCCCTCTCCCTGGTTCCTTTCCCCTCTGCCTCATCCTCCATCTCCTGCCTTTGTCTCCTATTCCCTGCCCACTGTGCCTCTGGGGCAAACAAGTCTCCTTTGCGCTGAGAACTTGGTGTTGTGAGGCCTGAGCTGATACTTTACCTTTCACCCCCTATCTGGGGTGAGTAGATTGTGTGTGCCATCTCCAGGAAAAGCCTTGTCACACAGCGCTGGCCTGATGACTGTGCCAGTTGACATGCCACATCAATGGAGGAAACTTCACAAGGACCCACTCCTAGAAGAGGCAGTCAGTGGCTGCTGAGGCAGGGAGTGGCAATTTTCTCAATGGCTGAGCCCTCTGTTAGGTTATCAGATCCTAAATGGTCAGCCTAAACACAGGTACACATGAGCAACACTGAATGAGATCGATATGGTGTGGGCATGCGTGAGTGTATGTGATTGTGTGTGTGTGTGTGTGTGTGTGTGTGTGTGTGTGTAGCAATAAAAATTGAAGAAGATGGGGTCATAAGTGCTGGAAGACACAGAAGAAACCGGAGGAAAAGAAAAAGGTGAAAATGATGTAACTATAATACTCACTTGTGAAATCCCCCCCCCCAAAAAAGGATAAAAGTTCTGAATATATAGTGAAAAATCTTAATAAACACTGATAAATTGTCCTATAAAATATAGTAAAATTTTCTAACAATATGCATACACATGGGTGGATAGATGTATGCATGTGTGTATGTATGTATGCATGCTCATCTCCCCCATTGCCTTACCAACGTGTCAATTATCATCAATCCAGTGAAGAACATACTTAAGATTCCCTTATTGATGAATATTTAGGTTGTGTTTAAGTATTGTTTCCAGACAATGAGCATCTTTTTCTATTTATTGGCCATTTTACATTTCTTACCCTACCTGTTAATATCCCTGGTCTATGAAAACAAATATATTTTAGTATCCTGACATTTCTAATTTCTAGATTTCTAGAGATGGGAAACATCCTTCCGTGTTTACCCAGAATTTTTATTTCATACCCTGTGAATTGCCTATTTACACCCTTTGCCATTTTTTTCTGCCAAGTTGCTTGTCTTATTGTTGAATTTTGAGATTTATTCTTGTTTAAGGGTCTCAAAGTGCAGCCAGTTTCCAAAATGCAAACACAATCTGATGCCCCAATCTAAATGAAACTCTTGTCCAAGCCAGTCCTGGGGTTAGCATATTGCCCCATGTCTGTGTTGTATAGCGCCAATAAAGCACAGACCATTGCCTGATGATAAATGAGTTATCTTGTCCAGCAAGAGCCACATGCCTCCTCTTTCCTCCTCTAAATAAGCTGTTCAAAGAAGAAAGGAAATTGATCATTAAAAGTAGCTGCTGGTTTTATCAGCAAGAATCAGTAACAACCTAAATCAATTTAGAGCCGTATTAGTCAGGGCTTTCTAGAAGGACAGAACAGATAGAATGGATCTGTCTATTTATATAAAGGGGCTTTGTTAGACTGGCTTACAGTCTGGCTTACAGCTGGTTCACAATGCTGCCTGCCAATAGAAAGTCCAGAAATGTAGTAGTTAGTTGTTTAGTCCATGAGACTGGGTGCCTCAGCTGCTCTTCAGTACACCAGAATCCCAAAGAAGTAGCCTCTAATGCCATTGAAGGAAAGGACTTGCCAGTGGGAGCAATCAGATAAAGAGACAGCTTCCTTCTTCCACGTCCTTTATTTAGGCTGCCAGCAGAAGGTGTGGCCCAGATTAAAGGTGGGTTCCCCCACTTCAGATGATTTCATTAAGAAGAACCCCCCACAGTTGTGCCCAGCCGCTTGGATTTTAGTTAATTCCACATAAAGTCAGGGGGCTGAAGAGATGGCTCAGTGGTTGTTAAGAGCTACTGGCTGCTCTTTCAAAGGACCCGGGTTCAATTGCCAGGACCTACATGGCAGCTCACATAAAGTCGGGTTGACAGCCAGGATTACCACAGGAGCATGGACAGAAGCATCCTTGTGTGTGGAGAGTGACGGTGAGTCATCAACTTCCGGATTACACTCCTGAGGAAGTAGGACCAGACCAGCTCACCAAAGGCAGAGAAAAGATTCCCTCCCAGGGCCCCGTGTTGAAGCTCTACCCCGAAATGTGCTCATATTTGGAAATATAGCCTTTAGGATGTAATTGGGTTGAGATGAGACCATGAGAGTTAGGTCTGAGGGCCAAATTATGGGATTTGTCCTCGACAGGAGACACCAGAGGGCTTGCCCTGTCTCTTCCACCTATCCCCCATTACCCCTGAGATGTGAGGACATAAGAATAAAATGATAAAATGAACTTCTACAAGCCAGAAAGGAGACCACAACCAGAAATTGACCACGCTGTGAACCACCCCGGATCTTAAGAAAGGTAAGGCTGATGTTGGTACAGAGTAAGAAGGTCTGAGTTCCTGTACCAACCCCTGAGCATGAAAGCCCACCAAATCCCTGGGCTTGCCGCAAACTCAGGGCTTGAAATCCCACCAATCCCCATCCTGGAAAACTCTGCCCCCAAGAAACCTATAAACATCTGTCTCCTGTCTCTACTGCTTCTCATCTGAGCAGAGGCAGTTACTCTTTGTGTCTCTCCCATTAAATCGCTTGCGTGAAGTTTGTTGTGTGATGTGACTGTGTTGTCTTCCTGGGCTCCCGACTGCCAGGCTAGCCTTTCCCTTCAGAGCTGCAACACTTCCATTGGGGAGGCCTTTCCCTCCTGAGCAACACTTGCAGGCAGGAGACGTTGAACTTAGGAGAGAAGGCCTGCAATGAGGAAGACATCGGCGGAAAGAAGTAGATCCTGGGGAGAAGAAATTCTTTCTTCTGCTTCTTCACATTAGGGGTCTTCTTGCTGGCTCCTGATAGCTCAGTCACAGAGGCTATGAGTTGGAAAGGAGACAAGAGTTCCCCAGCTGGTCTTTGAGAGAAGCCTGCAGCCTGTGTTGGAGCCCACAGAAACAGCAAACTGTGTCACTCAGGTCCCCAGTTCCCAGATGTAACTTCAGCGCATCTGGAACCCAGCCCCTGCCACATCCTAATGTCCTGAGGCCTGGTCTCCCTCAGCTCTCACCTGTTTATGTCCTCTTCAGGTCTGTCTTTCCATAAATTGGTATAAGCAAATCTCTGATTTGTACCTCAGACACTTAACTGCAACCATAGCCCTGAAGTGGGATACCTCATACAAGTCAATACCAGATGTGTCAGAATGCCCTCTTGTCTTGGTGGTTTGACACTCCAGGTCATTGTCCTTGATTGGTGTCACTCCTCTGTGCTCCCCCAAGTCATTTAGTCTGTTCTGTGACCCCCTTCCCCTTGCTTTGGTAGTTCAAAGCCTGGCAGAGGCTTGAAGCCTCAGCAATGATAACTCAGGACTCACTCTTTGCCCCTAGGTAGTCAGCCTTTCTACACTCTTGAGACCTCTACCAAAATGGTGTCATTTCATCACTTTTTAAATGATGCAAACAGACATATCAACCCATCTGTCTCAATTACAAATCAACAGAGAAAATTCAGACCCAGAATAGAGTAAATATGACAGCTGTCTCCAGGCTGCCTGAGTCGGCTTGCTGGAACTCAGATCTAACAAACGTCTCTCCTCTCCCTCCCACCACATCCTCCCCACGAAGCCCATTGCCTGTCACTCCTAAGACCCTAATGATCCCAATAATGAATAAACAATAAGCCTGAAGCAAGTTTCCGGGGCTAAGTTAAACCCACGCTGCCTGTGGCCTTGTTTGTAATGAATGATCAGGGCTCTTAGAAAAGGCTATGTGTCATCCATTACCGAGGGAACAGCTTCTTGGTGTCAGCTTTTAGAAAATAAATGGTTTCCAGAAGGAGTCTTTCTGAAAATCCCACAGGACAACACCAGAATCCAGTGTGTAGACTCTTGATTAAACTCAGAAACAAAAGGAAACAGTCTCTATAGCTAAGCTTGTGGACAACTCCCTAAAGCCGGATGGGTATTGGATCAAGCCTGATGGGTGCAGGACAGCATGTGTTTGCCCAACCATGTTTACAACCAGCTTCAAGACAAGATAGACTGGCCCAGAGTCCTCTGTCATTGCCCTCCCTGACCACATGCTATGCTGATAACTGGCTGTACAGAAAGAATATCACCTTCCACCTCGGCAAAGCTGCTGGACCCCCTTGATCTCTCCACTGGGGTTAATGATGGGTGCAGCTTAGAGAAAATGCCATGCATGCTTCTACTGATGCTGTTCCACATAGACAAATACCCTCACTCATACCTCAGCTTCTCCCCACTGCCCTTGGCCATTCTATTCCAGGAGAATAGACAGCACTGGTCAGACCATCAATGATAACTCAGGACTCACACTTTACCCCTAGGTAGTTGGCCTTTTTACACTCTTGAGACCTCTGCCAAAATGGTGTCATTTCATCACCTTTTAAAAGATGCAAACAGAACTTTCAAGAACTTGTATCACTAAGCAATGATACTCAAACCTCTTCCTTCACACCGGATGTCGGTGAGTACTTCCATTAGTCAGAGCCTGTCCGCTGCTTCAGATATTGAATACTGAGCTTCTATTACTATACTATAGCCCTGCCCCACCACAATCCCTAAGTGAGTCAAATACACAGAGACATACGTAACACGGCCCAGCAATTCTGCCTTGAAAATCATACAAAAGTATACAACAAACACCCACTCTAAGTATTGCAACAAGCATCCGGACCAAAGATGTGGCAACTACTTCTCTGTGTGGCTTGGGCCAAGAGACTCATTAGTGGGGAAAATCAAATGATGCAAAGAACTTCCCCCCCACACACACGCACACACACTACCCACAGGTAGCACCTGCCAAACATCAGAGAGCACTAGAAGGTCTCGAGAACACTGAGTCTCAGTCCTGATTCTGTCCCTGGATCACTCTGGTACTTCATTCTTTTTCTGTTTTACCTTTTCCTTTTGTAGGTGAGAGCACCAGCTTCCTCCCAGACAAGGCCAGGCTGAGGCAAGCCTAATGAGGGGACCTGGCAGTACTTTATACTGTCCTGCATGGAACATCCCGTCCTCATTAGCCCATGTGGTTTCCTCCCCTCAGAATCAGCAGCAGCGTGCCGCAGCAGGCAGCTTAGAGAATACAGACACCCACAGACCTGTCAGCTCTGTGCTCTGCGGTCACACGCGGAGGTATCGGAAGTGTCATCACGGCTCATCACCGAACAATGCTGGCCCTCTTTGTTCCAGCAATAAGAAATCTGCTTCGGACAGTTAATAAAGGCCAGGCATTATCATCTTGTGGGCAGATTACCAAAAGCAGAGGTATCCCCTCCCCCTCCCATTAATGTTGTTGCAGTGTTTTGTGGCATTTGTGAGTCAGGCATCTATCTACAGAGAGACCCATGGCCAAAGAATGGAGCAAATGGATGGCAAAGGCCTACGTCTACTGGGGAACGTTCAGTCTCAAGCCCTTTTTTTTTTCAATTTTTATTTTATTTTATTTTATTTTATTTTATTTTATTTTATGTGTAGGGATGTTTGTCTGTGCATCACAGAGGCCAGAAGAGGGCGTCTGATTCCCCTGGGATTGGAGTCACAACCACAGATGGTTGTGAGCTGCCATGTGGGTGCTGAGATTCAAACCGTTGGCTTCTGGAAGAGCATCCAGTGCTCTTAACTGGTGAGCTATCTCCGCAGCCTCTTTTTTTTTTTTTTCATTTTTCTATAAAGAACTGTCACCTCAGTATCAACCAGGCATGCTCTCTGCCACAGCTGACACCCAGGAGGAGGAGTAAGGAAGGGGTGATGTGGAATAGGAAATCTGAGAACCATTCACACCGTTTTCTTGTCTTCCCACAGATCTACACCATCATATGACAGATGTCCCATTCAGCTGCTGTCAGGCCCATTTTTTAACTTGTGCGGGTCTGCTTGTCATCTGGCTTCAGGTCATTTAAGGTAAGCTGATTTCTCAGCTACAGTTACAGCATCTTTGAATCACATCCAAACATCCTTGAATGTGACCTGTGGAAACTGCACTAGGAACTCAGTAGAGGGCCACATCCCAAACCCTGTGCCCTTACTCCAGCAGCTCACTGTCTCTGGACTTCTCCTCCTGCTGCGGCTGCCGTGGCCATTCATGCTAGGAGACGTAACTGCATGAGCCCTTGCTTCACCATGACCCATAAAAGAAGGGTGCATGGGCGCCTACCACTCTGTTCTTGCTCAGATGGCCAAAGACCCAGAGTGGCACACCAGAGCTGCCCCTCAGGGAAAGCTTCCAGAGAACTGGATACAGTGGCAGAACAAAACTGGAGATTTTTTACTAAAGGCTTTTTAATGTCTGGCATTAAAAAAAAGAGAACCTGTCTTAAGATGCTGAGTCAGGGGACTGAAGCAATGGCTGGGGGCTAAGAGAGCACAGTGCTCTTACAGAGGACCCAAGTTCGGTTCCCAGCACTCACACCAGCAGGCTCGCGACTGGCTGCTACTCTAGTCCCAGAGAGTCTGTGGCCTTCTTCTGAACTCTGCGGGTACTGCACTCATGTGCACAGACACACATAAAAACGTACAATTTAAATTAAATTATAATTTAATGTTTTAAATGCTGGCTTAGAACAAGCAGATCCTGCTGCGTCCCTGAAAGGATTTACTATTTCCTCCAAACCCTCGAGAGACTAACAAGCTCACATGCACTTATAGAGATGGCTAAAGAGACTGGTGAATCCTGTGGCCTCCCAGAGTTCAACCACACAGTTCCTTAGACTTGACACGAAAGAGAAGGACGCGAGTTTAATCAATCCTGCCCGACGAAGGAAACAAGAGCTGTGGCAGAGCTGAGTGAAGATGGCGCCTTGCCCACCCGTCTCAGCTAAGACTCTGTTCCATCAGTAGACCAGGCAGTCCTCTGCCCCTCCTTATCCTCTGAGAGATGAGTCAGAAAGAAGGGTTGTCAGGTAGGAGAAAGATGGAGCAGATGTCTGTCTTTTACACCCGACAACATGACAGTTATCATTAAGCCTAAACACACACCCTTACGTCTGTGCAGCTGTCCTGGACCACGACCTTTTGTTGTCTCACCTACGTAATAGGCATGATTTAAGGCACACCACCACAAATTGGGCTCCCTTCAGTGATTATACCACGAAACTTTTTTTTTTTTGAGAAAGTTCTCAAAAAAAAAAGTTCCAGGCTGACCTGGAACTCAGAGAGATCCACCTGCCCCTGCCTTCCAAGTGCTAGGATTAAAGGCATATGCTACCATGACTGGTGCAATACAACATTAATAATCCAATATTTCAGGATGCAACTGTGGTGAAAGAATTTGCTAGCGTTGGCTAGAGAAGCCCCAACACAACGATGTGTGATAGAGTTCTCACAAGCTCCAGCTAACAAAGTTAATCAAGAACTTGAGAAGTCAAGCCACTAAGTGTAAGTACCATCTAAATAAGCAATGGGCCCAGCCTTTTACAAGATGCAAATATTAGCATTCTCAGGTTCCAGCCACAGAGGAGCTTTATAGAAAAGGTTTAAAATAAATAATAAGCTTCCAAATAGAAAAAAAAGCCAAGGTGCTGTAAGAAATCATTTGGAGATATTTAAGCAAACTTGTAAAAATTTAAACGAACTCTTGAGCTGGAAGGTGAGAGTGGCTACCTATCTAGACTGCCCTAAAAGATGGAAGGACCTGGGGAGTATGAGAGGGTTGGGGACGCTAGTACAGTGAGGCTGAGAAGCCCTGAAGGCTTTTGAATGCTCCTGAGAGCTGTCATAATCAGATATGATAAGACATGAAGACATGTGAGGGGCTTTCCTAAAGGAAGAGGTCTGTGTACTCTCACATCATAAAACCGAAGGAGCCACCCAAGCAACAGAGGGAGTGAGCAAGGGATAGCTCGCAGCTGTAGCTTGTAGCGTCCATGGGAAGGAATAGATAAAGTAAGGTAGGTGTGGGATAGGTAGAATGAGTGGTTTTTGTGCTCTTGGGACGCTCTCTCACCACGTAGTACCTGGTTCTGGAGCAGTTAGAACAGTGAGGTATCAGCCCTGAATATAAGAGCCTGACAGGAGATGATGGAGTGTGGGCTCTGGAGGGGTGAGTCTGCACATAAGAAATACCTCCCAGCTGGGCTGCTCACACTGCCTCTAAGAATTGGCTACCCTCAGAGGGGCAATTTCTCCAAGACTAGGAAGGCCTAGTCAACAAACCAACAAATCAGGAAATGCAAACAATCACAATGTGACTAAGAGGAGTCTCAGTAAAGGAAACAGAAGCAGCAGCATTTGAAAGATAATGGTTGGACGTGTTCCAGACTCTGAAAGGTACAAATTTAATACACTATGTATGTCTCCAAAAGAAAAAGAAATCATACCTGGATACATTGTTAGGAAGGAGAATCAGAAAGGCAAGAGATTTTTAAACAGACCCAGAGAGAACTACTTTCAAGTAGTGTCAGTTTGAGTCTGGGAAATTTCTCAACATCAGAAAGAGAGAGAGAGACAGAGACAGACAGAGAGAGAGAGAGAGAGAGAGAGAGAGAGAGGAGGGAGGGAGGGAGGGAGGGAGGAAAGATTCTTGTCTCAAACTCTGGGGTAAACTCACACAAAGCACATATTAAAATCTACAAGAACCACTGTATAAAGTAGACCACTGCCTGATCTAGACTGACCATACATCCGCAAGACACATCCAAACAGTGCTTCACAGACTTTACAAACTGAACTAACGTGGGAAGCTCAGTGCAGGGGAAGAAGGCCAACACTTCCTGGCAGCACCTTGCCACGCAAGTGACTCCTTCAAAACAGGCCAGCATTTTCCTCAGGAGTTACATGAAGCCCAAAGTCTTGTAACTGAGATTTAACCCCCTACTCCCAACTTCACCACCAACAACGTCAGCTAGAATGGCATTCCCCCAGGAAGAAGAAGTGGACAGAAGACAGAAGTGTGGTCAAATAAGACAACAAACAAACTTGTAAATCTTGAATACAAAACGAAACGTGTTGCAGTGAATGTGACTTTAGATGAACTCGGTAGCTGTGAGTAGTGCCTGTGCTGGTGTGCTCTGAGTGAAAGCATTCAGCCAATGCTTTCACAGCGACAGCTTTCCTGACAGCAAGCTTTAGCAGCATCTCTCTCCGGAAAGACAACCCAAAGTCAGGAAAACCTCTACTTCCTTCAAGAATAAGGAGAAGCTGCTTTCTAGAGGGGAAGGTGGGCAGATTCTAGACAGCTTATATAAATTTACAGTTCTTTCTCTTGGAGTGAGCCCTAGGTCTCACCAGGCATCAGTTGGCTACTCCCACAAGCTCTGTGCCACTTTTGCCCTAGCATATTTTGCAGGCAGAACGGATTGTAGGTCAAAGGTTTTGTGGCTGAGTTGGTGTCCACGTTTCTCTTTCAGCAGCCTGCAGAGCATCTTCCTGCACCAAAGAGAGAGAAAGTAGGGGTCAAGGCTCCATGTAGGTACCAGCTCAACTTCTCCATGTTTAATGAGTTGTGTGGGTGTTGTCCTCAGCAATGGGGCCTTTCGGTCAGTGTGTGGAGAGCAACCCCTTTCCTAGCATCAGCCTTGCCATGGGACCCGTTCAGCCATCACTCAATTGAAAACAGCCTAGTCTGACACTGGAAGCCTCGCCTGGCTTCAAGGGATGGCCAACTGAGACTCCACATCCTCCATTAGGATCGCCTTCGTGGATTCCAGGGAGCTTCTACCACAGGAGGGTTCCACGCTGCCCCCGAAACGCTCCCCCAACTCCAGCCATCTCTCCCTCCACCTCAGATCCCTCAATCCGATCCATGCTCCTGTCCCCACCTACCCCCAAGTCTGCATAAACTCTATTCTTTTCTCTCCCTGTGTCCCCTCAGTCCTGCCCCTTTGCCTAACTTCTCTGATCTACCGATTGTACTGATTGTAACTTGGATATCACTTACTTAACAGTTAATACACACTTTTAAGTGAATACATACAATATATTTTTTTCTGGGTCTGAGTTACCTCACTTGGTTTTTGTTTTGTTTTGTTTTGTTTTTCATTTGCTGATAAATTTCATGAAGTCATTTTTTTACCTGACATTGCTTGGGTAACTAGATAGATATCCCAGAGACCTAGGGTAAAACCACACAGTAATGGTCTTTTAAAAAAATCAACAAAGTGATCCCTAATAATACTCTGCTATAGTCATATATCAGTTCCTTTTCCAGCCATCGCCAGAGAGGATTCCTCCAGGAGCAGACGGGAGCACATGCAGAGACCCACAGCCAGCTTTGTTTGGAAAAAGTCTAAATTGTAGGTCTCCATCAAATCCCTCCCTTGAGAGCTCAGGAAATCCCATGGAAGAGGAAGCGGGAAGATTGTAAGATGCAGAGGGGCTGGAGGACACCAAGAGAACAAGGTCTTCTTAATCAGGTCAGCGAGGCCCATATGAGTTCGCGGAGACTGAAACAGCAAGGCAGGGCCTGCATGGGTCCGCACCATGTCCTCTACCTATATATTGTAGCTCTTAGCTTAGTATTTTTACGGAACTCCTGACTATGAGAGTGAGGTGGTCTCTAACTCTTGCCCTGGGACTTTATTCTTCCTGATGGGTTGTTGTATCCAACTTCAATATTGTATGTTTTGCTTCACCTTATTATGTTTTACTTTGTCCTGTTTTGTTGTTCTCTCTTAGAAGCCTGGTAGGGGTTTTTTTGTTTTTGTTTTTGTTTTTGTTTTTGTTTTTGTTTTGTTTTGTTTTGTTTTGTTTTTCTAATGAGAGACACAGAAGGAGTGAATCTGGAGGGGAAGGTTGGGAAGGAACTGAGAGGAGTAGGGGGAACTATAATCAGGAAATATTGTATGAAAAAGAATCTATTTTCAGTAAAAGAAAAGATAAAACATTTTAAACTTCCTTAAATTTGAACTCTGCTGACATGCTCTCCTCTGTAAAACTCGCCATCGTATGCCATGGTTTGAAGCTTGGAAACCAGTGTGATGAAGTTACTGTGGCTACTGCTGGAGTTATGACTAGCCAGTGAGGTCATGGCTAGCCAGTGCTGTTTGCTTCTGACTCAGGGTCTTATGCCTTTCTCTATGTGTGTGCGGGAGTGGGTGACAATTTTTGACTTAACTGTAATGTTTGTGTTTGAAAATAAAAAGACAGCCTGTCATGGTGATGCACGCCTTTAATCCCAGCACTCAAGAGGCAGAGGCAGGCAAATCTCTGAGTTCAAAGCCAGCCTGGTCTACACAGCAGAGTTACAGGACAGCCAGGACTACATAAAGAGACCTTGTCTCAAACAAACAAAACAAAAACAAATAAACCAACAATAAATAAGGCTAAAAATGTATGAACTAAGCATTGTACATGAAACACTTTTAAAGAGCAACAATATGAATCAAAGTAGAAGAAAATATGTTTCAGTTTATGTGATACTGTTAATTCTAAACATTATTTTATATACAAATTAGGAAGAAAGTGATACTTTTTGGGCTGTTTGGATACAGTCTTTAATATAATTATTCAATTCTTTTTCAACTGGAACCATATGTGGTTTTCACATAATATCGTTTCTTGTGCCATGGAGAAATGAAAGATATGGGGGCTAGAGAGATGTCTCAGTGGTTAAGGGTACATGTTGCTTTTCTAGAGGACTCAGGTTAGATTTTCAGCATATGTGGTAACTCACTGCTGTCTGTAATTCTAGTTCCAGGGGATTTGGTGATGCCCTTCCTGGCCTCCATAGCATCAGGCATAAAGGTGTGCATATACATATATATAAACTAAAAATAAATAACTCTTTAAAACAAAATGAGGCTGTAACACATCTGTGTGTATGCGTGCACATGTTGAAGGTCAGAAGTTAACTTTCAGTGTTGTTCCTCAGGCACCGCCCAGCTTGTTTATGGAGACAAGGTCTCTCACTGGCCTGGGCTCATAATGTAGGCTAGCCCAGCTGGACAGCAAACTCTGCCTGGAGCTATGTCTGCCTCCATCTCCCCCGCACTGGGAATACACACAGACACCACCAGTCCTGGAGTTTTCAATGAGTATATACCATAGATTCAACAAAATATGAAAATAAAGAATATGTCAGAACATGGTTAATCAGGAAAGAAAGACAGATAGCTTGGTGGTTTAGAGCATCGCTGCCCTTCCAGATGACCTGGTTTTGGTCACCAGCACCCCCATGATGGCTTACAACTGTTTATAGCTCCAGTTCCAGGGAATATGGTGCCCTCTGGTAGTATCCATATGCACTGCACACACATAATACACAAACATACATGTAGGAAAGAAATTTGTACACATAAAATAAAAATAAATAAGCATTTTTTAAAAAAGAAAAAGACAATAGAAATATAGACAATGCCAAAATAAAATTTTGAAAAGATTTATAACTAAGTTCTGGGAAGTTAATTTAAAATAAAATAAAAATAGTTAAGAGTCAATGTTAGCAATAGAAAAATCATATGTGCATGTATGCTTTGTATATTTAAAAGATAATGCTATGAAAATATTTTTTAAATCCAGCTAAATACATAACTCACAAAAATAAAACTTACTAATATTGAGTAAACTAGAAATATAACTCCTGAATATTTCCATAAGTATTAAAGCAACTAAAAGTTAAAAATTCAGGTTGGAGAGATGGCTCAGTGGTTAAGAGAACCATCTGCCCTTCCAGAGGTCCTAAGTTCAACTCCCAAAAACTGCACGATGACTCAACAATCATCTATAATGAGATCTGGTGCCCTCTTATAAAATGAATAAATTAATTAAAAAAATTAAGCATCAAAAGAATTCTCACCAAGAAAAAAAAATCTCAAAAGAAATCATTAAATCCAGAAAGTTTATAGGTTCATAACAGATTTCCAAGACATAAGCCATTTTAACGTTTTATAAACTTTTCCAGATAATAGTAAAAGTGCTCAAATGCTTTAATTTAAAATGACTGGTCTAATAATAATATGAAACTATATAAGAATGATACAAGAAGGTAAAATTATAAGTGCAAGTCCAAAATAGAAAGCAGAATAAAAAAAAAGCCTAGAATTTAACAGGGAAAATTCTGTAACAATAAACTAATTCTGTAACAATAAACTGGACCTATTCCAGGAACATAAAAGGGCTGAGATGATACCATGGTTAGTCATATTAACAGATTAAATTAGAAACTAAAGTCAGTCTCATAGTTAATCACATTAATAGATTAAATTAGAAACTAAAATAATTTCAGACTCAGGAGAATCATTTGGCAAAGTTCTACATATATTACAAGTCATCCTAACAAATTAGAAATTAAAAAACAACTTTTTTTAGTGTCTTAAAAGATAGCTCCCCAAGACTCCTTGCAAGCGTCTTAAGAAGCATTATTTTTAAAAACATGAGTCAGAAAATAATAATACCCATTTTTGTCATTATCATTTGGCACTGTGCAACATGTTCTAACCTGATAATAAGACAATAAAAACAAAGTAAAGTCACACCTTTACTTGTAATTATTTAAGGTTACATAACTACATTAAAAAACATCAATTATCTCACAGGAAAAAAATTAGAGAAAAGTTCATTCAGCAAGAAATTTGCTGAAAAACATCAACATAAAAAGTGAATTATATTTGCACGCATTAGCAATCATAAAATATTATGTACAACTTTAAAAAACATTACATCTTCAAGGGTAACAAAAAGATACTCAGAAATAAATATGAAAATGGTATTTGAGACCTACATTAAGGACGATGCTTTAATCTCACCGTAACGTGTTGTTAAATTTAAAATATTTACCAAAGTATACTATGTTCATGAAAAACACACCTTAATGTCATAAAATGCGACTATATTCCGAACTAATTTATAGATTTTCTGTAATGATCAGAACACCAACACATTTGTTTGTGTCCCTCTTCCTCTCCCCCCCTCCCCCTTCGGATTAAGGACCAAGACTGCCCAGTGTGCATAAGGACGGTAAGGCCGGGAAATTCTGACTTTGCTAGCCAGGTTTTGTGTTGCTGACATTAAAGTACCTGAGAAGAAAACTTTCCCTTGTCTCTAAGTTTTAAAATTTTGAGTTCACAGCCCCTGGTTCCATCGCTCTGGGCCCACAATGAGGTAAAAGAAAAATCGTGGCCGCCCCGTGTGGAGGAGGAATCCGTTTACCTCATGCCAGAGAAGAGAACTGAGACTGGAGAACTTCCAAATTCTTGTCTCCCACTGATCTACTTCCTCCAGCGATGTTTCATCTCCCACAGTTTCCAGAACCTTCGAAATAGTACCTCAGGCAGGGGAACCAGCCTCCAAAAGGTGGGCTTTATGTTTAAAGCTTAACGCTGAATTATGGAAACCATGGGGATGTATCAGCAGACGGAGATGAATTGGTAAAACAACACGGACACTGATCACGTAGATGTGGAACATTCAGTGTATTACAGTGACCTTTTAGATCACAGGGAAAGGTGGAAATGTTCAATAGGAGGGAGTCTACTGAATTAAAAGATCAAATGGGCCGGGCATGGTGCGCGCCTTTAATTCCAACACTGGGGAGTTCTGTGAGTTTGAGGCCAGCCTGGTCTACAAAGTGAGTCCAGGACAGCCAGGGCTACACAGAGAAACCCTGTCTAATGCCCCGTCCCTGAAAATAACAATCAAATGGGATTCCTACCGGTAGAGTGTCTCTGTCTCACATATTCTAAGGCCTCAGATCTGAAAGATCAAATTTCAGAAGAAAATACAGAACTACATCTTCTGATACTGAGACATAAAAAAAACATCCCAAATGAGAGATGAAGAGCAATAATAACCAAGATAATGGTTGGTAGACATAACTCCATTAAAACCGAGAGCTTCTTTTCATCAAAAGACATTTAAGGTGTTATTAACCAAAGATCAGCATCCTGTATATATTTTTAATTATCGTTAAGAATAAAAATACCAAGAGATTCAATAAAATAATGGATGAATATGATGAATAGGAACACTACAAAAAAGAAACTACAAATAGCACCTGGATGTTCTAGAAATATGCTCAAACAAATGCGTCACTCAGGAAATACAGATTAAAACACAATGAGACAGCATCTTCATCTACGGAATTCACAAAAATTAGGAAGCCTAACAATTCCCAGTGTTAAGAGAGGAATACAAAAATAGATAAGAATTCTCACATAGTATTGAAGGAAGGGTAAATTGAAGCAATTAAAAATATATCCCTCTATTCCTTGACAATTTCATACATATGTATAATCCATTTTGGTGATTTTTACAGGTCCCCCATGTTCTCATCTCCTCCCATTCCCACTGAACTTCTTCTCAAATTTCCCTCCTACTTTCTTTGTATCTATCTATCTATCTATCTATCTATCTATCTATCTATCTATCTATTCATTCATGTGACCTAACTGCAAGAGATTGGCAGCCGTTTATTTACTGGAACATGTGAACCAATCACTGACAACACTGAAGAAAAGCATTCCCCTTGAGCAACCAAGAATTGCCAGCACCTCTTGGGAGGAGGCATGGAACTGCATGAGTCCCTCCCCCACGCTAATGAACTGTTGACAGAATCCCATCACGTACAGGCACAGCCGATTTGTGTTATGCCCAGAAATCAGCATTCCACATGCCACAGCATTTCCAGCCCTCCTCTGGCCCTTCCATTCTTTCTGCTGTCTTCCCCAGAGCCCTGGAGGGAAACACATATAGCATGTTTGAGACTTAGCACTTGACAGTCACTTATTCTAAGCACTCTGCACTAACCTTTGCCCAGGACAACAGGAGCTTCTCTGATCAAGCTTGAGAGAAGCATTAATTTATGCACATAAATGTAAATATTTACAAGACTGTTTGACAAGCCCATTTAGAAAAACAACAGTAGCAAGTTTCTATTTAAAGCCCAAGACCTCTTATTTATGGTGCGTTGACCAGGTTGTAAACTGTAAGTACCAGACTTCAATTCCCTCATGTAGAAACAGCCTGACAGCTGCTGGTTACCCCGGTAACAGTGGTCTGCTATTCCACGGGTGAGCACACTTTGTTTAGCTCGTCAGTGTTGCCGCATTTGAGAGCCATAGCTGGGTAGGATCATTGTACCCGACAGCCTGCACAGCACCGCACAGCACTAGGAAAGCTAGCCAACAGAGAGAGAACTTCTCCAGGTCACGTCCAGCTTGATTTTTCTGAGTCTCACAGCCCAAACTTGGGGTGTCTTCAGCATCAGGTTCTTACCATCTAGTGTTGAAGGATAACTGAGAGTAAAAGCAGTCGGCTGTACTGTCTGGGGCCCATGGGGTCTCCTTGACCAACAAGTCAGAGGAAAGTATCCTAAACCTGACAGTGGGGTGTTCATTTAACAACCTACAGCTTCTGGGATTAGCAGGGTGGAAACTGATGGCGCTGACGGTGTTTTAAATTAGCTTGCAGAACAGTGGGTCAGATGTGGCTTATTCAGATATCCTTAGTTTTGATAAACTGCCTCCTCACCCTCTTCTCTTTTCCATACCCTCACCCCATCCCCACATAAACTTTTCCACCTCCAATAATTTCCATCTCTACTTTCATGTCACATATGTTCCCTTAATGCTTCCCCCTTTTAAAAATCACCCCTCATGGTTTCTTCCTAGCTTCCTATCCCCCATGGGCACTCTAAGTTGAATACACACATCTAAAAATGTTAAGCTGGACCCCACATATCAGAAAAGACATATAGCATCTGTCCTTCTGAGAGGCAACAAATTTTCTTAAAGCATTTTGGCATTGTCTTGTAAGTAAATACTTAAATTTCCTGCTAGCCACACATAAAAAAGAGACACATGAAGGGTGTGGTAACACTGATCCCCAGCCCCTGGAGGTCACTGCAGGAGAATCGCAAGTTCTCCGTTCGTCGGAGCTACATAGACCTGTCTAAACACAAGAACAATAAAAAATAAATAAATATAATGTAGATTTGGGTAACCCATCCAAAGTTGTTGGCTTTAATGGATCAGATACAAGACTTAGAATTTGCCTTTCTGATTAAAATATGCATAGTGTATTACTGTGATAGCAACAATTAGACACAGCTTTCATAACTATGAGGAGAAAATGCATTTTACAAAGTATCATGTAAACACAGAGAAGACATAAAAACTGAAAATTGTGTACTACTGTCAAAACAATGATAAAACTTGAAAAGGCACAGATATTTTTAGTGAAGCAATTCCCAAAAGGCTACAAAAATATACTTAAAAAAAAAAAACCTCAAAAAAAAACTCACAATATTTTACCAGGAACAATAAAGTTGTTTTGCTTTTAAAGGCAAGGAAATTGGAGAGCACAAAAATTAGATAGTATTTACATTAAAGGGTGGGGAGAGGTATAACAGACAGAGCAGACACACACGTGTTCACTCCATCCCTGTAATTTAACAATCATGATGCTGCAAAGGACACAGTGCCAAATATGCTAAAAATCCATGCAGACATGAATACAGAGAAAGGACCTGGAGGCAAATCTAAAAACATCAACAGTGTAAGCAGTGGGTTACAGAATTTGGATGTTTTGTCTTTCTCTGTAATTGTTTTTTTTTTCCCTCAATACGGGCAGTGCTTGACTTATTAGACAAGCCTGTTTATTTTTATCATCACTAAATATGGAATTCAACTTGCTAACTCCAGTCACTGCTGCACCATCTTATTACAAACCTTAAAGGTAACTCATTTGCACTCTGCAATGTATCCCTCAGGTGCCGTTCTATGTTCTTGTCAATGGTAATAGTGATGGTAGCTGAAGTTTGTTGACAGCCTACTATGTGTTCTTATGTTCTAGGTATTTATGGAAATATGTTGAAGGCTTAAGAAAAAAAAAAGACCTCAAATCCATGATAGCAATTCTTCTCACTTTACCCATGTGAAGAAGAAGTTTAGAGCTTATTAAGAAGACTGGTTAAGTTGCTTGCCCAAGACCACACAGCTAAAGCGGTGGTTTAAAATCAACCACAGTAACAAGGAATTCAGCCGTGTGCATTCCGCAGCTAAATACCATTTTATGATCCACTTTCCTAGAAATTAATTGGTGAGAGTACAATACACAAAAGCAAAAAGCGGGGATAAGACTCATGGAAAATTTATTAGATTTCCTGATCTCATAAATTAAAACAGCAATTGTAATTACTGCAGATGACAGAACTTCCTGACAAAAATCAATATCTGTCTCAATGAGCAGTGTTTGACCATTCCCAGTCTAATCAAGGGAAGCAGAAACCTGAATGACATCAGGGTGATGGGAGCCACAGGACCTTGGCTTCATGAGGCTCCAGGGATTTCTACAGTTTGGCTCACCTCTCGGAGAAAAGGGCACGAAACTTCGTTTGCTGTGCTGCAGACTGCTGGGGGGAACATTGCATAGACTGTTTCTTCCGCTTTCCACGCTTGTAGATCTTTCATCTCTGATGCTGAGATAATCAATCATGTAGGTGGCAAAATACAATGGCAAATAGATGCTATTGATTTTCTGAAAGGCCTCACGCTGGGAGACTGAGCCCTCCCCACTCCCCAGGCCTTGATTTTTCAAACAAAAGCAGCCTGAGTCATGGCCAGTGAGTTATTTCATTTTATTCTAATAAAACTCTCAGATATATCACCTGAGCCTGCTATCACTCAAGGTCCCTTGGGAACTCCACACTTCTGTCTTCTTTTTCTCTTGATGTCTTCCTCATCCTTGCTTTGGAAGGTGTCTTAGTCAAAGTTCTATTGTCATGAAGAGACGCCATGACCACGGTAATTCTTATAAAGGAAAGCATTTAATGGGCCTAGCTCATAATTCAGAGGTTTAGTCCATCGTCATTGTGGCGAGACACACAGTGGCGCGCACAGCATGGTTCTGCAGAAGAGGCTGAGAGTCCTACATCTGGATCCACAGGCAGCAGGACGTGAGCGAGACATGGCCTAGCTGGAGCGTTTGAAACCTCAAAGCCACCACACCTACTCCTACAAGGCCACGCTTCCTAATATTGCTACTCCCTATGGGCCTGTGGGGCCATTTTCATTCAAACAACCCAGATGTCCTAATTGTTTCCTCTTTAGAAAAAGTCAGTTAAGTCTCTTCATCTTGTTGGCAAAACTAAAAATCTCAACCCTGCAATGGTAGCAAAAAAACACTGCAGTCCAGAAGCTGAGAAGGAGGGTGTCTTAGTTAGGGTTCTATTCCTGTGAAGAGACACCATGACCACAGCAACTCTTAAAAAGGAAAATATTTAATTGGGGGCTAGCTCACAGTTCAGAGGTTTAGTCCACTGTTATCATGGCGGGAAGTATGACCGCATGGAGGCAGACACGGTGCTGGAGAGGTAGCTGAGAGTTCTACATCTGGACTCAAAGGCAGCAGGAAGAGACAATGGGCCTGGTTTGAACATCTGAGACCTCAAAGCCCATGCCCGGTAGTGACACACTTCCTCCAGTAAGACCGCACCTACTCTGACAAAGCCACACCTCCTAATGGTTCCACTCCATAGGAGCCTACAGGGGCCATCTTCATTCAGACCACCACAGAGGGTTAGTCTAGGCAGAGAAGGCAGCACTTCATCAGAATATGTAGAACTTAAACTTGGATGTCACCTGTAGCTCTCACAGCGGCTTGAGGGGGCATGTTAGTAAGTAAAGTCTACAGCTTAAAAAACAGTCTATGTGAAAAGAGTTCAATGGTTATAAGCAGAAGCTTTGTAATTAAAATATTTTGGACCAAATCGCTTTTCTGCCTCTTATCAGGTATGTAAGTGTCCTAATTAAGTTTTGTTGTTTTTTTTTTTTACTGTAGTAAAATACCACAACCAAAAGCAACAGATGGAGGAAAGGGCTTATTTGGTGTGCATGTCCTGATCACAGTCCATCACTGAGGGAAATCAAGGCAAAAACTGAGGCGGATCAGGACCTGAAGGCAGGGCCTGAAGCAGAGGCTGTGGAGGAGCTCTGCTTGCTGGCTTGCTCCAAACAGTTTGCTCAGCCTGATTTCTCATGCAACCCTGGATCATCTGCTAAGGAATGGCACTACCCACAGTGGCCTGGATCAAGTACCTACTTCATCATCATACATAGACATGAAACCAAACTAAAAGAAACCAAAACAATCGAGAAAAACTGATGTCTCCAGACAAGATAAATTACTAGTCACTGACCCAAAAGAAGTAGAAATATATGAGCTTCCTGACAAAGAATTTAAAACAACTGTTCTAAGGAACACTAGAAAACCTCAGGAAGGTAAAAAGAAACAATTCAACAAAATTAGGAAATAAAAGTAATCAAAAGATAAGAAATGGGAAAAAATTATTAAAATTATCATCTTCTAAAGAAAGCTTGATCCTACTGACAAAGAGACAGAAAGTTTATTTAAATAAATAGTAGCAGGAAACTTTTCAAGTCTCATGAAAGGTCTAACTCTCTAAGTATAGAAAGAGTCAATGTCTCAAATCAGATTCAATCATGGCTATTTCAGTAAGAATTACAGTCAAACTACCAAAGACCAAGAGGGACACTAACACAGCATGAGGAAAGAAGCAGCTAACAAGGAGTTCTAAAATACCTGGCAATAGGCTTCTTAGCAGAAATAAGACAGACCAGAAAAAATGAGTAGAGAGACTCAAAGCCTGGACGGAAAGCACTGTCAACCAAGAAGTTCCTCTCGAGGAAACCATTTTTCAGAACAGAGGATAGAATGAGATTGACTTCCCTCAGAAAAATAAAAGCTCTCCTTTTAAGAAATATGGGAAAAAAAAAAAGAAATACGAAAAGGATTCTTCAATATAAAAGGGATACCTGTAACAAAAGAAATACCTAAGATCACCAAAACTTATTAGTAACAGCAAATACCCAATCAAATTCAGAATACTCTAATTCTGCAATCCTTGTGGATGAACTACATATCTTTAGTATAATGGAAAAAAAATGAAACAATTTGAAAAAGTAATAAGGACAACAATTTCTTAAGGGTTATACAATGTGAAAGATGTAAATTATGACATCAAATTTTTGTTGAATTCATGTGGCTTTCTGGCTTTCAAAACAGCTGTTAGAATTCCAGCACTTGGAGGCAGAGGCAACTTGGGAGGCAGATCTCAGGTTCAAAACCAGTCTGGTCTGCATAACACATTTAAAGCCAGTAAGCGCTACAAAGAAAGACACTGTCTCAAAAATGGGGGTGGGGAGAAAGAAGGAGGAAGAGAATGAAGAAGGAAAGAGGAAGAAGGAGGAGGAAAGAAGGAGGAGGCGGAAAAGGAGGAGGAAGAGTAGGAGCAGGAAGAGTAAGAAGGAGGAGGAAGAGGAGGAGACAGCAGGAGCAAGGAGCCTGGACAGGCCAAATGACAGTCACACTGGGAGCATATTAGATGCTGATATTCCAGCAAAACTCCCTTCCTGCTTCCTTTAATCCTATTACACCCACTTCTGCCTCTTCTGCCTCTATAAAGGAAGAGTTCAAAGGAATCCAAAGCAAAATACCACATCTGATTTATTTATGGAATGTGGTCTGTCTCCACAGAGCCTGCATTGGCTCTCATTTTCCTGAGGGACATCATTAGCATCATGGTAATAATAAAAGACATAGCTAGAGTTGGGTAAGTTATTAATGGTTTCAATTATCCAGAGAGCAGACAGCCCTGCATAGACTTGTCCTTGATGACAGCATGGAAGTGTTCTGGGGTAACAGGAAGAATGGACAGAATATCAGAGCTGTATGTGTGCTTGTATCAGTATGCCCATGCATGTACATATATGTGTGCATGCACATGTGTGTATATGTGCATGTTTTCTGCAGTCTGTGCACACAGGTTCAGCCATTTTTTTTACAGTTTATTAACTTTATATCCCAGCTGTACCCCTCTCCCTCATTCCCTCCCAATCCCACCTTTCCTCCCTCATCTCCTCCCTGCCCCTTTCCAAATCCAATGATAGGGGAGAACCTCCTCCCCTTCCATCTGACCCTAGCTTATCAGGTATCTTCAGGACTGGCTGCAAAGTCCTCCTCTGTGGCCTAGCAGGGCTGCTCTTTCCTGTGGGAGGGGAGAGGTCAAAGAGCCCGCCATTGAGTTCATGACAGAAATAGTCCCTGTTTCCCTTAATAGGCTACCCACTTGGATACTGAGTTATCATGAGCTATGTCCGAGCAGAGGTTCTAGGTTATATCCATACATGGTCCTTGGTTGGAGAAACAGTCTCATAAAAGACCCTTGTGTCCAGATATATTTGGTCCTTGTGGAGCGCCTGTCCTCTCCAGGTCTTACTAACAATCCCTTCTTTCATATGATTCCCTGCATTCTGTCGAAGGTTTGGTTATGAGTCTTAATACCTGCTTTGATACACTGCTAAGTGGAGTCTTTCAGAGGCCCTCTGCGGTAGGCTCCAGCCATTTTTTTAACCCAAATTCTTACTTAGGTTTGCATGCAAAAGCTCTCATGGAGCAGACTTCGGAACAGGTCCCTCTTGCATGTAGAGGGAACTTTCAGATTCTCCCTACTTAGGGCCACATGGGAGGCAACACCGACTACAGGGATCTGAACATTGGAACCAGGGAGTGGTCTCAATTAGAGACTGGAGTCTGACGGTAGAGGAAGGAGCAGATTAAGACATCAGTGCTGAAGTTTCTGTCTTGGAACGTGATCCCCTACTTGTTTTCAGACCCTAAGGCTTGGAAACAAATATTAGGGGCTGAGATAGGCAGACCAAAAAAAAGTGGCTGGGCGTGTGAGGAAAGTGAGAGTGGGCAGTGTTGTGTTTAATGGTGGAGACAAATCCAGAGGAAAAGGAACCCAGTGCATCGGAGAATCTGTCTCTGCCCACAGGCCCATCTTTGCTTTCCACTAAGCAGAAACGTCTTGTTGCATAAGATCACGTTTTAGAAGTGAAATCCTATTTCTTCTCGATTGTGTTCATGGAGTCTACCTCGGTACTGACCAAGTGTCAGGACCAAAGACTTATGAAATATGGAATAATGGAATGGACAAATGGGTGTTTATCATGCTGAGCGTTGACATAAGATAAATATTTATTAGCCTTTTTAAAAACAAACTCCCATCCGTTGTTACTTAGAGTAACAAAGAAGAATCTGTTGGAAGATGGTGTGAGTGGACACACTTTTAACCTCAGCTCTGAGAGACTGGCGGATCTCTGTGAGCTTGAGGCCAGCCTGGTCTACATAACAAGTTCTAGGCCAGCCAGAGCCACACAGTGAGACTCAGCATCAAAGCAATCCACTGGAAAGCAGGAAGAATTTCCAATGTACACCCACAACATGGAAAGTAACTGAGTAAATGCTCATTAAATATATTTTTTCTCAAATTCCCTTTCCAGATGACTCCTCCTCTAGCCCTACCCTAACACAAGACATAATCTCCCCCATCTCTCTTTCTTCATCCTTCTATTCCTTCTCCTCTCCCTGCTTATGAAGTAAAAAGTAAAACAAAGAGAAGGAAAAAGGAAAGCAATGCTCTTAAGATAATCACATGATTTAAAGACCAGTAAGAGTTATTCCCATATGCCAGATCAAGGCTCTTGGTACTTCTTTTTTCTTTAGGATTGTGTGCCAATATCTGCAGGTAGACCTGTGCCTGGAAACATGTGAGGCAAATGAAGCTGGTACCGATGTCTCGCTATGGGCTCTCATGCCCTGGCTTCTTTACAGTCCATTGTTCTAAAGCCTGTGGAGCTGGATTTCTTAGGGCAGGCCTGTAATGCCAGCACTCTGCAGGCAGGCAGGCAGACTGGAGGGAGGGAGGGAGGGAGAGAGGGAGGGAGGGAGGGAGGGAGGGAGAGAGGGAGAGAGGAAGGAATGGAAGGAGAGATGGGAGAGCAGGGAAAGGGAAGCTGTGGAAAACCCAATACCCTAGCTTGGGTCTGAGTGAGCAAGTGGTCTGTGTGCCCAAATTCTTACTTAGGTTTGCAGTATTTGCTAACACACCACAAAAAAACAAAACAAAACAAAACAAAAAACAAAGCAGTGCTTGGGGAACAATTGTCCGGCTGACTCTATAGAGTATTAAGCACCAAATTAAACAAGTATGTGACTAAAAGAGCAATCTAAAGGCTTTCCCCCGGATTCAGCAGAAAAAGATAAATATGAGAAAGGAGAAAAGATTCAGTTCCCACCAATATTGGAATATCTATGATAAAGTTAAAACCAGATCTATGGAATCTATGCAGATAAATCCCAGAAAAGAACTGAGCATGCAGCAGAGAAACAGTCAAGGGCATGAGAAAAATCTCTCCCACCTAACCAAATAAATCTTCCCATTGAAAAGGATCAGCAAGATTCAAGCACAATTATAGAGACAGAACTACATCATGACACCCTTAGTGTCCCTTCTGAAGTTCAGACATAGAGAGGAAAACGGACTTAGAGACCTATAGATGTGAAGCAGTTACAAATAAATCAAAGTGAAAGGTTAATCTTATCTCAATGTCAGAAAACAATGGGCCAGCAGTATGTAGAGGTATAGAAAGAGGCTCCTATACACTTATCTGGAGAACAGGCTCCTATTAAGAGCAAACTAAGTGTAACTGAAATATTCAAGGACTCAGAAACATAATTCCCAAGTACCAACCTCAAAGAAAATAACTTGAAAGGGGGCTGGGGATGCAGCTGAACAGCTAAGTCATCATTTGGGATCAAAGGAAGCAGGAAAAGCAACCACTCGACTAGTCTCTCACCTCCAAACCACCAATGTTTAGGCCTCTTCCTGGACTGGAAGCTCAAGGTACTAGGTGAAAGCAGTTCTGGAACTGATGGACAGTTTGATAGAGTGATAGATTGATGGGGCAGAGGCAAGAATGTTCTTATTCGAAGTGATCGTCAGCTCTGAATTCTAAAACATACCAAGAAATGCAACACTGAGGAGACAATGAAACCAAGGTGCTGAGCATGAAAACACATAATGACATTTGTTTTACAAATACACTTGGAGAATGTGTGTGTGGTGGTGGTGGGGGATTAGATTAAAATTCCTTTTTAAAGATAGGAAACAATTGTTTAACATAGAGTGTGCTAAGTTCTTATGCTGTCTGAGAGAGAAGTAGACATATTTTTACTACTGTAATACTTTTCCAGCCTCCCTTACAATTAGGCTCGTAGCTGTGCTGCAGGGTCCTAACTACTGGGGGTGCTTGCTTGCCCACACAATCATAGCTGTGTATCTTTCACCTCCTTTCATGCCAACCTTTCATGGAAACTGCCTTATAGTATGGGGCATTCCAAGAAATAAGACTACATCTTTCAGTTGTTAGCACAAACACAGTCAGGAAAAACATGACTTCACTTTGATACTGGAGTTAGCGGTACGATGACTAGTGTTATTTCTGCTAACAAACACAGAAAGTGGTGTTTAAAGCGAATGTATTACCGTAGAGATATTTCCTAAACTTCAAGTATTAAAAGCAAGTGAGTTGCTTTTCAAGAAACTAGACAGTAAAGACTAAGAATGAATGATGAAGGGAAGATAGTTTAAATGTAGTTTGGGGGGCATGCTCCAGGTTCATTACTTTGGGAGCTTGGTCCCCAGTGTGGTGGTATTTAGCTTAAACACGATACACTACCCTCAGAATGTAATAAATCCAAGACTTTTAGTGAAGGACATGAAGGAGCTCTAAGTAGAGACTATACCATGTTCATGAATTAAAATGTAAGTTCTCCAAATTAATTACAAATACAATATAATTACATTCACTATCTATTATGGTTGGTTTTGATGTTAACTTGGTACCAACTAGAATTTCCTGAATAGGGAGGCTCAACTAAAAACCTGTCCTGACTGTCTTGATTAATGTGAGAAGGCCCATCCCATTTGTGAGTGGCACCTGCCAGTAGCAGCTCACATAACAAGTATTAGCAGAAGGAAAATGGCTCACCTTTTGCTCAATTGGCTTTCCTTTTTCCTGAGTTGATTTACTCTGCCTATTGCCCCTTCTGCTTCTAATTCTTGTGTTCATATCAGAACCAGTGTTTCCACATTTTCATAATGGACTAAGGATCAGCATCTCTCAAGGACCTCCCAGGCTTTCTGAACCAGATTGGGGCTGCTGAGATACCCAACCTTGTGGACTGAGAAACCCCAGGGTTTCCGGCTTTCCCAGTGAGAGACAGCCACTGTGGGACGGCCTGCTGAGGCACTCAGCCTTGCGGATGGAGCAACTATCAGGTTCCCAGTCTCTCCTTTATGAGGCAACTGTCTTTTACTATTGAGCATAAACTGAAGTAATAAATATTCATTCACATCCCATTGGTTCTGTTCTTCTTGAGAACCCTTACTAACTTAAATATTTTTTAAAAACCCTTTGAAAAATATTAGCTGATGTTAAAATTCATATGTAACAGTAATGTAACAAAATAACTAAAGTAATTTAAAAGAATCCTGGAAATGGAGAGGAAGAGCGTTGGTCTATCAGAGGAGGCTCTGGGAAGTGTTCTAATGTTCCCAGAGGGGCTTCATTTGTAGCTGGTAGCTGGGCTATTCCACTACTGAGTAATGACGTGGATTGAATCCACCTCAAACAGAGTCACTCTAAAATTAAATTAAATTAAAACAAACAACTTGGTAATTTTGCTTAAGAACTGGCACAAACAAGGGCAGTGTGCAACCCAAAAATACTAAGCATTTCCACCCTTCAAATAAAACATGTGTCTGCTGCTATATCTTCACCAAGTACAGTTTTAGTCTCACTGTGGTCTGCTCTTGTTAGACTGGACTGGATGATGGAGCTGGAGAGATGGCTCAGCGGTTTAAAGAGCTCGCTGCTCTTGCAGAGGACCCAAGTTCCTTTCCCGTTCTCTCATTGGGTGGCTCACAGCTGCCTGTGAATCCAGCTCCAAGAAACCCACCATCGTCTTCTGGCCTCCACAGGTAACATCCATGGAATGCACACACAGATACACACATAAATAAAAACAAGTATTGTCTTGCAAACCGAATCCAAGAGCACATAAAAGATATCATCCACCATGACCAAGTAGGCTTCATCCCAGGCATGCAAGGGTGGTTCAGTATACGTAAATCCATCAATGTGATCCACCATATAAA
>CM053750.1:5759930-5803471 GCA_028658305.1 Pachyuromys duprasi
CCTCCCCTGTTGGTGGACTTGGAGGGGGCGGGAGGAGGGAGATGAGGGAGGGAGTGGGACGGTAGGAGGGAATGAGGGAGGGGGCTACGCCTGGGATTCAAAGTACCTAACCTGTGATTGATATAAAAATAAATAAATTTTAAAAAACAAGTATTGTTTCTAGCGTGTAAATAAAACAAAGTTGTCATTTGTTTTGACCATTAGAAAAGATCTGAAGAAAATGATTCCATTCAACAGAGAAACAGTACATTGAAATAAAAATGAATACATCTAAAGAAAATATACATTGGAGTATTCCACAACAGACTTGACCACAAGTAAAAGGAAATTTGGCTGTCTAATGATCTTGGGTTTTTCTGGGTTTCTGAGTATTGGAGTGACTTTAATGTATATGCGTGTGTCTTGAGTTCTGTGAAGCTCAGCATCTGTTTCTCACTTTGGTTAGCCACTTAGCCTTTTTCTGTTTTGGATGACTGGTGAGTACATGGGCCTTCAGGGTTCTATTACTGTGGCAAATACTGGAGCTGAAGCAACACAGGAATAAAATAATTTATTTTACTTACATTTCCACCCCGAGGGAAGTCAGAGCAGGAACTCAAGGCAGGAACCTGAAGGCAGGAACAGAAGCACAGGCCATGGAGAAGTGCTTTGTACTGGTTTGCTCTCCGTGGCTTGCTTTTTTTTTCTTATGCAGCCCAAGACCTCCTGCCCAGGAGTGGTTCCACCCACAGTGGACTGGGCCTGCCCCCATCAATCGTTAATCAAGAAAGTGCTCCACAGACTTGTCTGTAGGCCATTCTGATAGGTTTTCTCAACAAATAACTCTAGTGTGTAACAAATTGACAAAAAAATTAATTGCACAGCATGAATGTAATTCTTTCCTTTCTGCACTTTGTTTTCCTGCTTAGGGTCCTTTTTTTTGTTTTCAGGGAGCACTTCTTGCTAGTAAATATAATCTTGTATATATTTGTTAAGTCTGTAATTCTAATTATTTGCTATGTTAATTTTTAATTGCAAAAACACGAACAAAGGAAGAGAAAAATAACCAGAATATTGGCAGAAATTGTATTTTTAAATATTTATTATATTTAATAAATATATATGTACATACATAAGTGTGTGTGTATTCATGGACACGCAGAAGAGGGCATTGGAACCTCTGGAACTAGAGTTACAGTTGGTTGTGAGCCATACTATGAGACCTTGTCTAAATAAAGTAAAACAAACTAATAAAAAAGTAGCCAAACTTCAAGAGACCATAACAAAAAAGCAAAAGATTAATAGAAAAATGGTCAGGAGGAAAAGGTCCAGCTTTGTCATTTGTTAATAAACAATAAAAACAAGATCCAAGGTGGGTCTTCTTGGTTCAGTTAACCTACGTTAGCAGATGACCCCCAGGGCATGCCCAGCACTGACCTAGTCAAGATAATCCCTCATAGATGTACCCAGAGGCTCATCTGCTTAGGTAGCCCAGATCCTGTCAAGCTGACAATCAGAGATAACAATGATATCAGCTAAGAGAGAATTATATTCAAACACCAGTTTGACACAAAACAAAACAAAACAAAACAAAACAAAACAAAGGAACAAAAGCGGCAAGCTGAGCCAAGGACAGCCACCCTGCCTCACTGTGAACCCTGCTTTTCTTTGAGATGTTTCTGACTTCTTCCATTCCAGCTGACATCTGATCAAGGCCACAGCAAACGCCTGAGGAAGGGGGTCAAATGACCAAGACAAAGGGGTAATAGTCAGTGTGAACCTTTCACTTTCTGAGTCCATGGTTGTATTGCTCACTTTTCTTTGTTGAGATAAAAACAAAGACAAAAATAATTATGACCAAAACAACGTATAGAAGAAAGAGTTTATTTTGGCTTCTGGTTCCAGTGGGTAATGAGCCCATAATAACAGGCAGGGCATTTCAACAGGCAGCAGGCATAGTAGCAGAAACAGGAAGGTTTTCTCAACTGCAAGCATGAAGCAGAGAGAGTAAACTGGAAATGTCGCCAGTCTTTAAACTCTCAAAGCCTGCCTCTAGTGACACATTTCATCCAATAGAGCCACACCTCCTAAACCTCTCCACATAGCACCATGAACTACACATCAAAGTGTTCAAATACAGGAATCTATAGGGGACATTTCGTTCAGTCCACTGCACTGGTCACCTTCCAGTTGTTTGTGCATGTCAAACCTCTGCTGCCTTTGAAATTCTGAGCATCCATCCCAATGGCTAAAGCACTCTACCTTTCTTCTGCTTGTTTTAACCACATCTAGCTCCTTCTCTTTCTAGTTTGAGAGCAGACAACAACGTTTGCTCCCACTGTATCATTTGTAAAAGTTGCCATGACAGCCTTCAGGGTTTTTCATTGTCATTGTTCTGTCTATTCTCACCACTGGGTTATAAACTCTGGGAGGACAGGAACTGTCTGTCATGTTCTTCATTATGTTCTCAACACCTCGTACATGCAAAGCAGAGAAGCAGAAGGAGCGAGGAAATGAGCTATATACAAATACCTCAGCGTTCCAGAGGCTCTAGGAAGCTTAGCCAAACCATCTCAAGGGCTTATTTAAACTACACAATTTTAGCTGGACATTGTGTACATGCTTGCAATTTTGGTATTCAGGATGCTGATGCAGAAGGATCTTGAATTCAAGGCCAGCCTGGCCTATGTATTCATACGGTCTCTAAGTAAACAAACAAACTACAGAATCCTAAACTCCTTTTGTAACTACAGTCAGATTCCAATGTGTCCTATCACGATTGGAAAGGGCAGAGGTCCATGGGTTCAGAGTGTGTCCCACACAGCCCTCCACCATGTAAGATAGGCAATAAATGTAATTACTGTGGGATGCAGAGAAATCACAAAAAGGAAAAGCTCTCCAGTGGCTTTTCCCTCTCGGCTGCTTCGAGGTGCTGGGTGCATCACCCCTGAGCCTTACAATGCTGCCGTCCTTTTACAGCTTCTCATCAACAGCCAGACCTGCCAGCCAATTCCACGCAGTCCCTGGGCCTTTCTCATTAAAACTTTCTTAATCTGCAATCTTCTTTTCCTGTATCACAGAGACCTTCAATAATTAAACATAATGACATATTCTATTTGAAGAGGAGCTAGAAAGGTAAAGTTACTTTTAACTAATAATTTTAGATTAAATGTTTTTTTTTTAATCATCAGTGTAGAATGTCATTCATGCTGTGAACTCAAAAGCGAGGCCCAGATGAAATGTTTGGAAAAAGCCTTTTCACACCCAGCCTACAAAGTCCCCATCATTGCCTGCTCATAACATCTTCAATACTCTTTACTCTTTGTCACAGCTGCTTTCTGCTGCTGTCCGAACAAAGCAACTTGGGAAGGAAAGCGTTTTATTTCAGCTTACACTTCCTTCAGTGTTGGACTGTGACAGAAGGCTGAGTCCACCCACATCAGTCAACAATAAACAAAATGCCCCCAGGCCAATCTAGTGGAAGGCACACTCCCTGTGTGCCAAAGCTGACAACCACAATTAGCCATCATATTCTTACTAAACAAGAAGGAAAGCTATGCCATGAGCTAGAAGTGGGTTGGGAGGGGGCAGGGACCAGTTAAAGTGTTTAAAGAACTTTATATTTTTTTAAGGGTGAAATTCCTCCAGGATCTCTTGTTTTGGGATAAATGTTCTGATCAGTTCTAGTGTGGTTGTGCCTAAGACTTCAGCCTGAGCACTAATCAGTGACTAAAGCTATGTCCTCTCCAGATTTAGGATTGACATAAACTAAACTTATCTGGCAAAGTAGCAGGCTATGACATTGTTAAACAATCATTTGTGGTTCAGGGTGAAAACATACCGAATTACAGTCACAAATGGGCTGTCAAGGGGGAACAGAATGCAAATGTGTCCTCCAAAACACACACTGGCCACCAACTAAGTTAATAGCTGTTAAGCAAAGTTCTTTTGGGGAAAACAGTAACTGTTCACTGTTGATACCCAGAGTGACATGAAAGGAAAATATAAAGAGCAATCAAAAAGATCAAAGCCAAAAAAGTCACAATTTAGAATTGCATAATCAAATTCTATAATCTCCCTTGGCTTCTGTTTTGTACTCTGAACACTGGCAACTATCTACTTACAAGATTAATTAGATTAGGCATGCTAATGAAAACAATAATAACATGGCAGATGGCCATTGTACAAGAGACTGCTTCCTACCTGCACTCTCCATCTCCCTGCGAATCTTTGAAGAAGCTTTCCTTTTGATCCTGCCATTCTGCATGTGCCTCTTGAGTTTGGATTATGAAGCTCTTAGCAACTGCTCTCATAGTATTGCTGCCTAAAAGTCACTCACACAGGCAGTGGTGGTGCTTGTTGCTGACCTCACATTCTGGAGGTGGAGGGAGGAGCATCCAGAATTCAAGGGCTGCTTCAAGCTACTTAGGAAGTTAAGGGTCAGCCTGGGCACCTGGAGTTTCTGTGTGTGTGTGTGTTCTTCAGTCTTAGGGGAGCACAAAGACATGTAGCATATAGCTTTCTTTCTTTTTATTTCTTGAGTTGAAATCACCCTTACAATTTTCTCTTGGTTCTCCTAAAAACTACTATCTAAACAACTTTTCTTTGTCTTGGATAAGAAGTTTCTCCACAGGTGTACTGCCTGTGAAAGTGAATTGGTCTCACACTCTTCAAGCATCTGATGCAGTAACTCTTTTTCTTAGAATGAGCAACCTACAAAGGGTACACATTTTCTGATGAAGGAGTTCCAGGGCTGGGATATAGGTCAGTTGGTAGAGTGTTTGAGCTCTCCTAGAAGGCACAGAGCCCTGGGTTGATGCCCAGCACCATATAAGTTGACTGTGGTGACACATGCCTGTAATTCCAGGACAAGCAGAGATAGATTCAGAAGTTCAAGGTCATCCTTGAACTTGTCTTAGCCACATAACTGACTTGCAACAAGACAGAGTTACATGACACTCTGTCTCAAAAAGAAAAGAATTGCCCAAACAAGAGCTCAGATTGTTTTCATCTAGTTTTTAATGTGCTAAGGTTTGAAAGAATTGTTTGTTGGCCTGCAATGCTGAATTTCTCTTCAGTAGCCACACCTATACAGACACCCAGGCTGCCAGGTCATTGCTGAGTAGAGACATCATTATGATTGTGAAAGACTAAATATTATGCACATGGTCAAAACTGTCATGGGCTGTCTTTAAGAAAAATAGCCACTCTTTTTTTCTGGTTGAATACTCTTTATTAAATGCCCTCTGCACTATGTAGAAGCTACTAATCAGTGTGGAGTCCACAGATAAGTAACATCACTGTCATTTGATGGAAACTTACACCTGACATTTGCCTCCGACTTAACATTCTAGTCTTAAATTTGGTAGGCCGCTAGCCTGCCTGAGGTAATAAAAGTTTATATAGTGTCTCTCATTTCAGAGAATGTAATCAAAGGTGGCTTGAACACATGTTCCCAGAAGTTACTCACTTGGCTTTGTCTCAGAATAAACCATTTGCTTGCTTTAAGAGAGGTTTCTTGTATAGAGAGAGGACTAATTGGCTTACACACACACACACTTTCAAATATAGGTTCCCTATACATGTGGCGTCTGTCTTTCTGAGTCTGGCTTCTTTTGCTTAACATAATGATTTCCAGTTCCATCCGTTTTCCTGAAAATATCAATTCATTTATCTTTATAGCTGCACAAAAGTCCATGGAGTGTCTGTAGCACAAATTCTTTGTTCATTCTTTTGTTGATGTACATTTAGGTTGATTTCATTTCCTGGCTACCCTGAACAGTGCAGCAACAAACACAGATGTGCAAGTGTCTCTGACAAAGCACACGGCTTGAAAGTAAGCAGTCTAGCTACAGGTTTGAATAAGTTAAAGCATGTCATATCAAATCTCTACCCCTCCTCTCTCTCTCACACACACACACACACATACACACACACACCACCACCACCACCCTAGTTAGAATACACAGAAGCTGGTGTGGCACACTCCTGATTAATGATCAAAATTCCTTGGAGCTGAGGTGCATCTCTCCCAATAGGCAGCTATTTTTAAAATATATCTCTTTGAAAACAACAGTGTGATTAATCCCATTATTTCTACCTAAATCACTTATATGGAAGGGCCATGCACCATGAGTGATTATTAAAAATGTTTTATTTTGTATAACTTGCACATGCTTCAATTTGTGTCGCTTGGGGTAATTTGTTTTCCAGGTTGTGATGTCATCTACCAAAATTAACTAGATCTAATTTTCATTCTGACATGACACATTAAAAAAAAATACAGTGTTAAAGAAAAGTTCCTCTTCTTCCCAGAAAGGTTCACAAGAATGTGTCAGATGAATAAGATGAGAAAAGAATACTTTGCACACATACCAACACCATGCAAGGCATTGTCCTTCACACAACAACGGCAAATTGTTTATTTTGAAACAGCAAGGAAAGAGCCCATTCGCCCTCAGAGGGGAGTGCAAACTTTATTGTTGCTAAAGCCGGACTCCAGGGATAGAGGAGTGCTCCGTTGGGGGAAAGAGGGAATGTGATTAAGGTGGAGGCTGGTACCCCTTCACAAGCACTTCAGGAGGAAGGAATTGCAGGAAGTTCCTCGGGGACAGTCGCACAGTTTCCCGATCCTGGCTCCTTTCCGCACTGCGCACTGCTCCCCGGCATCACACTGTCAACAACACAACCGTGTTTACTGGGGTCCCACGGGAGCATCTTGAAATGACCAGACCCCTAGCATCACCTCCGGTCTAAGCAGTCAGGCCGGAAGCTCGGGGGCCTAGGGCTTATCATTTCAGCAAGAGGACATTTAAGGGAAGGCTTTTAAGTGACTGAATCCCTCCTACGTTCTTCTGCCTTTGGGAGGGACCACATTTTCACCTTCCTTTTCTTGTGTATCTAAAGAGGGGGAAATCACCCAAATCCTTGCATCTAAGAAATACACAACAGATTTCTTGTAACCTTACCTCTGTCTTCTACTTTCCCACTTCCTCATCCAAAAAAAGGAAACAGAACCTCTCTCTCTCTCCCTGTCTCTCTCTCTCTCTCTCTCTCTCTCTCTCTCACACACACACACACACACACACACAGAAAGAGAGAGAGAGAGACAGAGAGACAGAGACAGACAGACAGAGAGAGAGAGAGAGAGAGAGAGAGAGAGATTTTACCTAAAGCTGTCCAACGAAGGTGACCAGTCCTGAAAACTTTTTATCGCAGAATTTAAGAAACCAAACAACAACCGGAGAGAGAGAAATCTCGTCATGCTATAGGAAGAATTAGGGGGAAGTGAATAGATTCAAGGCTCGTCCAACTGAAAATTCTCTCCGTCGGGTCTTAGGGCTGTCTTCTGGTTCTGATAGCCTGGTTTCCCTCGCTCTTAGAGACCTGGCAGGGTGCAGGGTAAGGGCAGAAGGAAGGGGACGCGGCAGAATGCATCACCTAGCTTCTCGCCCACCTGCTAGAGTAAAGACCAGTCTTTTCTCCTGGAAAAGTAAGGGAAGGGTGACCCAGAGCCTTACCATGGGGACTTGGCCATACTTCTTTTCGTAGATCGGAATGCGCTTACTCTTGAGCTTCTTGAGGACTTCCTGCAGCGCTTCGATCTGCAACACAGCGCCAGGAGCCCGAAGTTGCCGCCTTGGCTGCGAGCCCAGCGCAGGTGCTCACTTTCAGCCCAGTTACGAGGAGCCCGGGACAACACACCACAGCGGGGAGGCAAGACTCGGGGGACAAGGGGGAATCGGGGCTGGTGGAGAGGAAGCCAGACGGGCGCAGTCCCTGGTCCTGACCGTCACCGTCCAGAGCCTCCAAGGCGCACAGCGCCCAGAACGGCCACAGCTGGGGATTCGCTCGACAGACAGCCCGCAGCCCATGAACTCAAACTCAAATATCTTTGTCCGGTAGAGGGTATCCAGGTTATTTTTTTTAACCCAGCTTCAGGGGCGCTGGGATGGGACTGGGTGGAGGAGGGCCGCATGCAAAGCAAGGATCCGGTGCCTGCCCAGAGGGAACCCGAAACGAGAGGAATACTGACCAGCTCCTTCTCATGGGACGCATCCTCCACGGCAGAGTAGATGTCTAGAGCTCGGGGCTGCAGCTCGGCATCCTCCTGGGCACGGGCACCCAGCAAAGGTAGCAGAAGCAGCAGGGCGGCGCCCAGGAGGGGCAGCAGCCGCAGGCGGGAGCTCTCCATGGTGTTGGACCTCGTCGCTGCTTGGGCACCGCACTCTCGCGCTTCTTATAGCCTGCTGAACCGGGTGCCGGGAAGAGGGAGGGGGCGAGGAAGGGACGGGGGTGTGGAGGAGGGCGCGGGTCAGCCGTCTGTAGGCAGCGCTCTGCTGCCGTTTGACGTCAATGCCCGCCGGGCTCCGGGAGCCCGGGAACGAGGCTTTGCGCGCAGATGGGCTAAAGCGCGGAAAACAAGACCCCGTGCCCCCAGCGCTCTCAGCCAGGGACGCTCCCGGAGGAGCCAATGCTGAAACTGAGGGGCAAAAGGTGAGGAATAAGAAGCGGGAGGGCCCATGAAATGGAAAATGCCTTCGGGGCAATGAACAGGCTGAGAGTAGTTGCTTCTCCTAGCTTAGCAATGGGCGATGCACCAGAGTCCTGCTAGCCGGCTGTCTGCCTTGCCTCTCTCATCCCCAAGCCCGGGGTGTGGCAGCAAGAAGGACGTGTTGACGCCTGTAGGCTCACTTGCTGAGCACAGTCCTAGGCAAGCTAGGGGGTGAGGGAGGCAATCAGCATTCTAGACAAAGGGCAGATGTGTCCTCTGCACCAAGGGGCCTGTAGAAGGTGTGTGATATCAATAACCTGGAAAGGAAAGCACAGTAACCCAGCTCAGCAGCCAAGCGGGAGCCAGAGAACAAGACCTGGCTCCAGTCCTGGTCCAACCACTTCCAAACTCTGTGCCTTGGAACAAAGTTAACCTGAGGGGCTCACAAATGGCTCAGTGATTAAGAGCACACACTGCTCTTTGCAAGGCCTGAGTTCCGTTCCCAGCACAGCAAGTACCTACACTCCTTTGCACATACCTACACATATGCGAATAATTAAAACTAAAATAATAATAACGTATTTTTAAAGAATCTCTACCTTTGTTTTGTAAAAGTGAAGTTGAAAGAATGTACCTCGTAGTCACTGGATGGAACGGCAGCTCTATTGCGAAGTTCCTCCCCTTAGAACTGTGAGGCCTTCCAAGGACTGTGTGTGCCTTTTCTCAACTTGAATGCAGCACAAACTTAGCCATCCACAGAACTTGTCCTTCTCACTCTCTCTGGTACCCATGAATTCCAGAAAATAAAGATGGGGTGGGGTGTGTGGAAATGCAGCTCCCTGATTGTGGAAAGATCTCAAGAGATCAGAAGCCAGCATCAAGCCAGGGAGGAACATACACCCTGAATGCAAATAATGGCTCCTGTGGAAGAGACGCTTTCCCTCTTGGACCTAGAAGCCGTCCCAGCTGCTTGCTGCCCTGACTTCTTCCATCACACCCTCTTCCCCTCAACTGCTCGTGAAGGCCCCCATTCCTCCCCTCCCCATCACCACACTACAATCCCGTCCCCTCCCCATCACCACACTATAATCCCGGTCCCAGCATGCTTACTGTCTGTTTCTTAATCCCCATGCCTTCTCTTGCCTTCCTCTAGTCCGCACTTCACCATCGGCCATAGCGTTGTATCCTAAAATACACTAACAGCTTCTCCGTAGGAATCTTCATCCCCCACCCTGCTTTACAAGCTACTGCATTATCTGCACCTCAGCCCCTTGCCGCAAATCCTGCGGTTCCACCCTTGCTGGCCTTCTGGACCCTCTACAAGCCAATCCTTTCCTGTTTGGTGCCTTTGTATTTACCTTGCCTGAAAATGTCCCTCTACCTCTTTAATTGGTTTCTTGTGACATAAATCTCAGTTTGTAAATTTCCACGGCTACTCAGTCTAAGGCATCTTTCAGTTTATTCTCCTACAACCTTATCAATTAACACGATGTGAAGCAACTGAAATAGTTAACACAGAATAGGTATCTGTTTTCTTTCAGTTATCAAGTTTTTAATTATCGATCAAATGTGTGTTTGAGTGGAATTAAAGAAGTAAGATCTCTTCTGATGAATAGCATGCGTCTCATATTTTCCTCTGGGGTTAAGTCCAACCTGAAACCATGTCTCACACCTACCCCAAGCTCTGCTTTTCACACATGCCTATTCTGCATGAAATTTCAACAGCAGCTCATTTTACTGTTTAAACCTTCCGCAGATGCAATGGCACTTGCTGCCAAAAGTCTCCCGTGATTTTAAAAGTAGTCTACGTCTCAGAAGAAAAATACCTCCAAGTAGCCACTCAGCTCATCCTTGCAGGAGGATGTGAACATCCCTGGTGTAGGGCTATCTCTCAAATAAATTTCATGTCCAAGTACAAGTCATAGCTTTCCCTTTGTGTCATTTATATTAGGAAAGCAACTCAAAAACTCAAGTCCTGATGCTATTCAGCTGATGTGTTCATCTTCACATGAGGAAAACACCATGTGTAGTTGAATGGTCAGGAGAAGGAATTTTGAATCGTTCTGTGAAGCAAATTAGACATATCTGGGTCATTTCCAAACCATAGTGCCATTTACTTCTTGAGCAGAATGACCTTCTACAGCAATGGCTCTCAACCCTCTTGGTGCTGCCAACCTTTAATACAGTTCTTCATGATTGGTGACCCTCCAATCATACAATTATTTTTGTTGCTACTTTATAATGGTAATTTTGATACTGTTATAAGTCATAATGTAAACATCTGTGTTTTCTAATGGTCCTAGTCAACCCCTGGGAAAGCATCATTTGACCATGCAAGGGGTCACAACCCACAGGCTGAGAAGCACTGGCCTAGAAAATCTTGAAAAAGCACTGTATAGTAAAGCTTGGGCAATGTTCTTCCCAAAAATATTTATGTTGATTTTACTAGAAGGGGAAAAACAAATGAGATGTTCTGTGGCTTTCTGTCAATGCTATCAGGTCAGCTTACATATTCTGACTACTTTTTAATGACACCATTGAAGGGGTACAGCCCACTCTTGATATCCAAAAGCCATACATTACAGTAATAACTCAGGATGGTTAAGTGTCTCAGCAGGTAGAGGCACTTACCAAGAAAGCCTGGTGGCCTGAATTCAATCCCTGAAACCTACCTAAAGATGGGAGAAGAAAAACGACCCCACAACACTGTGCTCTGACCTCTACATGAGCAGTATGGCACACATGCCACACACATCATACGTGTGCAAACATGCAATAATAATAAATAATTCTCTTTTCTAGTATCGCATGTTAATTATCAGGGTGAGTTTCTTGGATTTGTTAAAACACATTGAACTCATCTTTATATTTAAAAGAGGTCAGTTGAACCATGCAATGTCCTGCTTAAAACCCTTGAAGCAATTAAATTTTCTTAGAATAAAATACAACTTTCTTACCAAGGCTCATAGGTACGATTAGGATTTGGCCCCTAACTCCTTCAGCTTCAGCACCCAACACTCCCTTCCTCCCTCACTGTATTCAGGCCACACTGACTTCCTCTTTATTCCTATAATAAGCCAATTCCTTTCTCAGCCCAAAGTGATCCAAAGAGGAAAAAGATAGTGTCTAACTTGTGCTAGAGCAAAGTAAGATGTGTATAAAATAAATTAACCTCATTTATTCATAACATCACACATTAAAAACTAACTTGAAATAGACTGTAGATCTAAATTTAAGAACTAAAACTATAACACTCCTAGAAAAAAAATCAGTTACAGAAGAAAATATTTCTAGAAGGAAATCTTTGTGGACTGAGGTAAAAAGATTTCCTTCACTTTTAGTTAAAATATATTCACATCATGTTCCGCTCTCCTCCTCCAACCCCTCTTCATAAACCCCACTTAGCTCCCTCTTTTTCCTTAGTTGTTGTAATTATAGATGCTTAAATATATAAATACAACCTGCTCAGTCCACATAGTGTTACTTGTAGGTATATGATTTTAGTGCTGACCACTTCATATTGGACAATCAGTTTAAGGGGTTCACTCCTGGGTAAGACTATGCTTCCCACCGTCATCCTTAGTTTTCTGTAGTTCTTTGCCTATGAAAGAATTTTTAAAGTGATCATTGGAATTAATCACTATTTCTCATCCCAACTAGAGAAGAAGAAGGTGGGTCACCTCACAAAAGGAAAGCAATAAGCAGCCTATGTCCACGGAGATTTACTGGGGGCCAAACTCCCTCCTGAGTTCGAACTTCTCCTGAGATAGAGGAGGCCTGGAGGTCTGTTCACTGAAGTCTCAAGTACAAAAATCTCATCAGCAGAGAGTCGAGGAAACAAGCACTCACGAGAGCCCCTTAGGACATGCTGCTTTCTGAAAGGAAAACTTTAAACTTGAGGAGATACTTCTTACTCATAACTATCTCTTATGGTTTTAAACCTTAAAAAAAAACACAAGTAATGACCTGATTGATGATTGATCTGTAACTTGTCAAGAAAACAGAGACTACCTTGGTTTCAGTTTTAAAAAACAAACAAACAAAAAGGTGAAGATGTATAGACCTATTGGTCTTGCTAAATGAGGGCCCCACAGTCCCCAGAGGTTGAATGATGAAATGAGGTCATGGTGCAATAAAACATTAAAATGATGGCTTCCTTCACCCCTCAAGCTCCCATATTTCTCTACTTTAACTTTTTAATGTTTCTTTTCCCATACCGCTCAGGATAACACCGGCCTGCTATTTTGCCATACTGCTCCAATGTCAGACTACCTTGTTGTCCATTAACCCTCTTTCCACCCACCCACCCACCCACCCATCTTATGTTCAACATTAAGACTTCATCTCACCAACTTCTTAGATATCTGTTTTTAAGATCTTGTCTTTCCTTGAATAAGCTTCACTTCCTCCAAGTTAAGCACCACTTTTTTTTCTCCTTGGAACTTAGGCATATATTATTCAGTCATACTCTAGTTATATCCAGGTAGAGAAGATAATAAATCAACCTGGTTTGGGGTGAGTGTGCAATAAGGCAAGACTGTGTCTTCATAGAGAATTTTCAGAGAGACTCCCCTACACCACACCTTATATCTATGCATAATTGGGTGGTAGATATGCACATGATCCAAATCAGTTGCATTATGGAATGAGACATGAACACAGAGAAATGATTACATAGCTTAATATGTCCACCAAAATAGGTTTGCACCCTAGCTCGCCCTCTTAGACCCCATAAAAGAAACCCATGACCTAGAACCCTCAAGTACCCTCATCCATGTGGTCCCCATGACAGTGTTTCTGACCTGTTCTATTGCTTTAATTTGAATAAAGTTACCTTGTTGCTTTTGTAAATCTGTATGAGACTTTATTTCAAACCTTTGCATAAGAGGCCAAGAAACTAGAAATACCAAACTAGAAATATCAAACTGACCAGCAGTTCTGAGTAAAAGACACTTGGAGCTGGTGCTGCCCTGGTAGGTGTTGGGCATGTAGAGAGGAAAAGAAAAAGTGTGTCTTGCAGACACCTTTGAATCCGCAACTCAGGGGAAGCTGGAACTTTAATGTAAACAATTTTAAGCTTTGATACAAAGGGTTTCAACTTAAAGACTGTTGTTAAGAATCTGAGTATCCCATGTGCACAAAAGACTGTACTGTGAAGGCTGAAAAGATTCTCAGATCAGCTTTCAGTCATTGAGTGTGGTGTGTAAGTAAGGACCTATAATAGACCATCTTAGTCCGTCAGGGGAGGGGGGGGTCTAATTAGGAAAGAGAAGCTCAAGGAAGTCAGAGCTGACTCATCTCTCATGTGATATTGTTCATGAAAATGGAGCCTTCTGTGGACAAGCTGCCGGGTCTTGAGAGGTGAAAAGAACTTCGGCGAAAGCAAACTTTGCACTCTGGCACCCTGAGCGCAAGCAGGCGGGAGCTGAGAAACGGTGTGGTTTGAATGAGACCGGCCCCCTAGGCTCGCGCGGTTAAATCCTTGGTCTCCAGTTGGTGGAACTGTTTGGGAAGGATTGGGAGGTGATCTTTTTGGAGAAAGTGTGTCACTGGGGATGGGCTGGAAGTTTCAAACATCTGTGCCACTCATAGAGGACATGAGCTCTCAACTGCCTTCCAGTGCCTGCCTGCCTGCCTGCTTCATGCTTCCTGCCATGATGGTCACAGACTCCTATCCCTCTGGAACCATAAACCTCCCAATAGCCCTTTCCTTCTGTAACTTGCCTTCATCAGTGTTTGAGCCAGCAATGGAAAAGTAACTAATACAGATTTCATGAAAGCAGGGCATCTGAGGACACAATGGGTGCCCTAGATTGGCACAGTGGGGTACATGGAAACGTAATGGGAAATAAGACTGTAAAGAAACAGGAGAACAAAAGCAGACGGTCCAGAGTAGCAAAAAGAACGTGGACCCAGTGAACAGGACGCAGGAGCATAGGTGAGCTACTTGTCAACAACAACACTAAAAGCAGGTGATTTCACATAGTAAGTTTGGCCTGATGGAAGTGGCTCCTTTTAGACACAAGAATGGACCATCCACCAATGTTGCACTGAATTTGAGAAACAGATTATGTCATATTGCTCAAAAAAACACAACTATTAAAAGAAAAAATTAAATCTCAGTGACTTGGGAAAAGAAAGCCAAATACATTTTCACTTGTATGACTGACGTGTGCCCCAAGAGCAGGTGGGTTGTTCTTCTCATCATGGTCATGCAAGGACCCCAGGTGACAGAAATGCCGCCATCTCTAAAATTGCAGGTTTTGTTTTAGGAGTCTCAGGAAAACTCTGAGTAGTCTTGAATAGACTTAGGATGGGTTCAGAAGTGATTCATCATTTTAAAAGTATCCATAGCTAGCCTGCATACCTACCTACCAATCATCTATCTATCATCTATCATCTATCTATCTATCTATCTATCTATCTATCTATCTATCTATCTATCTATCTATCTATCTATCTGTCGTGTGTGTGTGTGTGCGTCTGTTTGTCTGTCTGTCTGTCCCAAAGTGAGCATTTGGGGGTCAGAGGACAGTTAGTAGGTCCTCTCCTTACACCACGTGGACCCTCAGGTTTGGTGGTAAAGGAGTGGTGTCCTTACCTACTGGATCATCTCTCTGGCCCTGGTTCTTCACTTTTGCCTCCTTTTCATATGGCCTCACCAAAGTAAAAGGGGCTTAGAAGTTCAGTGTTCCCACATGCCCAGAATGCAAATATTGTAACACAAAATATGATCACCACACATCTCTGCTTACTGTAACCCCTCCCTGGGTCTCATATGTACCTGCTATACTTTGATCACTTAAAAAATATGTCAAGACATATCATTCCTGGATTTTTCTCCATCTAGTGCTCCATCCTGTTACTGGGTCTGCCTTGCCAATAATGGAGATGTCTTAGTGTACATTTATCAACACAGTTCCTGTCTTACACCATGCAATTGTATGTCTAAGTCACTCGCTAGACCAGGAGACCCTTAAATGCAGAGAGGGCATCCAACTGGTTCTGTATTCCCAGTATTGATGGTAGAGCCTGATACACAGCTGTGTTGGGTGACGCTGGCTGCTAGGAGATGGAAGATAGCCTGCAGATGGGAATGAGACAGCTCGGTGAAGGGCACAGGCCATCACAGGTGATCAGCGCAGGCGGCTCAGAAGCTCTGCTGCGTTACTATTTAGAAACAGCATTACCGACCTTACATCAGAAAAAAATGTGTGGCAGAAGGGCTAAAATTGTTTAACAGCCAGCCAATTTCCGAAGCAAAGTTTCTGAGACACAGATGATGATAGCTTCGCTGAGTGGTTCCTGTGGAAACTAAATGCATTTCAGTTTTAAGATTGAAATATTTTCCCAAAGGCACAAATTGCTGTGTCACTAAGAAGTAATAACTCCAGCCCCATTCCAAGCTTCTATTCCATTGCTTTCCCCTCACACTCTTTTTCTGTCGGGCAAGGGGCTTCACAGATGCTGGGCCTACACCTGAGCTCTGCCCCAACCCCTCTCATATTCTCCATGGTACAATACGGAAAGAAAGCCAGGACATGATGACCCTTGACCAGCAAACCCTGGGCTATTTTGATGGTCCCAGAGAAGCCATTCCTATGCTGGGCAGAGGTTAGACTTCAGAGACATCTGAGGTCAGTGTTAAAAACCACAGTTCTGGGGCTGTCCTGGGCTTCCCTCAGAACTCATCTAAATAAAGTCTATTGCTTTTGACATAAACTATAACCTCAAGAGAAACTGAATACCATCTGGCATGATGCAAAGATCGCACAGGGCCTGCGGGCAAAAGTATATTTCATAAGAAAAGGGATCATCAGCTAATGTCTCCTTCGTTTTTTAGGGGATCTGGCCTTGACATACGTCTGCTGCACACTAGCAGTTTGGTGCAGTTCAGGTTTTAGCAATGGGCTCGTCATGTTGGCTTGGCTTACCTGCTCCACAGGCGGAAGTGTTGGCTTTTCTGTCTCTGCGCTTGTCATGCTAGCCCTTCTAAAGCCAGGCGGGCAAGATCTCTGGGGTGAATGCACTAGGGACCATTCCTTCAGCTCCTCCCACACATTCAGAAAGCTGTGGGGGGCCATGTTTATCCCTCAGGGAAGTGAGATCAGAGTGGATTTCGAGAAGATGGAAGCCAGGATAACTGCAGGCTTGCCCGAGGTCCTTAACATTTCTTCTCCTCTACCAATTTATTGCTGTGAGACAGCTGGAAAGCCCTGTTTAACTTTATGAACAGGACTGTTCTTTCTGTATAGAAGAAGCTTAAAGAGCTTAGGGGAAGCAAGTCAACCAATCAGAAAGGTAGCAGGGGATGTGTCCTGAAGAGGCCACTGATGTGAGAATGGAGTCTTCATTCCACTCCAGGGAAGGTGACAGTGACGATTACAGTGACAATAAAAACCTCAGTTTCTCTTATTGCATCGGGCCCTCTTAGTTTCTGGCATTTCTCTAGGAATGCTAGCTTTTCACCGATTCTCTCCTCTTTTAGGCTCTGGGATCTCTGCATCTATCCACATGAAATGTGAGCTGGCTCCTTCTCTGTACATCATGGTAGTCAGTGACCACCACACCTCTGACCCAACCCATGAGTATGTGGTACAACATGCTTGGTGCCTGGTGGCTTCCCTGGTGGAGATTAGATTTTGGTGGCAACATTGAACTCCTTTTGACTAGCTTTGGCCATCAAAATGCAAACAGTCATATTGTAATGTCCATCATATGGGTAACTTGTCATGTATTGTTTTGGCTCACGGAGAAGCTGTTTCTGGAAGCCGGGTTGTCCCTCCCACCCACCATTTTACACCCACGCCCCCCTCCCACTCACCATTTTACACCCACGCATGTTTTTGTCAAAGTGTCCTCTAAGGTCCCTTGTCCGTGGATGGGCTAGTCCCCCTAACTATGTGACACGAATAGGAGAAAACAGCAAAGCACTGTGTCCTTGAGAACAGCTAGAAGGTGAACTGTTTACAACAGAAGCTACTACTGTTTATGCCATAGTATATGAGTATCTGCAGGGGGATTCAGAAGCTGAAGGTCAGCCATCATCTGCCCATGGAGAGAAAGCTCAACTGGAAACTCCAGCTGGCTGCCTCAGCTTCCCCAGTTGATTTCTGCTATATGTTGGAACAACCTGATTTTGTTTGTTCTTTCAATCAGGCTGCTCCGGCCATTTCTACTGGGTGGTGTGAGCACCCGAGCAGATGATGTTTTGCTGCTTATCTGCTGTTTTAAATCTGTTATTTACTATTCATTCTTTGTGCTTTTGCTTTTTATATACTTGTTCGAAACCCAAAGTACAGCTGTGGATTACATCATTCACCAGACAGCTCAGAATGTGTGTGAGCAGCCCTCCCATGGAAATGCTCCCAAAGCCAAGGAGTACATTGCATGGGCCTTTCTTCCTCTTCTTTCCAGGATGCACTGAAATGCCCTGGATATGGGCAGAGCTTTGTCAGTCTGGGTTCTGCAGTACAACAGAGGGGAAATACTAAGCTACAACCAACTACCAATGAACATGTAGCATAAATAAGGACTAACTTATGCAGATAGGAGCCAGTGAGACCGGGCCTCATTTATTGTTGCAGAATGATTTCATCTGACCAACACAGGCAGACATGTATCTGTTAACCTATCTCACAGATGATATTATCTGTCATTATGACTTGTTACTTTACAAACTTAGTGGCTTAAGCAACACAGGTTTAGTATCTTAGCATTTCTGTGGCTCTGAAATCCTGCCTCTGCTTAGTTGATCTTCTACTGTGGACTCTGTCATGTGGCTCCAGTCTAGGGGCACAGACTGTGATCCCAAGGTATTGAATCTGTGGTTATGTCATGGCTCAACTGGGGCAAGGTTTTGATATCCACCTTTTGATAGCAGATGCTGATGACTTGAGTCTCAGTCACTTGGAGGCTCCTGACCCAGGGCCACTCCCAAGTCCACTCAAGGTAGCTTTCTGTCCTGGAACAAATGTGTAGGAAGAGATTGGAAAGAATACTAGCAAGGCAGAAGTCACAGACTTCTAAACTAATTACAGAAGTGACATCTCATCACTTTCTCCATGTTCTAGCCACTGGGTCCACGATACACTCAGGGATCAGAGATACACACGGCTGTGAATACTAGTAAACTCATATCCCAGGGGCCTGTATAGGAAACTACTTCCCACAATGACAATCTCAAGAGAACTACAATAAGTCAGCAAGAATCAAGACAGGGAAATCTAGGATCTTCTAAGTGAAACCTTAAAGCCTGAGAAGGTTAAACACCTTGCCTAGGGTGCACAGCTAGAAATAAACCCCGGAGCTCTGCTTTTTCCACTAGACAAATAAGTGAAAAATTAAACAGCAATACAAGACAAATCGCATTCATCTACAACAGAAGTAAGGGCATCGGTCATTAGCTGAAGTAAATAAATCATCCAGACAGTGAGTGAATTGAAAGTGCAAAGGAGGCAAGCTCTTCAAGCTGGTACAATCAAAAACCTAAGTCATCATTTAAAAAGTAAGTCATGTGACAGGCTTTGGTGGGTGGGATTCTTTGGTTGAGTAGGGAAGAGAGATGCCATTGGCAGAACACAGGCCGAGATAGGGTTTCTTTCTTCAGGACCGATAATGTTGGTCCCATGTCAAAAATTAATGTGGAAGCCACATTCATCTCCAGTCTAGATCTACCAGATGTCATTGTCTCTGACTATGGATTCCCAGCATCCTGTGCATCAAATGTGAAGCCAGGAAAAACGCAGCATACACTCACCCTCAGAAACTGGCCCCTAGCTTGAAGTAGAAGTGTCAATACCAGTCAATACCAGCTGGAAATTTTGTGGAAGAGACTACAATGTGCTTATGCCCCAGTCCCCAAAATGTGGGGCACCAGAATCCCTGCTTGAAAAGCTGCCTCCAAGTGGTTCTGCTTTAAGCTGGCCGCTGTAACGCCCCGGTTAAGCACCACTGCTCAAGGGGAAGATCCAGCCATCTTGTGAGGGATATCAAGTAACGAGCAGGAAGCACACATTACCCTTCAAGGGTCTCCAAGGCCAGGATTCCAATATACTTCACTTGGAAAAAAATCAGTGTAAATGGGTAAGGTCAAGTCACCCTTAGCTTTCCAGAAACTTCCATCATCCCCACATTTTAGTATGTGGTCATGAACATGCCCCTAATGGTTTTACCGAGAGTGACTGTCATGCAGTGAAGCTAAGCCCCCAAATCCTAACAAGTCAGCAAATTCTGATGAATGGCTTATCCCTACTTACCTTGAACTACTAATTCTGCAGGTGCTAAAACAGATCATCTAAGCAACTGGGTCCAGGTGAGAGGCAAATATGAAATGGTTGGATCCAGCTCATCTGAAAACCAAGTTGTTGTCTTTTTCTGATTGTGTATGGGGCATGGGTGTTGTGTATGTGGGTGTATGTATCTGTTTTGGTGTGAGTAGATGCACCCGTGTGTGCATGTGTGTCTATATATGCTACTGTAAGTGGTGGCCAGAGGTCAACCTTGAGTGTTGAGCCTCAGGAGTCTCTTACTAGGACGAGAGGTTCAACAGTTTGGCTAAGCCAGTAGGCCAGTGAGCCCCAGGGATTGTCTGGTCTTCACCTCCCCAGCTCTGGGATTACAGGCAAGTCATGATGCCCCATTTTCACGTGGGTGCTAGGGATAGAACTCTGGTCCTTACCCTTGTACAGGAAGCATTTTACCCAAACTAAGTGTTTTTAAAATCTGCATCGGCCTCATATTTTATTTACTCATCCATAGAACAATTGAAAACAGCAGGAGCAAAAGATAAATAATAATAATAATCCTTGAATTTTATTAAACCAGTACTGAAAGGAAAAGAATCAGCCCAGGACCTCCAAGACCAAGTTCTCAGCACAATGAGATTTATTTGCCCCAGAGGGACAGAGGGTAGGGAGAAAGGGAAGGGGACAAAGGAGAGGGGGAAGGGAGAAGGCATTTGTCCCAGAAGGGATAAAGGACAGAGAGCAGACAGACATGGCACATAGGAAAATGGTGGTTTATAAAGAAACAAGGGGAAACCCCGTGTTAGGATGAGGTGTTTAATTTTAATTGGGCGTGTTCATTAGGTGAGCCAAAGGGCAGGGGGTGGGGGGAGAATTGATTGCTAGACTTCAATATTTCAATAGCTTGACCTTGGTAGTTAACCTCAAGAGGAGGAATGAGCCAAATAGACCTTAGTGGCTAAGGAATTAGGAATGTAATCTAATGGTTTTTAGCAAGGCAGGGGGAATGGAGGAGAAAGGTAAGGGGTAGCCAGGGCCGTGTTTACCACGCTCAGGATAGCTACAGTCCCTTCAAGCACTCTTAAAAAGAATACTATCTGGTGATCAAGAACCTCTTTAATCCTTGGAATTCTAAGTTTTTCTCCTTCAGGGTCTGTCAGATTGCATTTCTAAGTGTGAACGTCAGATTTCTGAGCATTAAACAGGTCTGGCCATTGTAAACAGAAGATCTTCGATTTTGGACTATGATCCGCCTGGTTGCCCAGCAGAGATCAGCTCTCTGGAGAGGCAGTAGAGCCCTTTCAGGGGCCTCAGCTGGTGGAAGAGCAAAAATCTCAGCCTGTGTGACATATGCCATGGCTGACTGAGGAGAGACACCGGAGATGCACAGCTGTGGACGTTCACGGCGCTTTCTGCCTAAATGCAAATATCATTTTCTGCCATCTGCACTCTTGGCCAGGGTGGCCCTGATTGAAGGCATCGCTTCTAGACATGGCCTTTACTTGGTGCCAAAGTCTAGCTTTGCCCACAGCAGCCATTAGATACCCACAGAAGGCAATCTCTCCCAGTGCTTACTGATAAAAATTCTTCCCTAGGAATGAAAAAGGAAAAATACTTCAAATGAAGCTGTCAGGTTTGCTTTATTTCATCTTATGTGTTTTTATTCCTGAAGAAAGGGTGTGTGCAAAACAACAAATAGCTTCTAAACACCATCACGTGTTTCCGAAGAATCTTCCGAAGAATCCAGTTTGTCACAGAAGAATCCTGACACTCAAAGCATTTCAAAAGCGATCTATTCTTTTCTCAGCGACTCTCTCCCCATCTAGAACTCTATAAACATGCTTCTCAGCTTTATGGACCCAGACAGGAAAGGCAGAAAGGCTCAAACTACATTCTAGTAGTGTGCTAGGAGGAGAATAAAGTGGCTATGGTTTCATGAAAAGCTGCAGCCTGTTTGCCTGACACAGGTCTGAAGTCAGGAGTGCAATTTAGGGGAAATCCTGAAGTCCTAATTTGGCTACAGAGTTAGGACTGCCTAGGAAGGTTTTCGAAAACTAGTGACACGTGCCCCATCCTTATGAATCCTGACCTACTTGGCAAGGTGGTGCCCAGGGAAGGGTGGGTGAAAAGCTCCCTGGGCAGAAGCTGGAAGGATTTTTGTTTTGTTTTGTTTTTTGCTTTCTCTGTGAGTGGGCCCCTTCTGGGGCCTACCGGGGGAGCACTAGCTGGGCATTTGGGTCGCTTGGCTTCCTTTTAGCCTGGGGCTTGCAAACTCAGATGCCTCTAAGCACCAGCAAAGACAGCAAAGATGAGGAGGACCATATCCAACAGAGAGAGCTAAAACTTGGGCTCTGCAAAAGATGAGGGAAATTCAGATTTTTGTAAGAAAGTTCCCAGTTTTAGAATGCCAACATCAGACTTGAAACTCTTTGAAGGTGCAGAGGGCAGCCTCGGTTGTCAGCATTTCCAACACCGTGTGCCCAGGTGACCTGGGACTCTCTCTGCCCAAGGAAAACTGGGAAGAATGATGAAAGAATGAGCCCATCTGCAGAGCTGCCCTCAGTGTCGTTAGAGACTGTTCTCCTCCAGCTCCAGAGCAACAGGGCCAGGGCAGCGGGCCACCTCTCCCTTGCATGGATCCTTCGATGACCTTCCACAAGACTTCACAGGGAGGGGAGAGTCACAGCCCCACGACTGAGATAGGCAACTTCATTCTAGAAGCTTCACCAACTACTTAGGGTGGGGCCACTAGGTCCAGAACCTTAAAGACCTCCCCCCCCCCAATAAAATAAAATAAAAGAAGGGGATGTAGAGCATTCCCTCCAAATAATCCCTATTGGGCCATTGTGTTAAACTCCTAAACCAGAGCTGGCCCGGTGAGAGCGAGGGCTTGTTACACAAGCATGAGGACCTCAGCTCAAGGCTGCTGCACCACGTGAAAAAGCTGAGTTTCGCCGCTCGCGCCTCTACCCTCAGCATCGCAGGGTGGAGACAGGGTGGTCCCAGGAACTCATTGACCAACCAGCCTTGTCCAAACAAGGAACAACAGAGGAAGACATGACACCCAACTTCTTTCTCTGGCCTCTGCATGCACATACACAGGTACGCACACACATGAGCGCGCATGCGCACTCGCTAAATCAGACATTGTGGGGCCCATTAATGAGCACAGATGTTGGAGCCAGGGCCTTACCCACTTCACGGCACTGGGTAAACCATCTGCAGCATCAGCTTCCACATGTATAAAAGGAGCGTAAAAAATCTTGCCAAGTTTCGTAATGATAGACATAAGGATAGTTCGTAGAGTATGTTTCAAAGAACAGAAAGGCCATCTCTTGGTGATGTGCTCAGAGTCTCTCAGCTTACTGTCTGAGGGGTATTTCGAATATCTAAGTATGATTGTAAATTCCTGACGCAGCTTCAGGATATTGTGACAAAGTAGCGAATGACACCCCAAGCCAAGGTTCTCTCTCTGCCTGTCATTTAAGTGAGAGACTTGGTGATGCCCGCTGCCCTCCGAGCTCTACCCACCTGTGCACAGACCTCAGGTAACCACCGGCCACCACTAGCCACCCAGCACACTAGGATACAGAAATATTGTCACTTCCCTTCTTTGTCCAGCTAACTGACACGCTCACTTCTGGGGTAGGGGCCGCCTGCTAAGACAGATGATACTACCCAAAGCACTTTCTTCCAGCTTCTCCGTCTCCCTCTCCGTGTGTGTGTGTCTTGGGAGCTCACGGGTGTCGAAGCCCCAAGCTGATGCCAGGTGTCTTCCTCTCTGCTGTGTACTTTGAGGTAGGGTCGTCCAGCTAGTTGGCTTGCTTCAGACATGCCCTGTTCTCAGCCTCCCAGGGGTTGGCGTTACAGGAAGCTGCCACACCTGCCCAGCTTTTTATGTGGTTTCTGGGGATCCAAACTCCAGTCTCCGTGTCTGCACACCAAGCACTCTATCAGCTGAGTCATTTCCCAGGCTCTTGATGCAAAGTCCCATGTCGCTTTTAGCACTCACTGCCCACCTGGAGATCACATTTCCCACTGTGGGAAGACATTTAACATGTACTCTGGCCCTTGAGTACAGTGAGTACAGCTGTTTATTTTAAAACAGAGAACTTTTGTGCCCAAATGCATCTCCTTTGAAACAGGTATTATGGGGGACGGTAGACTTGTACTCTAAGCCTTAGGCCCTGCAGCCTTTCCTTGAAAGCTCTGTACTAATTCCCTAATGATCAACTAGTTATTAAGACCTTTCATCTCAGGGCTGCTGACAGAGAAGTACAAACACTTGGCCTTTAAGTAATGGATACACTTCTGAGTCGTATATGGAACCAGGACAGTGCGAAAAGCACCATAAACAGAACCATTAAAAGGAGCTGGTGAGCAGGCTCAGCAGGGAGAGGCCCCTGATGACAACCTTGATGATCTCAGCCTGGTCCCGGAGTCCCATTGAGTGAAAGGTGAGAACTGACTCCCTCCAAGCATCTTCTAATGTCCACCTGTTATGACAGCTGCATGCCCACCCCCATGAACACAGACACACATACACACGAACACACACACAAGAATAATAAAGATAATTTGAATAGAAAAATATGGAAAACACCAAACTCTAGACTCTCCACATCTCATTTTCCGCTACAGTGCCATACTGATGTCTGGGTGCATGTGGCGGTGTCTTGCCGTGTAGCACGGAGTAATCTGGAACTCAAGATGTAGCTCATGCTAGCCCCCTCCCCCAGTCTCAGTCTTTCTGCGTTGGCCTCCTGTGTGCTGCATACCAGGCGGGTGACACCACAGCCTGCCATAGGAACCTGCAGGAAGCGTGCACTGGGGCTGCAGTCTCTCCTACACCCCCTCAGCGCCTCCCTTTGCACTTGGGGTACATTCCTTTATGGCCTACACGAACATCTCCCAGGCTGCTGGCTTCTGCTCATCTTATTCCATGCTAGTTCCCAGCCGTTTTTTAGGGCTTTGGGCCTGATGTCATCTCTAAGAGGCTCTCTCCAGCTGCTCTAAACCCTTGATTAATTTTTATCTACATTTTAATTTCTATATCCATATTTTATTTGCCATATCTTTATTCTTCTATAATTGATTCGTTTACTTAATTTACATGCTGCTATTCCTCCTTAGGCTGTAAATTTAATGAAAGCAAGGATCAGACCAGACTGGGCTAGTGCCAGAGTGCGCACAGCCTGGGATGAGCAACTCAGCCATCCGGAAGCAGACTGAGACCCTCCTCTGGGACTGGGGCTGTGTTACCTCCAGTTAGACTGCACCTATCACCTCTGTCCCACAAGTCTCTGGTCCATTTGGCAGTATCTCAGGGCTCCTCAGGAGTCAGGAAAACCCACGAATGCAGCCTCTTCCCCTCCACCCCTCCTTCCTCATCCTGCCTGCCTGTGAGTGCACACCTGGAGTTCCAGATGAGGTGTCAGGATCACCATGGCACGCACAGTTCTGGTGTCCTGTTCCCTCATTCCCACATGGTTTCCCAAGGGAGCTAACGTTGGGCCTTGCCCCGGAACACCTGCCTAAGCCCACGGCAAGTCTGCCCCAGCAATGGCACTGCCGGCACCACCAGAACACTGAGCGGAAGCAGAGCTACGCACAGGGCTGGAGAGCGAGGGTGGACAGCTGATGACGTGGTAAGCATTGGACTTTAATATAGCACAGCTAGAGCTTCCTCCTAAGATCCAGGAAGCTCCGGGTTGACGCCCCAGGAGGGAAACGGCCAAGACCTCTTTTCCTGGGGATCATCAGGTGGAGCTGTACGGCCCATGAACACCCATGATTGCCTCTCAAGGGCCATTTCCCTGCACTCAGCGGATGTCGCTGTCACATGGCTTATTCCTTCAGAGAGGCACCCGCTTGGGAAACTGCATTTCTGAAACATGAGGCATTAACGAAATGAAAAAAGCCCTTAACGATTGTAAAGTGAAGAGGTAGGAGCATAGCAACTCATTTCTAAAACAGCTCAGACTCATCGATTCTGATTAAGCAGAACATGTGAGCAGCCCTGGAAGCAACACACTCACACACATGCATGCACATACACACACACACACTTATAGACACACATTCAGAACACGCTCACACAAACACACACAGATACTCAAACATACACATAGACACACATCAACATACACTCATAGACACGCTCATACATACAGACACACACCCATACACATACAAACATACACATAAGCACATACACACATGCACACACATACACTCATAGACGTGTACACATACAACATACATACCCTCACGCAGTCTCACAATCACACACACACATAGACACACACACACACATAGACACACACACAACACACTCCTACACACATAGGCACATGCTCCGATACAAGTCACACACATGCACACACACAGACACAGACACATTCACACACATGAACAATCACACACACACACCCGTATGCAGAACCCTGCTGCATACACTGATAGCAGTGAGTTACTACTTTACTTGTTTGTTTGTTTGTTTGTTTTGTGAAATAGTTTCACTATGTGTTCCAGACTGGTCTTAAACTCATGGTACTATCCAGGTTGGCCTCAAATCTACTTTCCTCCTGCCTCTGCCTCCTAAGTGCACCACCAGGCCCAGCTTAAAGCGTGTCTCAATTAAAGGAACTGTTCACACATTTTCGAATGAAGACACAAAGGTTCTGAAAGGTTGCCCAGTCACACGGCTCAGCCTGAGTCCTTTGTTCTGCCATTTCTTCCTAAGACAGGTTACTGAGTAAGCCTGGGGAAAAGACAATGTGAAACATGCCACTTCCCATTACCTGCCAGCCCAAATCATCCAGGTCACCTTATCACAACAGCCATCATGCTCCAAGTCAGGCCTGGAGCAGCCAGGACCAACAGCAGGGGGATGAAAGCCTGGATCTCCAGATGGTTCCACAGCACATGGCACCGAATGCCCCCGGCCAGTGCCTCCCACCGTGCATGACACCTGATGACATAGCTATGACCCATTCACAGTGCTCAGCATTAGTCATCCCCTGTTTACCAAGTCCCAAAAGAACAGCACACACACAAAGCTTCCTTTCAAAGCTCCATCAGAGTTGCGTCTAATAAATACCTTTACTATAATCTAACGTAGGCTTCCTTCCTGGTAGACTAATAACAGCAAATGTTTATCGTTTACCAAACATCTAACAGGTTCAGGCCCTGTCCACAGATCCTTCTCTTAAACAGCTGGGTCAGGAATGTAGTGAACATATTGTCCTGGTTGAGTTTCTGTTGCTGTGATCAACACTATGGCCAAAAACAGCCTGGGAAGGGTTTCCTTGGCATACACATTTGGATTGCAATCCATCCTTAATAGGAGCCAGGACAGGACCTCAAGCGGGAGCAGAGGCAGGACCCACACAAGAGTGCTGCTTGCTGGCTTGTTCCCCACTGCCTGATGGGTTTGCTTTCTTCTCTCACCCCGGGGTGGCCCTCCCACATCAGTCCACATTCAAGGAAAGGCTCCCACAGACTCGATGACTGACCGGCTAATTTGGTGGAGGCTTTTCCTCAGTTTGGGTTTCCTCTTCACAGATGACTCCAGCTTTTGTCAAGCTGGCGAAAGACACCTAAGCTACGTACATATATTAACATTTGATAAGCTGTTAATTTGGCAGTTAATTCTAGTCTGTTTCTGTGTGCATGTGCTTTTTGTATGTGTGCGGGCCTCTCCCCTGCTGAACCCCAGCAAGTCCTCTCCCTACTTCCGTGTTTTTGTGTGCACATCAGCCAGTGTGTTGTCTGGGAAAATTAATGGTGGCGACACCATTGAAAAGAGTGACAGCCATCCCTTCACCCAGCCACCATTGTCTGGTAAAAGCCGCCTGAGGAGAAGCAGGCCTCATGAGCCCTTCCTCTTGCCCATGGGGAAATGTTGACAGGACCACCTGTATGTATGTATGTATGTATTCTGAGCCATAGTCGCACTATGTAACCATGACTAGCCTGGAACTCCCTATATAGATCAGGCTGGCCTCAAAGTCACAGGGATCCACGGGACCCTACCTCCCGAGTGCTGGGATTAACGGCGTGTGCCACCATTTCTGGCTGAAAGGGAAGCTGGAGAAGCAGGGACTGTCAGTTCAGACAAGAAATAAATTCTTGTCTTTTAGAAAATTAGTGACCTGTCTGTCTAATCCCATCTTATTTTTTGAGGCAGGGTCTCTCACTGAGCCTGGAACTCATAATTCAGCCACCTGCCATGCCCAGCTTCTTAATGTGGGTTCTGGGGACCCTATTTCATGTCCTCACATTTAGATAGTGAACACTTTGCCGACAAGAGCCACTTCTCCAACCTATTATCACTGGTGTCTTAGTAATTATGCATGCCATCATAAAAGATATTATTTATTCATTTTTATTGCATTTTTTTCATCTATTCAGATGAAAATTCAGATTGCTGCATGTCACAGGGTGTACGGGTAACAATCTGCTTTCTGAGGTCAAGTTCATGACCTCTTTTCGGCTGCATCTATGGAAGGACACATGTGCTGCATGTGGAAATCAGAGGATAACTTTACAGGGTCAATCCTCTTCTTCTTCCTTTATGTGGGCTCCAGGCATTGAACTCAGGCCTGTAAACTTGTGTGACAAGCGCTTTTACCTGCTGCCAGCTCACCAGCTGCACCAGATTCTTAATGACCCCAGAGCTGAACGAAAGAGATGAAAGCCAAGTATATAGCAATTACGTAAATGTCAGAAAGCAAACTGAATTTGGCAAATTTAGGCAAGAGTCAGTCCTTTGACAGTCAAAATTATGAATGATTCATGGAAGCCGCTTTCTGCAATGCTGGGATTAAAATAAGTGTTAATGTCAGGTTAGAAATCCTGTAAAGACTAAAGGAAGGCCAACATGCTTCCAGCACTTATGAGTACCCAAAGGCAGTATGTCGTGTGGTCATCTACAAACCAATAGGAACAGTCACGGTGCATCTCTGAGATGTTCATCCAGTTAACAGGCAATTGCTTCCACCTGCTTGGGAAATAACCACACAGTTTAATCAGTGTCATCCTCTGTGTGTGTGTGTGTGTGTGTGTGTATGTGACTGTATGTGTGAGTGTGTGTCTATGTGGGTGCCGCTGCCAGGGCTGCATACATGTTACACTGAATCAGAAGCGTTGAGTCTGAGCTGTTCTGTGGCTGAGCTGCTACGCTTCCACTTCCTCTTTATATTACAGTAGCATATTTGAAGAATGTTTTTTCGTGGCCTTCTTTGTCCTGATTTTATACAAAGTTTATTGCATAGAATACAGAACTGGAACATGGTATTTGGGCAGACCTAACTCTGTGTTCCCAAACCATGGTTACCCAAATACTGTTCCAGAATAAACCATCTCTTTTATTCTTGTGGTGAGAGCTGTGTTTTCCACCTGTGGCTTGGAATTCGTATCTTAAGGTATTTCCTATGAGTTTGTCAGCATGTGTTTCTTTCTACCTTCCCCCCCCCTAAATGAGTTATTTGAAACTAAAATATACAGCAACTGAAACAGAGGTTCTGTTGGAAATACATCTGTAAACACAGCAATCCAGTTCCTGTCTGTTGCTAATAGTGGAAAGGATCTGAACCACAGTGGGGACTGCAAGAGGATTCTGGGTACAGAATGGGCCAGAAAACCATGGGAAGCAGAGGAAAATCCTTAGGCCTCATCATAACAGGTCACAAAACAAAACGCCCATCCGCTGCATCTTCTTTAAAATCCTTTATGAAAATTAAAAAAAAACACACAATTTACTTTCATTTGCCTTTCATTGTGCCTTTGAGGCAAGTTTCTTTACTGTTCCCCTTTGCTTCAACTGACTGGCTGGCTAATCCTGAGCTCACTGATGATAACTTCCCAAATGTCACTGCACACACAGGAAAGAGCCCAGTCCTAAGGCTGAATATCCTGGCAGTTCTGAGCAAGTCTGAGCAGCCTGAAGTCGGGGTCTGACAACTTGGGAGTGGGAGTCTAATATCCTACTGTTCCTAGATGCTGTACTTCCCAGAAGATGCTCTCTGGCAATGTATAGTCCCTCTGACATCTGGACTGTTAGGAATGCCAATGTGCCTCTCAAACTAGTTTAAAGATGAGGGATTAAGGTTAAAGTTAGGGCTAAGGGCTGATGAAGCTGTTTTCCTCTTCCCTCTCTTGCCTCCTCTAGAATCAGAGCTCACCTCACTGCGGAGTCCTTCCTCACAAGCATGGTGCTGATACCCTCTTGAATCTTTTCTCAAAGGCAGAAACGCTCAGGCTGGGACTTCCAAACCAGGCAAACTGGTGCGGGAACCCACCACCAATGATACTACAAGCAGCAACCCCACAGTCCTGGAAGGATAGGAGTGGGCAGGAAAAAGAGTCAAGGACAAAAAGATCTGTATGCATACTGTACCCTCAGCCTTAGGAGGCGAAATAAAAGCATCCAAGAGTTCAGCTGATTTGGGTGTTGCCCTTGGGGTCCCTAGAGCCCTGCCTGGAGAAGAAATAGAACTAAACCTGTCTTCCAGGTGTCTTTCTTCCAACGGCAGAAAGCTGAGAAAGGTCTGGGAGAGGGAGGTGGCGTCCAGGCCTGGAGACAGACTTCACATGGAAGAACTGATGTCCTTGCTCCTGGGTGCTGAGCCTGGCTCCTCTCAGCCAGCACTGCTCCTGCTGCGCGCCCCCTCACCTCCAAAGATATTCCCTCTTCTTTCCCTGACTGCCCCTCTCCCCTCCGCTTCTCCAGCCACTTGACAACTTAAAACACTCCACCGCTTGTCTAAAACCCCACCCCACCATCCGATAGCTCCTGTCTCTCTTTGATACGCAATTAAATTGTTTTTGGCTCAATAATAAGACTTACCATGTCAGATTGAACAAGAAATACTGCCTTGATACATCTTACCCCCACAAATCACCACTCCCTAAGTCTGCTGCAAATGTCTGTGATTAAGCTTTCATTGAATAAATTAACAACAAAAAAAAACTTTAAAAGCCCTTTTCTAATAAAAAAAAACCTCGTGTTGACAGCATCCCTATAAATCTTTTTTCCCCCTTTCCTGTTTTCACAGTCATCACATTGTCTAAATGCTCAGTGTGGGTTCATTTGCAGAGTGGGGAACGTTAATGCCTCCCTCTCCAAAGCCCCCTCTGAATGACTGCCCTCTCCTAGCGACAAGGCCCATCTGGGGACTTTCTCCATTAGCCACGGATCATCACCATCCTTGGGATTCATAGTTTGTCTCTACATATGACTTTGTAAGTGGGAGAATGACATAGTTCTTCGGTATTCAACAGGGCTGGTTAAACCTCAGCCCAGCAATTCCACACTCCACATGGTAGACAAATAGTCAAGGATATGGATGAAGGAAGAAGAATTGCTCTTAGCGGAAAAACATGGAAAACAGCCTAAATTCCTCCCCCTCTAGAAATGTATGATATGACAATATTATCCAAGGGTTAAAGGTTCTGACTTCCATCCCGGCAGCAAACACTGAGTACCACAGCAGAGCAGCTGTTTTAAAGCTAGCATTCCCAGTCTACCCCCTAGAAATAAACATCACTGATGGAGGTAAACAATGCAGCCTTTGCCTTAGAGACGACCAGCCAGGGGCATCTTTAGTAAGAGCACACAGCAGTTACTAAGTGCTTTCGGGTCAGGCACTTTCCTAAATGCTGTGTGTGCTTTAACTCAATAAATCCTCCCAACAACAAAATAACATAGACATGATAGTACCCACTTTTCATGGTGGAGAAGTTAAGATATCAGAGTGGAGAGAAGAACTCTTCCCAAGGTTACACAGCAGAAATGATGAGCGATGCCATGGCTGGGATTCAAGCGCTACAAGTCAGCCCAGGAGTGATCTTAACCAACACAGATGAGCCGCAAATATAGTGATTCTGGAAACTGTGGGATGCAGGCTTTTGTGTAAGAAATTGTATATGTGAACCTTAAAAGCATGCATAGACTATAATAATCCCAGGTATTGACTGTTAATAGGGAAATGACTTGTGTTGGAGCATCTCTAAGTGGACCGGAAGCAGCTATTTCTAACTCCTGAGAGGCTCACTAGGGAAAGATGTGGGAGTTAATAGAAGACACTTAACTGTTCTCTCTAATGTCTTATCTACTTGAAATGAAAAGTTAGAGGAATCTGCCTGTAGTCCTAGCTACTCCAGAGGCTGAGGCGGGAATAGTATTGAGCCGAGAAGTTAGAGGCCAGTCTGTACAACATAGCAAGAACCTGACTTCCTCCTCCTCCTCTTCTTTTTATAAATCTAAAAGACAATTCAACTTTAAACTGATCAATCATCCCATCAGTGACTACCTTGCCCTTGGAATAGCATTTCAACACCTAAACCCTCCTCCTGTGCTTGGGAAATTTACTCTTGTAGAAGTCTTGATGGAAGGCAGGACTCCAGATCCTTCTGAAGAAGCAATAAAGCCAAGCACGTGTCCCCTGACATACCTGGCTCTTGGGCCATAGCAGGTGATAGAATGGGGTCATGCTCTAGACAAGAGTTAGAGAAGCAGGGCCATTCGTAGACAACTGTGCTGACGGCAGCCATGATATCCAATGTGTGAGTGACAGCAGCAAACACACAACGATGCCACCTGGGGCCTCCTGTTACCCAGATGACCTTCGATTCCCCCTCATCCTTCAGGCTTTTTTCTCCTGGATCTTGGCAATTCTGAGACTCGATCAAGCAACCAGCTTGGCTTTCATCACCTGCAGCTAAGAATTCTAACAGTATGCTGTGGTTGCCATGTCCAGCAAGGCTTGGTTCTGGAAACTCGACCAGGACAACCAGAGAATGATGAAAAGGACAGACACACATACAGAAAAGTTGAAATAAGGTGGGCTATGCTTGCTCTGCTGGAGCGATGCCAACTATGTAACAAACCAGAAACGCAGACTGTTTGTTAGGAACAACACAGGAAGGAGTCAGCTGGGGTCAGTGGGAGGTCTCTGTAGGTAGGTGGATTCCAGGAGGAAGCATCAGTTACTTGGTTTTGCACACACTGGTCAGTCTTTCCTTGCACCAGAGGAAGACTTTGCCAGTTCTCAAGGGTCTAAGGCATCAGACATGACTGTGGGTGGCAACAATCTATACCCCCTCACAACTTTGTCTACGCATTACACATTCATCCGGGGCTGCCTGGGGTCCCCACAGAGGTGACCAGATAGCTAATTGTGATCTGCTATTATATGGTCTGAAAATGCTGAGAGTATGTTCAGGGTAGTCACACCACCCAGTAGCAGGCAAGAAGTTTAAGGCAGTATTATAAATATGATTAAAAGGAAAATATTAACAACAGAAAAGAAATTTAAAAACTACTTTAAAACTAACTCAGCTGAAAAATGAGTACCTGAAATGAAAAATTGGCTGAGCTTAATTAAAAATGACACCATCAAAAACTCAAGGATGGTTTGAACTATTTAAACTGTCCAAGCTAAAGCAAAGAGCACACGCATACCTAAAGAGTCAGGCAAATGTGAGTGGCCTCAGGGACTATAGGAAGGACACGTGGAGTGAAATGGCACACAGGCAGTTGGGGACCTCAGAAAGGAGGTAGAGAGGATAGAAGTATTTAAAAAGATACAGCAAGATGATTTCTTGAATGAAGGTGCTTTCTGTTCAAGCCTGACAGCCTGAGTTTGACCCCCAGAACTCACATGAAAGTGGAAGGAGAGAAGCAATTCCGTAACATTGGCCTCTGACTTCCACGATGTGCCATGTGTGAGATCAGTATTGATCAAGGCAATTTGAAAATAAGAGGGAAGGCGGTTCTCCACAGGAGAAGCTGACCCTTACTTAATTACAGCAATGTGAGGCAGCAGTCTGAGGAAGACGGCACACCTGGGTGGGGGAGGCTTTAGGCTTTCTAGGGCAGAGAACAGGATTTGGGGGGAAGAAAGTTTTATCAATGGATGGCGTTCTTTATATGCCAAGGCCTGGGGAGTTTAGCAGATGTTCTTGTCAAGCAGATGTTCTTATCAGTATGCCGAATTAGGGCTTTCTCAGCTTGTCTGAGGATTCTTGTTTAAGTCTTAACCCTTCATCATGGCATGTACCTCCCTCAGCTCTGTCTCTCTCTCTCTCCCTCACACACATACATACACAGAACCAACAATACATTAAAATGATTTTTAAATATTTAAAGGGGAGATATATCTGTCTCCGTAGTACAACTCTTGTGCAGAATCTATGAGATTCCCAAGCTTAAGACCCAATACCATAGAAAAGTAAACCCAGTAATAGTCAACAGTTTTCCGAGTTTTATTGAACAATAGCAATCCATGCTCTAAGAAAGTTCGACACGCTCCATGCGTTATAAGCAGAAAGCTACAATAATAAAAGAAAAAGCCACAAATACACTGTGAAACTGTGAATTCCTAAGGCAGAGTGGGACTACCAGTACCATAGGAAACAACCCAAGGGAAAATGGCAGTGGTGTGCTTCAGGGGAGAATTGTCTCCTATATGTGAAGACACCCTCAAAGTTTAGGGGGAATAAATCTGGTAATGGGGCTATGGATGTAGCTGTTAATAGACAGCTTCCCTAGCATGAACAAAATCCTGGACTCTACCCTCAGCTGTAAATAAGCTGTGTGTGGTAGAACACCACACAGACACACACACCAGAGTAATTCCAGCACTCTGGACCTAGAGGTGGGAGTATCACTAAAGTTCAACATTAGGGCTAGAGAATGGCTCAGAGGTCACAAAGTCCTCCTATGGAAGCTCCAGAGGACCCCAAGTCAATTCCTAGCAGCATGTTTGGTGGCTCACATGTCTGAGGCCCTCTTCTTGTCTTTGTGGGTACCGGCACACACACAGATTCATGAACATACTCATAAATAAAAATAAAAACAAAACTTAAAAGAAAAAAGAAGTTTAAGGTCATTCTCATTTACATAGTAAGCTCAAGGCCAGCCGGGGATCCCCGAGACCATGTTAAAAATAATAACTGTTAACCTAGTACCATGAATGAGCGGCAGCTGGAAAACATATTATATTAAATAGAAAATGCACCCTTTCTCCAGTTGCAGGTTTCCTGGAGGGACAGGACAGTGTCTTACAGCTCTTAGATGTGTAGAGTCCAGTGTGTGCTGACTCTGACACCAGGTAGCTCTTGGGCAGCAATGAGCATGTCTGTTGGAGGAGACACGGTGCTGGGCATCCCTGAGGCTCATGTCTTAGGCTGTATACAGACCGCAGCTCTTACAGTGCCAGCTGGGAGGTGCTTGCTGCCATGGCAGTGAGTATATGAAGTCAGTGTACAGTATATGATATCAGTTTCCCAAGATTCTAAAAAAATTTGCCCACTTTTCCTCTAATTCCTGTTTCCAGAGTCCCAGAATCCATGAAAGTGCTTTAATTTGAATCCCATAAGCTAACAGTTCTGTCATTAGGAGAAAATTTAAGTGACTTTAAACAAATATTTTAGATTAGTTTATTTTATATGGTTTAGTTTAGTTTATATGAGTATTTTTCCTGTGTGTATGACTTTGCACCATGTATGTGTCTGGTTCCCATGGGGATCAGAAGAGGGTGTGGATTCTCTGGAACTGGAGTTCTAGATGGCTGTGAGCCACCATGTGGGTGCTGGGAACTGAACTCTGCTCTTCTACAAAAACAAGTGTTTTTAACCACTGAGCCATCCCTCTAGCCCCCAGTTTGTTTATTTTGAGATAGGGTCTCACTATGTAGCTCGAGACAAGATGAAATTCACTACACAGACAGGCTAGCCTCAAGGTCACAGAGATCTGCCTGCCACTGACTCCCGAGAGGCATGTGTCACCACACCAGGCTGAGGTAACACTTATTTTCTTCAAACAAAGTTATGCATAGTTCAATAATGTGAAAAGATTAGAAGGAGAAGAAAAACAAATTATACTTTCTTACAAAAATTTAGACAGGTTTATTTTAGGAAGTTCAGAAAATTCCAATAAGCAAAAAGACATGTTTCCTTGGCCTGCTACTGTTTAGTTCCCCAGCCACACTGTTCTAGAAGCTACAGTTCAGTACACATAGTTCTCTAGAGGAATATCATCAACAGTTTGGCACTCAATATCCAACAAACATCTTCACATTTCCTCCTGTGTTATCTTAAACTCTTGACATCTATTTTATTCCATAGGCACACATATTTATATCTGTTCCTGCCTTTTCTCAGATGATGAGATGAAATAAAGACATCTTCAGAGAAAAGGGAAGGTGAGAAAATATGTTGCCAGCCAATTTACACTACCAAAAAGTGTTGCAGAAAGTTCTTCTGAGGCTAAAGATGGCTCAGCAGGTAAGGACACCTGCCACCAAGCCTGATAACCTGAGACCACACTATAGAAGAAAATCAGTTTCCAGAAGATGTCTTCTCACCTCCACAATGCACCATGACCGCATGCTTGTGTGCGTGCACATACAAACATATAAACGAATGTTAAAAAAAATTAAAGTCACCCCATGGTGGAGAGCCAGCCCCTGACACTGTGCTTGCAGACACGAACCTAACATGACTGTCTTCTGGGAGGCTCCAGCCAGCAGAGGATCGAGACAGATGCTGGGACTTGCAGCCAAGCATGGGGTGGAGCTCTGGGTCCTGTGGAAGTGCTGGGGAAAGATAGAAGGACATGGAGGGGACAGGAACCTCACTAGAAGACCAACAGAGACAACTAACCCAGTCCCATGGGGGCTTACAGAGACTGAGACATCAACTAAGGAACATGCATGATCTGGACCTAGGCCCCCTGCACACATGTGGCCAGTGGGCAGCTTGGTCATCATGGCCTGGGAGGTGCTGATTCTAACGTGGACCCTGTTGCCTGCTTTTGCATCACTTCCTTCGGGCAGGGCTGGCTTGCCTGGCCTCGGTGGGTGAGGATACACTCAGTCCTGGTGTAACTTGATGTGCTGAGGAGGGTTGATGGGGGGAGGGGACTCTCCTTTTCTGGGGGATAAGGAAGAGGGAAGGGAAGAAGAAAGGGAAGGGGGGACTGGGAGGAGAGGAAGAGGGGGCACCCTTGGGAATGTAAAGAAAATAAAATTAAGAAATTACTTTAACAGAAAAAAAAAGAATTAAAGCAAGTTCCTGAACTGGAGAGGTGGCTTAGGGGTTAAAAAGTACTTGCTTCTCTCATAGGGGACCTGAGTTCAGTTCCCAGCACCCACATCAGGCAGTTCACACCTACCTGTAACTCTAGCTCCAGGGGATCTTCTGGCCTCCAAGGGCAGCACATACATGAACTTAAAACAAAATAAATAAGTTATACAAGACAAGGACTTTAACCAGCTCAGTAATGGAACCTGAACATACATACATACATATATATATATATATATGTGTGTGTGTGTGTGTGTGTGTGCACATATAAACAATATATACACATATATTTGCATGCATATGTATATATGCAAATTCTTCTGGCCAAAGAAGAGCTATTCCAGATTTCACAAGGGACTGAAGAGCACCAGACTTCTCCAGCATCCCACCTGTTGCTGTTGCTGTTCCTTGGCCTCACCCATCATTTTGAAGATGTGGATGCCACAAGCCCACTTAAAAGGAACTGGACATAAATAATCCTGACTGGGCTAGAGAGACTTGGAAGCTCCAAGCTTCCTTAGCAGTGTGACCTGGATAGAACACCACAGCTCCTGAGCTCTGATGCTGACCACTCCTCTCTTGATCTAGATGGCATCACCACTAAAGAGATATTTTTAGATCACTTTTTATTGCAGTGTGATATGTTAAAAACCAAAGGACATATGCTGGACTTTTTTTCAGAGATTCAATTCCTTTTTGCTTCTATACATTTACAGAATAAATAGAAAGACAGATAGATACATACATAGATAGATAGATATTTAGATAGAATAAAGTAATGAATGAGGAAGGAGGAAGGAAGGAAAACAGGGCAGAAAGAAAGAAAGAAAGAAAGAAAGAAAGAAAGAAAGAAAGAAAGAAAGAAAGAAAGAAAGAAGCCACAGTTGTTGATGGCATACAGCAGAGCCTCAGTGATGGAAACCAAAAAGGCTTTCTGAATCATCCATCCTGTTGCTTTGATCTAGGCATTGACCTGAGCCTGTTATGAATCCCTCACCCCCTACCATGCTTAGTGAGGTGTAGCCAGCAGCCACATTTCTGGGAGACAGAGCTTTTAAAAACAGATTTGAATCTCAAAAAGTGTAGCTCATCACTCCTGACCTACTTCACATTGTCTCATTGGCCTTGAGGGAGCTACCTAACCATCTAAAAATCTTGCATCAGTCTGCTGTTGCTGGTTATACTGACCATAAACGACACATAGGATTTAGATGTGGCCTGCACAGATTCAAAGTGATCATACATAATTCTGTAACAATGCATAAGATATATTCACTTGGTCATCATAATAGGTGAGGAGACTGTAAAGGGGCTTTGAGAAACTTAAAAATGACAAAACTCAGACAAGAGACAGAGCTCAGAGTTAACACCCAAGACTCCAGCTCTTCACCTTTATGCCATACAGCCTTGGGCAAAGGAGAAAGCAGCTGTATTTGGGGACCATGGTTTCAGGTTTCAGGTCATGTTGCCTAGGCTCCATCATGCCTGCTGGGGTGGAGCAAAGCTGTGACTCATGTCATAGCGAACAGGGGCAGGAAGTAACTCCGACAGTCAGACCCCACAAGAACCTAAGGACCTACTGTCTTTAACTGAGCTCTACCCTCTAAGTTGATATCCCTCCAATAGCCCAGCAAATCAATAATCTATCAACGGATTAACTGATTTGTTCAGGGCCTTCATGACGTAATAAGGTCCTCTGAACCTCTCTGCCTGGAGGACCAAGCCCTCAACCCATGAGCCTTTAGGAAATATTTCATATCCAAATCATAATAATGCAAACAGTTAAAAACTATAGCAAAACACAAAACAAAGAAACAAAACCCACCTTTCGTCATGTTTCTATGACCACATCTGTCACCACAGCCTCTCACGGACTATGCCAGATGTCCCCCAGGAAAAGCTCAGTTCCAAAGTGTGGTTGGAGATGGGTGGCCCCCCTGTAGTCACTCCCGTAGGCCAGTCTGTGTATCAGATCTGTTCCGGGTGCTGACATGCCAACCTAAATCGAATTTCTCATCCCCAAGGACTGTAACTAATTTGTTAAATTAATAAGTGTTTGTTGAGTGTGTATTATGTACCAGTGTGTGGAAACTCAGTGATTAACAGACAGATGTGAAGCCAGAGTTCAGTCTCTACCTGCTATTTTAGAGGCCAATGAGCAGATACAACAAATAAGTCTTAAAAGTGTTTTCTTCAGAGGGTCTCAATCTGAGAAGACAGTGAGTTAACATCTTTCAAACCTGTTTTACATCTCATCTTTAGCTGGCAGAGAGGAGAGGCAAAGGAGGTCAATCACTCTGAGGTTAGGTCTTATCCATCTGGTCATGTGGCCAGTCTTGTCTCTGAGATTTTGCACTGATACTGAAGTAGACAGGCAAAGGGATAGAATCTGGAACTTCGCTTGGCCTGAGCCACACACACAGTCCTTTTCTGACTAAGTTTCTTGCAATCTGGAACTTCCACCTGCATTGAACTGTGTGCAAATTTTGAATCCTGCTCTCTCCAAACAAAGCGATTGATCAATCGTCTGATCTAGAGCTTCCGAGCAACCAACCCTCAGTAACGCTCCTTTTGTGACAAAACACATCCTAAAGCATAGCCTGGAGCTGGGGGCGGCCCATCAGTCCAGTGTGAACTAATTTTAGGATCCTGTGCAGTGAGGCAAATTGTTCTCTGGGTAAATAAGGGAAATCCCTATTTATCATCTTGTGCATTATGGAAAAGGACAAGCACAATGGATAACCCAAGCCTATCCATCAAGATCACACACACACACCACCCTACTAACCAACTCCTCCTCCCACACCCATGGAAAGAAACCCGCCCTGTACTCTTGCTCAGGGCCTGCTGCCTCTTGCAGTGGATCTGCTCTCTGTTTCTACTCTACTTCTGAATAAAACCCCGTGATGCTTTGCTATTTGCATGTGCTTCTTCAATTCTTCTCAGCAAGGTGTCGGGAATCTGGAGACACCTGGTCCAGACCCAGATCATAGCCAACAGTGCCTCTCTCCTTATGGTCCCCTCTCTCTTTATAAAGGGATTTCCACAGACACCAGTGTCACCGAGGTTTGTATCCTTCCTAAATTCATCTGAGTTACCTTTAGATCAAAGGTTAGCTCAGAACAAATGAATCATTAGCAGTGTGTATAGGTTACTTCTACAAATGAAGAAAAACTGTGCTCTTATAATACAGAATATAAAGTGTCCTTCTCTGTCCCCTATCCAATAGGAGACCTTGTCTTTGTAAGGCATGTAAGGATGAAGAGGAAGTGCATGTGAACACATAATTAACAGCTTGAAAAGAGGGGAAGAAAATTAGGGGAGATTCAACAGAAGAGTTAACATTTGAGGCAAATTTGGATCTTACTCTCTACAGAGCAATGAAATGACAGAAAGGAGCACAAAAGGATTAAACCAATAAAGCACGGGGTATTTTATGAGGTGAGAGGTCACATGGGTAGAACGCTCTGGGAAGGGTATGAACACACGGAACAGGAAGGAAGCTGCATTCATTAATGTTTTCATTGCTGTGAAACAAAACGCCATGACCAAGACAACTTACAGGAGGAAGACTTCATTTGGGGCCTACGGTTCCAGAGGGACAGGCGGCCGCCGCCATCATGGCGGGGAGGCCGGCGGCAGGCAGGCATGGCACTGGGCAGCAGCTATGAGCGCTAATCTTGATCCGCAAACAGGAAGCGAAGAGGCCCACTAGGCATGGTACACGTCTTTTAAAAACTCAAAGCCTGCACCCACTGCCACGCCTCCTCCAACAAGGCCACACCTCCTAACCCTTCCCAAACAGTCCCACCCACCAGGGACCAAGTATTCAAACAGAGGGGCCTAGAGGGGCTATTCTCATTCAACTACTACAGGAGCCAATGTCCGCAGGAGAGCTCTGGACCGGCCTCCAAGCTTGGAGTTGCTCAGGTTGCTTACTTGGAAGGTTATCCCAAAAGAGGGTACTCAAGCTGTGGACAAAGACAGATGGAAGAAAGCAAGCAAAAAAAATAAAATGCTAAAGAGTATCACTATGACGAATACTGTTGCTGTGGGCAGCAAGTCACTTGGCAATGCAGGGCCCATCTCTGAACTGTCTCACTGGCTAAGTCTTCCTTGGAGCCATGAAATTCCCAAGGCTAGCAAGCTGTTTTTGTGCTGAAGAAGGTTTCCTCAAGCCAGGAGAAAGCCTCCGAGCAAAGAAGTAAAGAGCTAGTGAGCTGAAGAAGGAAGCAGCCCTTCAGCAGGCTGCAGAGATGTGGTGGCCAGCATGCCGGCTTCTGCTACTAGGCTTCACTCTCAGTGACTAGGCTGAGTGAGAAGCAACAAGCAGATACAGGATGTGAACACGCAGACACTCAGTGCACAGCCCAGTGCCATCCCACAGCCCTGCGTAGGTGCAAAACCTGACCCTCCTCTTGCTCTTTCCCGGCTGTCCCAAATTGAAAAGTTGCAAAGTAACATAACAGAGTAACACATTCAAAGGCGTTGCCTCCAAGAGCCAAAGAGGCAGTATTTGGTTACCTTTTTAGGAGCTGCCAGGACTTAAGTCTGGTGAGAGGGGCTGGTGAGATGTTTTGGGGAAAGTGTTGCCAAGTCCGATGAGGTTAAGTTCACTCCCTGGGACAATAGCAGAAGGAAGCAACCCATTCATAGAAATTGTCCTCTGACACCTACAGGCTGCTTGTGAAAGGGTGATACACACCTTCATGCCTCACTGCATGTGCATGTGCGTGTGTACACACACGTCACAAACAAATAAAAGGTAGTAAAAATATTGAAAAAAAAAGTTCACTGAGGACTTGTCATGGGATTCATCACCTGCCCTTCAGCTCAGAGACAACTATAACTTGGATGTGAGGGATAGCTCAGAAGTCAAGGGCACTTACTGTTCTTGTAGAGAACCTGGTTTCAACCCTCAGCATGCACATGGAGCTTAAACTGTCTGTAACTGTAGTTTCAGGAGACCCGATGCCCTCATCTGACCTCCATAGGCATGCATGTGGTATGAATACAAGCAGGCAAAATACTTGTATACATAAGATAAAAATAAGTCATTGGTCAAAAATTGCCACTTTCTGCTCATTAGGTGTAATGCAGCACATGGAAGCCAGCATTCTACTGTAATGATGAATGGAATGTCTAAATGCCAAAGGCTTTTCTGACTGTGTTTGGACAAGGCAGGACAGCTAGTACAGTCTGAAACAAGACTGAAAATACCCTGCTAGTTCTGACTGGTAAAAGAAGGTTGCTTCTAGTGGTGTTCTCAGATTGAAAAGGTGAAAAAAAAAATCTCTCTCATGTTGCTAGGCAAACCAGCTGTCAGCAAAATATTGATTTGTTCCAGCACACATCCCCACCTGGGAGAGTAGAGTCAGAGTGCAGTTTACAGCTGCCCATGGTCATTTCCCAGAGTCTTAGAAGGGGAGTTGGATGAAGATGTGGTAAGCATCAGCATCTTGTGTCTTTGCCTGTGGTACTCAACCATTTCACAGCACCAGCTCTTCCCTTCCACGTCAGGCTTCTAATTGGTCTCTTTAGTTATGTGGCTCTGGGGACAAGCAGAGGCTGGAATGTGTCTTGATGCTCTGCATCCTCTTATAAAGCAACTGTCCACAGTCTTTAAATTTGAGAAAGGCTAGAACACAGAAGGGCGGGCTGTTTCCACCAAGGGAAGCTCATATGGACTCAGTGGTCCATTACACTGAATGTCCATCTGAGTCAGCTGCCCCTGTTCCATATCTTTTCTTAAATATAATTTATTTATTGCAATTTATTCACTTTGTATCTAAGCTGTAGCCCCCTCCCTCGTTCCCTCCCAATCCCACACTCTTTCCCTCCCTCATCTCCTCCCATGCTCCTTCCCCAGTCCACTGATAGTAGAGGACCTCCTCCCCCTTCCATCTGACCGTAGCCTATCAGGTCTCATCAGGACTGTCTTTCATAGCCTTTTTCTGTGGCCTTGTGGCCTGGTAAGTCTACACCTGTTCAGAGTTGATCAAAGAGCCAGCCACTGAGTTCATGTCAGAGATATGTTCCCATAACTAGGGAATCCACTTGGACACTGAGCTGCCATGGGCTACATTTGTGCAGGGGTTCTAGGTTATCTCCATGCATGGTCCTTGGTTGCAGTATCAGTCTCAGAAAAGACCCCTGTTCTGTTGCTCTCCTTGTGAAGGACAGTTCCCTCCAGGTCTTTCTATCTCCCCCTTCTTTCATAAGATTCCCTGCAGTCTGCCCAAAGTTTGGCTGTGATTCTCAGCATCTGCTTTAATACCCTGCTGGGCAGAATCTTTCAGAGGCCCTCTGTGGAAGGCTCCTGTCTTGTTCCTTGTTTTCACCCTCTTCTGATGTCTACCCCATTTGCCTTTTTGAATGATGATTGAGCATCTTAACCAGGGTCTTCCTTCTTGCTTAGCTTCTTTAGGTGTACAGATTTTAGTATGATTATCCTTTATTATATGTCTAATATCCACTTATAACTAAATATATACCATGTATGTCTTTCTGCTTCTGGAATACCTCACTCAGGATGATCTTTTCTAATTCCCAACATTTGCCTGCAAATTTCATGATTTCCTTTTTTTTAAATTGCTGAGTAGTATTCCATTGTGTAAATGTACCATTTCTGTACATTTCTGTATCCATTCCTCTGTCGATAAACATCTGGGTTGTTTCCGGATTCTGGTTATTATGAATAAAGCTGCTATGAACATGGTTGAACAAAT
>CM053750.1:5803571-5822079 GCA_028658305.1 Pachyuromys duprasi
TGCCTGGTGCCCACAAGAGTCAGCAGAGGAAGTCAGATCCCCTGGGCCCAGAGTTATGGATAGTTGTGATCCGACACATGGATGCTGAGAATCAAACCTGGGTCCTCTACAGGAGCCGCGAATGCTATGCACCACTGACTCAGTTCCCCAGCCCCATTTCCACATCTTAACACCACATTCCTCCTGAATCAACATCTTATTTCCCATGAGAGGTACAGGAGGGCCGCGAATCCAGCTAAATTTTGTGTTACTCCTTTGGTAGGACTAACACCATGGCTAAGAGAAGAACCTATTTTGACACTCTCTAGGTTAAAAGCTCCCTGATTCTCTGAACCCAGAGCTGAGAACTTAAACATCTAAGCTTGTTATTTTCTTCTGTAAGTGCTCCAAGGTTATCCAGAAGGATTTGTTTAGAACTGTGTTCTTCATGGTCATCATTTCTGACACAGCGGTCAAGGGTAGTAGATACGTATTCCCCATGCATACTTGCTTTTATAATGCATAGCAACCAACTGTGCGTGACATCATATACAGATTGAATTTGGCACCAAATGGATTTCAGCACTAAACATAGTACAATACACACACACCAACACAGACAAAATTTAAGTATAGCCGAAAAATTATTAATCTCTGGGTGGAGATGGTGCTGAGTCTGTGCACGAACAGCCACATTCTATTTTGTATATTATAATAATAATTAAATGGATAATTCCTGAAGTTGAAAGGCATTTCTATATATGGATATGGAAATCATCAAAGAATAAAATAGAAAAATGGTTAACTGAGTTTGCCTCTCTGGATAACGGACTGATGACATTGGGTGGGTCAGGAGATGGTCACAACCCTCTTCATTTTCTTAATACTCCCCCTCCTTCTGCCATCTCAAAATGTACATGGCAACCTTTCAGGTCTTGGGGTTCAAGTCCTCTTTCTCTGAACTAAAGAACTATTTCTCTTTTTTAAAGATTTCTTTTATTTTCTGGCTTTTGCTTGCACGTATGTATGTGGACCACAAGCGCAGTGTCCGTGGAAGTCAGAAGAGGTGTCAGAACCCCTGGAATTTGTGGGTGGTTATGAACCACCATGCATAGGTGCTAGGAAAAAACTTGGGTCTTTTGCAAAAGCAACAAATGCTCAAAGGCTGAGCCATCTCTCCATCCTAAGAACTAATTCTCTGACAATTTCAAAGACAATGGTGCTCAACCCGTGGGTCACTACTCCTTGGGGTTGAATGACTCTTTTACAGGGGTTGCCTAAAACCATTGGAAAACACAGGTATTTCCATTACAGTTCACAACAGTAGCAAAATTACAGTTATGAAGTGGCAGCGAAAACAATTTTTATGGTTGGGAGTCACAGCATCAGGAAGGTTGAGAACTGCTGCCCTAAGATGTCTTTCCTCTTGCAGATCAGCAGCCCACAACCTACTATGTACAGGCAGGCCTTACATTATCTCACCAATTCACTCACCAAACCCAGCACGAGCACTTCTTGTCAGGTATCGCCCTGGCTTCCTAGATGACAAAGCCACCCATGGCCGCATTTGAAATCTGTACTCTTTGCATGTTCCCAGATTCGGTCAGGGTCCAATTATGATAACTACCTTAGAATTGCTTCTTTGTTAGTTAGTTAACATCCTTCATAGAATCCAGGGTACAGAATGGAAGGCAGTGGCGATCCCAAACAACAGAGATTTTTATGGCTCCCACTCAGGCATTTAAAAATCCCAGAAGTCCAATGCACACTGCTCTTAGAAAGCCTCTTGACACACTCTCAAACACTGTGATAACTTCCTGGATATTTGTGTTTTCTCATATTAACTGTGACTGCAAAAACCAGACTGCCCCAATTCTATACATCAGCTCTTTATTTCCCTGTATTCGTTACTCTTTGTTTTCATGCTGTTTTGAACGCTCATTTATCTTGCCTAGACTTTTGAACTTGATGCAAGCCCTTTATCAAGAGGCAGTGAGAGGGATGGGAAAAGTAAGGCTCTGGAGAGTGACACACTAGGATAAAATCAGATTTTTTTTTCTTTTAGATAAATGGCTCAACCGGCTGCATGGATAACTTTGTCATGTAAGAAGCTGGCTCAATTCCTGACAAGAAATGCACGTGCTAAGTATTTGGTGAACGAATCAGTGAAATGATGAGTGGTGACAGACAGTCAGGGATAGGCTAGGAGCTCTGAGGCTGAAGTAATCACAAGGGCCAAGTTGAGGCGGTTGAGAGAAAGAACGGGGATTTAGGGAGCTTTTTGAAAGGCAGGATCAGTAAGATTTATTGGTCAGTTGCGCATCAGAGTAAGTCAGGGGAAGGATCACAAAGACAGCCACATTTCTGGACTGAGCACCTCGGAGGATGCAGCCACCAGAGCAGGACTGAATCCACATCACAGACACACCACACCCAGTAAAGACCATCCCTGGCTGACTGTCAGCTGAAGAAAAGAGGAGGCCCAGGAGGATGGATAGTGTACAGCCCCACTTCCTGTGACCTGGAATACAGCGGTGGCTGCTGGAGGCTGGAGAAACTACTGCTTTAGAGAGACACTTTGACTCAGTTTCCCCGGGGAATGTCTAGAGATGGATGGCCAAGATGGTCACACAACATGAAGGCCTTGCAAGCCAAGGAACTGGAGATTGTTACAACGGTGAACATCGTGTTAGGCACATTTCTCCAGAATAAAGGTTCTCAAAAGCAATGATCTCAAAGTACCAACCACCTGGGTGATGAATCTTTCCCTATTAAAGAGTCAAGTCTACTCAGTCAGCTGGAAATGAGGAGCTGGCAGGAATCCATGGAGACCTAAGCCCCTGTTTAACCCACGGAGAAGCAGCAATATGGGCACCAGGGCAGAACGATGACTCAGAACGATCCTGGGAAGTGACGCGTCTGCTGCTGTGGGGGCCCATTACATGAGCTCTTGCTTTAAAACACTTGCTTTTGCTCTGGTCTCATTTCTGTCCATCACTTAGGGAGAAATCTCATAGAAAACTCCTAGCCCTTACTACTGGCGTTTAGCAGACAGCAGGAAGTGGGGAAGGGAGTTAGGATAAGGCAGACTTCCAGTGGGGGCTGCTCCTAATCTGTGCGTGATCTGAAATGTATGATTTTAAATTCACGGAGGTGTCTTCAACATCTGCCACAGCTTGAAGCCTCCTAATGCGGCTGTCCTTCTGGGCACTGTCTCTCGGTGTTGGTGTTGACTGCATATTAGCCATTTAGTGTCCTTTAAAAATTATGGGTCCCAATAGGAGAAAATGTCAAATTTATAACGTAAGTCCAAGAAGCTGGAGTTTCAGCGATTTCCGGGTGTGCTGGGGAGTCGAACGTGCGTCCTTTGGAAGAGCGAGCGCTCTCAGCCAGCTCTCCAGTACCACAGGTCTTTCTTAATAAAAGCTCTTCAGTGATTCTTGCGTATAGCTCAGGATATGCATGTTGGGTCTATTTGTTTATTACTGTATGTGAATATGATGGCATGGCACACTGCTGGGGTGAGGTGGGTTGTCATGGAGCCCATTCTGTGGTCAGGGGACAACTTCATTCTAGGAATTAAACTTGGGTTGTTAGGTTTGTGCAGCAAACACCTTCACTCGCTGAGCCATAGCACTGGCCCAAATGTCTGATTTTAATTAACATTTGCTGAGATGTTAAGACAAAATTACCCTGCCCCAGAACTTGAGGAGAGAAATGTACAATTATGTAACAGGAAGTATATATAAGTGATGATACCAAGGCAAAAATCATCTTGGAGTCCTAAAATTAAGTACTAGAAAGGGGATTAGAGTCATCTGCAGACACCGATGCCCAGCTGCAGCTGGTGATCAGGAAGCCTGGGAGTGAGGAACACTCTAGGGCCCTCTGTAGACCTAGGACCAAGAAACTCCAGTGTGTCGCCTAGCAACCAGCACGTTAAGAAGCCTCCCCACTGGGCGTGGCTGGGCAAGACTCTATCCCAGTTCTCTGAAAGCTGAGGTAAGTTCCCGACCAGTACAGAAGGTCTGAGTCAGTGTAGGTCATGTAGTGAGCCACTCAATAAATAAATATGTACGTACACAAATAACAACAGTGATGGAAAAGGAAAAGAAACAATGTGAAAATGAACCCAAGGTGATTCTGATGTACACTGAAGTTTGAGATTCATTATTCTAGAACAATTGAGAGTTAAAAAAAAATTTCACCACACCACAATTATTCTTATTCTTATTCAAGCATAGTGTTAAACCTGCATAGCTGACTTTAATTAGAAACCAAGATGGAAGAGCTCTAAACAAGCCTCACCTTTCCATTTAGAGATAAGGAGGGCAGTGGGCAGCCTGGGCTAACGTTATATCTACCCAAGGTTATATAACGAGAGACAGCTACACATCTGCATAGACCCATGCCAGGTGGGCATGCTCCCCACAACACACAGAATAATAAAAATAAATAAATAAATACAATTTAAAAGAGATGGGGGGCTTCCCATGATTCGACCCTGCCCTGGTAAAGAACCCAGATCTGTGGACTCCACATTGAGTGCTCTCTCTAGCAAGCACTTCTAATTGTCTACTCAGGGATGCCAGATCTGCTCCACTATAAATTTAACCCAATTCTTGCTGAAGACTTCATTGTGTCTGTATTTGCAGTGGCCTGTTCCCAGTTTTGCAGTTACCTTTTCTACCTGTTGTTTATGGTGGAAATAGAGGAGTGGAAAACAGGCTGCATTAAAACCAAGACAGAAAAAAAAAATTGAAGTTAAAATACCAGTACTACAAAATAGAAGTCTCCCAATTATTTCCCAATAGCTACACAATGAAAGCAACACCATTTCTAAAGGAATTGTGGATAACCTTCTTACTCTGCATATAGGACCTTCCCTGTGGACTTCAAACTCTTCAAAGATCACTAAAGGCTACCGAAGAACTTGCTTGGTTCTACCCTTTGTCTCTTAGCTGTCTTTAAATGATCCCCAATGGAAGACATTCAGAAGTTTTAAAGCCTCACTTCCAATTAAAGGTAACTAAATCCTTGTCCAGTGATGTACTTCAGTGACAGATATTACGGCAAACTGCGTTTCCTTGGTGACAGTCTGAGCCCTCTACCTGCCCTCACATTGGTGATGGTTCAGCCCTCCTTTTTTAAATGCTTCATGCATTGAGGACCAACATCCACAGTCTACTGTGTCTGTATCCTCCTCCTTCTTCCACTTAGTTCCAGTGGATCTGGGCAGGGTGGTATATGCCTACATCCTACAATCTCAACGCTTAGGAATGGAGGGCAGGTCAATCAAGAGTTTGAGGCCAGGTTTGGGGTGGAGCAGTTATGAAGACAGAAAAATTTTCATCAAGTTTAAAAACAGAGATTCACTGTGATCTTTGACTTGCAAGACACCTTATCCTTTATGGCTTGTTGCTGCAAGAATTGAAACCTGATGCTGGTGAATTCTGTGAATAGCATTGGGAAAAATAGAAGGCGTCTTAGGCCTGCATGGTCTTTAGTAGCCAGAGCAGTGCTAGGAAGCCCGGAGCAAACTTTGGGGCCGCTGGAACCACTCCAGACCAGTCTTGCATCTTTGTCTTTAGTGTAAATCCAGCTGTTGGAGATGGTCCATATAACAGAGACTCAACACATGGGAGCAGGAGGCCAGGGCACATTCATCAAGACTGCACAGAACAAAAGAAAGGTACTACCCAAAGCTCTTTGCATACATTATTTGACCTTTCCCCCCAGTGTCCAACTCAGCCCACTCAACCCAGTACCACTGACTGGGGGTGACAGGGGTGGGGGGACTTGAGTATCTAGAAAGGAGGGAAGGAAAGAATTTCTTGGTTAGCTCATCTGGTCCTCTTCAACCTTCTTCTGCTGCCCAAGGCTTCTCAGTAGCAGAATGGGACCAGAGTAGGTTTCTCAGCTCTGCTTTCCCCTGACCATGGCTGCCCTGAACTCACACTGAGTCGTCTTAACTTGCTGGTATGAAATGCTCATTTAGACTCAACTCCTAAGCAGCAAAAGCAAACACAGTCTCACGCCAAACAATTTTAATTCTGTTGGGAGCAAGTATCTGGTTGCCATCATCCGGTACAATGAAATTACACATACAGAGCAAAACTGAGCAATGGGCCTTATGAGTCTGAGCACCTTGAGTTAACTACTCACTTCTAGGGATTTATTATAGAAAACAATTACATGTATGTGAAGAGACTAAAAAGCTGCTCCTTGTAACGTCACAGTAGTGCAAAATCAGAAATACCTCATGTCCAGCACTGGGGAAGAGAATACATCCAATGGCATCCATACAATTTACTGTTATATCAAAACTGTAATGGAGGTGCTGGAAAGATGGCTCAGCTGTTAAGAGCACTGGCTGCTCTTCCAGAGGACCTGGGCTCGATTCCCAGCACCCACATGGCAGCTCACAACGGTCTGTAAAATAACTCCAGTTCCTGGGGATCTAACACTCCCACAGACATAAATGCAAGCAAACACCAATGAACGTGAAAATAAAAAGATATAAGCAGGGACTGGAGAGATAGCTCAGTAGGCAAGATCATAGGCTGCTCTTAAAAAAAAACTGTGATGGTAGAAATTAATTACTTGTAAGTATATCAGTATAGTTACAACACATCAAGAAATGGCACAGATCACAGAGAAAGATGAAATGCATCATATTTTGCCAAACAAATTCTTACAGGTAGAATAGAATATAAGAAATATTAACAGCAGCAATTATTTCTTGTAAGTTGGATTATAGAGGCTTCCTCCCACACACCCCTGCTTCATTTACTTCTGTCTTCCTCCTAAGTCTTTGACATTGGTAGATTTTAGATTACAAGCAACTTCAGAAAGTTATTTCGTTTATTTATTTTTGTTTTGTGTATGTTTGGCTGTGTGCCACGTGTGCAAGTGCCCTCAGATGCCACAAGAGGGTATCAGACGCCCCAGGGCTAGAAGCACTGATGGCTGCTAATCAACTGGATCCTCTGGAAGAGCAAGTGTTCTTAACCGACCATGTCTCTGGCCCCTAGAACTGGTTATTCCTAATTATCTCTTGCTAGTTAGGTCTCGGCATTCAAAACTGCTAGCCACTTGTCTTCCATTCTGCCTTCTCACCAACGGGCATCCTAACTGCACTCTGAGACTTCCATCTCCAGCTGACTTCTCACAGGTTGATGGGCATTACTTTCTCTCAGGCAACTTCACTCTGAGATCACCATCCCAACTGCCCCTCCTGTTCTCCTTCACAGAGACCCCTTTCCCTTAAAATCACTATGAACCTGTGATCTGGCTCCTCTCTGTGAATGAGAGACCTCAGAAACTGGACCACTAGGTCTGGGAACCTAACAGTTAACAGTCCCCCTTGGCCCGTGGTAAGCACTTCCCCAGGTGTGTCTCTAGAATGAGAATGCATTTCATTGTAATTCCTACTCTACTGAATTCTGCGTTTGAAATTACAAAGCAGGTCTCCTGAACGCTGGGTGGTAAGAAGTATCAAGCACTTTGGTATGAAGCCAGTGTGCTTGATGTGTGATGACAAGCTGCAGAGTGACCTCAGTCCCCACAGTCCCACGGTCAGGCCCAGGTCCCAGTGAGAGTACTCTAAGGGCCCGTCATTCCCAAAAGTGTGCTGGGTGGATGACGCACTACATCTTTACCTTTGACACATGGCTGGCATGTGGGAGGCACATTTACCTAAAAGTAAAAGCTAAAGAGAACATCTCTGCCCTCATTATTTTGATTCCAGATCCATTAACTAAAAATGAGATAACTACATTTTGTGGGAAAAGGCTTTTGTCACAGTGCAAACCCACATGTCATCATTATATATTACTTGGACTTCGTTTGTAACATTTTGAGAGAACTCTTACAAATGACATTAGGCTATGATTAGTTTGCTGTATGTAGACATATTCTAATTAGAAAACATATTTATTGGAAGCTGGGGGGAGGAAAAAGTAATCTTGGCTCCTTCCATTCTCTAAGTAATGAGAGGCAAACTAGCTCTACAGTTTGTGTTTCACACAACTCACACCCTGACCAAAATCTGTAAGATACAATGCAAAAATAAAGTATGCATTTTGACAAAATTATATATATTTATTAAATCATAATTTGTCTTTGAGTGTGCGCCATGTCACATATGTGGATATCAGGTTTTACCTTTTGTTTGAGACAAGGTCTTTGTGTTTGGTCCTGCTTATACCACCCAGGATGGTCCAGCTCATCTGAGGGTTCTCTCTCTGCCTCCCATCCATCTGGAAGAATGCCAGGATTTCAGGCTTTATGTGGGTTCTGGGGAGCCAAACTCGGGTCTCTCCCCAGTTAGAAGATTATTAAGATGTGGTTTTAGTGAACCTCAATGACAACCCCCTTTCTAAACATCCAGAAACCTGTAGTCATTGACAGCTCCTACGTGGGACCATTGCATAGTCATAACAGAACATCCATTTTGCTTGTTTTATTAATTAATTTGAAAAAGCCTAATACCATCTTCTGAGATGGTCTGGGAAGAGTCTGAGAAGGCCTTCCAGGAGCAAGCCTCTGAAAGGCAGCAATGCCTGGAGGGCTCCAGACTACCCGGGGCACACATCTTTTCCTACAGTTGGAGCTGCCGATACCCAAAGCGAAAGTGCATTCTCCTTTGTTGAGAGATGAGCCTATGTGTACAAAGCAAAGGACAACCAGCAACTCCCGACAGCAAAGTTAGCAAAAACAGAGTCACCTAGGAAAGATGACTTGTGCCCACAGAAATAACTCATGCTAAATTCCAAGGCAACCTTCCTACCGAGGTGAGCTGACACAGAATCTTTTTGATGCTGTCCCCTCAAGAACTTAAGAGATAGTAGATAAGAATGGATCTGTGCTCCTACTTTCAAAAATTGTGTTCTCAGGCCAGTAAGATGGCTCTTGAGGCAAAGCACAAACCACACAGCTGACAACCTGAGTCGGATCCCCAGGTACTGCAGTGGAAGGAGAGAACCAACGTGAAAGGTTGTCCTCTGACCACACATTCCTATCAGCATACACATACCTGCACACACACATTCATACACAAACATATACACACACCTTTTAAAAATGTTTGGTTTTTTTTCTGAAAATGCAAGCTATCTCAGAATTATGACCTTCTATTGCTATGTCTCTCTCCCTCAAATTAATCTGACTTAATTTCACTTCTGAAATTTCATCAGGAAAACACTTGATAATCGAAGTTGATTATATAATTGATCATTTGATTTAAAACTATTTGGACCAATGACATCAAGTACAGGGAATTTTTTTTTCATTCATTCAACAAATGCTGAGCACTTTCAAAGCACAGAAGACATGAGTTAATAGGACCCTTGTTCTCATGCTTGTATTCTAGCAGGTAGACAAAATAAGGAATGTTGCTGGCTGAAGGATGAATGTGTGGCAAAGGAACTACATTATATTTCACAAGCCCATACAGTGGGATGCCGGGCTAGCCTGGGGAAGCCACAGACACTGAGGAAGAATCACAAGCTTGCGTTGAATGGCTAAGTGCTGGAGAAGAGTAGAACGGCACAGTCAGATGCAGTCTTGTAGACCACAGCTGGAAAAGACTAAGAAGATTCAAAGAACCAGAAGTCTGAAATAGGGGTAGCCGTTCTCCCATGAAAGCAGAGTTTGAAAGATGAGGTTGAAAGCTAATGGGCATGGAGAGCACTGGAGTGTGGGCTGCTCCTTAGCCACTGCAGGACCTTCCACATGGCCAGGTTAGGATGGCCATTCTCACTCTACAGCAGGCAGGCTGGACTGGCGAGGACCAGGTGCAGCAGACCACTTCTAAGGCTGATGGTGGTGCAAGTCAGAAGTGAGTAGGGAGATCCAAGAGACAGCGAAGGAAGAAAAACATCCCAGGACCTAATGATGAGTGTGAGGCTCCCCTTTGATACCCAGTAGACTGTAGGGAATGTGCAGCTCTGAAGCTTAGAGGAGAGGCCGGTTAAGAATTGCAGGTGATTCCTACATAGGAACTGAAAACCACGAGATGGGCAGGGAGAGCCAAGGAAGAATCATAATGACACAAGAAACATAGCCACTTAAAAACACCATGAGCCCGGCACTCAGGAGGCAGAGACTGGTGGAGCTCTGTGTGTTCAAGGTCAGTCTGGTCTATAGAACTAGTTCCAGAATAGCCAGGGCTACACAGAGAAACAACAACAGTAACAGTAGCGGAGGATGAGGGGAAAGGGAAATGTAGAGCTACTGCTTCCCCACTACAGAGTCAGCCAGAGATGACAAGGCCCCAGAGATGGATAGCATTCATGTACTGAACTATTCATCTAAAAACAGCTAGAGTGATGCACTTCGTCTCATCACCATAAAAAAAAAAATAGTTGTTACTTGTAGAGTTTAGCATAAGAACACACTGTATAATAATAAAAAATAAAATTAAAATAAAATAGAAATCCAGATAAATAATGAAAGCAAAGGAGAATGGATGTCAAGGGGAAAGAGCTTACAAAGGGAACTAAGGATGTTAGAAAATCCAGCGTTACACCATGAAAGCGAAGGACAGCGGTTCAGTGAGCACTGTTCAACCAATGAGGATGCTACATCATCTGGTGAGGTCAGAGAAAGAACCCACTGGTATCAGCAACAGTGAAGCCTGAAGATGACTGAGTGAGGGAAGAATGGGATGGAACACAGCCCAGAGCACACACGGTGGCACGTCTGACTGCTGCAGGGGGATCCAGAATGGCCGGAGAAAGTCAATAGAGGCTTCTTAAAGATAAGTGTGCTGAAGGCTGAGGAAATGGCTCAACCAGTAGTGTGCTTGCCAAACAAGAATGAGGACTCAGCTTTGATTTCTAGAATCCCAGCATCCCAAATGGCAGGTGTGATTCCATGGGCTCCCGGGCAAGCCAGCCCCACAGAATCAGTGCTCTCCAAGCTCAGCGAGCAACCCTGCCTCAGAAAACAAGGCGTCTGGGTCTGGAGAGATGGCTTAGTGGCTAAGAGCACTCGCTGCTCTTTCAGTGACCTGGGCTTAGTTCTCAGCACCCACATGGTGCTGTACTCCAGCTCCAGGACAGCCCATGGTGCTGTCCACTCCTATCACACGCACATGCACACACGTGCACACACACAGACACTGAAATATTAAACAGAGTCAAAAAACAATCACTTTAGGGATAATACAACTTTATATTAATCACCTCAACAATCCTTCAATGTATAAAGAGTTTTATTTTTCATACTGTTTGTGGTACTTGAAGGACAATTACAAATTACTCTCTTCATTTCATGGGTGGTAAAAATGAGCCATGAAAAATATCTCCAAGAAAAAAAATTTTTAAATCAAAGCTCATCAGGCAGATATTCTCATTGATTTTTACAGTAAAAAAGTACGTCATACTGTCAAGAAAAGAATTCCTTTGACAGCTACATATCCAGTAAACCGCAAGTTTTAAGGCTAGTCGCACGTGTTGATTTCTGTACAGGTGTGGCAACATGTGCCATATCTGGGCTACATCCTGAAGATGCCAAAGTCAGTCTTCGGAATGGGCGCGTTGAGGGCTGCACTGATGCTGAGTCCCAGAACCAGCCTGGTGTCCACAGGATCAATAATCCCATCATCCCATAGCCTGTGGAAAGATGAACATGGTCACTATGAACATGCCATCAAGCCGCCATCCCTCCACGCCGTGCTCAGAATCACCCAGAGCAGTCCCTCAGAGTACAGAGCCTGACTGTGTCACCCATCAGAAGGCATGTCTGACACTGTAACAAAGAGGAGCTCCCACCTGGGGCTGCCACATGGAGCTTCAGGCTTTGGGAGCGACTTCATGCCCTTCTGCTACTCATGGAGCTGGAGCAATCACATTGACCTGCTTCTGTCGCTGACACGGAGCCCCAGAGACCCAGGCAATAGTCTCAACCCGTGACTTCACTGCTGAAGGTCTGCTCCCCAAAACTCTTAGCAAAATCAGCAATATCAGAATAAGCCTTGCTACATTTTATGAATAAAACAATTAACTTAAAATGTCGCTCTTTATTTTTTGTTACAATAGAAAAAATAACCTTAAACTGCTTTAAAGTGAATAAGAAATAACACTTTTTTTGGTTGCTTGTTTGATTTTTTTTTTTTTTAAATATAGGTCTCACTCTATATGTCTGGTTTACCTGGAACTTGTGGTAATCCTCCTGCCTCAGCCTTCTGCCAATGTGAACCGCTTTGCCAAATAAGGAATGCCATTCTTTTGGGGTTATTATTAAATGGCAGTTTTGCCTTCTCTACACAAACTGCTTCTGGCATCTGGACGTCACATCAATTATTAAATGGTTTTCACACTGACAGACAGGAATTACATCTTTGCTCATAAAACATTCTTCACTGGGACCCGAAAGTACTGATGGCCAATCGGCAGAAGGTTGTTCTTGGAACTGTGAGCAGGTGGACTGATTATCCTCTGGGAACCCATGAGCGAGAGAACCACCCCCAGCAAGGATGGAAGAGCTTGCTAGTGACAGCCACTAAAGGCTGTCCAAGGAAGAGGGTCAATCAAATGTCTGACAAAGTTGGAGCGCAACCCTTGAACAGATATACATGCATGCCATAACGGATTTAGGACGCATGATCTGGGCCTAAGAAGTAAAGCCCTGGCCTATCAGGTGTAAGCCCCAGAATAACAGGCAACAAAACAGAGATCCAGGAACAGGACACACCCAAGAAGGCTGGCTTCTACCATGTTCTAGCCTGAGCAAGCCAGAGATCCACTGCTAAGCTGGGATTAACCAAACCCAAGACCAGCACCCCAAACCAGCTTAAGAATCTTTACATTTGCATGAGAAGGTTGCCGTCTCCAGGCTAACAACTGTTTCAGCAGTAGGATTAAGCATGTACAGAATAATAGAGAAACCCTCCTGTCTTTCAGCAAGGATGTATCTATCCAGCCGAGCTCACTGAGGCCTTGAATGCAATCCATTAACAAGTATTAATGTTAGCATAAAGGATTTGATCTTTCCAAGAGATGACTCATCTTAGTCACACACACACACACACAAAGAAGTTCATGACTCATTTAAAATTCTCTGTTTTTCAAAGTTGACTATCTCAACTGTCTCTGAGCATTTCAGCTAAAATTCGTGTGAAGAGCTGTCAGTGAGCCTACATATTCCCTTTGTATTTACTCTAAATCCCTTCCATGGCTTTCTTCTGCCTTTACTGACAGCTACTACTGACTATTTGCATTATGGCAAAGTGAGGTATAACTTTGTTGCTCAAACCAAAGATTATGAAGTACGTTGCTGCTAATTAAATGAACCAATGACCCACTACAATATAACCGTAAATCTGTCTGGGGGGGGGGCACAGTTAGCTGGAAGACAAGCAGGAGTTTTAAAAAGTCGCAAATGTGTTCAGGATGTAGCTCAGACGGGGCAGGGGGTCGGGGTGGGGGAGGCGCTGATCTACCAGGCTGGGTTCAGCCTCACCCAGCAGAGCATAAACTGTAGTGACACACGGACCTGAATCCCAGCACTCCAGACGTGGAAGCAGGGGGATCAGGAGGTCAAGATCATCCTTACACTTAGCCAGTTCTTAGCTAAGAACTTAGCTACTCTGGGCTATAATAGGACCCTGTTGCTAAACAGCAAAAATCTCAAATGTTAATATTTGAACTCAATCTGAAATATGCTTCCGTCTTTGTACCCTACTGCGAAGAGCAGTGCTGGCCACTGGGGCATGAATTCCTATGACTGAAGTGAATTCTAACTTTCTTATTTTCTTCCTCCTTGCTTTCCCATTTGCTTTCACCAGTAAAGGGCATGATTCAAGGCATAATGTAATTTTGGAAGACAGTAGTACTTATTCTTCTCTCCATCTGCCCAAGGGAAGAAAGAAGGCATGGCTTAGATTTGTCTTCATAATACTGAACATTTCAGCTATTGGAAAAACCATTTGAAAACACATACCAGCGGTCTCCAGCTGGGACAGGCAGGGATAATTTATTGCCTCATGATGATTATGCTTTGCAGAAAACAAACAGCCAACAGCGGCAATGGTGTCTGAGGTAATTACTTGGCACTGACTGTGGACCCTGGCTGTGACTAATCACCTCTGGAGTATGCAAGCACACTTGTTAACCAGTGCCAATACATGATCAGCCAATCTCATGCTTAAAATAGGGCAGCAACCAAACAGTTAGAAGGAGGACCACACAAAGAGTGGGATCAAGTCCTAAATGTGTAACACCTGGGATTAGAACTCCTGATCTCAGCTACTGACATGGCCCAGCTCCGGCTACCCATACACTAACTGGGGTGGGAGGTGGGAGCCTTTGAGGAGGACGGCAGTTCAGTATAAACAAAAGATAAGATAAAAGTAGCCATTTGCCCAGGTGGCACTTTTATGTTTTAAACAAGGTCTTTCTATGCAGCACAGGCTGGCTTCCAACCCCAACTCTCCTGCCACAGATATGCAAATGGCCACAGATATGCAAATAGCAGGACATCAGGCTTTCACCGTCATGCTCAACCAGACCCTACGTTTGTCTCCCATGGAGGTCAACCACCCCAAGAGCTCAGGTCTCCGTGAAGCTGTGACTGAGGGACAGAGAGAAGCCCCATACCTACCTTGCACTGGAGTAGTAAGGGTTTCCTTCCTCTTCGAACCTCTTAATGATTGGCTCTTTCAAAGCTGCCTCCTCAGCACTAGAAAACTGAAAAAACAGAGACAGTAAGTCAGCTTTGCCAGGAATGATTCCTAAAGACACGCCCTGGGAGCAATTATGAGGCAACTAACATTTGCACAGTGATAAACAGATTGCAAATGCTGCTTTCACATACATGGCCTGAAACACAGGTTTGTCATTGAAGACAACACACTGATAGCAAAAGCTGTAATCCCAGCATCATATGGGGAGATGGAGATAGAAGAACCCCGGAAGAATCCTCACAAGACAGCTAGCCTCTTGTACACAAAAGAAAGACAGAGACCTTGCCTCAAACAGGGTGAAAGGTAAGGCGCAATACCAGACCAATACCAGATCTGTCCTCTGACCTCCACAGGGCACCCATGTACTGGCATTCTCACACATAAGTGTACACACAGAGACATCATCCCTGCTCTGCAGACCCCATGGTTGACCACGTGATCCCTGCTGGCAGGGCAAAGCCCATATCACAGCAAGGAAGTGTCCACATTATCTTTCCCATGATGAGACAGTGGTGCATATAAGCTACAGGGAAACACCCAGCTGACATTTCAGGACCTGGTGCTGAAACAAAGCCCTTAAAAGTCATAACTAGAGCTGGGTGTGGTGGCACACACCTTTGATCCCAGAACTCAGGAGGCAGAGGCAAGCAGATCTCTGTAAGTTCAAAGCCAGTTGGTCTACAAAGTGAGTTCAGGACAGCCAAGGCTGTTACACAGAGAAACCCTGTCTTGAAAAACAAACAAACAAACAAACAAACAAACAAAGTCATAGACAAAACATTCAGACAAAATTTCTAAGGAATCTTTAACAGAGACACAAACAGAGCATCCATCAAGAACTGCCATCCTGGTTTGGCTTCTATCACATTTGCATTCTTTTCCTTCCATTTTCCCATAGTTATACTTTCACAGAATACTAATCCTATTCAGTTCTCAGTAGGTGACTGACTCTGAATCAAGGGACTCTTAACAACAATATAAAACAAAAACAGAAAACAAAGGTCTGCCACTTTGGGCCAGAAAGGAATAAATTGTATTTCCTTAGATCTACTAACTGCAAAAGAGTAAGAATCTAGGGTGTCTGTCTGGCGCTCAGGAACTTCTGGGATTGAAGGTACTGGTCAGTGGTGTAGCGCTTGCCTGGCATGCTTAAGGCCTAGGACGAGAGCCTTACCACCCTCCCATGGACAAACAGGTAGCTTGGGTGTTCTGCTACTGCGCTGCAGGGCTTTGCTAATGATGGTCAAACCCACAGGAAGAAAAAAAAACGTTGCTTACCTGTTTCCCCTCCCGTGCCTTCTGGTCTCTTGCCACTGTGGCCAACACGGTGGCTGCCTGTTCTCCTCCCATGACTGAGATGCGCGCATTTGGCCACATGTAGAGAAACCTTGGGCTGTGAGAAAAGAAAAGAATCACCAAGTTCACGCACTACAATCAGGCACGGCAGGAAAGGAGTGTGATCTGACCTCTCCAGATTAAAGCGTACACGACAAGGTATGCCCAATCCTGGAATAAAGGGAGAATTTATTTGTTTTTTGTTTGAAGAACAGGGTCCTCTTTCACCCAAACTGGCCTCAAATTTGTTGTGTGGCAAGGTTGGCCTTGAACTCCCAATTCTCCTACCCCCACCTGCTACGAGCTAGGCTTACAGGTGTGTGCTACCACTGCTTTAACATGACCATTTGTAATTACACTTGAAACACATTTCTTTCTTCCAGAGAAAGCTATGGTGACCACCCACCTATACGCTCTGCCGCACATCCCGTAGTTTCCAGCCCCATATGATCCCCCAATAATGACAGTGATCTTAGGCACTTTGGCACAGGCTACAGCAGCTACCATCTTGGCACCATCCTTGGCAATCCCTTCGGCTTCATAGTCTCTACCAACCATGAATCCTAGGGGAGAGAACAGAAACACAGCCTTGAGCATATACAGAAGTAAATTCTGCCAAGGTACTGTCAAGTCTTGGCTCACACTAACTTTACTATAAAGCTTCTCATCATAACAAAACAGTCCCAGGGAATGCACACCCCAAAGTATGCTTTAAAGCGTAAAATAAAAATCTCTCTTTTGTTTTGTTTTGTTGAGACAGGGTTTCTCGGTGTAGCCCTAGCTGTCCTGGAATTCACTCTATAGACCAGGCTGGCCTCAAACTCACAGAGATCTGCTTGCCTCTGCTTCCCAAGTGCTGGGACTAAAGGTATACGCCCCCACTGCCCGGCTCTCTTTTCGCTTTTTAGATGTCCTTAAAACACTTTGTGTCAACACACACAGATCTCTGAGCAACAGAAGGAAGCAGTCTGTGTTAAGGCATCTCAAAGCAGAGGCTTGATGGGGAAAGACTGTGACATTACCATAGGGAAGGCACCGCCAGGCAAGCCAGCCTGGAAGGTTTCCGCATCCACTGACCTGGTTTAAAATAGAGACTGTTACTTTCGCAGCACTGCTTAAAACTTTGATGGAGGAAAGATTAATGTTTCATGGTTGGGGATGCTGAGTCCCTGCCAGGGGCTCCACAGCAAGATTTTAAAAGGGGTGAGGAGGTTCTCTGTAATTACAGGATTCCTCTGTTTTTTCAAGCCCTGACTCTGAGGGAAGCGCTTTGTAGCTGTAGCTCGCCTTCCTCGACAGAAGAACCACAAAAGTCAGGAGCTGGACGTGACGGGACACTGAGGGGCCACAGCAGGGCCTCTGGCCTCTGCTAGTGAGGTCTGTCACTCTAGCCGCCATTCGAAGCCAGCCTTCCCAGCAGCGCAGAACTTCTTTAGCCAATGCAGCTGACTCTCCGGAACACTCTATCACAGCTGACCCCTAAGATTCAGCTCGCTTCAAGCTCTCACCTGGCCAACTCCACAGACCATCTGCCTCTCTGCCTCCAAAGGAAGAGAAGAAGCCCTTCATAAGGTTTTCTCAAGTCCTCCTTCCTAACATGTAAACACACACTCAAAACCCAAAACAAAAAACCTGTAGCGTCATGCTTCCTATTTCCCTATACTCTCAACTCTGTAGGAAAAAACCCAGAGTGGGGCAGTAATCTTCCCTGAGCACCCTTCCCACTCTTGGGGAGTTCTTAGTTTCCTTAAAAAAGAAAATGTTTGCAGTACAAGAAAAGGAAGGGGATGGGGGAGAAAACCAGAGTGGCATGAAGACTATGCTGACCTTCCTCTTCTTTCTGAGGTGCTCTCCTCAATTTCCACCATTTTGACAAAACTTACACTTTCATCCCCAGCTAAGATACCTCTCCCAGGCCGAGGTTTTTCCAGTAGCATATCACACATTCACACACCAATGCTGTACAGGTCCCTCATGTGCAATGTTGCAAAATAAAACTCAGCCTCTGCTCCAAAACAGCCCAAACAAAGCAAAGCCAAATGAAAACGGGAAAACTGTCGAAGAAATGTTTCACTTCCTGGTGGTGGGTTAAAAATGCAAAGCCCCAGGCTTCAGTGCAAACATACATCTTTAAAAGCCATTACTTCAAGACTGGGGAGACGGCTTACTGTCCCTGGTTTTCACCCCTCGCACCCTCATACAACACTGGGTGGTATGCTGTACACTTGGACTCCCCACGCTGGGAAGACAGAGACAGAAAGATCCTTCGGGATAAATGACTAGCCAGTATAGTCTAATAGATAAGCTCCACCCCAGTAAGAGACCCTATCCCCAAAAACAAGAGACAGAGAAAGAGAAAGACAGAGAGAGAGAGACCAAAGGATAGATTGATAGTTGATATTATTTCAGATAGAATGAGCTGATGGTGAAAGGTAAAGGGATGCCCATAGCATGTGCTTGGAATCATTAGGATGCTGACACAGTGAGTCTGATACCCTCCCTCTC
>CM053750.1:5822579-5877442 GCA_028658305.1 Pachyuromys duprasi
GAGTCAGGAGAAGCTTTCTGAAAATCCGTGATACACATAATCCAGACACTGCTTCACCTAGAACACATAAGATCTCAGACCACTCGGTATTCATGAAGAAAACTCTCTGCATTAACACTTGGGCCGCAGGGGACAGCGCAGCTCTGGACCAACGTACGCAAGACCGACTGCCTCACCGGTAATATTCTGCAGGAACAGCAGGGGGACATTTCTTTGGCAGCACAGCTGGACGAAGTGAGCACCCTGTAACACAACATAAAAATACCTCTTCTTTAAAAACAAATGAACTCCTACCACGCCCAATCTCCCAGTCAGAGATAGGAAGAAGCATAGCCCTGGTCTGGCTAGTCTGATCTCGGTTACAGCTCAGTGCCGCCCGGTCACCAACAGGACACGAGGAGCTGTGGGTCTGCCCTTCCCTCGCCTTACCTAACTGTCTGTGAGGTCCCAGGCGTGTGGTTGTGAGGCAGCTGCTGCGTCAGGGATGAAACTAATGCCACACCCAAACAGCAAGTGAAGCTCAGGTAACAGAGAGATAGGACGCGGCCAACACAAACGGCAGGACCTGCTTCTGCTCTCCAGTTCTCTCTCCTCCATTTAGGAATGTAAGCCCTCTGTGTATCGGGGACCATCTGAAATTCCTTCAGACCTCAAGACTATGTTAAAACAGACATCGTTCTGACCAACACGATCCAAATAGAATTTTTACATTATGTCAGTGTTAAGAGACTTCTGGCCTTGAGGTTAAGAAACTATTTAATAATCACAAAATGTATTCTTTCCCCATCTTATTAGCCATTCCCTTGTGTTTTCTTCTGTTTTTGCAAATCCTTTATGTCTTCTAAAAAGGCTTTGGCAGGTACAAAATTGCAAGGTAATTGTTCATCCTCGGTATGACTGCTTATAGAAGTGAGGAAATCACAGGGACCGCTGGGGCTTATTTCAATAAATGAAATGTCAGACGGGGGCCAAATATAACTTCTCTAGGGCTTACCTGTGCCAAGCTGGCAGACAAAGCCAGACTGGCTGTCTAGCTCTGGCCTGACCTGATATTTACTCTACAGGAAAGACTACCCTATATATTCAGTGTGTGTGTGTGTGTGTGTGTGTGTGTGTGTGTGCATTTTATCTTAAGACAGAGTATTTCTATGTAGTTCTAGCTGTCCTGGAACTCTCATGGCCTTGAACTCACAGGCCTCCTCTTGCTTCTGCCTCCCAAGTAGTGGGATTAAAAGCGTGCACCACCACACCAAGCTTCACATATATATATATAAAATCTTCTTATGTATATGTGTTCTTTAAACTTGTTTTAGGAATATTTAATATCTTTTAAAACACCATAAACTATTAAACAAAAATTGGCAAAACCCCTATATATGGCAAAAATGAAAATTTTAAAAGGAAAAAACAGTACATATAAAGACAACAGTATGTTATTTTAAGAATATTAACGATCTTTTAACACACGATTATGGGTGATTTGTTTTGTCTCTCATTTGTTTTGTCATCATTTTAAGCAGCTCAGGCTGCTCTTGAACTACCCTCCTATCTCAGCATCCCAAGTGCTAGGCCTATAGGAGTAAACTACATGCCTGGTTAACTTTCATTTTCTTTAAGTTTGTTTTCATTTAATAATTGAGTTGAGGGAACTATATGAATAGCAGAATACAAAAATTAGTTTTATTGCTAATCCATTTCTTTAAAGACAAATTTATTGTCCTCAACTAGCCCAAGAGCTCTAACAGCCCGTTCTCTATCAGTAATGGCACCACTTTGTTTGCTGAAAAGACTAATACTTTTTGCTACAGTATTTTATCAAAGAACACTTTCCAGAAGGCAGGCAGATCTGAGACAGCCAATGTGACATGATGCCCTAAGCTCCCGCACTGGGGAGTCCCCCACTCACTGCTGCAACAGCGATGACAGCGAATCACCGTCCGCCATTCCCCAAATAAAATCTGAAGGGTGACGGAAGAGGTCACGGCTCAGAACCACCCACACAGGCTATCAGAACCTTCCAGCATGGGGCCAAGAGAATGAGACCCTCTCAGGGGTGGTGTTCTGCTTGCTAAGAGATCGGGTAGTACCAGAAATCTGTCATGCAATACCTTTTAATCTTTTACGTGACCTTTAGAATTAATTATGCTAAAGCAGAAAAATCTTAATGCATTTAACAATACTTGCCTTTTTCGCAGATTCAGAAAATAAAACTCCGTTGTTTCCAATGATGCCTACAGGGTATCCAAATATTCGAGCAAATCCTCAAGAGAAAATGCAAAAAAGACTTTGTTTTTTTTCAGGGATCTGTTTGTTCCCAACAGAGTTATAGTACACATTCTTTACTTTGAGGTCAACGGTTAAAAGATGAATAGAGGTTATCTGTGGTATAATACAGCTTGTGGTTTTTATTCCAAAAGGTGCTAGGTTTCTTATTCTGTTTGTTTCTCGAAAGCCCATGCTCTATGGGAGATTATCCACGTCTACGTAGTTTGAGTAAATGACTGGTTCACAATATGCACTTAGCACACATGTACCAGAGGCCAGGGTGTCCTGAAATATTTCTTTTTAAAGTTTAAAATATTTCAAACTTCAAAGAGATTCTTTAAAAAAAATCTGATTTTTTTTCTTCTACCTTTGTCCTTAGGTGCATTATCTCTATCAAAAACATTTCTATTAGGGTTCCAAACACACACTTACCCCCCACCCCACCTTTCCAAACACCCACCCCTACACACATACCCTCCAAACACCCATCTCTCTTACACACACAGCGTGCACACACACACGAGAAAGGGCCTGTCATTTTGAGAGGCAGGTGTTTAACGTGATTTTCAGAGGAGGCCAATTATTTTGCAAACCAGAAGAACCTTATAAGAGAAAAAAATTTTACCCTTCAATAAGCCTGGTTCCAACTAGAAACTGGTGTCAAGTGCTCAGAGCCCAAGAACATACTGGCTGTACTTGGACAGGGAGTCAGAGGTCCCTTCTGCCACGGCCCTTCCACCCCCACCCCCAGGCCCCCACATCTGGACTCAGCCTCTAGGCTCCAGGGCACAGCTACGCTGCCCACCACAAAGCAGGCCCCCCAAGGATCACACAAAGAAAACAAATAAAGGGTGTCGACAGATCGACTGAGTCAGAACGCTGAGTTTTAAAGGACATGCTTTTGTTCTTTAGCCTTGTCTGGATTTTTTTTGCTTTGTTGCCATGATTTTATTATTATTATTATTATGATGATAGAACACGCTTTGATGGCCACACAGGAGTCTCTGTGTTCTTCAGGCCTCAGGTCCCAGCCAGAGGCCTATGTATGATGAACATCCTAAGCATACTGATTCTTGAGAAGGAGCTGAAGAGCTTTTGGGAGGTCTGTATAGTGACCCACCCTCAGCTCTGCTCCGTCCTAGCACATGAAACTACCCCTAAAGATTCTTGTAACCATTTACATGCTCAGCCCTCCCTATGCCCTTCGGGGGCGGGAGTGGGGGCTGAGGCACAGACCACTGTGTCAGCCTCTCAAGGAAGGGTCTTGACTAAAATTATCTGACCCAAACAGAATAGCAGTATGTCACAGAAACCTCCTAGGCCTACACGTGATTGCAGAGCCTGGAGGGAACCTTAAAGAGCTTCCAGAAACATCTGGTCTGCACTCTCCCCTTTCAGGCTTCATCTCTCCCTCTTCTGTACGTGAAACCCAGCACAATGGAGAGGAGGTGTGTGTGTGTGGGGGGGGGGCTGGCTGTGTCTCTGATGCAGGGAAGCTCGAGTGGCACAGTCTTTTACCCAGAGAAGGAGATGGCAGGCACAGCCCACCCATCTCAGAGGGAGCAGGGACATGCTTGCTGGTTTTCATCTGCCACACAGCAAGGGCTACACCCTGCACTGCTGGCAGATAAATCCTGTCTACATATCAAACAAAAAGCTCTTAATCACTTAAACACCTAAAGAGAAAGCAGTAAATTCCCTTCCAGCATGAACTACTTTCTCGATCATAAATTGAGCTAGGAGAAATTACCAAGATTCAGTCCTAAGCCTCCACATACAGCTGCAATTTAGATTTTTTTTGTAGCTTCTCTTTCTCTGTTCTATTAAGTTTTATTCTGAATAAATACTGCAGTTGGGGGCTTTTTACAGTTTAATAAAATTCACAAAATTTGTTCTGCCATAGTAACCCTGGTTTACTGTGAGTCTGGCATCTGTTTGGAATGGTTCCTTCAGAGGCTGACAACGACACACCTTTAGACCAAAGAGCTAACCTGTATACACACTCTTTCCCTACATGGTGGACTGTCCTGAATTCTCAATGTGGTGTCTGAGTGCATCCCTAAAGAGGGGGATGGAGAGATGCCTCCAACGTTAAGAACAAGCGCTTGCTGCCCTTGCAGAGGACATGGGTTCAACTGCAAGCACCCACATCCGGTGGCTGGCTCACAGGGCATGCAATGCCCTTGCGGAGCGTCCATGGTCACTAGGCATTACATAATATACATAAACACATATAGGCAAACGCCGTGTACATAAAAAATAAACAAAGCTTAAAAACAAAAACATCTACAGGGAGGCTGTGGGAAGACTGAGCTCACAACAGCCTTCTGTGAGACCGCCCGTTCCACAAGACCTCAGATGAACTGGAGCTAAACAGCGAGGAGACAAGGCTGACGTCTTGAAAATAAAGGCTACCCAGAGAACAAAGGGCATAAAGAATACAGGCCACAAAGTCTCAGGTAAGAGCCCACACCACAGCATCAGGTCGTCATCATTTTAAGCTCTTTGGAGCCAGGAAACCGGTCGGGTACGAGCCATCTTCCGGAAGCAGCCGCTCCTGAGAGCTGACTCACACACACTTGTGCCCCTTTGGATAACAAAGCCCATGGCAGGCACATGGAGCCTTCAGACAAGTGATGACTTATTTCCAAAGCAACAGAAAATGTTCGTTTTTTTCAACTCTTTGCTTTTTGTACCTGTAACTAGTGTGTCTCCATATAAGGCCTTGAACTCATTGAATCTGCTTCCATCCACAATTCTAGCAATGACCTAAGAAGAAAAGGGAACAATGCTCCTGAGAAATTACATCACGGAAGCATCTCTACATTGATTGAGGTTATTTATAAGGAAGGCAATTCACAGTGATGTCACTTTCAATTGCATGCTACATAAAAATTCTCTTCAGAATTTCCCTTGACATGCATGGCTAGTGGCCCAAGTCACCCCACGCTATGATGGAGAGTAAACTCCATGGTGATACTGCACACAAGAGAAGCAGCAGAGAATCGGGGGGCTGGTAGCCAGGCCTAGAGCTCCAGGGGTTCAGTGCCTTGGCAGGGGTTCAAAGAGCTGACAAAAAGCCAGAGCTCAACTAAGGGCCTGGAGTGAAGAATGTTGGTTGGCTCTGCACGTGACCTGATGTTTCAGGTCAGGTCACTTTATTAGAAAACACTGTCGTGTACCCAATGCAGATAAAGAAGGGGTTCTGATGGCTGGGAAAATAGATGAGCTGGTAGTAAAGACGCCATGAAAAAGATGCTGAGACAAACAGCTGGCTTTGACCTCAGCTCTACTGATCGCAAAACCCTTCAAGTCCTGGGGTGCCGCTTAGTGCAGAGTTCCCTGGTGAGCACGTACACAGCCCTGGGTCCCATCACCAGCACTGCCTCCCTCTCCCAGATAGCCCATAAGGTCCCCTGAGCCTGTTTGTGACCCCACCCTCAAAAGAGGATAACATTTAGAAAGTACTAATTGAAGCATACCATCTCTGATTAAAAAGTAGATATTTTTACTACTAAGCCTCGATGAATGTTCATTGATTTTCAATATGAGCCCGTCGAATCAGTCGATCCTTGAGACTCTGTCACACAGGTCTTTCAGTAGACTCATGCTCAGCATGCTTGAGGCCCTGACCTCAATTCTAGCACCAGAAGAGAAGACTCCCCCACACAAAGCCTGTTCCGAGCCTCTCCAGAGCCCATTTGAGAGGATGTTACTACTCTATGAAGCTCATGCTCCCTCAGCCGAAAAGTAAGGGGCTCATCCAGGCACCTATCTCTGCAGAAAGTAAAAGCTTACCTTAAGTTACTTTTTAGTTATTTTTCTAAATATGCTGCAGGCCTCATAAAGCGAACTTTTTGATGAGCACCCAACACATCACAGCTGTCATCCTTCTCCATGAAGATGAAGCTTCCCAGAGGCCCAGAAATCCGGGGCCACTTAGTATGAAGCAACCTTGGAATGCCTTTTATACATAAAGTCTATTAATTACCTTCAGAAGATCTCAAACTTTAGGAGCAGGCAAGTGGTAGGATAATATTCTCAATTCTAGCAGGAGAAACCAGTACTCAGAAAAGCCTGGTCCCCCTCCACCTGACAGAGAAATAAGCCCCAGAGGCTTATTCTCAGATTCCAGCTCTATGTGCTATCGAGGCCCCTAGGTGAGGCTTATTTACAAAATGGAAACATAATAAATGACCAGCAACAAGTGGCAAAAGCTAGAAGACTTCCATTAAAACACAGTAAAAAGCACAGGAAGGCAGGAATTGGTGCTGTTGTTCACTTCCGGACCTCTGATACTCAGAACAGGTATGCAATAAACGCTGTGGGGTAGGCGAAGAAGTGGCTAATCTAAAAGACGGTTCTAAAAGACGGTTCTCGGCCACCTCAGCAGATTGTAAGTGCCATGTTTTTCTTCGTACTTAATTAAACATCAGATGAAAAACTAATTCTAAACTTTGTAGCTAAGTCACCTTGCTCAAGTGAAGTACTAGTGGAATTTCTATAAAATCCAAGATTTAACAGTAGTAACAAAGTATTGCTTAAATATGTGTAGATATCTCTACAGTGCAACAACACCCTCACCAATTCATATAAAAAACAAAAAGAAAGAAAGAAAAGAAAAAAAGAACAAAGAAAAGAAATGTCTGCCTGTCATGTTGCCAGACACCCCTATGGGAACTGGGAGCTAGCCACAGAGAAACAGTTATTGAAGAGATTTTTTTTTAATGATATGGAGTAATATATGTAATTTACACCAGAAAAAGTAGAATTAAAAAAAAATCTGTATACACAGGGAGGAAATCACACATACATATATACATACATATACCAAAAATAAATCACTTAGACTATATACCTTGTTCTATGTCCCATAGCCAAATCCAGATGCTGAAGTCCCTTGTACAGAACGCCTTAATGTTTGCATATATTTTAACGTACATGTGCATATAAACTTCAAATCATCTTTAGGTCACCTTTAATAAGTAACAGAAGATAACTGCACCCATGAACAGCTGCTGGACTACGCTGTTTAAGGAACAATGACAAAAAACAATCTGAACATTATCAGTACAGAAAAATATCCTTTTCAAGGATTTCTGAGCCGTGGTTGGTAGAACCCATGTACACAGAATTCCCCAGATATGGAGAGCTAAGTGCATATACAAATTAAGCCAAAAATGTCAAAATATGTTGTTCTTTCTGAATGATGAAAGAGACAATTTTATTTTATTTTCTGCTCCACCCTCCCATAACCAAACCAAAATTGTCTTATTGTCAAAGGGGAAAATACCTTAAGATATTAAAGCCTCTAACATAGAATCTCATTAAGATGATTTCCTAATTTAAATTGTATTCTGCCAGCTATGGAGAACTGAAGAAAGCCAAAGCCTACACACTCTAAGCAAACACTGAAAACTGTCACTCTAGATTACAGAAGGCTGTGTCACCATCTGTAACCATGGTAACCTCTCCGACTATAATTGTCTACTCTTTGCTAATGTCATACTGATCTAAAATGGTATGTTTTTCTCTTCCAACAACTTACTGACATTTTGTCTATTTGGCAAAATAAGAACACTGAGGAAAAACAGTTGAAAATGGTGTGACCGCCCTTGATCCTCCTCACTGCCCACAGTAACATCAAGCCCCAGCTGTGAACAAAGCAAGCTTCTTTGTGGTACAGTGCAAACTTCCCCATTGCTGAGAGCCTGTCATCATTTGCTCCTGACTGCAAATACCAGCAACACCAGCTACCATGCCAAGACAGTGCTCCTGGATGTCACTGCTCCTTGCTGAGACCCACACTTATTCCTCTGCACAGACACAAATACAAACTTTAGAGATGGCGACTTGGATCCCGCCTCCCACATACCTCTCGGACATCAAAGCTCCTCTTAAGGTTTGCTCCAACTATCCCATACAACTCGTCTGCGGGGAACAAAGGCTCTTCAGAAGGTTCAACTGTAACCTACAGAAATTTAAAACAAACGCACTGTGTTTGAGGACAGGGTTTCAGGTGGCACAGGCCAAAGTGCTCCACACGAAAAGGAGAGGCAGAAGGTTTCCTACTCACATCCAGTTTCTTCTGATAATTGAGACTCCTCACAACCTTCCTTGTCAAGTGAAGGGCATGGTGGTCATCCAAAGCATAGTGGTCAGTGACCCCAGACTTTCTGCAGAGTAAAGCACACTCTGACAATCAGAACCTGGAAAAGCAAAGTAATTACCTATCTTAGGTCCCAAATACCCTCCCTAACGTAAGGATGGTGGCACCTTTGCTTCCTAAACACCTAATAAATACCATCTTATTTTTGTAAAGACCCGGCAAAAGAGCATCACCCTCATCTTACAAGGAGGAAAGCCAGAGGGACAGAGACTAAGGGTCCTCCTCTAGGACCAGCAGCAGCTGCATCAGAGCTCATGCCTTGGACTTCTGCAGGCTTGTTCACGGGACATCTGCTCAGGCTCATTCCATGTAACTTGAACAAAATCATGCGTGACACCCAACTACAGCCGGCATGACACAGCAGGAGCCAGCTGTGGCTTTGGTGCAGTGGTCTCTCCTCTCTCAGACTTCTGAGCTGCCTTCCTTCAAAGTCAAAAGTGAGGGTCGGCTGTCACTTGTAAACAAAAAGGCTTGACTACATTGACCCTTGGACAGCAGGTTAAAATGGGAATTTATAAAAGAGCGAAAGCCTTGGGAGTTCTCGGTCAATTTCAAGTGTAACACATGAGGCATGAGCTTGGCTCTGAGGATCAGTTCTGTCCCAGTCAGTGGCTTGCTACTTAAGATACAAATGCAATAGGCATTGCTCTCCTCTCTCATCTCATACGGTTGGAGTTCTTAAGAAAAGGTTTTCCTGAGGACTAGAGAGATAGCTCAACAGTAAGGAGCACTGGATGAGGACCTTCCAGAGGACCCAGGTTTAGTTCGCAGCACCCACAGGGCAGTTCACAACAGTCTAACTCCAGTTTCAAGGGGACCTGACCTCATCTTCTGCCTTCCGTGAACAGCAAATATGCATACAGTATACAGACATACATGCAGGCAGAACATTCACATACATAAAATCATTTTTTTTAATGAAAGAAAGGGTTTCAGCTTAAGATTTATAATACAGACATGAAGGGACAGGATACTCCCAGTGTGGGTGTGGGCTTCCCAAAAGACAGCTTCAGGCTAAAGAGACGACTCAGCAGGTAAAAGCACTTGTGTGACCACGAAAACCTGAGCTCCTGCATCCAGAACAAACATAAACAAATCCCAGAACCCATGCAAAAGCATGGCCTGCCTTACACAAGTCAGAAGGCAAGGACCAACACCAAAGCTGTCCTCTTACCTCTACATATGCATCATGCACACGTGACCACATTCACACACATAAATGCGGGGAAATGTACATTCAGGGGACAGAAAGAGAGTTAAATATGTGAAGTCAATGTTGTATAAACACTGGTCCCCAACTGTCCCCTGATATGCCAATAAAGCAGCTTACATCACTGAGCTGGGGAGAAAATAGGCCTGAACTTCCTGCCAGCCAGGAGAGGAGGAGTTAGAAGTGGAAGTAGGGAACTCAGCCCTGGGCAGAGGTCCAGGAGACACCAGGAGAGAGAGCTCATCGAAAAAGCTACAAATCGCAAGTATCTCTGGGATGCACAGAGAGGAAAGCAGATTAGCTTAGAGGGTTAAGAATAAAGTAATAAATACTCAGTTTTTGTGCTGTGAAGCTTATTATTAAACAAATATGAGTCTCAATTATTTGTGTGATAGCCAGGTTAAGAGAGAAACTGAGAAACAAACAAAATTTATAAACATAACTTTAACAGCTAAATGAGTAAGGAACGAGGCAAAGACTGAGACAAAGACCCCTTACGCTAGTCAAAAAGCGTGGCGTTTTGATAGCAAAGAATCCATCCATTCTCACCCTAGATCCCTCCCATCGTCACTGGGCCTTCCTGTGCCTGACTGACGGTCAGATCGCCCTGTCCTTTAGGACACGGCACTGGGCCCCTTCTCTGCAAGCACACAGGGTGAGGTGAACGGTGCAGTCTGAACAGAGTGCCACCTCTGTGTAGGAATTTCCTCACAAGACCTTGATTCCTCAGAACAAACGCCTGCTACGCAGTCTCTCAAACACCTGAACTTCTCAAGCTTACAAGAATGTTTGAGCCCCTGCTCTAGCTTAAAATCAGCTCCCCACCCCTTACCCCAATGTCTCAAATGTCAGGGGATGAAACAATTTCCTGTCCATTGTCTTTATCATCTTCTCCTGAATCCTTTGCAGGTGATCTATAAAGTCCCTCAATCCCAACTGGAAAACTAAAATCATGGCTGATATATAGCAAGCATTCAGAGGTTTGTTGAGTCACTGAGAATGCCTCTCAGGCTTCAGTGAAGAGCTAAGGTAGTATGCTTGCACCAGCAACATGCACATGGAATGAAACAGAGAAGGCTAGCACAGCCCCTGTGCTGGCTCTAGGCTGATAAAATGGCTCAGAGGACAGCAACGCTTTCTCTGAGCCTGACAACCTAAACCAATTCCCAGAACCCACTTGGTACAGGGGGAAACTTGACTCTCACACGTTGTCCTCTGATCTCCACATGGCATGTGCACACCCACATACATGAGTGTGCCCACATCCGCATGTACACAAACACATGATGAGGTTGTTTTTTTTTTTTTGTATGCTTTTAAGCAGCTGACCCTCTCACTTGAAACACAATTCTATAGTCCAGAGACCTGAACCCAGAACAGCCCGTGGGAACAAACTATGGCAAGACAGACACCAAGGGAAAAATAATGTAAAACTTCCTTCAAGCCAAAAAGGACCACAAAGCCTAGAAGAAAATAACTGCTCCTGCCTCACCTGCAATGAAGGTCAGCACCTCCCAGATCCTCAGCAGACACCTCTTCACCAGTAGCTGCTTTCACCTGCAAGGACAAAAGCCACGGTGAGACTGGTCCCCCGAAGACACAAAACGCAGTGCTATCACCTGACATTACTATTCTCTACACTAGCATCGCCCAGCCTGACTACACCTACATTCTTCCTCCCTCAGAGCTGAAGTGCTTCTCCATCCCACCTTCAGGCAAAGGGAGAGAATATTATCCCCACTGTACAGACAGGAAACCTAAGCCCAGTCTTAAGAGCTGCTCACGGCTCCTGTGAAAATGATGGAGCAGGAGCTCTCCAGGCCTCGTGATGCTGCCCCAACACACCTTACGGCCTTTGAGTTGTGTGCATTCACTCCCTTACCGCCTGGATCCCTTCCTCTTCCACGTGCCTGGTGAGCTCCCACCTGGCCTGCATCGTGGTGATGGCACCCTCTGGTATTAACCAAGTAATGCTGGCCTGTCTATCCATGGTCCAAGAAGAGAGCCTCACCTACATGTCTGCACGCTACTTTCTGTACATATTTCTTTTACCAGCTCTATAGTGTGAGTTCCTCGGGTGGTTCTTTCATCTTCAAATACTCAATAGCCAGGGCTATCCAATCCAGTTATTTTATCTTTAAGGTAGAAAAAAAAAATCACCTAACTCAAGCTACCCAAATCTACAGTCCAACAGAATGGAGCCCCCTCCCACCCCAAAAAAGAAAAAATAAATAAACAATAAATAAAAAATGACTTAATTATGTCTGACTACAACAAGAAAATGAAAGAAAAATCATTTAGAATTAAATGCTAACCTCATCTGGTGGGAACTGTTTGTTGATTCCTACTTATTGGGCTGACTAATCTGTTTCTTGAGATAAAAATTTAAAAAATGTATTAAAGTAATGAGAATTAATCTAAGATAAGCACAAAGACAGTTATTTTATTTAAAGCAGAGCTTTTGATAGAGGCAATTAAAATTTTCACCTTCAATTATTCCACCCTCAGATGTCAATTGTTGGTTCTCTTTCCAAAAAAGTCAGTGTTAACCAGCGTTCAGTCCAGACAATAACTAATTATAAGAGGTGTCTGAGTATTTAAAGTCATAAAAAAAAAAACACAACAGATATACTATATTTATTCTCAGGACTCTGACTAATTTCCAGTGGGGAAAAATAGAGTTGTCATCAGTTAATATTTATTGAACACCCACAGTATGTTTGATGCTGTGAAAGGTACAAAGATAATAAAAGTGAGAAACAACAGAAAAAGGGGTTCATTCTAGTAAACAGCAAGGTAAACAATTAAAGAGGCCATGAGAACAAAGAGTTTTCCCAAACCCTCTTCACATTAGGCATTTGCTTCAACTGATACCTGAACTCTACCCTTCAAGGCCCTTTTCATCTGACTACAAACAAGTGTCAGGATACTGAAATCTCAGTGTACAGGGCTTCAGAGTCCCCTGGTCCCTAATCTGGCGAATTTCAGGCTTCCATGCCACTGAATCAAGTTAAATCTGAACCCATGGGTAGACCTGGATGAACACACTGTGTGCCGTTCCAGCACCACATGCCATGACTCCTCTCAACAGAAGTTTTCAAATGTCACTCATACCTTTCCTTGTTAAACGTTTGTACCCCTCACAGCACTAGGGTACACTTTCCTCTCATGAGCCAACGAGAGTTATCACAAATAGTATGAGAAATGTTAACAGGTATAAACACTAGTACTCTGAACAACAATGAAGAGTTTCCACAGTTAAAGCGTCAGCTCCTTCTGGTCTACCCCATCTTCCATAACCGTTATCAGAAGTAACTTGGGAAATAATTAGCTTGCATGAAAATGAGTTTTTCCTGGTAACCTAGAGTCCTTGCGCTTCACTATTTGAAGCACACATTTAGGGGCTTCTCTTGCAATCAAAAGATTGTGCGACCATCACCTAATTCCAGAATATTCCATCACTCCTAGAAGAAGCTCCGTTCAGCAGGAGCCATTCCCCCTTCCTTCCTCCTGCTAGACCCTGACAGCCACTAGTCTACTTTCTATCTCAGTGAATTTGGCTCCTTTAAATATTCACAAAAGTGGAATTGTATTTTTGCCTGTGTCTTACTGGTTTCCCATCCATGTTGTGAAGAACTCATTCCTGTATGTATCCGAATGTTTTATTGCATGAATATTATAGTTGTATAATTCCTTTCACTTTCTTCTAACATATTAAATATTGTTGGGGTTTTCTTCTACGTGGTATATTTATATGCAAGGCATATGATTGCCTATTTTATTCCTGCCTAGAGCACTATGATGATGGTATGTCATAAGTATGCAAACACAACAAATGCTTTACTGAACATCTCTACCATGGAGTCAACCATAGGGAAGTAAAGACCAGTGAGCCTTGTTCTTGGAACTTAATTCTCCGTGGCTACCCTAGTAAAGTCGGTGTGTACATGTTCATGAGTATGCAGGTGTGCACACATGCATTTGTACATGTAGTTGAGGTCAGAGGTCAAACTCAAGTATAATTCCTTAGGAGACATCCATTTGGGTTTCTTGAGATAGGGTCTTTGGTGGGGCCTAGAGCTCACCAACCAGGCTTGTGGAACCCTGGGGTCTCCACCTTGCCAGCACCGGGATTGCAAACACATGGCACACATGCCGCCACACCATGCTTTCTACATGTGCGTTAGGACTGAAACTCGGGGCCTCATGCTTGTGCAGCAAGCAATTTACCAACTGCATTATCTCCCGGCCCCACAGAGCTTCGAACCTTTGAACCAGGACTGGTGCCACGTGCCTGGAACCCTAGCCTGGGGAAGATGGAGGCAGAGGGACCACTCAAGTGCAGGATTTGAGACCAGTCTAGTAGGATTTCAAATTACTCTGAATTCATATGCATTCGTATTGTCTTCTCTCTCTTCCCCACCATTGTGTGTGTGTGTGCTGAATACTTATACATGCTAAGCCTACGTTCTACCACCAAGCTACAGCTCAGCTTAATCTGAATTCTTAGATGTTTTTGTCAGTATTTTGGCATATACTCTGCACAGTGATGATATTTTCATTCAAGTGTGTCATGTACTTTGATCCTGTCCACTCCTCATTACCCATTCCTGACCTTCTTTCCCTTACTTTTCTTCCTCTTCTCAAGTAAGCACGCTGCAGCTTCTCCTTTCATATCATATATGTATTTGGATTTGCTGTGGGTCTAGGGGGCTGAATTCAGGTTCTCATGCTTGCGCAGCCCGCCGTCTCCCCCACCCTGCTGAACAAAACTCTATCTCACACATGCATCCGGAACCACATTTTCTTTATCTGTTCTTCTGTAGACAGACATCTAGGCTGATTCCGTAACTGAGTCCTGTGAGTACTGCTGGGATGAACATGGTGTCTCTATAGGTACCCCTCTAGTCTGCTCACCTAGATCCCCTCCACCGCATTTCCAACAGCAGCACAGCTGGATCTGAGCCAGGGTTTATGCAGCCCACATAGGCCTCTAACTCAACAATTTCCTGCCTCTGCCTCCCGAGTGCTAGAACCGCTGGAGCCCATCACCATACCTGGCTGAACTCCTAATCTCTGAAATGCTCTAACTTTGAATATGAGCTTTTAAAATGATATCTAAGGGAACCAGAGAGCACATTCTTAAAAGCTGTGGTGCCTCAGCCATTTCCTGTTCTGTCTCCTACAACCACCCAGTCTTCCACCAATGTGTGTGTGGCCTAGGCCTTTGCCTAGGACCGCCTCCCCAGCCCTACCTAACAACTGTTGTCAGATATGACCCCAGTGAGGTCAGAGCTAGCACAGGGAGGATCTCCAGTCAGGGAGGAACAAAGCAAGGCTGGCACTGTCCTGGGGTGGCACTTGAGGCATGTGCTCCAGGTGAGGATGCAGGAAAGTAGGGGCTGGAAAGTAGCCTCTGTTCATTCCAGATCTGGGTGCCAAGCATACACTGGCATAGATGCCACATACCTGTAGGAATTCTGTTTGCTATGGGGTCACCACATCTGGCTTGTTTGTTTTATTTTTACATATACATTTTTTAAAAACCCTTTATAGGGGAGATATTGAAAGGTCTCATGTAGCCAAGGCTGTCCTTGCTATATAGCTGAGGATGACCTTGACTTTCTGATACTCCTGCCTTTACTTGCTAACTGCCAGCAATACAGTTGTATGCCACAATATCCAGATCAAAACACCTAGAATAAACCAGGCAGTAAAAAGTCTCAAAAAGCTAAAGATATTTCTCCCACCATGTTTCTTTCAGTCAACATTAACTTTTGCAGAACTTCATTATGTCCTGGAGGCACGCAGATGCTTCTTTCCCAGCATTTTCCCCCAGTTATTATACACATAAATTACCCAAAATTAGCATACTATATACAGAATAGTCATTTTTTTTTTTTAAGACAGGGTTTCTCTGTGCAGCTCTGGCTGTCCTGGACTCACTCTGTAGACCAGGCTGGCCTGGAACTCAGGGATCCACCTGCCTCTGCCTCCTGAGTGCTAGGATTAAAGGCATGTGCTACCATGCCTGGCAGTCAAATTCTTAAGAATCAAAAATGAGAATGGTGGGGCCAGACATAGCACATACCTTTAATCCCAGCAGAGACAGGTAAATCTCTGAGTTCAAGGCTTGTCTGGTCTATATAGTCTAGGTCAGCCAGGGCTATATATACAGTGTGTCCCTGTCTCAAACATAAAATAAAATAATTTAAAAAAAAAAAAAGGTGGTTCTCAAAGCAGCATTTAATGGTTTTACATTGAAGAAAATAAAAAAGTTCAAGAGCTGACTATGGTAACAACTGCATGACTGCATGATAATCAAATATGAAGCAAAATGAAGCAAACAATTAAAATTCAGTACCCAGTAAATTTATGCAATGCATTAGACCTATCATATTTTAAAAGCATTGAATAGTTTATGTCATTTATTTAATTTCCATAAATCAATAATCAATTGATCAAGATAATATTCTTACCAAGGGTGGTCCAGCCAAGAAGATGGTCCCCTGCTTTCGTACGATGATGTTTTCATCAGCCATTGCAGGCACATATGCACCCCCCGCCGTACAGGAGCCCATGACCACAGCTATCTGCAGAGGAGGCACAGACAAACCATGGAGTGACCCCCAATAGGAAGCAGCGTGACATTGGGGGGACGCCCCTACAAACACTGCAGTGCCTAGGTGCTACAAAGAGCTGATCCACGGACTTCACTTGAGAAATGGAGACCTGAGATGGTTCTTATTAAGTCGCCTAGGCTAGGCTAGAACTCACAATCCTCCTGTCTCCTGAACAGAGACTCCAGGCACACGCCACCCTGACTAGGATAGTATCTTTTTTGCTCTTGTTTTAATTTATGTGTATGTATATGTGTCTGCCTGTGTGTATCCAAAGTGTGTGAGCAGGTACCCAAAGAATGCAGAAGAGGCCATCTGGTCTGTTCCCTCAGAGCTGGAGTTACAAGTTTGTGGGCACCCTGGTATGGGTGCTAGGAACTGAACTCAGGTCCTGTGGAAAAGCAGCAAGTGCTCTTAACCATTGAGCCATCTCTCCAGCCTCTTAGAATAATGTTTTGAGTTCTTGGTATAAACCATTTTGAAGGGCTTACGTCACTCTCACAAGATATATACATGAAGAGCCTATCAGGAGAATGTTGGCCTGATAAACTATTAGCTGAGCAGCTAAAGAAGGAAAAAAAGCTACCTCAGAGGGGAACTAATAATAACAGTGTACCCAAATAATCACTGAGCTCATGGGGTCACTGAGATAATGTTTTGAATGAATGTTGTTAATATTTTGTGCTAGCACAAATATGACATCTTCTAAATATAAAACTAATGTTAACATTTGCATCTTACAAGTTGGCGCCATTTGAAGCTGAAGAGACTGCCCAGTTGGCAAAGCAATGCCAATGCTCAAGTAAGGAGTTTTGGTATAGGGTGTGTACCTGGAATCCCAGTGCAGCGGAGGCAGGGACAGCTGGACCTCTGGCCTTCACCGCTCAGCTAGCCTAGTCAAATTGGTGAATTCAGGGAAAATGAAAGACCTTGCCTCAGAAAGTATGGTGGAAGGGTTAGGGAGATGGTCCACTGGGCGAAAGTTCTTCCTGCTCTACCTGAGTTTGAATTCCCAGCACCCAGCTACAAAGCCAGGCATAGCTACAGATACCCATGAACTTGCTGGCCAAATAGCCTAGCTGAAATGGGGAGTGTGTGAGCTTCCCACTTAGTAAGAGATCCTGTCTCAAGGTAATAAGTAAAGGATACAACAGAAAATGATCTGATGTCCTTGCTCTGCCCTCTGCATATGCGGACATGAACTCAGACAGACACAAATAAATACATACATAAGGTAGAGAATTACCCAATATTGACCTCAGGCCTCCACACATACAGGCACCCACCCACATATAAGACAGCAGCATGTGCACACACAAACATACTGTTGCTCAGAAGACGATCAGCTATGTTAGTCAGGAAAGATGGCTCAATGGGTCAAGGCACTTGCTACCAAGTCTGACGACCCAAGTTCAAGACCTAGAGCCCACGGTGGAAGGAGAGAACCAACTCCCAAAAGTTGTCTACTGGGGCTGGAGAGATGACCAGTGGCTAAGAGCACTTGCTCTTCTTGCAGAGGACCCAGATTTGCTTCCCAGAACCCACAAGGCAGCCTCACAATTGTCTGTAGTTCCAGTTCCAGGGCTCCCAACACTCTCTTCTGACCTCCAAACACTAGGCATACACATGGAACACATACATACATGGTGGCAGAACACTCATACACAGTAAACTTAAAAACATATATATCATATTAAAATGTCATCTCCTGAATTCCACATGCACACAGTGGCATGCACACGCGTGCGTACACACACAAACTAATAACACACGCTAATAATAAATACAATTTTAAAAAAATGAAAGAAACTGAATCCTGTTGAAGCAAGGTGATATTACATACAAGGAGTCAGTAATGTTTACTCTCAGGCATTCAAAAGCTTTCCATTTTAGAAAAAGCTTAAGAAAATCCTTACTCAAAGATGCGTATTGGCACAAAGAATAATTCATAAGAGTTTGGCTAAATACCTCTTGACAGGAATAAAAATATCACCAAAGAAAACTAAGTATATAAAGGATTTTTTAAAAAGTAGCACATGAAAACAATTTTTGTTTCTAATCCCAATATTCCATCAACTTGTCTTATATTCATGCAAGAATCTGCTTTGATGACAGCATGCCACACTAAGTTCAAAGGGGAGTACTCTGAGGTAACAATTTTCCAACTACATAGCCATCATAAAAAGACTTTTCCCTTAACTAAACAATTTGTGTTTGTTATTAAACTGTCTGTATTGGAGGCTGGTCTAATGCTCAATCAAGATCTGGTCACACTGGATACACCCATCCTTGCTTGTGTAAACCTGCCTAAAACATTACACCTAATCGGTTCATTAAATGACCTCTATCTGGACAGAGCAGAATGGGGTACACATGGCTAAGGTTCCCGGGCTTGGAGAGGACAGAAAGAATCACAGGAGACAGACAGACAGGAAGAGAGGAGGAAGGAAGATGCTTATGATAGGTTAACGTGGAGAAGAAATCAAGTGGGCCTGGAGGAAGGACTCCAATAGTGGTGTGGAAAGGCCCAGATGAAGAATACAAGCAAATACCATGGGATTATGGATAAAAGGTGGTCCAGACAGAAAGGCTTAAGGTGGATGGCATTGGATAGGGGCTGGGAAATAAATGGAAGATATTCAGATAGCAAAGGTAGGACTATCTGCCTGGCCCAACGTAAATAAGGCAATTATAAAATCTAACAGGTGTCTGTGCCTTATTATTTGTGATAGCAGGTTAGAAAATACTGCCATGATAACCTCAGGGCTAACAATAATAAACATTATATAGCCCAACAGCTATTTTTTGTTTTTACTACAACATAGCAGTGGTTTTCTCTTATTGTTTGGGTTATCAAAGACTCAGAAGTGTGCTTTTAAGACATTTACAACTATAAAATCTCTCCCTGTGTGCACAAGGCAGCAACACTCATTGTAGCCAAGTTTACAATAACACATATCAAAAGCCCACCATGCCTGAAGAATAAATGAAATATAGATGAATTAATTGTTAATATCTAAATACATTCCTTTAAAGTGCAGCAAAATAAATGAAACGCCCAAACAATAAATGTGTGTGGTGTGCCTGAGCATTTTTAACTATCTCTGTACTTTAGATCTGAAACATTCTGAGCCTTTTGTAAGGTTCTAAGGCAGTGATTCTCAATGTGTGGGTCACAATCCCTTTGGGGGAGGGGGCCCTTTCACAGGGTTCACCTAAGGCCATCTGAAAACGCATGTATTTAGATTATGATTCATAACAGTAGCAAAATTGTAGTTATGAAATAGCAATGAAAATAGCTTTATGGTTGAGAGTCATGAGCGACTGTATTAAAGGGTTGCAGCGCTCAGAAGGGGGAGAACCACCGCTCCAAGGAACAAGGGACAGTTTTACCTCAGCGCTCTGTGTGGTCCAAGACAACAAACACTAGCTCACCTCAAACTGACTCAGTGCTTCAGAAGGAAAAGGCTCAAGGAACTTAGAGCAGTACCACAGCGACGTAAGATTCTACAGGAGAACAGTTTCCAAAACAATAAAAAAAAAACATCAGGCAGCGTGGAGTTCCACAGCAGGTAGAGAGCAAAGGAGAGATAAGGACAGCAACTGTCAGCACACGCTGGACAGAGGGAGCGGGTGGCAGGGAGAAGCCGGGAGGGATGTCATCTGCTATGCACTGAGTGTTTGCGTCCCCTCCCAAATTCACATTAAAGCCCCACCCCCAGGGTGATTTGGAGGTGAAGCCTCAGGGAGGCAACTGAGGTTACATGGTCACGATGGTAGAGGCTGTGATGTTATTATCAAGTTCCTTTTAAATAGAGACAGGAAAATCTCTCTGCCTGTCAGGTGAAGACAAAACCAGGAGGAGGCTCTTACCAAATCCCAAACCAGAACGAACCACACCGGCAGGGCCTTCCAGCCTCCAGAGTCGTGAGGAAGAAATGTTCACACTACCCAGTCTACACTGACTTGGTGGAAGAGTAGGTGAGAGTGGAAAGCTGCCAAGGTAGCAGAAGTTCTCACAGTTAAACGAGTTGAGTGAGACCAAGTATGAGCACCTAACGTCAGGGACTCCTGTCATAGTGCCTGGGGCATTTCAGATGCATGCTCTGCACAGACCCTCAGCAACTAAGGTGGTCTTCTGACACCAGTGCCACATGTTCAGCAAAGAGCATGTGAGTGTGGCAAACTTCTGAACTGGTCCCCAGTCATCCCTGCTCTTGGTGTTCCCAACCACTGTGATCCCTGTGAGTACAACAGACTGAAGCCACACCTTGTTGCCCTTTCATTTGCAGCCTCTCTTACCTTCTCCCTTTCTTGCTTTGATGATGCCAATTAGCAAACTGTGAAATACTCTGGGAAGGCCAAATGCCAAGAGATCAAGAACGGCCCTTTAGCCAATAGCCAAGATGAACTGAGGAAGGCCTGGAAAGAACCAATTTAGTCAACAACCACAGGAGGAAGCTAGGAAGTGGGGCTTGCATCAAATTCTCAGGTGACTGTATCTCATGAGACACTGAGCTAGGCCTAGAGTCCAACCCACAGGAACGGGATAATAAATGTGCATTGTTCTATAGTGCCATTTGGGGACAGGATGTTCCAGAGCAATAGATAAACCATTTACCTTGGTCTAGGCATGTGGTTCTGTGACAGAGTGACTTTTTACTATGAAAGAGGCCTTAGTTTCAATCCCTAGCACTGAAAACAAACAAACAATACAAAACAAAAAAACTCTGTCTCAAGCAAATATAATGGGAGGCAGATCTGACTCTGGTGTAGCTGAGTTTTGATGAACAGCATGGGTAAATTCTGAGAAATACAAAGCTAGGCAACCTCATCATCGGGTAAATGTCAAGGAGTGGAATTCTGCAAACAGATAACTAAGCCTGTAGGTGATACAACCTCAGAACCACCTCCATCTGAGAAGCCCACCATAGGCCAAAACATCAGGAGTGAAAGACCAGAGCTTTCTATCTGCACTCTTTCAAAGACTCCACCTGTAAACTATTCTTCCGTAGATGTGGGAGATGGTGAACACCAACTAGAATTCTGCGCTCTCCCAGAGAGTGGTGCAGCCTTCCTATTGAATGAAGGAGACCAGATACAAAGTTACATGAAGTGTTCACAACAGACACAGACACAGAGGCAGAGGAGATCTGTGGCTCAGACAGAGTGACTGCTACTGGGAATACAGAAACATGGCACGCTCCATGCTACTCCATGATACTGAAAATACAACTAAAATGTCACAGTTAATGGGTGGGTTGTGTGGTGTTTTCACAATGCTGTTACATGATTTTAGAAACAGGGGCATGGGAGGGATGCCAAACACCAGCTTCTGGCCTCCAGGAGCAACACACACATACACGGTACACAGACACATATGCAGGCAGAATATTCATACACCTAAAATAAGTAAATAAAGAAAATCTTCAAAATCACAAAAACATTTTTAAAAAGCATACAAAATACCTGCAAGAGTTATAGTTACTATGCCCATAGGAACCAAAGCTCTCAAATGTTTCATCAATAACAAAAAAGCCTTTCCAGATATAAGTATTGATTTTTAAAAGATACTGATTGTTTGATTAATTGGTTGATTGACTGATTCACTGACTGATTGACTGAGATGAGATCTTACTATGTAGTCCTGGCTAGGTCAGAATTCACTATATACACTATATACACTAGGTTAGCCTCAAACTCACAGAGATCCACCTGCCTCTACCTCTGAATTAAAGGCTGGGATTAAAGGTGTAAGCCACTGTGCCTGGCGTACTCATTTATTTTTATTTATGTGCATGCAAGAGCCTATGGAGGCTAGGGAAGAGGATTGGATCTCCTGGAACAGGAGTTACTGGCAGTTATTGATGGCTTACCCATTCATCCAGCCCCCTGATTCCAAGTACTTAAATAAGTAAAATTTTATTGCTATGCAGGCAGATGCTGATGACAGCAATAAAGATGAGAGGAACACACACAGACAAGTCTCCAGCTCCACCAGCTGGCGTCACACAGTCTCACCTCATTGTTTAAGCTGCTTGCCCCCCACCACAGGGGACAGGGAGGACAGGTACAGAATATCCTGTCACTCCATCTTCTGCTCACAGGATCCAGGGATCCAAGAGTTCAGCACTGCTGCTCCTAGCCCCAAGTGTGTCCTTGTGCCCATCCTGTGCAAGGCCACAAAGTATCTGGAACTGCAGAGAAGATTCTGCTCTACTCTCCACTAAGAACTAAAATGTCACAAAGTGCATGGCTACACTATGCGGTGTGCAGTCAGCTTAGCTTGCAGGCACATCAACAGCAGTGCACCAAAAGGGACATCAAGGGGACCATCATCATGGACAAAGATGAACACCAAGAGCTCTTGAGGGGGAACAATTCCCCCATCACCAAAGAAGGACCTTGCCATGAAACAGAGTTAAAGGAAAGGAGAAGGCACAGCAGAAATATGGGACTTAAACCATGAGCAAGAAAGTAGATGGCAGCCATGGATGACTCATAACCCACAGAAACAAGCCTTGTCGTCATTTCCACAAATACGGTTTCTGAGTAACAGAAGTAAGTTGCTGCAAACCAGAGGCAATCTCATGAGACCTCTTTAGACAAATCCATTACCCTCCAGGTCTTTCCAGGGCAACAGAGAGTGGTTCTCATTATAACAAAATAAGTTACACAATGTAGCCCAACAAGCTGCTCAGAAAAGAAGCGTGCCAGTGAATCAACAGGAAGGCTTGCCAGGGAGGTCTTATGCCTCATTCTGAAAAGCCATGTGAACTCTAGACCTCCAGTACCCTACTGCAGAGCTGGAGAGCATTTTCCCCTTCCACACATACTGAGATAAATGCAAGGGAGAGGGGCAGAGTACAGGTTCCGGGTGGAAAAGCCACTTAGTTAAGCCACCCATCTTGCTGCCTCTTTCATTCAAGGTAATTGTGAAGAGCAGACACTGTCTGTATCATGTTGTTCCCATCTTCACCTGGAGGGCCACCATTAAAAATAAAAGTCCCAAGGTGTACATCCGAGCTGAATAGATGGCCAGAAGTTCAGGTCATTGTCACCCACACTGATAGATTAACACTCTGCTAACTCTGAGGTACTCACGCTCACCCATGCCAATAGGTATGAAATGCACACGGAATGCAGGAAGTCCATCTTGCCCACAAATGCCTCTTCCTCTTATTATCAGAGAGCATTGATTTAACCAAAGACAATGCTTTCATCTCTCTCTCCCAGCCTCTACTCATCTTTATAGAATGCATTTAAAAAAATAACCGCCATCAGTGTGTGTAAGCCCCTCAGGGTGATCACAGAAGCTTGAAGCAAAAGCAGTCACTGAGGTCACCTTCACAGACAATGAGCTACACCAAGAAGGAAGGGGAGCGGTAATACAAGAGGGAGGGACCCCGACAACCATCTAAAATCTCCAAAATTTAAGAGCAAATAGGAAAAAAGCACAAAGGACAAAAAAAGAGAGGGAGAGAAACCGCAATTCATACTGCTAGATAAATGAAGCCTATTCCAACAGAAAAGGACTTCTAATCAAAGTTAGAACACCTTGCTCCTGATACATCTGGGCTCAGGCAAAAGAAAAAGACTTTCTATGGCAAAGATCAAGCTACCACAAGTGGACTATGGCTGGCAATAAAAAGTAACAGCAAAGTGAGACTTCTGCTAATGATTATAAGCCCAAACATAAGAAGCCAGCGATGTGAAAACAGCAGACTGCGAGGACCAGCAGGGCCCAGCCTCAGTGTGCACAGGCTGCAGTGTGGCTTCAGAGCAGAAGCTCAGAAAGCTGAGACCCCACAACCTCTGAGGTCATTAAACTCCAGTAGACTTGGGGGTCACACAGCCCATGGCGCAGTCAGGAAACAAGAGACTACAAAAGCAAGTCATACCATAGTCTATCAGTATGTCAGCATCTGCTTTAACAGTTACCGATCATCTCTTAATGATATCAACATGTCTCATCTCAGGGAAATACGGGAAGATAAAAATACACCTGATATTGCACTAATCACAAAGAACCAATAATAAAATATGAGAAATTAGCCAGGATATATCTAGAGAGAAGAGTTAAGAATAGCTGCTAAAAACTCAAAGAATGAAAGAGAGAAATATTCTGACCTAAAAAAAAAACGTCTTTCCTCTTTCAAAGCAAAATTCCAATGTTATCCTGAAAGGTCTAGATATCTGACAATATTATTTTTGTATCTGAGAATATACAGGAAATGATGTAGATAACAACGAAAGAGATATATTCTTAGAGGTAAGTGGATAAATAGATCTACAGTGGTCGGAGGTTAACAACTTTAAATCAAAAACAATCTTGAGATAGAAAATAGAACTGGAGTGAGGTAACCATTGATCATGGTCAAAATGCATAAATAAGATAACCAGAGTTATACCTCATGTGTCCTGTGTTGTCATAATACAATGCCTGAAACTGGATATTTTGCATGGAAATAAAAATGGCTTATTTGGTTCAAGGTTTTGGAGAGTGAAAGATCAGGCAACTCCACCGTCTCTTATGAGGACTTTCTACTACATCACAGTATGGCAGGTGGCATCATGGCAGAAACATATGACAGGAAGAAAGGTCATATGACAAGAAAGGTGGTGAGCGACCACAGAGGGACCACGCTCACAGTTTACTAGTATAAAATATAAAATTTGTGAAGATATAAAAGTTCATCTGATACTGCTCTAATTATGAAGAATCAACAATAAAGTATGAGAAATCAGCCAGGACCTATCTAGAGAGAAGAGTTAAGAATAAGCTGCTGGAGATTCAAAGGGCAAAAAAGATAACTAACAAAGTAAAGGAAAGCTGGGCGTGGTGGTACATGCCTTTAATCCCAGCACTGTGGGAGGCAGAAGCAGACAATCTCTATGAGTTTGAGACCAGCCTGGTCTACAAAGCGAGCCCAGGAGAACCAGGCTACACAGTGAAACCCTGCCTCGGAAAAAATTAATTAATTAATTAAAAGGAAAAGCAACAAATCAAGGTTTCGTGATTCTTGACATCAAACCACCAATCTCACGACAGACAAACAGGTAGACTGGAACTTGCAAGATGACTCCACGGTTAAGGGCACGCGCGGCTCTGAGAGCCTGTGTTCGTTTCCTGATATTCGAGTGGAAGCTCATAACCACCTGTAAATCTAGTTCCTAGGGATCTGACACCCTTCTCTATCCTCCACTGGCACCGGGCGTGCAGGTGGTACACAAACATACATGCAGGCTCTCTATCTCTCTCTCACACACACATACACACACTCTCTCTCTTTCTCTCTAATCAGAAGACAACACCAAGCAGACAAGCATGGGATGGTGATGTGCTCAGGTCTGGCTGTGCTAAGAGAGCCTAGAAAATTGTGTTTCAGTTGTTCTGTCCTATAGTTGCTGAACACTTCTGCCATGAAATGAGGGCAGGAGTTCTTCCCACACCAGGTAATCAGTTTTCCCCTAGACACTATCTGGGGGTCTCCTATCCAGCTTAGTCTGGCATAGCACTAGGAGACAGCACTAGATCCCGCCAGACTGGCCTGCTTTAAACGCCAGTCAGACTGAGGCATCAGAGCAGAGCCCCCCACCTCCCCCTCCTTGCATTTGCTGTGCTAGAGAGCCCACAGAAGTCAAGCAAATGCTATAATACATCAGTAAAGCCACAGAGAACAGCTGGACGGTGGTGTAAGGCAGAGCCCGGAAGCCCCTGTCTCCACGCTGAGGACTGACGGCCTCTCTCCATACTCAGATGTGTCTATCAAAGCCCCACAGGGGTTTGCAGGAAGAGCCTGTGAGGTGGCTTCGTCATGCATAAGGGACAAGCTCCTCCAGAAGACTGGGGGAGAGGAGTCTGAAGGCTCCAAGCTTCTGATCATGGCTTGGTCTTTCTGGTTGCCTCCCTCCTCCAGGACCTGCCTCAGTAGAAGAAAGCATGCTCCAGCTGCCCAGGCAAGCCCAGGGGGCTTAGGAGCTCTGCACCAGGAACCAGAGACCAAACACTAAAACAAAAGATGTTCCTGGCCATTTCATCTCCAACAGTCTGCAGAGTTCTGCCTGAGGAACAGGACAGAGACCAAACAGGGGAACCCAAGCTTTCCCTGATCAGAAGCCAGGGCCAGAAGCATGCACGTTTTTGTTTACATTAGCAGAAAGCCTCTAGAGAAAGCAGAACTCCTGACGTTTTTAGAGACAAAGCTGTGAAGGACCAAGGGTCTGCTCCAGATGACAAGCAGCAACTCAACATTGTATTCAATTGCTGAGGACAAGTTCTTGGTGGGATTGGGGGGATAAGATAAAAAAAGGTGGGAGAATAAGGGGACTCGGTGTGAAGCTGAAGAACTGTGGGAAAGAAAGAAAGAACGAACAATACAAACAAGCTGCAGAGTGAGAGGCATCTGGGGCTGGAAGGTTTAAAGAAGAGAGTGAGGGTCTGGAATGAAAACATCGGTCTCTGGCCACCCTTTAAAAGGCTGTAATCGGGCACAGAGGTCTTTTATGAGACTTTTTCCAACCAAGACCCATGTATGGATATAACCTAGAACCCCTGCTCGGATTTGGCCCATGGTAGCTCAGTATCCAACTGGGTACCCTAGTAAGGGGAACAGGGACTATTTCTGTCATGAACTCAATGGCTGGCTCTTCGACACCCCCCTCCCCTGCCCCACCAAGGGAGGAACAGCCTAGCTAGATCCCAGAAGAAGACATTGTAGCCAGCAGCCCTGAAGAGACATGATAAGCTAGGGTCAGATGGAAGGGGAGGAGGTCCTCCCCTATCAGTGGACTTGGAGGGGGGCAGGGAGAAGATGAGGGAGGGATGGGGAGAGTGGGAGGGAATGAGGAAGGGGGCTACGGTTGGGATACAAAGTACATAACCTGTGATTAATATAAAAATAAATAAATTACTTTAAGAAAAAAAAAGACTGTAATCAAGCAAGGCGAGGTGGTGCACGCCTTTATTCTCAGCACTCAGAGAGGCAGAGGCAGGCCTGTGGCTGGGAGTTCGAGGCCAGCCTGGTCTACAAATAGAGTCCAGGACAGCCAAGGCCACACACATTAGATTCTAGGAAATCTAGAAGCATCTCAGTTCATCTCATGATCCTTAATATACTGACATACAGCAAGACCCTTTATAATGAATTTGTGTTCACATACTCTGGGAATTTCAATTAAGCAAAATAGTTCAGATATAACTTAAGTCCCCACATTCCTCTTGAAAGACTTCTGTTTTTCTCCTCCCTGCCTCATCAGCCACACTGTTCACAGCTGTGTGTGCCAGTCCTCAATGCACGCATGACACAGTGAGGTTTCATGAACGTTTTTGTCACACCCACGGGCACTGGCTCTTCATTTAGCTTACTGTTTTCTCCCAATGTAGCTTTGAGATGTATTTATGTTGGTGTATGCATTTTAGTTCGTTTGCTTTAACAGCTAAACACCACTATGAATCTTCTATTGATGCCCATGAATTATATTTTGCTCTAATAAGCAATGTTAGTATGAACTTATCTCTATGTATCTCTTCATCCACACACTAAAGTTTTTCCTGTACTAATAGATCACAGTCTAAAACGAAAAAATAAATGACTTTCTTTTCAAAACTCTTTTCATTGGGTAATAATTATTCATTATAATTCAGGAACATTCCTGCAGTTAGTAAAAGTTCACACTGAAGACGACCTTACAAAACTTTCTTACATTACATTAAATTCTGTTTCTTTCTTTCTTTTTTTTGAAATTCTTATTACAGTTATTTATTGATTCTGTGTGTGGCAGGGAGCTCAGTGCCAGGCTATGCATGCGCAGGTCAAGGCAAACGCTCAAGAGACGGCCTGGTCTTCCTTCCACCTGTGGAAGATGAGCCTGAACTCAAGTCATCAGGCTTGGCAGAGGTCGACTTCTCTGAGCTGCTTTACCTGATCAAATTCTCTTTGTCCTTTAATTCATCTGGACTGGGTGACAGCAATGACATTAGGAGTTTTACTCTGCCCCTACATACACACACACAAACAACAAAACTATATTTCACTAATGAGAACTTACCTGTGTGATATTTTTAGAAGACATAATTGCCTGATTATAGAATATTCGGCCAAAGTGGTCCCGGTCTGGAAAGGTGTCTGCTTGCCGAGGTAGGTTGGCTCCTCCTGAGTCAACTGAATGAGGAAAAGGAGAAATGAGCAGAGCTCTCCAAACAGCCACAGAGCTGCGTCCATCTTGATCGCAGTCACAAAAGCCTGCCTCCTCCACTGTGCTCTGTTGTCTTGGATCCCCCAACTCAACCAAAAGATTTCCTCTCAGCCTACAAGGCTTTCCAGCCTTTGGTCAAAACTCCACATCAACTGTTTGGGACACTCTGTCCCTTACAGAACAGCAAAAAGCCTACCAACACCACGACCAGTTGCCAGTAGCGCTGAGAACGAATCTTCCTAGATCAACACAAAACCGCGAAAGGATTCATGGATAATTTGCATGCTGCTCTCTTGTACTTTTTCTGATATTTTTGTTTGTTTGGGCTTTGGTTTTTTGTTTGTTTGTTTGTTTGTTTTTAGTGGTTTAGCTGTATGTCTCATGCTGGTCTCAAATGGCAATCCTGCCTCAGCTTCCTAGGTATTGAGGTTGGTTTTACAACCATGGATAACAATGCCTTGCATCATTCAGGGAGATGAGCACATGACGCCAACTTGGGCCATCCAAGTTGTGTCTCAAAACAGAACTTATTATTTCATAACTGTGTGATTATGAGATCAAAAGTATATTTCCTGGCCATTATAAACACCTCTAACTTCCTTAGCCATGAAATAAACAATAGTAACCATTTCATATGGCTTTCAAGAGGATATGAACTCATGAATGGAAAAAGCCTTTAGTCCACCGTCTACTATAAGTGTACAGAATAAATGTTAAAAAGAAAAATAAGAGCTGGATGTGGTGGTGCATACCTTTCTAATCCTAGTGCTCAGGACAGAGGCCGGAGGATCTCTGTCAGTTCTAAGCTAGCCAAGGCTACATAGACCATGTCTCAAAAAAAGAGAAGAAAGAATTAGAAATTAATTAGTCCTATACCTATTATTGTTGCCTACAATATTATATTATTATTATATTATAATATTATTATTATTTACTACTTTGCATCCTGTCTCCCATTAAATATGACCTACATGAAGACAGAGACAGTATACCTGCCCCTGTAAGGACTGGCAGGGGCCTGCAAACAGCTCAGCTTCTTTTGCTATTTCCTATGTGCACAAAGAAATTCACATTATGAGTCAACCAGTAAATTCACTTTCCCAGAAAAAGAAAAAAAATCTACATTATGACCTGTTCAAACGTTTACACAAACAAATAATATGTGCTTGGGTTTCAGCACTAAACCAGTGCCAGAGGTTGCCAACTGTAAACTGCTTTGCTTTAGATTCTGTTCACAATAGCCTTTAATACAAATGTATTTTACTTTCAAATACAATCTCTGGAAACTAACTGTACCTTAAATTATAATCTATTCAAATTATGTAATAATCAAATATTTAGCAGTTCGAGTTAATCATAGTTGACAGAAAAATAAAATATCCAAAGCTAGCGCACACTGATCTGTTAACACACTCTGTGGCGTGGCGTAACAGTCCTCATTTACCTTCCCCTGTGGGTCTCAGCAAACACTATATTCCTTTCTAACTGCAGGAGGAACCAGCAGGATTTTAAAGCAGCCGGTAACGATGTTATCCACCCAGCCTCCTACACAGTCTTCTACTTTACCAGCTATGACAGTTGACAGTGCACTTGTAACTTGCCCAGATAGATGCACGGGAGCCTGTTCTGCAGCGCGATCTCTTGTGCCCGTACGTGCTTTTTCACAGTCACTGGGTAGTAGGTGCCTCCTTTCACGGTGGCGTCGTTGGCCACGATCATGCACTCTACTCTGAAAGGCAGAAATTCCATTGAAAGAGCCCGCGATTTCTGCAGAATCAAAGGCAATTAAGCTTCTTATAAGGCATGCCATGCAGCTCCTAGTGCACATCTCCCTAGATGGCGGCCTCATGCTGTAAAACCAGGCAGAAAACAACTCCCTGTAACACGATCACACATTCACTCTGATTTCTAAAGAGCAGTTAGCCCCCCATCAGTCTCGAGGCATTAACCCAGACACTGTTCAGTACGGTTCTTTTTTGGCCTTTTTTTCTTTAAGTTTTATTTATTTGTATTTTATGAACTAGGGTGTTTTGCTTTCACGTGTACCACATATGTTCTGTGCCTGTGGAGGCCAGAGAGAATGTTGAACTCTGAAACTGGAGTTACAAACAGTTGTTAGCTGCATATAGGTGCTGGAAACTGAATCCCAGTCCTCTGTAAGAGTGGTTAGGCAGTATTCCTAACCACTGAGCCATCTTTCCCCCCCTTAGTAAGGTTCTTGAAATGAAAAGATCCTAACAAAATGATGCTGATATGTTTTTAAAAATCCAATTTTCTAGGGCAAGGAAATTTCTTACAACCAATCTTTAAAGTGTCCTTTTCAAAAAGAAACTAAATGGAGAGAGATGGCTCAGCAGCTAAGAACACTGCCTGCTTTTCAAGAGGACCCAGCTCTGATTCCCAGCACCCACACGGTGCCTCACACACATCTGTAACTCCAGTTGTATGGGCTCCAGCACCCTTCTCTGGCCTCCCTAGGCCCCAGGCATACAACATGGTGCACACATTCAGGCGAAACACTCATATACAGCCTTTTAGTTAAAAAAAAAGAAAATAGACTGTTAGGAGTTCTAAGATATGTCTTTTTATACTTTCAAAAGTGACCTAATAGCTGTATGCAGTGGTATTTGTTATCCCAGCTCTTGAGAAGTAGGGGCAGAAGGATCCAAAGTTTGAGATCAATTACAGTGAGTTCAAGTCCAGCCTGGGCTAAAAAGCAAGACCTGTCTTAGAATATAACTTGGTGAGCGTTCGCCCTCAGTGTAAATAGCACTGAGTCCAGCATGGCAAGGAAAACAACACTTGCTACTATTACTTACTATTACTATGAAAGACACAAATTTTAAACAGTATAGCACAAAGGTTCTGGTATCTGGATTAGCTAGTAGAGTATTGCATGATACACTTGAAGGCCTAGGTTCGATTCCCAGTTCCACATACAGCTGCTATGGCGGCACATGTCTCTAATCAATCCCCACATAGACAGGTTACAGGAGAAATAAACTCAGTTCACAGAAATACTGTAATGCACATCTGCTGTGGCCTTGCCCACCCATCATCCATTTCTTGACACTAAAACTACACTTTCTCCTTGCAACCGCTTCTATTTTTAAGTCATGGTTCAAGCAGCACACCCCAGAGCTTAAGAGAGCAACGAACCAGGCCTTCCTACTCTGTGTTCTTCCGAAGTCATAGGTCATGAGCTTGAGGAACACGTGCCACAAGCCAACATCTGAGCTGATGACAGCTGCACCAGGAGAGGCCAGAAAGATCAAAGCCAGGCTTCCGAGGTCCCTTGATTTTAGGCAAGGTATTTGCCTCTCTCGGCCTGTGTTCTTCTCTGCATGACGTGATGACAATCCCTGCCTCACCCAGCTGAGGAACAGGAGGCGCTCACACAGTCCCTGGTGCAGTACTGACAACGGTAACTTCAATGTCACACAGAAGCACAGAAGCAAGCCGAACACTGGGCAGACTAGATTCACAAAGTCTAACTGGTTCTAATATCAGCATCAGAAAACCTACAGGGCTTGTTAAAACACAGATTACAGGGACAGTTCCATGCTTCTGAAGAAGGCCCAAGAACCTGGTGTTCTCGAAGTCCTAAGTCATGGCGAAGAGGCCTGAGGACCACAATGCACACCTGCTCCTCTGAAACAGCTGTGATCAACAGCTGTACAAGAGATTACATAGGGAGCTTCTAAAACCTCAGCGTGCCAACAGAGGTTTATTTTCCCTTTCCTAGCAGGTTCCAATTGCAATTACCCCTCTTTGTGAGGCGAAGAATTTGGGCCCACTTCCCCTTCAATGCTAAGATTGTTTGGTTTAAACACGTGCAGGACTTGCGTGCAATGTCCCAGTCTGTGGGCTTAGATGTGTACAGGTCCTGTTGAGTGTAGAAGACACTGTTTCCTTGGAGTTATCCACCACCTCCGGCTCTTACAGTCTTTCTGCTGCCTCTTTCACACAGATTTTATCTTACTTTTCTTTCCTTTTTAAACATTTTTGAGGTAAGAGTTTCTCTACATAGCCCTGGCCATCCTGGAGCTCACTGTGTAGACCATGCTGGACTCGAACCCAAGAGATCTACCTGCCTCTGCCTCCTGTGTGCTGGGATTAAAGGTGTGAGCCATCTGGCTTTAATAATTTTTTTTTTTTTACTTTGTCAGCCTTCCTTCCTTCCTTCCTTCCTTCCTTCCTTCCTTCCTTCCTTCCTTTCCTTCCTTCTCTCTCTTTCTTTCTCTGACAGAAAAGCCATGGAGTTGTACGGATAGGGAAGTGAGGGGGACCTGGGAGGTACTAGGGGAGGGGAATGAATATTGCAAATAGTTTCAAAACAGATCAAGATACATCATGGACTCCTACTCGTCCAGGTTTGTTGACCCTGGGTTTTCTGGTGGTGTCCTTGAACCTTCTAGGCCACCTGGCCTCTAGTTTCTGTTGCCTTGTCTGGCCTTAATATGAGGGAGGTGCCTAGTCTTACTGCAACTTAACATGCCATGTTTGGTTGATATTCCTGGGAGACCTGCCCTTTTCTGAAGGGAGGGGAGGAAGAACAGGTGGGGAGGGAGAAGAGAGAGGGCACTAGGAGGAGAGGAGGGAAGGGAAACTTCAGTTGGGATATAATACATGAGAGAATAAAATAATAAAAAAAAATACCAGTGATATGATTGAAGGATTTTATAAAAGTTAGAAAATTTAACCGTTTTCTTGTTCTGGTACATCCAACAGTACCAAATAAAATGCAAATATGATTTTATAGTATAATATATATATATAGTGGAAAAAATAACTTTTTAATAAAAATATCTTAAAATCCCACGTCTGGAAGAAGTGGGGAAGTCTAAGTTGGACCCAGAAACTCTGGCTAAATTTTACTTTTCTCCCTTTATTGCCTCTACCGCCCACAAATGAACCTACTACACATAAGGGACACTCAAGACTAAGGTGCACAAGGCTTACACGCCACCACACAGAGCGAGTGCCAGGTGCTGCATTCCGCCCCTCACAATGAGCACAGGTGGACACTCACCCAGACACTCGCCCAATGCCCGTAATGATGCCCCCTGCAGGCACTTCCTCATCGCCATATAACTGGTAACCGGCAAACTGGGAGAATTCCAGAAAGGGAGACCTAGATGGAAAACAGAATGTTGTCTAAATTAAATATCGGTATTTTAAAAGTTACACATAAGAATGGAAAGATTTTTTCAAACAGGGTAGTATTTCAAATATGCATTTCAAATAAAAATCTACAAAAAAAAAAAAGATTTCTAAAATAAGAATTGACAAGAGGCCACAGAAGTAGAGGATCCAGGCAGTCCTGATGAGACTTGATAAACTACGGCCAGACTGCAGAGGAGGAGACTCCCCCTTTCAGTGGACTAGGGGAAGGGGACAGGGGGAAGAGGGAGGGAGGCTGGGACTGGGAGGAGTTGAGGGAGGGGGCTTCAATTGGGATATATAGTGAATAAATTGTAATAAATAAATAAATAAAAATAAAGACCTGACAAGAATTTCCCAGGACATGAATTTCATGGTATAGCCATGAAACAGGCTACAATAAAATACTGGAAATTTACTATTAAAGTGCTATGCAAATGTGTACATCATTATAGAAAGAGATAACCATGTACCTGGTTCTCTTCTAAGGGCTTCATAAACACTAACTCATTTGCTAAAGAGAAAACCAAAACCCAGCCACTAGTCTAAGGTCACTCGGGTAGAAAATGGCAGATCTGGGATGTCCATAAGCAATGTGTTCCAGTACCAGGTTCCCACCCAGAACTGTACTATCCACTCTTCATTTACACATGGGCTCAAGATACAACTGAGGGTTGTAGAATGCTAGATCTGCTGTTACTGCTTTCTGTTTTCTTTTCCTAATGCAGGTGCCTGATACATATCTGCATGAAAGTTTAGACTAAAAGAATATGTGCTGGGGGCTATGAAATGCATGTTACACATAAAAATCTACAAAAAAAAAAAAAAAAACTTCTAAAATGAGACCTGACAAGAATTTCATAGGACATGAATTTCATGGTATAGCCACGTAACAGGCTACACTAAAATACTGAAGATAGAAGCATTTTCACAAAGGCCTCACAACCTGAGTTTGACCCCTGGACTGTATAAGAGAATAGAGGAGAAATGACTCCTGAGGCCTGTCCTCTGCCACACATGTGCCATGACACACCTGTACCTGGGTTCAGGCACTCCCGCCATCATCCAAGTGTGGATGTCATGACAAAAAATATTTGGTGGGACGGAGATATAGCCCAGTTGGCAGAGAGTTCTTACTTTGCATGCACAAAGCCCTGGAGTCAACGGCCAGCACCACATAAACCAAGCATGGTGGTACACACCTGCAATCCAATCCCCAGAGAGACAGAGGGGGCGGGTCAGAAGTTCAGGGGTAGGCCAGGGCTATATCCCAGTGACTTGCTTAGTATGGATGAAGTCCCCAATACTTCCAAAATGGGGGGGTAGGTGGGAGTTCAAATCAGCTGTGCAATGATTCTACAGTCAGCTACATGAGACCCTATCTCCAAACACACAAGTCCACTCCCAGCACAGCAGCCAGGGGAACAGCGTCTTTAAGAGCAGCCATGTGTCATGATATAATTCAGAGTGGAGGCTGTGCGCAACTCTGTCACTCCCGAAACTAACGATCTACGTGAACGCAGACTGAGAGGGCGGCCAGGCAAACACTTGTCTCAGTCTAGTATCTTCTACAAAGTTCTGCTTATTCCGGTAGAGCAGAGATGTCTATTTCATTCCCTGTTTCTTTTGTCCCAATTTCATTGCCTGTAAGTGCCTGACACACAGTAGGCTCTCAATAAATGTGTGGTGCTCTTTGAATCCCGTGAGAACCCAAATTTTAAACCATTTGTTGGTGGGACTGTCCAGCGGAACAGAGGACACGCCGAGGTAGCAGGCGCGGGTACCAACCCTGGGTCTATGAGGCTGTCGATTCTGTCTCTTGGTAACAGCTTTCCTCTTGATGTGTGGCGTGCCCGGGCTTTCTCGCTGCCTCCTACAATGAAAGCATGGTTAGATTAGAGCAGATGGATACGACATAGACCTCCATCTCACTTAACAATAGGAACACATACAATGCTCCCATCCAAACGTGGCACTTTAGAAAGGATTCAGTGGGCCAGGTGGCGGTGGTACACGCCTTAAATCCCAGCACTTGGGAGGCAGAGGCAGGAGGATCTCCGAGTTAGAGGCCACTATGGTCTACAAAGTTAGTTCCAGGACAGCCAAGGTTGCACAGATAAATCTAGTCTCTAATTAATTAACGGTAAAAAAAAAAGTTCAGTGTACCTTGTAAGAGCTAATTTTTTTTGATCACTTAATATACCAGATGCCAATCTTCTGCAGTAAATAAACTGTTTTCTTTTTTAAGTGCCATATGCATAAAATATATACACAGGGTGGGGGAGGGGGTTAAGTCAATTAAGTGCCTGCCATGCAAACATGAGGACCTGGGTCTGGATCCCCAGAACCCATGTAAAAGTGAGACAGAGCAGCATGACTTCTAAGCCTAGCGCCAGGGGGCTGACACACCTGGAACTCACTGGCAAGATAGCCTAACCCAACTGATGAACTCCAGGTTCAGTGAGAGACCCCATCTCAAAAACTAAGGTGGACAGTGACAGAGAAAGACACAGTGTCAGCCTCCAGCCTCCACACACAAATATGCATGTACACCCCTCCCCAACATATACACACACTCCCCCTGTTCCTAGAGTAAATATCACACATGTTCCTAATTCACTGTCTACAGGGATGGCTTGCTATTTTCACTAGAACTCACATACTGCGGCACCACTTCATGGCCCCACATGTACTAAATACTACCACATGTATGTGCACCACCACACTGTACATGTGAACATCCCTATTTTTTCATTTGGACCAGGTAAAAGCCTAGCTTTGGAGAGTCCCTCCATGCCAGGCAAACTTGCCTAAAGGGGCCATTAGGTCTGCGCATGCATGGGAAAGCTGAAGCTTTTCCGTAGTGATTGGCAGGTCCCCTCTGGTAATATCTTGATTCAGTGATAGTTTTCTGAGGTTCCCAAAAATGCCCAAATCTTGACAAAATCACACTAACCAAACAGCAGTCAGCAGTCAGTTGTCTTGACACCAAAAGAGTACCAAGCCTTACCACCCAGCCTGCAAGCCAAGAAATCTGTGACTTGAGTGTCCATCCGCCACTCTGAGCAAAACACAGCTACATAGTCGGGGAGGATCAAAATGGCTGAAAAATGCTTATTTTTACTGTTGCCCCAAATTTATCTTTTTTGTGGGAGTTGTTTGTCTTGTGAGACAGGCTTTCTCTGTGTAGCCTTGGCTGTCCTGGACTTGTTCTGTAGAGCAGGCTGACCTTAAACTCACAGAGATCCACCTTCCTCTGCTTCCCGAGTCTTGGAATTAAAAGTGTGAACCACCATGCACAGCTCCTAAATTTATCTTAACACAGCCTTTGTCTAATGAAGTAGTCAACAATTAAAGAGCAGCAATTCCTTTTTTTATTTAGACATAAAACTAATGTTCATACCTATTTCAAACAAGTTCCCACATATGGCCTCATTTTTCAAATCAGGGGTCTTGGCCTCAAGAGTAATCTCTTTTTCCTTCTGATGAGGTACACAGAAAATTCTTAAGAGTGAATCTATTTTTAGGTTACCAAAAAAATTATATCACAACTTATTTCTTCTTTCAAAACAAGTTAGTTGGAAGATGGTATGATTAAAATTGCTTTTTCTCTTCTCCCAACTACTGGCCAAGTCCATAATGCTTAGGAGCAGCGGGAGAGGAATGAAGAAGTTACAAAGAACAGAAGTTTTAGGGGATGCCATTTTGATGCTGGGGTTGGTACATGGGTCAAAATGCTTCCAACCACATACTTTAATACAGCTTACTGTACACTGATTTACTTCAATATTTAAAAACAAACAAAAGGACTGCCAATATGATTTTTTTTTCTAAGACAGGGTTTCTCTGTATAGCCTTGGCTGTCCTGAAGGTGCTTTGTAGACCAGGCTGGCCTCAAACTCACATGGATCCAACTGCCTCTGCCTGCCTGAGTGCTGGGATTAAAGACCTGTGCCACCATGCCCAGCTTGCCAATGTGATTTTTAAATAAAGTAAAGAAAGCAAGGCTTGGGCAAAGGTCTTTGGAGAGTCGGGTAACATAAGTACTCATTAAGGGGTCAACAGCTGAGGAGTGAAAGTGGGAGGGGGCAACAAAGAGGGAGGGATGAAAAGAATACTTGAGACAGCATTACTCCCTGGTTTTCTCTCGAGTTTGACTCTGTTACAGCGGCTGGTAATATTCTGGCTTTTTAAAGAGCCAGAGGTGAGTTATCCTTGATGCAGACTCGATGGATACAGTATGATGCTCCTCTGGGTTTGTGTGTACGTGTTTATTTGTTTTACTTGTCTAGATGGGGGTCTCATGTAGCTCGGTGGGCCTCCGATTTGCTACAGAGCCCTAACTACCCATGAACTCCTGCTTCTACCTCCCACGTTAGCATTACAGACATATCCCCCCATGCCTGGCTCCTTTACAGAAAACTGACCACAACTGAGCATTTCAGTTTTCCAAAGACGGCTGTGTTGGCTAGATGAGGAAGTCTACAGCTTACACCTGTAAGCCCAGTACTTCAGAAGCTGAAGCAGCAGGACTATTCCAGACCAGCCTAGGCTATAGAGTAAGATTCCATTTTAATATAAACTAACAAACAAAAGCCATTCTCACAGACATTGTGCAGGAAAAAAACCCCAAATTTCCCTCAAGGTCACTTTTATTAAACTCTTATTGTATGCAGTTCATCATCACACTGACTCTAGTATTTGCATTTTGTTCACAAGTTGGCATCCTTGAAACCAGGAAACATTTTATAGCAGGATTTCAGCGGGATTCCAGCTTCTTTCAAAGGCTGTCTGCCAGGGGCCAGTCAGGACCCGCTGTCTGTTCCTGTATGCACTGACTGGTGTCTCACTGTGTCACTTCCCATGAGACACCCACTGCTGGACAACATAAGTCGAGTTAGTCTTCCACTTTTAAATGTCTTAAAAAAAAAAATACAAGAGCCCCCTGCCTCGACCACCAAAACCATTCATAGATGTTTACCTCCATAAAGATGTTCCCTAGGATTAAAAACATAAAGATAAAACAGGATAAAAACAAAGTACTTTTAAATTTATCAAAACACTTGCAGCCCTTCAGTTAAGGTGGGTTAATCAAAATACTTGGTTCTGGCTATTATGAAAGCACCGCAGGGGTAATCCGTCTCTGCCTACAGAATGACTGAGTCACTGCAATCCTCTGTGTTCAACAGGTTAAAAAGATAATAATAATAAGGGGGAATCAAACAAAGTAAAGCCAGAAAAGAAACCTTAGAGGATGTGGACAGAGGTGAGAGAATGGGAAAGAAGTCAAGAGTCACCTAATACCCAATTTTGCATTTGTCATGGTCTCGTTAATGAAAACCTTCAAGGAGTAGCAAAGAAGCATCTCCAAACACCTGCCCCTCCTCCTGTCTGAAAACTGTATCAGAAATTGCTGTACTTTAAAAGTCAGAAGTCAGGCTGGAGAGATGATCGGTAGTTAGGACCACTGGCTACTCTTCCAAAGGACCTGGCACCCACCTGGCAGCTCACAACTGTCTGCACTCAAGTTTCAGGAGATCTGACACCCTCACACAGACATATATGCAAGCAGAACACCAGTGCACATAAAATAAAAATAAATATTTCATTAAAAAATAGTCAGAAGTCTCAATTCTATAATGAGGAAAAACAAAAAAGAAGGAATAAGTAATATTTCCTACCTCTTTATCAACAGTTACCTGCTAAGTCTACAGCACTCAGAGCCAAACTATAGGAGAAATGTCCAGACCAAGGAACACAAAATCTCTAAATAGCACAAAAGTTTAACACATTTGGCTGCTAAAGTGATTGTGGGACCATCCAAAGCTGCCCTAAAAATGTACATTTAGAGGGACTATTTATGGGTGATTTTTTTTTATTTTCCAATTTTTTTCTAGCAGAATAGTTTAATATGGTTTAATGATTAACATAAATTAATATGTGCTGACATAATGTCCACTATCATTTTCACGGCAGAGCAATTCTGGGCAAAACTGTGAAGACCAAAGCCATCCTCCCTCCCAGTCCCCAGTCTTGCCTCCTCTCTCCTGCAGGCCTGCTCAGGCCTGTCCCTGATGAAGACCCACCTTTCCCTGCAGCTCACAAGAGCCCACCCCTCTCAGCAGGAACATACTGAAGGACTTTTGGATCCCTCTTGATTCAAAGCCATCTCTCCTAATGGCCCAGGAAGCCCTCAGCTGAGCAAACCAAGCTGAAGATGGGTGTAACCATGGAGTGACCTCTTCCAACAGATCAGGTTTTTAATTTGGCAAAAATGCGGATTCTTTTTCTAGAGATGGTTTATTAATCTACGTCTTTGTTTATTCTTTTTTGGAGTAGGGAGGTAGATATGCTAAAGCATGAACACCACCACTGAGCCACAAACCCAGCCCCTCCAAAACGCATTAAAAGACAATGCCTTTTAAAGGGCTGTCCAACCTTTTGACACTGTGACATGATGCTATTATCTACAAAGGTATTCAAGAATACAAAAATTGTGTTATCAAAAAAAACCTCATTTTAAAATAAGCTTAAGATTCTGTGATGCACTGCATTTTTGGCTGTCGCTGGCCACAGAGGGTTGCAGCTTGCCCTTCCCATAGCACTTCAAGAGTGTGAATTACAGCTGTCTTTCTAAAAAAGATTTCATTCATTTGAGTATTCAGCCATAGTAAAAAGTCAGAAACCAATATATTATAAATACCTCTATTTTATTTACTTCCCTTTTACTGACTCTGTATAATCTGTTGATTTAAAAGAAGATGAAAATGTGTATCTAAAGTACTTATAATTCATAGGCTCACTTCTAAGTTTAAGTATAAAACTTAGATATAAAGTAGAAAGTTTATGAGAAGAATGAAATGATTTAGACGGGGCAGGATGCAGCTGGCTCCATCCCCAGCAATTTGTAAACTGGGCATAATGATGACTGCCTGTAATCTCAGCACCTGAGAGGTGGACGCAGGAGGGTCTGGAGTCTGTTGGGGTTGGTCTAGGGCAATGTATTTTAATGCTAATTTCTAGTGCCCAAAGTCTGGTCCCTGCCTGGATGTGCACATTCTCGAGAATGCCTTTCCTTAAGTAAACCTAGCCTAAGGGATTGGAGGACAGAGAGGATCTTGGGAAGGAGACGGACAGAAAGAGAGGAGGAAGGAGGTAGCCATGATGGGTTAGCCTGGAAGAGGAACCATGTGGACCGGGAGAAAAGACTCCCTGAGCGGCATGGGAAGAAGCACTCCAGATGAAGGATAAGCAAGTACTTATGGAATTATGGATGGGTGGTGGCAGATTAAAGCAGATGGAATGGGATGTAGGCTAGGAGATATGAAATAGTATAGGTAGAATTACCTGTCCAGCCCAAGGTGTTATAAGGCAATCATAAAATCTAACAGGTGCCTGTGTCTTATGATTATGATAACGGGTTAGATAATACCACCGCAATAATTATAGGGCTAATAGTAAACGTTGTTAGTCTGATAACCTTTATTCTCAGCAACAAGAGTCTAAAATATAACTTTTTCTATAGACTTGACTATGTAGAGAATTCAAGTTCAGTCTGGGCTATAAGACACCTAGTCTCACCAGGCAGTAGTGGTGCATACCTTTAATCCTAGTACTTGGGAGGCAGAACAGGTTGATCTCTGAGTACAAGGCCAGCCTGGTCTGCAGAGTGAATTCCAGGGCAGCCAGAGCTACACAGAAAAATCCTGTCTTGAAAAACCAAAAGACACATGGTCCCGAAAATAAAAAAACAATTTAACTGAAGTGCTTAATAGTAAAACTAACCTCTGGCACATCCTCAAAACATTTTCTAGGACCAACATTGTGTTTCTTTCTTCCCTAATGAGGAATAGGCAACTTTAGGTGACCTCTCTGTTCACCTGCCACTACTCAGTTACCTTTCCTAAATAACTCCTAAGAAAACAAATTCATATGATATTTTTAATATTTTTGCTGTCTTCCAGACATAGTAATGTCTAAGAATGCAACAATACTCTCAGAGCACAGGTATGGGTAAAACAGATTCTGCCTGTGAGAATACTGGGGAAAAAAAATTTTTTTAATGACTGCCATAAAATGCACATTGCTTTCTAAAGTAGATACCTGTAACTAAGAATCTTAATTTATAGCTCAGAGTATTAGTCCATGACTGTAATCACAGGGTTTGGGAGAATGAGGTAAGAGGATCATGAGTTTAAGACCAGCCTGGGGTACATAAAACTGTAAGACAGATAGACAGACAGACATGGTGCTTACCTAGTCTTACATGCTGGGCCCGTTCATGAAGTTGACTCACTAGAGCTTTCATCTGCTCATAGTTCTCCTGAAACAGAAGCACAGAGGGATGGAGAATGTTACACAGTCATTATCCTTTAACCAAAGTTACAGTCAACTAATACATCCAGGCGCTGGGAAGATGGTGCTACTGTTTAGAGCACAAAGCTGTGTGGAGGACTCAGAGTCGGTCCCCAGCACCCATGAGGCAGCTCGCAACAACCTGTAACCCCAGGAGACCTAACACCCGCTTCTGGCCTCAGTGGGCTCCTATGAGCACAGGGCACATAAATTTATTCAGGCACATTCGCATACACATAAAAAGAATAAATACGCTGGGTGGAGGGGTGCACACCTTTGATCCCAGCACTTGGGAGGCAGAGGCAGGCGGATCTCGGAGTTCCAGGCCAGCCTGGTCTACAGAGCGAGAACCAGGACAGCCAGGGCTACACAGAGAAACCCAATATCTTGAAAAGCCAATAAATAAATAATTTTTTTATTTTCTAATGGTATAAAAGCATTTGTCTCCCCCACCCTTCATCTCCAGAGTTCAAAATATTAATCCTTAAAACACCCTCAGAGGCCCTCTTCCATATGAAGGTTCCTCCAGTGTGCTGGGCCGCTGCTGAGGAGGGTCCCTCCTAGACATCATTGTCCACTTGATTACAAAAATCACACCCAGAAGTCTCCAAGGCTGGGCCTGTTTTTAAGTCCTGACCGTGTTGATTGCATATCAGTGTGATTCTAGTCACTCTTACTCTTTCTTCTTTAAATGCTTGCTAAATTTAATTGGTATATATTTGGTACCACCACCACTAGCCTCCTTCCCTCTTGTTTTTTGTTTTCTGAAAAAGTGTTTCTCTGTGTAGCCTTGGCTGTCCTGGAACTCTCTCTCTAGGCCAGGCTGGTCTGGAACCCAGAGATCTGCCTGCCTGTCTCCAAAGTGCACTGATTAAAGGCGTGCAGCACCCATTGCCTGACTCACCCCCACCCCGGTGGGTGGGAAGGTGTTTTTGTTTGTTTGGTTGGTTTTTTTGTTTGTTTTGTTTTGGACAGGATCTCACTTTGCCCAAGCCGGCCTAAACTCATTATGTAGCTGAGAATGACCTTGAACTTGACCCTCCAGCATCTACCACCCAAATGCAAGTTAGGTACCACCATAACCTCCCTGTTTTGACAACACACTTTTTAAGGGTCAGGAGCTGTCTGTTTTGCTGACCATCTGTTTTGTCCCATATCATCATCAGTCACTATCCTGAGTTTCTAACCAATGCAAAATATTCGGTTGTTGAGAAGGATACTTAAAATCCAACGAGGAGGAGGGTGGAAGGAAGAAGAAACTGCAAGGAGGTAGGTGAAGCATGAGGGAAAGGTGTGTTATGTCTTACATTTTAAAAGATATTTGGGAGGAGAATCTAGAGTTTAAGGTCATCCTCAACTGCACAGTCAGTTTGCAACCAGTCTAAGATATGTGAGATCCTGTCTCAAAAAAAAAAAAAAAAAGATAAGAATATAACTAAGCCATTCTCAGCAGTGCATGCCTTCGAGGGAGGCATGAGGCGGGGGGATCTCTATAGGTTCAGGTCCAACCTGGTCTTCAAAGTGAGTCCAGGACAGCCAAGGCTACACAGAGAAACCCTGTCTCAAAAAAACTAATTAAATAAATAATACATAAATAGCACAGGACATAACTATATGCTGGCACAGCTTAGTTATCTTCAGAGTGGCTCAGACCAGGGTAAGGGGGTACTGTTAGGATTTTGGAACAAAACCTGTTTCTGGGTTGCCTAGCAACTTATGATGTCATCATGTGTCACTGGCCAGGTGGCCACACTTGGAAGGTGTAGTTACCTTGTCCCTTAAAGGGACAACCCGACACGTGCTCTATAGGTCCTTTTCTCTCTTGGTCTCCTGCACCCCCCTCTCTCTTTCCCTTTCTCTCTCTTTTCCTTTCTCTCTCTCTTTGCCCCATCATGTCCTGTTCTCCCTGCTCTCCATATCCACCTATAAACCTCTTTATATGAGATCTGTCGTACATCTAATCGTCTTTCTTTAATTTCATCCCATAACCTTACAGGTACACTTTTCACCCTCTCGCATTTTAAAATTTTGTTCACCAACATATTACTGTAGGACAATATTTACAAAGCTAATTATTTTCACAGTTTCAGTTCCTCCTCCTAAGGCATTTTGCTTCCCATGATATAATTACCATCTCTAGTTAGCCCACCATAAGTGCTAGAATGCTAGCTGGCTTCCCAGCTTTACAGCAGGCAGGATGCGAGCCCCAGGCGTTCCCTATCCAACTGCCCAGCACACCACCTCCCTTCCAGTCCCACACCCTGCACCCTCCTAAGGGCCTGCTGGGAACTTACCTCAAGAAGCTGTCTGGAACATTGTCTCCCCACCTGATGCCTACCATGGGCTTATTAGAAAGCTTCTAGAAAACTGACGAATGGATGGTAGGGAGAGAAACAAACAGAGAGAGAGACAGACAGAGACAGAGACGGAGATTGAACACTGAGGCCTGGTCCTGCTCCCACAGCCTGCCAAGGATTACAGGCATATTAGCCTGAGTGTTCAGAACTTTTAAGTTGCTTGGGTGATCCTAACCTGCAACTCAAATGGGAGAAACACTGACAAAAATCAGAATTCTGAGGTTTGACTAATGAAGACCACCAAAGAGAAAGGAGGTTAGTCATAGGTCTTCTCCACTGATGATTCCAGCCAAATTAAAACTATAAAATTAGGCTTATTTTATAGGAGCAGATCTCGGGAGGGTTCACTGGTCTCAGAGAATGAAGTCAGGGAAATCACCTTACAGAAGACAGAGGTGGGGGAGCAGAGAGAAAGAGAGAATATGCAGGCACAGAAAGGAGGAATGCGCACACACACACACACAGAAAGACAGACAGACAGAAACACACACACAGAGGTGTAGGGTGGCTGGTGGGTCTTTTCAGGTCATTTTATCCACAGCACATAGCTGACACAAGTGTAGGAGACAGGTGATGATGTAAGCAGTTGCTAGGTCCCTGAGAGCAGGCCAGTGCAATTGCCAGTATATTAATAGGGTTAGTGTTCCCGGGTTTGCAATCCAATGGTTAATACATGGCAAATCCCGCTTTCCTACAAGACTCTTCGAGACTGTCCAGTGTCTGCTGGTAGTAACACTAGGCAGGGAAATCTGAGCAGAATCCCCAGAGCATGTCTGTCCCGCAGGTCGCCAAGAGGTGGCATTAGACCAGTGGCGCCTGAAATGCATGAAGGTACACACAGCTGCCTTTCAGAAGCTCCGTGGAACCATCTAAAAACAAGGGCCGTGTGTGGAACTACCCGGAACTGGTCTGGACTGCTCTGTCATCTGAGAGAGCCCTGGCATAGGAACAGGACGAGCCTCGTGTGCATAGACCAGACAGAGACTCCAGGAGATGCAGCCAAAGGCAGTCTCCACACCCCATATCCGTCACTGAGTCTTAGTTCCCAAAAGCCCTCCTCATGACCTCAGGCTGTATCCTTCACAAAGCATCTCAGGGGCAGATGCAGCAGCATGACCTCTGCCCCCACAGAACCCGGCATGGCTCATGTTCACTTCTCAACATGCTGCTAGCGTCTCTCCATCATCAGGCGGTGAAGCTTGGCGGGCACCTTTAGATGCTGAGCCGCCTGTTGGCCCGCATGGACCAGTATCGTTCATTTCTATGCTCGCTGCAAGGTTAAAACCACCTAATTAATGCTTAAATATTAAAAAACAAAACAAAGAAACAAAAAACCCCTGCACCTTCATTTTAAGGTTTCTTTTTCAAGAGAAGAAGAATAGGGAAAGGTATGTCAAGAGTCATTTATAATTAGATGACAGAAATAGTTCCAAGTTCTGCTGCACAGCAAAGTAATGGCAGATAAAAAAAATACTGTAATGCATATTTCAAAAAAAGCTAGAAGATGTAATTTAATCTTTTACCACACAAAAATTATAAATATTTGGCTGATATATATATGATGGTGCACACATATAACCCCAGCAGTCCAGAAGCAAAAGCAGGATAGCCAGATCAAGGCCAGCCTGGGCTACATACCAACACTTTGTTACAAACAGGCAAACCAAAACAACATAAATGTTAGCGAGATATGCTACTCTGATAGAACACCTTGCAGTATACACAAGGATTGAAACGCCACGTGGCACCCTATGAACAGTGATTTCTGTGTCAATTTCAAGAGTTAACTGAAGAGAAGAAAAGTTGTAAAAGGGCGTCATGAGGTGGTAAGCCCTCTTCAATAATCCAGTGTTTGAAATTTCCCTCTCTGCCGCTATCAAGAGCAATTTCTGCAATCGGCACACTCACTCGGAATTTAAAGAAGTTCTAGAGAGGAGCTTCACCTGCACTGTTGACCCTTGTGCCTTTTCAACTTCTAACAGTCAAGGTTTAAAGACAGCCTGAAAACACACTGCTGGAAAAGACGGGCACCGGCTGTTTCCAAGTTAAGGGTTGAGTATGTCCCCAGGTTCAGCAAAAGGAACACCACTGCTGAATAAAACCCACCCACTGTCTTGGTAAGGCACACGCACACCATGGAGAACAATCCTCCATCGGTTTGAAGCTGAAGGCTGAGGGGCGAGATGGCACCATGGGTAAAGCACTTGCTGACAATCAAGTTCAATCCCCAGTACCTACCTAGAGGAGAAAAGGGCAGATTCCACAAGGGTGTCTTCTGACTGCCACACAGGCGCTATGGCCTGTTCTCCCCTACCCCAACACACACATCAAACACGGGACAGTAATAAATAAAAATAAATATATATTAAAGTTGATAGAGACAAAGAAAAACAGGTTTTCCCAGCCACCGCCAAATGCAACATTGTTTCTGCAGGAAGCTCATCCATAGCAGTGGCCCCTCCCCCTCAGGGGCTGCGTCCCACGACCTTCCACAGAGACCCAAGCCACGGGCAGTATTGAATATTCCCCTATATACATGGCTACGAGGAAGTTTGATCTTTTAAGTACAGTAAGACAATAACAGCAATAAAGTGGAACAACTATAACCATGTGACATACAAGGGTTTTTTTTTTACCTTTTTTAAATTTAGCATTTCATTTACTCTTTGAGATTATCATGTGTCATGTAACGTACTTTGATCAGTCACCCCACCTCCATTTACTGTCCCTATTTTATTTTATATTTCATTTCATGTTTTATATAATCCACTGAGTCTAATTAGTACTGCCTATATGTTTGCGGGTGTGGAGCCGTGAAGGCAATTCTTGGTTGTCAACTTGACCGCATTTGGACATACAGTTACTTTTAAACTTAGGAGATGTTTCTTCCTGGAATTTTTCACTCAATGGTTTCCGGCAACAGGAATCGACAGGTGGTACAAACCGCAGAGGGAGCATCAGTGGACAGTGGAGGACAGAGGGACATATTCCAGTCTGGTCTGCTCAGTCAACAGTACCAGAGGAGCAAAAGAAGGGGTGTGTCTGCGTAGATCGCACAGTCAGGGTCCCCCGGGCAGTTTCAGGGCCCCTGCAGTTTGTCTTGACGGAGGTCCTCAGACACAACAGGAAAGGCCAGAGTAGCCCCCACATGGCCAGAGTTGCTTCTTTGTTTTTTTAATTTGTATTTTTGTTTTCAAATTCTGCATTTTATTTATCCTGAAGAAAACCTACCACAAGTAACAAATTCTGTACTGGCTTCTGGAAGACCAAACAGCTCATCTTTCACATTGCTACTACATTTCAACAGAAGTCAGCAGACATCATTACAAACTGTTTACTCAATCTATCCACTTCTTTAAAAAAAAATTTTTTTTGAGGCAAGGTCTTGCCCTATAGCCCAGGCTTGCCACATGATTCTCCTGCCTCTGTTTCCTGGGTGCTGGGATTACACCTGTGCATTACACCTGGCTGTTCTCAATTATTCTGCAGAAAATCCTAGACCGGATGTTTCACCTGAAATTCCCACACTCCCAAAAATAAGAACTATAATAATACACCACTCATCTGTGAATTTAACCAAATATCCAATTAGTGACAGCATTTCCCCTCTGCCAGATTTGGTTTTATAATATTGATTTAAACAGGATTTCACACAGTAAGATCTCTGTGGCCCCAATCACTCAATGTTTCCCTTAATCTCTTCCTCCCATCATCCCAAATGTTTCCACTAGCATGACCTCATGGTGTCCCTGAACTTGCTTTTCTTCCTGCACAGATCGGGAGGTCAGTGAGATGGATTCTCATGTACCTTTGTGGCTGGTGCGTTTTTGTTATTGTTTTTAAGTGTTGGACCCATCAAATAGAGATTTAGCTGAGCACCCTGCTCCCCACATACCCATACCCATCCCCCCAATACACACCTGTATTGTAATTCCTGATCTCAACTCTTTTTATAAACTCTTTTTACAGACAGCAAAGCACAGAGCTGATAAGAAGTTTACACACATACAGGAAAACCAAGTGCCCTCTGTCACAGTACCCAAGACAATCTTTGCACCAACATGCTACCCAATCTATAGCAGGGTCAATCCAAACCCACATTAGCTAGCCTCCAGATCAGTGGTCTCGACCTGTGGGTCACCACCCCTTTGGAGGTGGACTGATCCCTTCACAGGGTTCACTTAAGACCATCAGAAAACACAGACTGTTTACATTACAATTCATAACAGTAGCAAAATTACAGCTACAAAGTAGCAATGGAAATAACTTTATGGTTGGGGTCACCACCACATGAGGAACTGTACTGAAGGGTCACAACATTAGGAAGGTTGAGAACCAAGGCTCTAGATTTTTACCCTGGCTAAGCCAGCCTCTTGTTAAGAAATAGGGAAAGAGGCCAAGCATAGTGTATATGGCCAGTAGGGAATACTGAGCCAAGGCCAGCCTGGGCTACATCATGAAAAACAAAACAAAACAAAACAAAAGCTAAATTTAAAAAAAATAAAGGAAAACTTCTTTGCCAAGGTCTTCTGAAGTGCCTGTAGTAGAAGATGTGAATGCAGTGAGAACACACGGCAGCTCTGTGTGAGGAAAATCGGTCAGAGAGCAGACACCCAAGGCCATGGCACAAGAATATTATGCAACCTCCCTTGGCAGGCCTCTACTGTCTCCCTTTTAGAGATTCCAGACCGTCCCAGAACTCATCAGATAATCAATGAAAGTTAGTGATGATTGTGAACTCCTGATCTCCTGACTCCACTTTCTGAAGTGATGGGATTAGAAGCATTCACCACCACGCACAGCCTAAGATTCTTATTTATTTTTATTTCGCAAATATATATTCTTTTAAACTCCTTATTCCTGGGGGCAGGGAGGCATGGCAGGGCACACATACAGTCTGGGTCAGCTCTCTCCTATCTTTACATCTGCTACCCCCACTACTGGATGACCTTCCTCTTCCCTGCTAGCCCTCCTGTCTTTTTACAGTTTGGGGATTTGCTGCTTGCCGCACAGATTAAGGGTTCATTGTCAGAGCATGGGCACTTTACCAGGCTATGCCACTGAAGAAACACTCTCCCTAAGGCTTTTTCATATACATCATCTGGGCTGACCTCTTCTACCTCTTCTTGCCCTCCTTCCCTGCAAACCTTTCCCTCCCTCTTGTCATATGTGCTATACTACCCCCTCACACACACACCTTAAAGAAACTCTTTTCCGTCCCCTCTCATGGGTCCCTTTCTAGTTTGGTTTCCTGGGTTCTACACACACTCACCTCCACAATAACGCACATATATAAAAATAGAAACTGTGGACTCGCTGACCAGCTAGCCTGGCTTAACTGGCAAGCTTCAGGGCAAAAAGAAGTCATTTAGGCGCAGGAGTATACAGAGACTAAGGAATATCGAAGAAGGATACCCGACGTTGACCTTTGGCTTCCATGTGCATCTGGAGTGCGTGGGCGCACACACGCGTGCGCGTGCATACGCATATACATACACACACACACACCCATGCAGTTAGCATTGCGTGTGAGGCTGCTGCCTTGTCCGTTATCTCTCTTCTACTTTGGAATCCAGACAACACAGTGTTTGAGCAGCCATGTTAAGTCCTGGAGGAATCCAGGTTCCACTGTGAGTTATCTGGGCCTCCCTGTCTGTGGTGGTTCACATTGGCAGTATCTACAGTTGACCTAGAAAAGGAGCCCAAGCATGAGGAATTTCCTAGACAGCCTTCATCTCTGGGCTCAGCTCTCCACAGGCCTGAGCCTCCTTCAGCTGTCCAGACCACTGGTCAGAACGTGGACACACATTCCACCTTTGTGTCCTCCAAGAACCAGTGTGGAGTCTCATCCGGTGCAGATGCTGAAAAGCAATGATCACACAGTCCTCATTCTCACCAAGTTCACGGCTGCTTTGGTGAAGTCAACGTGTGCTTTCCTCCACACTGCTAGGACACATGTCCAACAGGAGTAGCGGCAAAGGCCAAAGGCCAGGGCTTCCGGCCTGTTCTTCCTGATATTCGTACCTGAAAGTGCCAGAAGTTCTCGGGGATCACCCCTACAGCTGTGGCCCTCGCAGTGGCGCACAGTGTGGGGCTGAAGGAGGAAAAACAGACCTTCTGAGCTAGAGAAATGGTTCAGGAGTTAAAAGCAGTGGCTGCTCCTCCGGAAGACCTGAGTTCAGTTGCCAGCACCCACATGGCAGATCATAATGGTCTGTAACCCCAGAGATTCAGTGCCCCTTCCTGACCTTCTCTAGCACCACTAATACAAATAAAACAAAAATTATATATATGTGTGTGTGTATAAAGAATTTATTTCAAAAGCAGACTTTCTTTATAAAGTCATAGTCTGGCTAGAGGCTGCGGGAATGGCTGGCCTTTGTTTTGCTTAACTCAGATACAAAGAAACCAGTTCTTCCCAAAAATGCAACAGGGGGGAGACTAGGCTGTAAATCAAAGGTGGGGAACCCTACTGGCTTACCTGACACCCTGAGTTTAATGAGGAGGGGAGAGAAGAGGAGGCAAAGAAGACCCAAACCCCATCTGGATGGGACAATTCTTTGGGATATGAAAATATTTAAGGAAGGTTCCAGGGGGGGCTGAAAAGTTGCATTCAAGCCCAGGTAAGATGCATCCTAAGAAAAGACCTAAGAGATCATTCCAAAACATGACCAAAGACTTAGGGAGTTGGGGAAAGTCTGAAAAGACAAGAGATGGCTATGCTTTCAAATGTTCAACTGTCAACAATAAAACCAACAGAGAAGCTGTACCCACAAAAATCTCAACAATAGAGTCCCCTAAACAAGATCTACAAAATGACACCAGCTGACACAAACATGAATGGGGGACATCCCACAGGGGTCTACTGTGGCAATTAATAACGTACAAGAGGGAAAGTCAGTCTTCTCTAGAGAGAGATGAACCCTCTCTCCTACAAGCAACACAACACTAAACAGACTCAGGAGGCTGTGTGTGGGGGGGGGGTGTAAATTTAAAGGAAGTCATGAAATTGAGAGGGAGTTGGAGGCAGAGGCATGGGAAGAGTAGGAGGGGGAAGAAGGAGGGTTTAATAAGTCTGTCAGAGAATCCTATTACCCAGGAACACTGTTCTTCAACACTGTGGACGAGAGGCTGCATCGCTAGCTCAGCATTTAAGAGCTGAGGGCAGAGGTTCAAGTCCCAGCACCCACATGGTGCATTCAGGGAGACAGAGGCAGGTGGATCACTGTGAGTTCAAGGCCAGCCTGGTCTACAAAGTGAGTCCAGGACAGCTAAGACTGCACAGAAAAACCCTGTCTTGAAGGAAAAAAAAATTTCATATATATATATATATATATATGTATATATATGTATATATATATGTATATATATGTATATATATATGTATATATATGTATATATATGTATATATATATGTATATATATGTATATATATATGTATATATATATATATATATGAACTCTCATAGTTTTGCCCAGCTGACCCAAAGTCATCAAAAGCTGATGGGAGAAAGAAGCATTTGCTGTTGTGAAGGACCACTATTTGTCACAAAGTACATCTTAACGCAGATGATTCAAACAAACACATTATCAAATGCCGCCTCTCTCATCCACCAAACTCAGTCTCAGACTTGTTTCAAGAGCGTTATCATTCACCTCAGTATCCTTCCTGGAGTAAGAAGCTCCAACGTCCTCCATGGCTCATTTCCTGTCCTTCCATTCCAACAACAATCCCTAAGTCCTACATAACTTTGACCCTTCATTATCTGAAAACTCAATTCTTCCCACCGTTTCAGGATATTTGATCCCATTGTGAACCACAAGATTGAGAACTGTAAAAATTCGCTCCTTGTTTGGTATAGCTCAGCCCTAACACACACCTTTAACCCAAGAGCTTTCTGTAAACTGGATTAAATAAAGTTAACTCTAGGTGAAGCAAGTAATCAGTGGACAGGTTGTAAAGAGAAAGGAAGGGCTTTAAGGGAAGGGTATTTAAGATGGCATGGAGACAGAGAAGGGGCTTTTGGCTTTTTCCTTCTGGGACGTCGGCTGAGAAGGGAGGGCAGCTGGGTACTTTCTCAGCCTCGCTGAGCTGGTAGGTTTTCATGCCAGTATCTGGCTCCTGAGTCTTTACTGGTAAAATCGAATGATTAGGAGTTGTAGTTAAGTCAACACCCAGTACTTCAATCTGGCCCCTACTCCCCAGGTCCGTGGCAGAATCATGTCACTTCTTCACTTAATTTATTTTAAGGTTGGTTTACAAAATAAAATCTAAATGTGCCTTACAGGGCGAGGGAACTCATGCTTGCCAGAGCACACACATGGCAGTCAGAGGACAGCTTTCAGGGAAGCGTCTTCTCCTTCCATCTGAGTCCCAGGTATCAAACTCAGATCAACAGGCTCAGTGGCAGATGCCTTTAACCACTGAGCCATCTTCCTAGCTTTGGCACTTAATTCTGAAACAGGGTCGCATTACGTTGCCTTGGCTGACCTCAGACCTCAAATTCCTACTCGCGAGAGGTGCTCCCATCTCAGCCTCTTGACTGCTAGAACTATACAACACTACGCCTAATTTAAAGTTTAACATCTAAGTTGAATGTACCCACATTCAATATTTTGATTGCATGACACAGAAAAATCCAGCTAGAGCTGACCCACTGGTTAGTTTTCTTAGTACCAGAAGTATTGTGCAGGTCACTAGGGGAGACAAGAAATCAATAGTCTTACCAATCTGCAGCAGTGGCATAGCTGTTAGGTGGTAACCAACAGTTACAACCACATTCTGGTTTGAGTTTGAGGTCAATTCCACAAAATGGAGTTTATACCTGGTCCTGTAAACCTGGTCAAAACCCTTGGCGTGGCCAGGGGAGGTGCCCACTGTTGTTCTGCTGAATGGACACACTGTCAGGCTGGTTTTGACATATTTATGTCTATACACGCACACCAGTTCTGCTCTCAACCTTAGGCAGAGAAGCTTCTTTATGGAACGGGCAGCAGTAAAGCAAAGACTCCTAACTGTCAAGGTGCTGAGAATAAGTGACTGTGAAGTGCTCAGCCTTTAATGAGACATCTACCTCACACCCACATACACACAGGCTTAGGCAACATCATGTAGGAGGGCGTGGATAGACTGGAAGAGCCAGAGAGTGGGGAGGAGGCTGTTTTCCAGACCGAACACACCACTGGTCGTGGCTACCTAAACAAGACCTGCACAAGATCAGGCCAAGAAGATCAGTCAACACTGTAGCAAGTAAGTGGGAATGGGTAAAGTTATTGTACACCAACTGGGTGTGGTAGCACATGCCTTAAACACCAGGGAAGGCAGCAGCACCACCAGGTGATCACCCAGTTCCAGCCTGGTCTACAGAGTTGCTCTACAAAGCCAGTTCCCGACAGCCAGGGCTACCCAGAAAAACCTTGCCTCAAAACAAACAAACAAAAAGATACACTGTATTTGTGTATGAAACTGTCAAAAAATGAGATAGTTAGTCCTAAAAATGGTAATATAGTTATGTTCAAGAAAGTAGTTCAAAATAAAGATCATTTGAGGTAAAACACCTAGCGTCAGGGAAACAAACATCACATTTTTCTCTCATATGCAGAATCTAGATTATATATAAATATATTTATATATATATGCAATATATGTATGTATATAAAGTAAGGACATGAAAGTAGAAGGAAATTTGGAAAGAGGAAAGGGACCAGCGGAAGAATGGAGACTTCTAATTAACATCTCCCCGACCCCCGCGCACCCAAAATGAGTTCCATTCCTATACATCCATGCCCGATACTTAAAATACTGCACAAACGCCTTACTGTTTCTGAGTTAACTTCTTTCTAGAAAAGATAACTGCTGTTTCTACGAACAATTCAAATGTTTTCTCTATAGACAGAAGCCGTGGAAATGATTGAAACTTTCCAGCTCTAATATTTTACAAGTTAGGAGTTGCATCTTTGGTCTAGGGAAGACCCCCAATTCCAAGAAGAGCTATTTAAAGAGTGGGATATGTGTTTACTGTTACCATAACTATTTGGCGGAAGCGTGAAAACACAGCCCGGCGCTACAGTGTGAGGTAGTTCCTAAAGGTGGCTGCCACAAGACCCCTAAGAAATATATTGGCCATGCAAACACGAGGACCCCAACTTCACAACTCCGAAGCTGCCAAACCAGGCTCAGGAACAGACAAGCTGCCCAAGCGACAATGCTTTGTGCGGTCTTGAGAACCACCAGATTGCAATGACGCAAAAGGCCGGTGCCGGTCCTGAAAGTGAAATAAAATCTTACGGGAACGATCTTCTTCTGAAACCTTCCCAGGATCCAGAATGACGCCTGGGGCTGCAGAGGGAAGAACGGCTGAGGTCCAAGGGTGCCAACCCTCCAGCCGCCGGCGACTCAGCGGCGGCAGCAGGGCGAGCAGGCCGCCAGGACGCTCGGCCAACCTACCCGGTAGGTGGAGGAGCCCGCGTCAGGCTGCGAGCCCAGCCGGGCCACGGAGTCCCCGTGGTAGGAGCGCTGCCGGGAG
>CM053750.1:5877542-5896912 GCA_028658305.1 Pachyuromys duprasi
TTTTTTTTTTTTAAAGAATGTGCTAGATTGTAGGCGGCAGTTCCGGGGATCTTCCGGAAGAGACCCTCAGCGCACCCCTAACAATTAAAAACGCTACACGAAGCCTTTCTCTCTTGGGACCGTGGACTTCACTAATTGGCAGCTTTCTGGAAGAAGCCTGGCCCGTAGGACACTATGCTTAGCTGGTTAATAGGAGACGTGTCCAAGTTTCGGTAGCTTACGAAGTGAAGGGCCCATCTAGACGAAGTGCTGGGGCGGTTAGAGGGAAGTGGAAAGGGTTGCAGAGTAGCAGATCAGCGCTGGAGGGAGAGCTCAGTCCCTCTGCCGCAACCCCGAGCTTTATAACCGCCAGCACTGTTGCACCGGACCCCTCCGCCCTGTGAGATGGTTTGCGTCTCCGTCCCTCCGGGCTGCTGTCTGGAACTAGCCACACCTTTGATGCCAGCATTCCAGACGCACAGGCAGGCGGAGGACCACGTGAAACCCTGTCCCCAAAACATCACCAACAAAATAGGAGTTATCTGGAACTAAGTAACTTATACAAACAGAAACTCGCCTGGAGAATGCGATGCCCACAAACGTGCGGCAAGTACGGTGTCCCCTGAGAGCCAAGTCTCCACCTACCAGACGCTGCCTTCCCACACAACGGAAGAGGTGGAAAGGGAGAAAACACCCTTCCTTATCCCTTTCCAAGGACATCTACGTTCCCCTCGTGAGAGCAGAGTCCCGATGATTCAGCCACCGTCTGAGAGACCGTGCTTCTAAATAATCCCGCACTCACCTGTTCTCACCTGGTTGGTGGGAGTTAACACTGGGACTTCTGTGAGCCTAGAACGTTAGAGGCCAGTCTGGCAACAGGAGGATGAACGAAACAAAACGTTTCAATGTGAATTTTGAAAAAGACACTGTCACCAAAAAATAGTGTTGGGTTGGGAGTATAATTAAGCTGAAGAATGCTTTCCATCAATAGTAACACACACAGGAAAAAAGATGAAATATGCCTACTATATTAAATATTTTAAAGGAGTGACATTTCTTGTATGTAAATATGTAAATACATGTGTTTGTGCAGGTGCACACATAGAAGCTAGAGAATGTCAGGTGTCATGTTGTCTGCCTTATTCCTTCGGGCCCAAGTCTTTCACTGAACTTAGATCCAGGTTTGCAGCTAGACAGCCTGTGATCCTTCTGCCCTGCACAGCGCTGGACTTAACAGGGGCATGGCAGGAACCCCAGCTTTTTTTTCTTTTTATGTATACAATCTTTTGTCTGCGTGTACACCTGCCTGCCAGCAGAGGGCACCAGGTCTCATTATAGATGGTCGTGAGCCACCATGTGGTTGCTGGGAATTGAACTCAGGACCTTTGGAAGAGCAGCCAGCTCTTAACCTCTGAGCCGTCTCTCCAGGCCCCTAACCCCAGCTTTTATGTGGGTGCTGGATCCAAACTTATGTATTCATATGCGTGCAGCAAGTGCTCTGACACACTGAGCCCTCTCTAGCCCCAGAAATGACAAGCTTTTTAAAAATCTAAGGGAAATGAGGGCTTAGGAGTCAAATCAAAGTGAGTTTACCATATAAAGTATGAAATTTAGTCTACCTTGCTACAAGTTGACCCCAAATAGGGTCTTGCAGTGTAGAAGAAAACAACTTAAAACATTTACACAGCATGTAAGCCATGTAAAAGACAGGAAGCCAAACCGAAGCAGTTGAATTGATTCAAACATTTATTCCTGGCATTGGGGCAACAGAAGATGATTTTCTAGCAACTGCAGGACTCAAGAGGTAAACTATCGGTTCAAGGTTATCCCTGGCTAGGTAGTGAGTTTGAAGTCAGTCTGGACTATACAAAACTGTCGGGGGGAAAAAAAGTAGTACTACTTAATTTAATTAAGAAAATATACCATTTGACTCTCCTACCCCTCCCATGAGTTCCCACCCCTCTCCAGCTCCCATTCAAATTAAAAGATAGCTAATGGTTAATTCAGCTACAAAGCTTCTATGGTCATAAAAAATTGGATTTAACAAATAGCAAGGTATTCTGTCTCTTGAATGTGTAAGTTTACCATGTTCAATAGGTCTTGGTTATAGATTATTGGTCACTGGGTATGTTTAAAATCTGTAACATAAAATTAACTTACTTAAAACCTAGGGTTGGAACCATTCTAAACAACAAATGGATGTTACTCATATCCCAAAATTTGGAAAACTAAAGTATGTTTACATAACAATTGATGCTTTTTCAGGAGAACCCACCAAACACGTTATGTCATTGCTTAAAAAGTTTTCTGCACTTGGTGTTCCTTCCATTATAAAGACTGATACTGGTACTGCATGCCAGTCAGGTGTTTCAGCGTTTCTGTGCACAAATGAATGTAAGTCATAAAACATGTATCCCATATAATCCTCAAGGCCAAGAAACTGTGGAGCATGCCCTCGAATCTCCTAAGAACCAATTACAAAAAAATAAAAAGGGAGGAAGTCATATCCCCAAATCTTAATCATGCTCTTTAAATATTTTGAATGTGGCCGTTCTGTGGCTGATCGAGTGTGGCACCCTAATACCAAAGACAATTATGCCCAAGTAAAATGGAAAGATCCAATTACTGGACCAATGCAGGGCCCCGACCCTGTATTAATATAAGAGAGCATGTTTGTGTTTTTCTGCAGGACACAGAAAGCTAGGTGGATCCCAGAAAGGCTGGTGTGACTTGCATGAACTGTTCTGCTCAAATTCATGGCTTATTATTTAAATGTATGTGTGAGAATATATAATGCAAATCGCTAAATCTGTTTAATGTTACATATACGTTTGTAGGTAGGCTGAATACTTGGGATTAACTATTAGGGTTTTAACATTTACTTTTAAATTATGTATGCATGAATGACTGTACAAAAGTGTGCACATGAGTGCAGTGGCCCAGAGGCCAGAAAAAGGCCAGAGGTCCCCTAAAGCTGAAGTTATCGGGGCTGTGAGCTCACCAGCCGGAGAGCTCTCCACGAGCAGCGCTCTAGAGCACTGAGCAATCTCTAGTCCTCATCTTGGTTTCAGTGTTCTAGTCAGCTTCCCTGACCACAGCCATCACTGAGGGTAGTCAGCTGGAACTCAAGCAGAGGCCATGGACAAACACTACATGCCAGGCTGCATTCTTACATAACTCAGGACCACATACTCAGGGGAGCCACCGCAAGCAATAGTCTGGGTCCTCCTCTAGCAACAACTAATCAAGAAGATGGCCCCACAAACTTGCTACAGGCCAATCTTTGGGAAGAATTTTCTCAGCTAAGCAACTACAGCTTGTGTCAAGTTGACAAAAATAAGTAACACAAAACAGAAAGCAAAAACAAAACTACTAATCAGCACAGACAGGTTGTTGCTATGATCCAGGCTGACCTCAAACTCATGACCCTCACATAAGTAGCATTATACACACCTATTAAGTTTTCATAAGTAGGATACTAAATAATATAGTTAATGACTATGGCATCCTAAGAAATAAAATTTCCCATTTTACTATGTCTCTAAAAGTACACAGATAAAACAGTATAGTATATACATATCTCCTTGATGGTAGAACAAAATCCATGAGGAAACTCTTATGCATCTGAGGAAATGGCCACACTAGCAAAGCTTCCACAGCTAATTATCTCAGCAAAAACACCTTTTTATTATTGTCAATAAATAGATTTTTTAAAATCCTGGTGTTTATTATCTCTGGGAGTAAAACTTCCTAATTTTTTTTCCTTATAGAGAAAATAAAGTGTGTGTATTGTGGAGGAAGGAGCAAAATACCTTGAGTTACTACACATAAAATTAATTAAAGCAGTAAAAAAAAAACGTATTCAGGAAAGTCTATGATTTATTCTTACAAAAAAAAAACTACATAAGAAACATCAAGAATTCATCCACCTATAGTACGCACATTTTCTTTTTCACTCTCTCACTTTTTGTTGGAGGCAAGTGGCTCACTGTGAGGCCTACGCTTGCTACAAACACCTCCTGCCTCTGCATGTGTGTTCTGGGATTACAGGCTTGACCCACCATACCTGGAAATACCATATATTCATAAAGCAGTACAGATGACAATTGAAAACAGAAACCACTTAACAAAATATAAATCTTTTGTTGTTTGAAAAAGACAAAACAAAAATGGTATAAAATAACTTTTATTTACATAATTTTTATCTACAGAACATAACTGCTTTCTTTAGAACAAGAAAATTTACAAATGACAAGATATTGCTTCTTTTGTCAAAAACTTCAAGCAAGGTGGTATTACATGGTCACTTGCATTTAGAATAATATGGTGGTAAACAGTGGATATTAATATTTTTATCTTTGCCTTGCCTTAATCATTCATTAACAATTAGACTTTTCAACCACGACTGGGCCACCTGCTAAGTTGCGAAGACCTTTTACCACATCTCCTTGAAGACTTAGAAAACACTCCTTGCAACATCTTTCACCATCACAAATCTTCCCACCTTGAAGCTAAGCACACTGATTGTGTTTCTCTTTCCAACACCAGTTTTGAGCCTGTAACAGCAGGACAATTTGTTGACTGACTTGATTCTTTATACAACAAATGCCTTGGTAGTCTTTATACAATAAATTACATCTTCCATAAAATCTATTACAGACGAACAAGAGACAGGTTAAAAAAATAAATATACAGGGATAAATAATAGTTTAGTCTCAGTGATCTAACCCAAGTAACAATAAGAAAAAAACTTTACATAAGATGAAATTTTAAAAATTTACAAAATGGCATTGAAATACCAATGTGTATTGCCCCCATGATTTCATGACATTAATCACACAAAGTAAATCCATACTTTTGAGAATTTCCACCTAATTTGCAGACCTTCCTTTATAACAAAGACATTACGCCATAAATTTTACTCTAAGCCACAGAATGAGAAGCAAGGGCACAGTAAATTAAATGAATTAGCATCACTCTAGACCTACTGAGTTCTATCCTCTTTTGCTTAGAAACTTAAAAAGTGGTCACCATTTTATCAATATAAAAAGACAAAAATTACCTAGATGTAAAAATATTTTTCCAATTGAAGTACTGATCATTTCATAATACACTCAATACAGTTTTTAAATCTTAAGCACATTTTACAAATAACTCCTACATACAGACGCCAGCACCTTCAGATGAGAAAAACTGTAAGATGGGGTGGTGGCTCACGCCTGTGATCCCAGCACTGGGGAGGCAGAGGCAGGCAGATCTCTGTGAGCTTGAGGCCAGGCTGGTCTGCAAAACAAGTCCAGGAGAGCCAAGGCTCCACAGAGAAACCCTGTCTCAAAGCCCCCGCCCCTCAAAGCCCAGGGCTAGGAAAGCTCACGTGGTCAAGTGCTTGCCTAGCATGTGGGAAGCTGTGCCATCTACCCCAGCCAGCCCAGCCCAGAAACAGGCATGGCTGTGCACGCCTGCACTCCCAGACGGCAGGGTCACAGGCTGAAGAACACCCTCACCACGCTGAGTTCAGGCTGGAACGTGTAAAGCCCTGTCTTACGGGAGAAAAGATGGCGGCCTAACATGCAGGGTCCCGGTAAGCCAGTCAGCCTCCCGGCTCCACTCAGCAGCCGCTGAACAGCTGCCACAAAGACTACTTGGTCTACAGGTCAGAACATACTCTGTGGAAAATGTCTAACTACTGAGCTAATGTATCAATCTATGAGATTTGGTAATAAAATTGAATAAATCTGTTCTTTGAAGAGTTTAATTTAAACCAGCGAAAAACTGTTAAGAGAAATAAGACTCTTACATAAATCATCAGCCTCAAAATCAAGAACACCTAAGTTCATAAATGACATCACTGGCCTTGCTAGGTCTTCCTGTCTTACTTTTTGCCTTAACATCAGAATCATGTTCTGCGGTCAAAGGCCCTCACCATGTCCTGTGAGCAGAATTTAGTAGGAAAAATATCTTTCACTAAACTTTTGTCTTTTTGAAGGACTCGTGTGTGTGTGTGTGTGTGTGTGTGTATGTGTGTATGTGTGTGTGTGTGTGTGTTTCACAGGACATTTTGTCTCTTATGTTAAATTTTTTCTTCCAATGAAAATCCTGAGATAATAGAAGAAATAAGAAAAGCAAAATTCACAGTACAAATTCAATATACTAAAGTATGAGAAAAGTATTCAAAATATAGACACTACCTTAACACTTTTAGTCATGACATTTTAAAACAGCTTTAAAAGCAAAGAGGAAAAGGAGACAAATTACTTGTTAATACTTTCTTTACCCAAATCTGATAAGTGAAACAATTAAATTGGAATATACTTTTAAATAAAAAATTTAAAAATAAATAATCTCTTTGATGTGCCAGCTCTATAAATAGCAAGTTTAAATACTAGATCTTCAGTAGGACTAATGTTACATCACCAAGAATTAGAAAAATACACATTTTTTTTCCAGTCAAATAGTTGATAATAGAAAAGTTTTAACTTTACCATACCAAAGTGGAGTTTCACAATTTGCTTTCATATTACAGGCAACTGAACAGACCTTTATCACCCTCAAAAAAGAAAAGAAAACAAAACAAAACAAAAAAAAACACCCTAAAAACAAAACAAAACCATCTTTATAAAAGAAGGTCACTAAACCTTAAATACAATCAAGCTTGAAGTATGTTAGCACTATGATTTATGCAAATGTGTATCCACATAGTCCCCCAGTCCAGGTGTGTTCAGCACGGGGCTAGTCAAGTGTAAACAAGTTGCAAACCTTCTGTCAGCACAGAGAACAGTCTTAATTGCTCGGATTTCCAAAATGCAGAGTAAATCAGAATGAAATGTTTCCCACTGATTATAAAAGCTTCAGGTTAAGCTCTATATTCAAAATCAACTTAAATAAAAACAGGCAGTGGTGCTTTTCTAAACACTGCATTGTTAACATCAGGGACTCTGGATATTTCAAACTTTCAAAACTAGAAAGAGAAAAGGAAGGAAGGAACACCGCAGAAGAGTGCTTTATTCTGCTTCATCCACTTCAATGAAGATGTCACTGAAAATAAGCTCTGAAACTGTGGTCGCCTCCTCTTCAGATGCTCGTTTTGGCCCATCTTCACAGTTTTCTTTTTGCAATGGTTGATCAGAAGAAACCTAGGAAGATAATGAAGCTAAAATGTAATACAATGTTTACACTTGTTCCTAGCACATTGCTTTCCTAATTGGCATGAGGAGCCCCGCTCAATCCCTAGCAAAGGTTAAACAACAACAACAAATAAATAAATAAATGAATGAATGAAAAGGGAAAGCAATGGCAGGCAAGGAGGAGCTTTACCTTTTAACGTAAGGTAACTCTGCAGCATAATGGGGAGGGGCAGGCTGGGGAGACACCTCAGTGCTGAGAACACCTGCTGCATAAGTACACAACCCACACACGCTAGGTAGGCGTGACGGCCACAGGCCAAACTCAGGCCTCTACATACATACCCACATACAGGTGAAAACATATACACACATGAGGAAAAAAAAAAGAGGCAAGCTAAATTTTTAATACCCATTAAAAAAGTGATTACCTCATTCTGTTGATTCTCAGAAAAACAAATTTAAACATGCAAAATTAAATCACTGTTACTAAATCTGCAACTCAAACACTGCTAGAGTAAGAGCAGAAGGTCAAAAAATAATCAAAGATTAGCATACTTATAAATCTTAAAATACAAAACAAAAAACAGCATATTATCAGCACATGAACACATACGCACCCCAATGGTATAGATAAAACTTTAACATGTGTGTTATGTGTACATACAGAAATTTCACTTTTAAAAAATAATTAATGCATACATACGCATGCCTGCATGACTCTAGGTGCACCATAGCTAGAACTGGATTAGGCCGTTGGGAGCCATCTCGTGGGTGCTGGGGAACAAACTGGGCCCTCTGCAGCACTCTTTGTATTCTCCAAAAGTCAGCTTCTTGCATGGCTCACATCCATGCACATGTGAGCTGAACAGTGAGTTACGATGTAAAATAAGGACATAAGACGAGATATGTTGGGGGCTCTTTGGGAGGGAGGGTGTGAGAATTAAAATAATTTTAAAATATGGTGCACACCTTTAATCACAGCACTTGGAAGGCAGAGGCAGGTGGGTCTCTGAGTTTGAGGCCAGCCTGCTCTCCACAGTGAGTTCCAGGACAGGATACATACCTGTCTCCAAAATATAAAAGTTTTATAAAAAGGAGAAAAGCTGGGGTATTTGGTTACTGACTATACACCCACAAGTTGGAAAGTTAGACTTATACCTTACACAAAAAATATTCTAATGACTCAAATACTTAAATGTAAAAATATGGCCAGGCAGTGGTGGCACACGCCTGTAATCCCAGCACTTGAGAGGCAGAGGCAGGTGGATCTATGTGAGCTCAAGGCCAGCCTGGTCTACAAACTGAGCCAGTTCCAGGAGAGCCACAGCTGTTTCACAAAGAAATCCTGTCAATAAAATAAATAAAATAAAATAAAACATTAAAACAACTAAAACCTACTGTAACAAGCTACAGAATGATACTTTCACCTCCTGGATTAAGGAAACTGAGTATCTTTAAATGATTTAGAAGTCAAAAGGCAAAAAGGTTTTGACAATTTTGACAAAACTAAAAAATATCTGCATGGTAAAAACAAAATAAAAATATATATGCATATAGAAAAAAACCCTTATCACAAATCACTATGAAAATAAAAGATAGTTTTTCTAAAAAGAAAATGCTATGAAAGACTCACACAGAGGTTACACCTCACACTAAGAGGTTTATGTGCTCATAAAGGCTACAGAGAATGAATGGGAAAAAGAGGACACTTATTTTTTTTTAATTTATTCATTTTACATCCCCTCCCTCTTCCCCCTATCCTGTTCATCCATCAGTCCCCTAGTCCTCAGAGAGGGGGAGCCCTTACCAACTGACCCCAGACTATCAGGTCTCTTCAGGCCTGCCTGCATCCTCCTCTGTGGCCTAGCAAGGCTGCCTGACCCAGGGGAGGTGACTGAAGAGCAGGCAACGGAGTTCATGTCATTAATCCCATTAACTCAATTCCACTGATCCACCAGTCTGTTTCTGTGCCAGTACATGCGGTTTTTGTTACTGTTTCTCTATAGTACACCTTGAGATCAGGGCTGGAGATGCCTCCAGAAGATCTTTTATTGTACAGGATTGTTTTAGCAATTCTGTTTTGCTTTGTATTTTTTTCCATATGAAGTTGAGAATTGTTCTTTCAAGGTCTGTAAAGAATTATGCTGGTATTTTGATTGGGACTGCATTAAATCTATAATTACTTTTGGTCAGATGGCCATTTTCACTATGTTGATCCTACCCGTCCATGAGTATCTTTCCTTCTCCTATTATCATCAATTTCTTTCTTCAGAGACTTAAAAGTTTTTTTCATACAAGTCTTTCACTTGCTTGGGTAACACCAAGATACTTTGATTTTTTTGTGGCTATTGTGAAAGGTGTTATTTCCCTAGTTTCTTTCTCAGCCCGTTTGCCTTTTTCCTGGGCCCCAAAACACCAGTGTTTGTGTTTCCCAGGTGAAAGGAAACCCCATGGTGAGGGAAACAAGTAGGCCTCAGGTCACCCAACTAAGACCCTGAAAGTTCCAAGTCCCTGCCAGCCAGCAGTCTCCACTGTCTAGCCACAAGCCTGGGCGCTGCACTCACCGTCCCAGATCAAACTGCGGGCCCCAAAACACCAACGTCTGGGTCTCCCAGGCAAGAGGGGACCCCATGATCAAGGAACAAGCAGGCCTGACCTCAGGTCACCCAGCTAACCCTCAGAGAAGTTCCTGGGCAAAACCCTTGGATTCCAGCCAAAGGCCAGCTGGGATTGACAAAACAAGATCAACAGTGTGTGTGCTGGGGTGGGGCAGAGGCTGCTGCGGCGGTGCAGTCATTGATAGCATGGTAAACAGTCCCTGTGAGGGCAGGGCAGGGAGCGCCTATCAACAGAACATTCATCCTTCCTTTGACCAAACATTTCTCACTGTATATATCAACAGAGCAGATACTTGTGGAACTCCCTATTTAGCCCAGTATTCTATACTTTTCTACTGATCTCTATTAGGTCTACAGATGAACAGGTAAATTGACCTATTTAGAAGACAGCTATTCCTGTGCTGTTTGAAATGGCACATAGTCAGGAACAAGCCACAAGCTCACACCACAGACTCGGCACCGGAGCGCTGCAGTGCCAGAGCGCCGCAGACACTAGACAGGACGGCGCGCGGCGCTGTCGGCGCTAGAGAGTCAACACATGGTTATGTGGAGATGAGCGCCGCAGACATTAGACAGGACGGCGGTCAGCACGAGAGTAAGAACATGTTTATGTGTGGATGAGCGCCGCAGACATTAGACAGGCCGGCGCCGGCGCTGTCAGCACGAGAGTAAACACATGTTTATATGTAGATGAGCACCGACCGTTCACATCCCTTGTCCTCACAAAGTGAAAACCTTAAAACAACTGAGATGGCCTTCTCCACGTAAGTGAATACAAGACACTCCTAGTTGGCAGGCAGACCTCTGAGGTTAAGGCCAGTCTTAAAAAAAACCTGTTTCAAATAAATACAAACAAAAAGCACACTGTGATGCTTCCATACCACAAAATTCTATTTTGCAACAAAAAGTAACAAGCTACTAGAGTCAGAAATAGATCACATTTTCCTGGCCAACCTGGGCTATACGGTGAGTTCTACAAGATAGCTCAAGCTATATAATGAAACATCACCTCAAAATAATAAAAGTAAAAATAATAAAACAAACTAACAGAAAAAAATCAACAAATTATGAATATGCAGAACTATCTGAATAAATATTCAGGAGACTATGTTAACAGGGAGATGCTAATCTTAAATGTGTAATTCAACTTATGTAACATTTCTGAAAAACAACACACTTAAGAAGGGAGTGGAAATAGAAGGAAGCTGGTTAGTCTAAATATATGGACACTCCAAACCATCTTGGGAGCTGTTCTGTATCCTGACTGAAGCAATGTTGAAGTTTGTAAAATATTAGCACTAGGGGAAACTGGATATAAGGTGGATGAAACTTAATTGGGGGGAGGGGAATTATATCTTACAACTGCATGAGAAATTTACAATTACCTCAAAATGAAAATGTTGAGAAAGAGGAGAATGAGAGAGAAAGCTCTTTGCTGTCTCACAAAGGTCTGTAAGACACACTGGCCTTCTGTTTGTTTTGACAAAGGGCAGATAGAAAACAGCATGTTATTTATATAAAAAGGAAAGATCTGGATATGATGGTCCAAACTGGCAAAACCATAAATCTGTGAAGAGAATACTTCAATAATAAATTCTTTTCAATATGTAAATTTTGAAAGAAAAAATTCAAATTTGATATTTTTATTTTAAAAACCCAGCAGCCTTGAATTCTGCTTCACATCATATAATAAAGTCAATAACCATGAACAAAATAAAGCCTTCAAAGCTGATTATTAAAATTTTTATATAAAAATTTTTATTTTTTTATTTTTTATTAATCACAGGCTATGTACTTTGTATCCCAGCCGTAGCCCCCTCCCGCATTTCCTCTCTATCCCCCCCCATCTCCTCCCTGCCCCTTTCCATATAAAAAGTTTTAATAAAATCTTCATTTTGAGTGTCCCTACGTAGCCAAGGCTGGCCTTGAACTTGCAATCCTCCTACGCTGGCCTCCCTTGTGCTTTTTATATAGGTATAAGCTGCCATGTCCAACAAGTTGGAGAAAAATTCCTAATCAAAATGTCTAAGACAGCAATAAATAAATAAGCTGATAATACAACTAGAAAATTCTAGTAAATATATTTTTAAAACCCAAGTCACTAGTAATTAAGGCAATAAAAATTCAAACAATAAAATAGCAATTTCACCCCTCAATCATATTTAACAGAATTATTTTTGAGGCATTATATTTAACACTGGCAATGCTGTGTTTACACTGGTACTATCACACTGCTAACAGCTACAAGCACTTTGTAAGATAACTGACCATGATGCTAATGTTGATATGATAAAGTAACTCCCTGATGAGGCATTTTACTAAATATATGGACACTCCGAGAAGCCCTAAGTTAAATCCCCAGGATTGTACAACAAAGAATAATAATTAATGAATATGTAACAGATTTTTTTTTTTCTTTCTTCGTCCTCATACTTACCATTAGAGAGCTTGGGGTGCATAGAAATGACATTCAAACAAATTCTACTTTTATGTTTCTTTGAATTTTTACATATTAGGACCTTTTTTCTTAAGACAAATAAAACTACACACACAGTACTTCATTTTGATTCTATGGGTCAGAGTGTCTTTGGATTGTGGGAATGGTAAGTTAAATGCCCCATTTCTGGCTAGTTCTGGCTAGTTCTACCAAATTAGCTACATTTTTGTGGTAAATGGAAGCTGTACTAAAATAATCTCTAACATCTAATTGAAAATAAGCACTATCTTCCCTAGTTCTGAGGATGGCTACATCTCATCCACAATAAAATGCAACAATTCTCACACACCTGAGCTGGTGAGCTTCCAGTATTATCGGGCTGTGTATCAGGCACACTTGGAGATGGGAGTGGTTCAGAAGGTTCCGGAATTTTTTTCTGGCTTGCATTAGGTGGATTAGATTTTTTCAAATTTCGTCGTGATATGGGTATTTGAGGCTTTAGGCGCTTCTTAGTATGGGTTTGAGTCACTTCGTCAGATTCCAAACTATTTTTTGGACATATTAAAGACAAAAATCCCAAAGGTCTTCTTCCAGGTCTAGAAATGAAAATGCAAAGATATACAAACAAATATGAACAGGCACACACAGACAGACTCACAGACAGACGCAGACACACTGGTCTTTGTTGCTGATTTGAGGGGAGGCCGGCTTACACCCAGTTAAGATCTCCCTGACTCCTAAGTGCTGTTAGGCTATGGCAACACACTCATCAGGCGCGGCGGTGACACCCGGGAGGTGTTCACTCCAGCACCCGAGAGGCAGAGGCAGGAGGAGCTGAGTCCAGGCCAGGCAGGAATACATAGTGAATGTGGTGCCTCAGAAACTAAAACCAAACAAAACATACTCTTCATATAACTTTATTTCTATTAAATGCTAACGTGGCACATTTTACTAAGTAACAACGGCACTACGCTAGGGTGTGTATCTGTGACAGAGGCAAGGCTGCCCAAGCTTCAAAATGTACCAAAATCACCTGGGGAATGTTATTAAAATGGAATTCTAAATCTGGAAACAACCCAGATATCCCTCAATTGAGGAATGGATATAAAAAAATGTGGTACATTTACATAATGGAATACTACTCAGCAATTAAAAACAAGGAAATCATGAAACGTGCAGGCAAATGGTGGGAACTAGAAAAGATCGTCCTGAGTGAGGTATCCCAGAAGCAGAAAGATACACATGGTATATAATCAATTACAAGTGGATTTTAGACATATAATATAGGATAAACATACTAAAATCTGTACACCTAAAGAAGCTAATCAAGAAGGAGGACTCTGGGTAAGACGATCAATCCTCATTCAGAAAAGCAAATGAGGTAGACATCAGAAGAGGGTGAAAACAAGGAACAAGACAGGAGCCTACCACAGAGGGCCTCTGAAACACTCTACCCAGCAGGGTGTTAAAGCAGATGCTGAGATTAATAGCCAAACTTGGGCCGAGTGCGGGGAATCTTATGAAAGAAGCAGGAGATAGAAAGACCTGGAGGGGACAGGAGCTCCACGAGGAGAGCAACAGAAGAGGGGGTCTTTTCTGAGACTGATACTGCAACCAAGGACCATGCATGGAGATAACCTAGAACCCCTGCACAGATGTAGCCCATGGCAGCTCAGTGTCCAAGTGGATTCCCTAGTAATGGGAACAGGAACTGTCGCTGACATGAACTCAGTGGTTGGTTCTTTGATCACCTCCCCAGTGAGTTGGGAGCAGCCTTGCCAGGCCACAGAGGAAGACAATGCAGCCAGTCCTGATGACAACTGATAGGCTAGGGTCAGAGGGAAGGTGAGGAGGACCTCCCCTATCAGTGGACTGGGGAAGGAGCATGGGAGAAGATGAGGGAGGGCAGGATTGGGAGGGGATGAGAGAGGGGGGTACAGCTGGGATCCAAAGTGAATAAATTATAATAAATAAAAAGTTTAATAAAAAAGAAAAAGAAAGAAATAAAATAAATTTGAAACAGGTGAGGCCTGAGTCAAATGCACTATGACTGTTTAAGAAGTTGCTGTGCCAGGGACTTCTGTGCTGCAACAGAAGCCAAGCGGCCAGGAAGCTTCAGGGTGTTCCCTACGAGCTTCTCTCACGGAAGTTTTACTACCCTGCCTCCTCTGCTTCTCAACTTGTTTCAAACCAAACCTGATAACGCTCTCTTATCCTTTTCAACAAAAGCTACAGATCAGAAAAGAGGTGAGTTTTACTTTCAGTATTTAAAAATAATAATAATAATAGATAAGATAAGCCTCTTTTGATTTTCTCCTTGGTTTTTCAAGACAGGGTTTCTCTGTGTAGCTCTGGCTGTCCTGGAACTTGCTTTGTAGACCATTCTGGCCTCAAACTTAGAGAGATGCAACTGCTTAGTGCTGAGATTAAAGTACCACCATGACTGGCTTGAAATAAGCCTGTTAAAGACATACATATCTTTTTCCTTTAGTGAAACCTAGTGTCTGTTATCATCAACTAACCAGGTTAAAGTTTCTAATGCCGCTGACAACAGTAATTACCCTGAAGACTGTTTTTCTGGTGTATGCGTGAAAACAATGTGGCAGCAGTGAGTATGGACCTACAGAGAATCCCATACGAAAAGCCACAAAGAAACAAAAGGACACATTATTTGGAATTTGAATAAAATAACTTCCAGAGTCACCAGACCCCAACTCTATGTTGTCACATCTCATCTACACTTTTGTTTCTGCATTCATCAAAACCGTAACCATAAACAGGCAGAAAGAGAAGTGCACTATGTTCTTAGGACTTGCTGCCTGACTGTTAGTTTCAGCGACGCTAAGCTCTAGTCATAGACAATGTGTACCTGGACTACTTCTTACTTCTGTAGGTCTGTGCTAAATTGTCTGCCTTTGCATAACTGACGGAGGCCACATCTAAAAAACAATTTGGCCCTGAGTTTCATGTTCTATTATGCCTGCTGCATATAGTTTCTACTTACCCAGGGGCAGAGGGATGTTTTTGTTTTTGTTTGTCGAGACAGGGTTTCTCTATGTAACAACCTTGGCTATCCTGGACTTGCTTTATAGATCAGGCTAGCCTCAAACTCAGAGAGATCCGCCTGCCTGTCTCCCCGAGTGCTGGGATTACAGGAGTGTGCCACTGTGCCCAGCTGACTAAAAAGTTTCCCACAATACCTGGTCAGAGGGAGTTTAGAAGATGATGGCATGCTATCTCTTTTTTCAGAACTGGAAGCAGGATCAATTTTCTCTTCTTTATCAGACACCATCTCATCCTGAGGCAACTGAGTCATGGTCTTTTCTACACATGCATCTTTTATTTCGTCAAGAGATCCAGATGATCCTGTATTCTGCAAAGTTGGTTCATTGTGTTCCTTCTGAGATTCTGAGGTTGTATATGTGTTCTCTGAGATAGGGAAAATGCCTTGTCCTATGCAAGACTCTGCTTCTAAGAGAAAAAAAAAAAACAGGAAGAGAGAGCACACACATTAAAATATTAAAAAAAAAAGAGAGAGAGAGTCAATTAAACTGGAGAATCTGAAGGAAAAACCCATAGTATTCTATAACAAAAACACCTCACCACGGCCAAAAGTCTAAAACAAAAACTCTGATGCATGAGCCTGAGGTCAACCTGAGGCTACACAGAGTTCTAGGCCAACCTGCCCTATATAGTGAGACACTATCTCACATGATATATCAAGAAAATGACTTGGAGAAAGGGAGGTTACAAGGATTGAACACAACCTCCATATGACACCAGGACTGACAAGTCAGGAAAATAGTACAGACTCTACATAAAAGAGATAAAGAGCAAAGGCATCAGCAAGCAGAAGAAACCAGAAAACAGCTGAAAAGCATGCAGTAATAGAAAGGCTAAGAAGCAAAAACAAGAAACCAGGAGCACACCTTTAATACCAGCACTTAGAAGACAGAGGCAGGAAGATCTCTATGAGGCCAGCCAGCCTGGTATACACAGTGAGCTCCAGACCAGCAGAGGCTAGCTATTGTAGCTATTGTAGCACTTGGTGTGGTGCTACGTGGCCAGAATCCCAGCAGGTAGGAGACAAAGGCAGGAGGTTTGCCACGAATTCGGGAACAGCCAGGGACAGACAATGAAACCCTGGTTAAAACAATTATCTGAGCTGGGCAGTGCCTGATGCCTGTCACCCCACCACTTGGAGAGGCAGAGACAGGTGGATTTCTGTGAATTTGAGGCCAGCCTGGTTTACAAAGCAGGCCAGAACTAAAAAGAAAACAGAACAGAACAGAAAAGACAAGACAAGATCTGCCCCGGCAATGTACAAACTGGAAAACTGCAACACAGAAACACAAGAAACATTACAAGGCAAGTCAACATGATTTCTCCTGAACTGGGAAAATGCATGATGAAGAGCTCAAGTCTAGTAATAAAAATGATCAACGATTTCAAAAACACAAGCAAACAAATAGATGACGAAATCAACTCAGGACCCCGAAAAGACTCAGCAACACTGATGTGGAAGTAAGCATGGAAACTGAGATTTGGGGGGATGAGAGCAGAGGTTTGGGAAGAGCAGGGACAAGCAAACGGGACAGAACACAAATAAAAGTGTTGAAAATCAAAAAGTGAGTCAAAGTAAAAGCACAGTGGAAAGCACTAACAATAGTCCAGATCATTCGTCTCCCAAAGATATTGATAAAATTATAACATTGAACTGTAGTACGAGAAATAGCATGTATTAGTACAAAAACAGTCATGTAGTGCGGCAGAATAAAGGATAGAAATGAACGTAGTTACAGCCATCCGATTTTTCAACTAAGGTACTAGAACACTGGAGCAAGGTAGCCTACCTTTCCAAAAAGTGCCGAGAAAACTCGTTATCGTCATGCCGAACCAATGAAGCTTGTTAGCTATCTCTTATGCTGTATAAAACTCAATTTAAAAATGTATCAAAAGCCCTACTGCAGGTCTGAAATATTCATAGTGAAACATAAGAAAAATACTTCAAAATACAAGCATAGATAAAGACTTTTAAAATTATATTATTCCTTTGAAAATCCAAGGTTTATCAGATACCTGTTTTATTCATTAATAATGGATCTTAACTTTTTAAAAAAATTATTGCTGGTGTCACATAAAAGAATAAGTTACAAAAGTTCAGTGGTCTGAGATATTAGATAAAAATATGTAAGGCTTTACCTCACGGCCAAAATTTATCAGAAATACCCAAGGATACTTAGCAAAATATATTCTTATTTAAATTTACCTCACTCACCTGTTTTCTCAAAAACATTTAATTCCTTTGAACATACCTGTTTCAAGAAAAAATACAAGTTTTAGAAATTCATTTTATTAAATAAAAGTAAAATTCTATCCCTCTCCCATGTCATAGAGAAAAAGTGCATTTCTGAGAAAGCTCTGGAGCCAGAAGCAGAATTATATCACAAGTTAAAACATTTGTGAAAAAAAAGATATTGCTGATATTTAATCTATTCTAGAACACAGTGGAAAGGTGAAAGTTGTCAAATGTCTTTTATCTCAGGCTTAATATTGATACCAACTACCAAATCTCAAGATGTCAAATGAAACAACTTTTTCATATTTATGGTGCTGAGTATCCAAGTCATGGTCTGACAGAAACTACCCAAGGGCTCTACCTACCATTGAAGTACATCCCTGATCCCTCAACTCAAACACCTTTAAAAAGCACCAATTAACAAATACATCATAGCCTATTAGTAGTCTGCTTCAAAAATGAAAAGATATCCAACATGAGAGAAAAGTCTACCTCATGAATTCACAAAATCAAATACCATTTAAGAGGAGAAAAATCGTATTTATTTATAGAACTATTCATTCTTTAGAAAAAATTTAATAGAAAAAAATTAATGACTACAGGTTTTGCAACGTTGCCCAGACTGATTTCAAACTATTAGACTCAACCAAAATATAAAGTATGCTACTTTGGGTTGGAAACAACATAGGAGAGAACTGGCCGTGGTAGCGTTTATCTGTAATCCCATCCTGGAAGATAGAGGCAGCATAACCCTGAGTTTTGAGTCAAGCCTGGGCTCCATAACCAACAGATCCTTCTTGTTTAAAAAAAAAAAAAATAGATGGGGGGGGGCAGGACAGGACAATGGACAGACTTTACATATGTAATCTTTTATTGTTAAAGTTAAAAAAACAAAGCTTATAAAATAAAATCACAAATAAACCCAGCAGATTGTCTTTTCCTCTTCTTAGAGCTTATTTATTTATGTGTAATGTCCTGTTTGTACATGACATGAGTATCAGATGTCCTTGGAGATCAAAAGAGGACATCGGATACACCGGGACCCAGTTTATCTAAGTTGTGAACCACATGTAAACACTAGAAATTGAACCCAGGTCCTCTGCAAGAGCAACACTTGCTTTTAACTTATGAGCCAACTCCTCAGCCCTACACTTATTTTCTTAATATACTGATAACAATGTACACTTTTCATTTGTATTTTGCATTTTTTAATGAGTGGAGGGAGTAATGTTTGAGTGTGCTTGGAAGTCAAAGGACTACCTCTGGTATCTTTCTCAGAAATACTAATCACCTGTTTGAAGATGAGTTACTCACTGAGCTCACCAGGAAGCCTAGGCTGCTTGACCCCATGGAATCTTCCCGATTCTGTCTCCAAAGCACTAGGGTTCTAAGCATATGCCACCATACCTAGAATTTTTACAGGAGGGCTGGAAATTGAACACAGTTCCTCATGTTTTAACATTTGTAAGATAGTCAACAGGGACTTCATGTAGTCTGACTGGACTTCCCACGGTAGTGATGGCTGAGCTAAGTCTGTGGCTAGAAAGCGAGGTGGAGACTAACACAAAATGCATGAGGCAGAACGGACTATACTGGGCCTTGGAGGATCTGGTTTTACTCCATAGCACAAAGGAAAAGCCAACACATGATGAAGAAATTACTACTGTTGGTTTGTTTGTTTGTCTGAACACTTCAGAAAGTTCACTCAAAGCCCTGAAGTTGTTAATCTACATACCATAGTTGCTACGCAGAGGGCAGAGTGAAGATCCAGATGGTTATGTGTAAAAGTGACTTTTTTTTTTTTGGGTTACAGTAGGTTAAATTTTAATGGATTTTGTTTGACTCAAACATAGTGCCAGTATTAGATTAATGGTAGGATATTTTGAATTGTGTCTCCCCACCCCCAAAGCTGT
>CM053750.1:5897012-5966394 GCA_028658305.1 Pachyuromys duprasi
TTCTTGGGAAGTCAAGGGAGGGAGCCTCGGGGCTCATGCAGGAGAAGGGTTGCCCGGTAGATGGCCTGCAGGCTGCATGTGGCCCGGGACAGCTATGAATGTTGCCTAACACAAGGGGGTAGACTTACTTTAAAATGTCATGAGATTGATTCGCCCATCTTCTGTAACTCAGTTGTACAGTCCCTGGGCGTGCTTTTTGTGGGTGGATGTACCTGTGGAAGTGACTTTTATTCGCCTGTTTCAATTGTTGTCTCAGAGGCTTATTGCTTCTGTCTAAGGAAAGGAAAGCTACTTAAGTGAGCAACAAAGAAAATGAGAGAAAGAGGAGGCAATTTTACCCCGACAGATTGCAGAGAGAGCTCAAGTGAAGGCCAAATGAGCCAGAGAATGAGAAGGAGCCAGAAGATTAAAGCAGATTGCTGGAGATAGTTTGAGCCCAAGCAGAGCAATTCAGAGGACATGAGAGAAGCCAGATTGAATACATCAGCTGGAAGAGGAGGTTTAGCCAGAATAGCTGAGTTGAGCCAGCCAGCTCTGAGCTCAGAACAAGAAAGGATGAGCTTACTAAACAGTAAGTCAGAGAGGCTGAAAACATTCTAGGCCTAGGTTAGATCGTACGGAGGCCAGAAGCTTCCAGGACTAGGCCTAGTTAGCAGACAGAGGCAGTAGGCCCCTGAGACAACAACTGAAACAGATGAATAAAGTTACTTTTCACAGATATGAAACTAGTAGCTTTATTTTCAGCCACTGTAGGTTTCCTGATTACTGTTCATCAACTAGTTCTTTCAACTGGTTAAAAATGACCATCCCAAAGTACCTTGACCTGGATTATGTATGATGAGAACTGTGAGAAAAGAGGTTTTCATATGTCTGTCCATCCATATGTACGCATGAGCATGCATGTATAAAGGCTAAGAGCTAGATGGGAAGGCAGTTACTTAATAATCTAACGTTACCTCAGAGGCACATTCTTGACGATCAACTCCCGGAGTAATTGAGGACTTTTTGGCAGGAGGAAAGTGAATGCTTTCATCAGGACTGCAACGAAATCTCTTCCTAGATGTAAGATCTAAGTTAGCAGGAAGCTTTTGAGAAGCACCATTTCCAGAAGGAGAGAAGCATGTGGCCTCAACAATTGAAGTTCCTTGTAAACTCCCACTGCAGAGAAAACAAATGCATGCAAAACCAGAGCGTTAGAAGCTACTTAATAACTATTCCAATGATAGTCCTAATGAGTACCAGAAGTACAACCTGGCAAGTAACAAAAATAATAGTTTGGGGTACATTCATACTTAAAGGCTCACAATTTAAGTTCAACAACACTGAATTAAAGCTAAGGAAAACACAGAGCTTTAATTCTCAAATAACATACCAAACAAGTTTCACATGATGAAATGTAGTACAACAGATCATGGCTCAAAAACAATAGAACAGAGTTGTATAGCATATATACTTTTTAGTTGTTATTTCTGTTTTGTTTTGGTTTTTTGTTCATGTTTTTGAGATAGGATTTTTCATGTTACCTCTGGATGTCCCGGAACTCTATAAATAGACCCGGCTGGCCTCTGCCTCCTGTGTGCTAGGATTAAAGGAATATGCCACCATAACTGTCCCAAGTATATGCATTTAAATGACATCTTCATCAAATATAAAAACATATTGCCTTAAGTTATGATGTAACTACTGAATAAGACCTCCAGCACTGTCACCAGCACCGTCAGGGAGCATCACAGCCACTTCATAAAACAAACAACCCTGATGCAAACAAGACAGGCCTCAACACAGCCACACTGTCTGTCCATACCCAACTCTCAACAATGCAGATCCACCAGACATGCAAAACACCCACAAAGAAATACATTAAGCTGCCCTAGATCAAATGGATTTACATATAGAGATTTAATAATAAACCTGCAGAAAGACTTGATTAAAGAAATCTGAAGGGAAAATAAAAAATTCCTAGGCTCAAGAAATCTTGGAGATGGCTCCTGAGTGCAGCTCTTCAGAACCCACATAAATAACCAGGTCTAGCCTATGACCAGTAGAGCTGTGGGGGGTAGGGAGGGAAGGTACAGTGAGACATTGGCCAGTCACCTGACTGAAAAAAAAAAAATACAGTGAGGGGGTGAAGAGATGGCTCAGCAGTTAAGAGTACTTGATTCTTGGCTGGGTACACTGGTGCATTCCTTTAATAGCAACACTCCAGAGGCAGAGGCAGATGGATCTCTGTTGAGTTTGAGGCCAGCCTGAAATATATAGCAAGTTCCGGGACAGCCAGGGCTACATAGAGAGACTCTATATCTACATATAGAAAACTAACGCTGGACTAACAGCACAACTGGTAAAGTAGTTGTCTCAAAAGCATGAGGTCAACATTCAGAATTCACATAAGAAGGCTGAGCACGGTGGAATGAATGTATTCCCAGGGCTAGTGGCATGGGCAAAGGCTAATCTCTGGGGCTTACTGACCAGCCAGACTGTCTCAAAAGCAAAGAGGAGGCTGTCTAAAGACTGTTATCCAAAGCTGTATACTGGCCTCTATGCACACAGCCTCCATTCAAAAGAAAACGTCAAAACAGAGTGTACAATCAAGGCTTTAGGAAGGCAATAAGTGAATGTGAAAATGACAAACGGAAAGTGAAAGGTAGGATCAATGAAATAAATCAGGTGACTCTTTGACAGTTAGCTACGCCTATCCTAAAAAGAAAAAACTGGCCCCCAAATAATAAAAGGGTGATAATACAATACTACTGAAATTAAAAGCATCATTAAGGAATAGTCTGAAAACTATACGCCAATAAATTGAGAACTCTAGAAGAAATATACAAATGTCTGTTGTACATGACCTGCCAAAACTGAAGCAAGAGAAAAAAAAACTAATTAGAATAATAACCAACACTGAGATTGAAGTAGTATTAAAAAGTCACTCATGAAAGATCTCAGAACCAGAGGAATTTACTACTATATTTTACCAAAGTTAAAGAACATCCATCTACTAAACAAAAAAGGGCTCTTTCAAACTCACTCTATGAAGCCAGCAGTACCTTGCAAAACCTAAGGGCACAAGTAAAGATCGACAACCTTGCTAAATACAATGCAGAAATCTTCAATAAAATATTTGCAGATGGAATTAAATAAACATTCCTCCCTTGTAATTCCTCCTTGGAATCCTTAACCTATTTACTCAGCTGATAAAAAAATCTTAAAAAGATCATATACTATGATCCAGTTGATTTCATCTCAAAAAGGATAGTTTAACATACACAAATCAGTAACAGAGCATGTAAATTCACTCAAGAATAAATATTACATAATATCAGTAGATGAAGAATTAAGTCTCTGATAAAATTCAATATATCTTCATGATAAAAACCCTTTAATAATTATGATTACAAAGATGATACTGCAACACAAAGGCCATATATGATGAATTCAGATAATATCCTATCAAATGGAACAAAAATGAAAGCATTTAATCTAAGAGCAGGAAAATGACAGAGAGTTATACTCTTTGATTAATGTAATACTTAAAATTCTAGCTGTAACAATTAAAAGAAATGAAAGAGACAGAAAAGGGAAAGGAAGTCAAATTATCCCTGTGTGAAGACGGTATGATTCTGAACATAGAAAATCCTAAATATTCCTCCACCCAAAGATTCGTAGAACAGGTAAATAAATGCAGCAAAGCAGGATATAAAAATAAATATACAAAATTCAATAACATTTCTTTTTCTGGGGGGAGGAGGTTCAAGACAGGGTTTCTCTGTGTAGCTATGGCTGTCCTGGAACTCACTCTATAGATCAGGCTGGCATAGAACTCACAGTGATCCATCTGCCTCTACCTCCCAAGTGCTGGGGTTAGAGCTTCAATAATGTTTCCATTATACCAATAATAAATTCACTGAGAATGAAACAATGAAACCAGGAAAAGAATTCCATTCACAACAGCCTTAAAACAAACAAGCAAACAAAACCCACTGTAGCAGGTAAAAGACTTTAATGATTGAAATGACAAACACTGAAGAAATTGAAGACACTAGAAGATGTATCTTCAGTGTTTAATCACAGTGTTTCATCACAATAGCAATCTACAAACCAATGCAATAAAAACCAATACAAAAATTCACATAGAAGCACAAGAGCCTAAATAGTCAAAGCAAAGAAAAAGAATCAATGCTCTAAGTATTAAAATATCCACTTTCAAAATATACTAAAGAACAATAGTAACAAAAACAGCAGGCCAATGGAATAAAAAAATACAGGCTAAAGAACAGAATAAATAAACAAATAAATGCTATTGTCTGCAGCCCCTTCTTAATACAGGTGTCAAAACAATACAGTGTACAATAGAGAGCTTCTTCAATCTACGGTGCTGGGAAAACTTGCATCCACAGAGATTTAAAACTAGAATTTCTGGGGCTGGAGAGATAACTCGGCAGTTAAAAGCACTTGATGCAGAGGAACCAGGTTGCGTTCCCAGCACAAGGTAGCTCACAAGCCACCTGGTAACTCCAGCTCCAGAGGACTCTGATGCCCTCTTTTGGCCTCCAAGGGAGTCAGGTGCATACAGACATCTACAAATCTACAACAAATCTAGAAATAAACCAAAATAAAAGCCTCAAAAACCAAACCAAACAAACAAAAAGCCTAGAACCCTTTGTCTCATCCTACCCCAAACCAACTCTAAACAGATCAAAAATCTTAAAGTAAGAGGCAGAACTTTGAAAATACAAGAAGGAAACACAAGAGAAACATGTAGCTCCAATAGCTCAGGAAACAAAAGTACCAATGAACAAATGGAATTAAACCAAACTATGGGCTTCTGAAATGAAAAATTGGAACTTTTTTTTTTAATTCATTTGTGTGCTGAGGGGAAAAAAGCATGTATGCAAAGCATGTGTTGCAAGTTCAGGGGACAACACACTAGAGTTCTCTTCCTCCATCATGTGGGGTCTGGGCATCAAACTCAGGTCGCCAGGCTTGCAAACAAGTGGCTTTACCTGTTGTGCTATCTTTGCCAGCCTACGTTATAGAACTTTTTAAAAAGTAGGTATGTATTCCATCTCTACAATCCTAGTACTCAGGAGGTTAAGGCAGGAAGACTGAGAGCTAAAACTCAAGCCAGGTCACAAAGACCCAGATACATGCATCTATCAAAGTGTCATAATCAAACACCATCCTTTATACAACCAATATACACTGACTTAGAAACTAAATTAAAAATGTTCAACTAATTGCAATAGGTTGCAACTGTTCAAAAGCACAGTGGTCAAACAAACTCATGAAAAAAAATGCAGTATCGAAACTGTCTTATCCCAGTCTGAACAGCTATTATGGAACAAAGCAAAGCAAAAAACAAATGCTGGCAATGATGTGAAAAAAGGAACCCTTACACACTACTAGTAGGAACACAAATCAGGGCAGCCATTACAGAAAATACAGTGCAGGTTCATCAAAAATCTAAAGACAGACCCAGCTTATGGTCCACATATATGCAGATCTGAAGGAAAGGAAGTTAGCATGAAAACAAAACAAAACACCCATGTTTATTGTGATACTATTAGTAACAGTCGAATTATAGAAGCTATGGCATCAGATTAACTACTCCTCAACCCATCAAGATGAATAGAGAAAAGGTTAGGAGTATGTACACACGCATACACACATACACACACACACACACACACACACACACACACACACACACACACACACACACAAAGTACTTGCTACTCAACCAAAAGGAAAAATGAAATTTGCAACTAACAAGAAAATGAAGAGACCTGAACACTGTGTTATGTCAAATAACCCCCCCACACACAAAATCACTTTTTTCTCGTATGTAGACATTAAAAAAAAAAGATAAACCAGAAATAAAAAAATCCTGCAAAAACAGCAGGATTTTAGGACAGATGACAGAGGGGAGTAAGACAAAGTATAACAGGGGTAGAACAGCGCAGACCAGACCAAACCACCATATTCACATAAGGAAATCTCAAAATGAGCAGCACTGATTTGTACTATTAAATAAAGTAATAGTTGTGGTTTAAAAAAATGTACTGGGGGCTGGAGAGATGGCTCAATGGTTAAGAGCACTGGCTGTTCTTCAGAGGTCCTGAGTTCAATTCTCAGCAACCACATGGTGGCTCACAACCATCTGTAATGAGATCTGGTGCCCTCTTCTGGCCTGTAGGTACACATCCAGATAAAGCACTCATATACTTTTAAATAAATAAATGTTAAAAAAAAAAGTCAGTGTATAGTTGACTTCTTTAATACTTGATTCATGAAGCACCTTTCCTCCTTGTAGAACAGCTTAACTCTTTTTTTCCTTTTTTACCTCAGGTCACTTCTTTCTACTGTATTCCCAGATCTGACCAGTATAGGTGCTGGCAACATAGAACTTGGCATTAGCTGCATGGAGCCATCAATAAATCCTTCTGTGGCATTTGTTGGGATTTCCACCAAAGTTAAAATGAATGCTTGTTCATCTTCTCCATCTTGCTGTAGATCAGCAAATAGATTCACTGTCAAAGTTAAAAGTTAGCAATGAAAAGCTAAACCAAGAATTAGCATAAAATCATTACTTCATCTCTAAAAAGTCTCATAACTTACAATGCTAAGACTAAATAAAAAAAGTTAAAGTACATCCTCCAACCCCAAACCTCAAAAGTCTAGATAGGATATTTTGTGGGAAGCATTTATAATCTTGAATAAAATTGATAAGCTTCACATTTGTATTTTATGACTGCCATTGGCTTATTTTTAAGTCTGTTTTGTGTTTTTCCCCCATAGTTATATGAAAGCTAGGTGTGGTAGAACATACCTGTAATACCAGCATCAGGGAGGCAGAGGCAGGAGGATCTCTGTGAGTTCGAGGCCAGCTTGGACTACCTAGCAAGCTACAGAATACTGAGAACTACACAGAAAGACGCTGTCTCAAAAAAATGTTAAACTTAAAAATTATACTACACATTATCTATAACACTTTGCTGGAAGCAGCTTTTCGTACCTGTTACGTTTGGAGGATTGATCATATTTTCTTGTTGGACTTCTGGAATATGAGATGGTACACTCTGCCATTTAAAAAAAAGTGAAAAGAAACAAGCTTGAAAAAGTTTCTGACAGTTTGACATACAGTAAAAAGACAGCATCTCCAAATTTAAAGGCCTATTTTAAATAAGTTTAAAATATCCTGATTTATTTGTCAGATATGATTATTCTATAGTTTCTTAAGTGTCAGGGTAGAGATCCAAACTCCTCCACTTAGTCCAGGTTCTCAGATGCAACAGGTACTTGAGTAGGTAACACCCAGGCAGGGATAAGCCTGCCTCCACTGTCGGTCCCTTCTTTTTTCCACAAACCACCAATATAAAGACTGTAACTCTCTGATGCTTAGAAACTTCAGGCTTTCATTTTGCAACAAACACTGCTAAAGACTGGCTCAAGTAAGGCTTGCAACGGGCACCAAAGCTACTACTGTTAAGAAGAGCTGGGTCTCACTGAACAAATGTCTAACACAAAGGGGGAAAAATGTCCTTACAGCCAAGAAATGTCACAGACAACATCCTAGCCAAGTGATTAGGAAGCATCTCCACACCATTGCCTCTGTATGGGATTGGAATACTGGCTCTAAATGTAGCACTCATCTTATTACTTTCTAAGATGCCTCTTTCTTATTAAGGACATGATTTATGGAAACAATTCATGTTTGTAACTTTCAAAAAGATTAAGTTATATTTATTAATTTTTAAGAAGAAAGCTAGCTGAGAATCAATAGTCATTACTCTCTGCCTTTAAAAAGATTTTTATTTTTACTTATGTGTCTATGTGCATATATGCCATGTATGTGGGTGCCCTCGGAGGCCGGAGCCAAGTTTGGTGTTACGAACCAAACTTGGTCCCTAGGAATACATATTTTTACCTGCTGAGCCATCTCTCTAACCCCTATTAACTTCTTCATGATGTGTGTTGCAAACCTTTGTAAAAGTGACAGAGCGACTTGAGGGGTCCATTCTCAAGTCTTGATCAAACTTAGGTTGCCAGGGTTGGTAAGAATCACTTTACCCTCTAAGTCATATTGCCAGCCACCAATCAATCATAGGACTAGTGATATGGCTCAGCAGGTAATCCAAGTTCATCCCCAGAACCTACAGAGTGAAAGTAAAGGCCTCCCAAAAACTGTCCTCAGACACCTCTACAAGCAATATGGTACGTGCATGCCTATGTGTGCAAACTCTCTCTGTCTGTCTGCCTCTCTCTCAAACGCACACACACTTTTAAAGGAGAGCCATACCAAAGGAAAAAGAAAGAGAAAGAAATTAACAATGATTCCAAGAAAACAAAGTATGTAAAAGTCTTACACTTCCCCATCCAAGGAACTTCTGAAGACAATATTGATGCCTCTCATTTCCAGAGATGAAGCTGGGAATGCAGGCACCACCCAGTCTTGTTCAGTCTCTACCACAGCCTCTATCAAGCCAGCCCAACCATTCTTTTCCTCATGTTTCCCAAAGCTCCTACCCTAGTGCCTCAGGGTCAAGCAGGTAGGAATATCTCAGTAAACATCTGTTCCATCAATGAACTGTTGGGATTCAGAGCTAAGATGTAAGAATTTCTCCAGCTTTTATAACAAAGCTGGAGAACACTTGCATATCTCTACAGCAGTGTTTCTCAACCTGTAGGTCACATCCATTTGGGGGTGGAGGGGAAGGTGTCAAATGACCTTTTCACAAGGGTCAACTATCACATATCCTGCAAACCTGATATTTACATTATGATGCATAAAAGTAGCAAAATTACAAATATAAAGTTGCAACAAAATAATTGTATAGTTATGGTCAACCACAACATGAGGAACAGTATTAAAGGGTCACAGAATTAGAAAAGTTGAAAACCACTGATCTATTATGGTCTTAGAGGGGTCAAGAGACCAAAAACATAGCAAAAGTTCTACCCTGCTCCTGTGTTTGTATTTGGCATTGAGACACATTTTTATAGAACTGAGGCTGGCCTGAAGCAACTGGGCTCCAGGGACCTTCTTCCCTCAGCACAGGCAAGGGTTACCATTCCCTGTCCACAGTCCACTCTTGCCATGATAAAGCCAAGATCACAGAGAGGAATAGCTGGCAAGAAGCACAAAGGGGCTAACCAAAGAGCATTTTCAGAAGTTAAAACTTGTTAAATGAACCTACACATTTGGGGGATTTGTTTGTTTTAAACATAGGGTCTCACTATGTAGAGCAGCACGGCTTAGAACTCACAGAGACCTTCTTAGTACCTCTCACACCCAAGTGCTGGAGTCAAATGTGTGCATCACCACGCCCAGCTTGGTTATGTGTTTGACACAGGCTCTTGCTGTGCCTCAGGCTAACCTAGTTCCTGTTATACAGCCCAGGTCGCCTTCAAGTTTGAGCACCCCTGTCTCCAGCTGAGAGGTGAGGCTACGGCCATGAGCCCTCATGCCACGGTGAACTTACATTTTATAAAAGGTCTACTGAACTGAAAAGGTTAAAGTTTACTATACAGAACCTATGTTTTTCTAAATGCAGAAACAGAGAACCACATTATTCATTACTGCATCTATATTCCATTTTACCTCTGGCAAAGGAAGCATGAGCATGCCGCTGCCTTTAGAGTCTTCTTTGAGGGGTTCTTCAGTAGGACCCTCGCCAAGAGCCTTGCCTGAATCAAGAGTGGGGAAGCCTGTCTCAGAGGAAGCAACAGCAGCACCCGATAGCTGAACCTCTTGCAAGTTTTCCTCGTGACCTCCATTTCTGGAATAGTTTTAGTACATTACTTTAAATCAGTCAACCAAGCACGGAATTATTTTTAGGACTAAGTATTATCATTTAATGTAATGTTTTCAAGCTTTAAAAATGTTAGCTACAATGGATTTCTTTTTTAATACAGTTCTTACAGCTATGACCTGAGGCAAAAGCTAAGGCACAATATAAAACCCACACCAGCTTCTCCTCCTTCCTTTACCTCACACTAAGGACTGCTTCTTGAGAACCACTGTTCCCTTCAACGTCATGAACACACAGCGACTGGTTCTGCTCCCTAGTCTCTGCTGCTGTAGCTGGCTCCAAGCTGTCATCTTCTAATTCCACCACTTTGGAGTCATTTTCCTCAGTTTCTTGAAAAGAAAAAAAGGAAAAGGAAGGAAGGAAGGAAGGAAGGGAGGGAGGGAGGGAGGGAGGGAGGGAGGGAGGAAGGAAGGAAGGAAGGAAGGAGAGAAAGAGAGAGGAAAAAAACAAGAAAAATACACTTAAGATGTAGTTCAAAATAGTACACCTAAATCTCAATATAGAAACATATTCTGTCTTAAAAGATGGATTTGGTGACCTGCTCCAAGTTTCTCATACTCCAAAAATCAGCTTATTCAAATGGCAGAAGAATGGAATTTGTGAAGATTTTTGAAAGGAAAAGCATGATTAATGAAACTGCACTGCACATATCTCATCCCTGGCTGCCAAAGCAAGAGCATCCTCATCTGTGTTAACAGGCCTATGGCATCATAACTGAAAGCAGCACTATAACTAAGGGCTGGCAAGACGCCTCTGCCGCTTACAGTGCCTGCCAACAAGACGGAGCTCAATCCTCAGGACCAACACGTGAAAGGAGAACACTGAATCCCATGAGTTGTCATCTGATATCCTCATATCCTATAGGACACACACACACAGACACAGACGTACATACACACGCGCGCACGTAAGAACGCACACATACATACATACACATGGAATAATAATAAAGTGATTACAAACTCACATCCAAAAGAGGATTAGAAGTGAGTATAAAAGAGTCTAATTCTACTATACCTGATGTCCTGGAAAGATGTAATGTGTATGGCAAGTGAGGTGGCTCAGTGGATAGCAGCATTTGCCATCAAGCCTGATAAATGGGTCACATTGTGAAAGAAATGACTCCAGCAAGTTATCCTTTAGCCACACACACGCACCATGGCATGTGTTCAGGTGCATGACACAGACTCACACTAAATGCCATATAATATTTAAATGATATCACAAAGGGAAAGAAGAGTACTTCCAAATAAAATGAGTGCTGTGAACTTCAGAAGAGCGGCGGAGGCGGGTAAGCTGACACACCAACACTTGTGGACCCTGCTTAAGCCAGTTCAATGAGTTACCTACCTGCGCACACATACTCTGCCAGACACTGCTGGCTGAAAGGAAACCTCAGATATTAGGAACCCCAAATTAGGGGGAGTGATGCTAATTATCTAGGTTTTCTAAGCACGAATTCAATAATCTGGGAAGGCCATAGTCTCTACTGCTTTTCTTAAGGAATCAGGCCTTTCGCAAGAAGAGGAGGTGGAAAAGCAAATGAAACTCGGAGTTAACATATATACTACAATATAATAGGGCCATTTTTAAACTAGGGGAGCCTGAGAGACAGCTGAGCAGTTAAGAGCACTTGTCACCCCTGCAAAGGGCCCGAGTCTGACTCCCACACAGCGGCTCACAGCTATTCATTACTCTAGGTCCCGGGGATCTCACATACCCTCTGGACCTACAGGCACACAGAGAGTGCACAGACATACATGCAGGCAAAACACGCATACACATAAAATAATGAAGTAAAATAAAGCAGCCGGTGGGCAAGCCTGAAGACCTGAGTTTAAGCCCTGGAATTCATGGTAGAAGGAGAAAACCAAAACCTACCCTCGATCTCCACCTGTGTACTGAGGCATTTGTGCCTACACAAACACACATACGCGCACGCACACACGCACAGAGTAAGTTAAAAAGAAAAAGACACATTAGCCAAATTTACAATGAAGCCCTGCTTCACATCAAGATATAAAATGATAAGTGATAGTGTTTGGGAAGGATATAGATGTAATAACGTACCTTTACTGTTTGTTTGGCAGGTTTGAGTCTCTGAATTCAAACCCCTGCACCACTAAAAAATTAGGGTTCTGGGGAGAGAGAAATTAAAATTCCTTGCAGTTGGGGAAACTACAAAAAAGGAAGTTCCTAAGTTCAAGGCCAGCCTGAGCTATACAGTGACCAGTAACCCACTGTAGAGCTCCTAGTGGATGCATAGTGAAAGCCTGTCTCATGCATGCCTGCGTGCGTGCGTGCGTGCGTGCGTGCGTGTGTGTGTGTGTGTGTGTGTGTGTGTGTGTGTGTGTGTGCATGAGGGAGAGATCAAACTCAAGTCTACAGGCTTGTGTGGCAAGTGCCTTTACTTTACCCTCTGAGCCACCTCGCAGGGCCAGGAAGTACTCTTTGTCAATGTAATTTTGTAAGAGTAAACTTACCTCTTTGAATTTCCACTTCTGCCCCTTTGGCTATGCAAAAACTGGCAGTTTCTTCCTGATGACCATCAAGCTCAGTGATGTCTAAAACCTCCTCAGAATTTGGTTTAGGTGTAACAGGTGTGACAAACTTACTCTCCATTCTCAAATATGTGCTCACTGTAGAAGTTGAATTCCTAGGAGAAAAGGGATGAAAGTTATCAGTTTTGCAAGAGCCCCTTTGCTGTGCTCTGTTCTAGCACTGATACAGTTAATAAACTATCATTCAGGTTCCACATCATATAAAGTAATTGTTTGCTTGTCTGTCTGTTTTGATAGAGTATTAAAATGACTTGAGGCTCCCTTAAAACTCAACTACCTACTGCTTCAGCACCCAGAAGGCTGAAGTTACAGTTATGTACCATCACACCTGGCAAATGTTCATTCTGAATGCTAAAATTAAGAAGTGGTTAAATTTACTAAGAGACTTAAGAAGAAAAAAGAGAACACATTTATAAAACAAACTACATTTATAAAACCTATTTTACTTAAGTTACAAAGACACAGAAAACATACTGCTGTGATTTTATATGCAAACCAATTATCAATATCAGCTAATCTTACTGTGTAAAAAATTAGCATTGTCTACTTTAAATTTATAGACAAGCATTTCCAGAAGCTAGTAACTGAGTTGATGGTGCGGTTGAACTGTATTTGTGAATCAAATATTAAAATCACCTGGTTGACAGAGTACCCTCCATCACTTCTTCCACCACATCAGCTTCTTCTCTATTACTTTGTTCCTTCGATACTATCTTGTTTTCCTCAAATGATGTAGGCGACATACTAATAACAGGTGAAGAAACCTCCTGATATTCATGAACAATTTTGTGATTTACATTATCTGGGCTAAAAGGAACATGACTTTTATCCTTTGAATGAACATCAGGAAATACACATACTCCTACTGCAGAAGAAAATAGGAAATTAAAATTGGCCCAATATTAAATAGCTACCTGAATAAAATCAATTTCTCAACAATCAAGAATTGTCTAAGTTAACTTCAGTATTAAAGTGGGTTCCATTAGGATCCAAATTTAATTTAATTATCTCACATTTCATTCAAGAATTTGACTCGAATAAGCTTAATTCTTATCACTAAAATTTTGAGGTACTCTAAATAAAAGCTTGTTACCTTCAGTAACTGCATAACTCTAAACGAATTTCAAGCCAGAGCATTTACTTTTATTTACTAGTTTTTGAAAACTACTTTATGTATTAGAAATCTGTGCCAGGCTCCAATATATATTCTGCTTGAGAAGGAAGCCCTACCTAAAACACAAAGTAGAGACTTCCCTTAAAAAAAAAAATGCTCGTAGAACTTATGAGTCTAACAGTGAAAAATATCAGATCAACCATTAACAGACAACACAACTGCCAGTAATACAATTAGTTATAGCTAAAGATAACAAATAAAGAGCTCAGTTTCTGGGGTAGGAGATCTAGCTCAGTTATGGAACATTTGCCTAACAAGCATGACCCTGGGTTCAATATCCTATACCACAAAACTTAAAATCAACAACTACATAGATTCTATGTTGGCTTAATGTATTATAGATTCAGGTTAACATTTCCGTTGGCTTCTTCCACTACTAGTAGAATAAATCACCTTAGTAACTACTATTTGCCCCTTCATAGATTTATGTCCGTTATGATCATCATCTCAAGCAGGAATCCCTTTGCTAAAGAACTATCTATAAAGTGATCAGTGGCCAGTGACCTCCATTATCTAATGTTTATGATGCTAGTACTGGTTGAGGATTTACTAGATAATTCTGTAAATACAAATTACTCTCTCTCCCTCTCCCTTTCTACCTCCTTTTTTTAGATTTATTTATTTACTTTTTGTGTATAAGTGCTCTGTTTTCATGCACACCAGAAGAGGGAATCAGATTCCATTACAGATGGTTGTGAGCCACCATGTGGTTGATGGGAATTGAACCCAGGACCTCTAAAGAGCAGCCAGCGCTCTTAACCACTGAGTCCTCTCTCCAGGCCCCAGCCCCAAGCCCCTTTTGTTTTTAAACATCAGACAAGCTTTGGCTGACCTGGAACTCAGTATGTATACCACCAGGCTGGCTGCAAACTCAGAGAGATCTGCCTATTTCTGCTCCCCATTGGCTGGGGACTAAAGGTCATCAAGCACAGCCAAATTATTCTTTTATTTTTGATTATGAGCTTAGCCTTTTTAACAGCTGAACCAGCTCTCCAGCCCCAAATTATTCTTAATAAGCCAACTGCTTATCTCAAAATTGTTGCCACTACACCTAAAGAGACTAAGCAATATAATGAATAATAATACAATTCCTTATGAAAAACAACGCTGCCGACAATTTCTACTATCAAAGCCTTCTCGCTAAAGATGCAGGTCACTCAGCATGAAGGAGTAATTTTTAACAGATTTTAAAGCATGTTCTTTGGGTGGATTTATCTCCCATTCTTACCGTCACCCTGCTCAGGAGCGACCTCTGACTGCAGTACTATGTCTCCCATTGTGAGTAAAGTGATGGCAGCTTCAGTGCTTCCATCACTGGGACCTTGAGGAAACAGACCAACATTAGAACAGAAAAATTAACCCAGTAAGCCCCTTTCCTTAAAGACTTTCTCCTCAGAGACTACTCTCCAGCACACAGCTTCGACAGCCTTCACACCACTATCCCAGAGCTAGTGCAGTGTCACCGTCTCTTCAGATCACACTACATACTCTGAAATCACTACTATGGACTCTTAGTCACTGAAGATGCTTCCTGCACCTTAACTGTGTGCGTTTCAAGAGGAAACATCACTACTTTCTTATTGAACGTTAACTCTAGGCTCAGCTTGGTTCCTATCAAGACGACAGGTCTTTGTTCTACATTTTTACCAAACTGTCCCATTTACCTAGCACCACTGCTAATCACTATGCTACAGTTAACCAAGTAGGTTTTTTGGGTTTTTTGTTTGTTTGGTTGGTTGGCTGGTTTTGTGAGACAGGGTTACTCTGTATAACAACCCTGGCTGTCCTGGGACTCGCTCTGTAGACCAGGCTAGCCTCAAACTCACAGAGATTCACCTGCCTCTGCCTCCCAAGCACTGGGATTAAAGGTGTGCACCACTACCACCACGGCCACCAGGCTTAAGCAAGTAGTTTTAATCAGTTCTTCGTTAACAGTTACCTGGTTCTTCTTTGGTCTGTTCACCAATGACCATTTCCTAAAAAAAAGAAAAAGATAAGTAACATCTTAAATGTTTCCTCCAAACAAATGTTCTGGTTTTGTAGTTGTTTTTAAGTATATTTTACAAGTCTTTCTTGTATTTTAGTTATGATAGTAAAACTTTTCTAATTTATGTTTATTCATAAAGGTCACAAGTAAGAACAAAAATAATAACTTAAAAGCCAAATTATTTTGTATCTTACTCCTGCGTTACCTGTCTCTTCAACATGTAAGGTCTTCATAGTCATAATCCTTCAAATTAGAGTCAAATGTGCTACCAGTATTTACCCAATAAAAACTAAATTCTGAAGAGGACACAAACTTTCTTCACTGAGTGGCTTAAAATATAACAAATGTGAATAAATGATGAGTGCACAGCAGACACCTGTCCAGCCCAGCAGAACTGTCAAGCATTTACAGCTTCTAGAATTGGTTGTAACAGCAAAACCAAATGAAGCACAGCTACTCAGCAAGACCTGTATAAACTGGGTCACTACAACAGCATCTGTGAAGCCCAGCTGACGCTGCCCTCCTTCAACTGATAGTGCCCACGCGGCTGCCAGCTCTCTCCCTGCCACAGGCACCAGAGAAGCAAGACTTCAGCACCCAGCACCATCATCAACAACTAAAAATCCACGGAGAATAGCTATTATGAATATATTGACATAAATACATTTGAAATACTAATAAACAATGTGGAAACATATAAAAAGCACACATGATAATCAAGGAAGAAGTTCCTTAGGAAAGTAAGTTTTCTTCATCAACCCAAAAACCCTTGTTAATACAACTTGTCAATACAGTAACAAAAACAATTATATATCTATATCCATGCAAAAAATAAAAGATTAAAACCCTCAAAAATTACATCTGACAAAGTCTAAAACCCTATCATGACAGAACACACAACAAATTAGGACGGCCTGAAAAAGACCATCCTAGAAACCCCACAGCCACCACTATATATCACTAATGCAATATCAGCTGCTTTCCCCTGAGACTATGACCAAATCAAGAATGCCCACTTGTTAGCTGCGGGGTGAGGGGTAGAGGGATGCAAGAGGTGACACACACCTTTAATCCCAGCACTTGGGAGGCAGAGGCAGGTGGATCTCTGTGAGTTTGAGGCCAGCCTGATCAACAGAGTGAGTTCTAGGACAGCCAGGGCTACACAGAAACCTCGTTTTGAAAAAACAAAAAGAATGCCCTCTTTACCACGTCTAGGAATTGATTTTTACAACCGAGGCTCCAGCCAGGGCAATCATATAAGAAAAAGAAATAAAACACACTCAAAACGGCAAGTATTATAAACTGAATTTCAAATTCCTAATACTGAAATGTATGTTCCCTGGAAAAGGTCTTTATAAATGTGCTCAGTTGAAAACAAAACCAGAGCATTGGCCCTAAGTCAATGTGTCCATAAAAAACACAAACAAAAACATAGAAAGAATGTTGTAAGACAATAAAAGCCAGGATTGGAAGGCCATGAAATGACAAAGCGCTAGCAAATTTCTGAAAATAGGGAAGAAAAGGAGAGGATACTTTCTTCCTCATATCATTAGAAAAACCTAGTAGAAGAGCTGTACACATGTGGTGCACACACATGCAGGCTATATACAAAATAAAAACAAACAGAATTTTGTTGTTTTTTTAAAATCCAACTCTACTAAAGTATTTATGATCATGTAGTTAATGTTGTATAGTTACTGTTATTTTTTTTTTAATATAGACTTATGCCTCAGAATTTTGAGGTGAAAGTCTATGATGATCTTGAGGGCTTTACCAAACAAACACAAAAATAAGTTTTACAATCAAAAGTAAAACCCTTGCCAGGCACAGTGGTATGTGCCTGTAATCCCAGCTCTCAAAGAGGCAGAGGCAGCAGCAGAGGCAGACGCAGGCAGATTTCTGTGAGGCCGAGGCCAGCCTGGCCTACAAAGTGAGTCCAGAACAGTCAAGGCTACACAGAGAAACCCTGTCTCAAAAAAATTGAAATGTAAAGCCATTGATAATGCTCATAAGAATCTCTCATAAGTTCTCCACATGAGAGAAAAAAACTAAACAAAGTTATGAAAGTAATCCTGTACTCTTTAGGAGGAAAACAAAATGAAAGGCAACACCTGAGTACAGATACTTACAAATGATGGTGGGTGCAAATCTTTTTCTGGCTGCACATCCTGAGCTGTTGCATCCGTGTTTGAAAGCTGCTGTTCAACAACAGTTACACATCCCATGTCTGCCACATCCATGGTTATCTCAAGCTGTCATAAGAAGTTTTATCAGTTGAATTTGATAAATTACAAACATTAAAATAGATCATTTTCCACATTCATATGCAAAATTAAAATGCAGAAATATGCCACAGTTACACAACTTAGCTAATTACAGAAATTCTTAATGACTAATAACTCAGCAAAAGTAAAACACTACATTTCTGAGGATTCTGAGTCTATTACAACCAATAATCAAAATTTCTACATTTCTACATAGGTAGCATTTCACTTTCCATTCCTCTCACTTAGTCCCAATTTCTTCAACTGCCTAACATTTATGTAATGTTTTCAAAAATACAATTGTATAAGCATAGGGATACAAAGTCAAATTAGATACAATTGGTCCTTGCCCTCAACAGACTCATAATTTAACAAAACCACACGCTAACTATACACAAAACTAACTGTACACTTAGAGATGACTTAACGTGCTTAAAAACACTGATCAGCTTATTACTCCTGTGCAATAACCCTCTCTACCACCCCAAAGTAATGGGTTCACACACATTCTTCACTTGAGAGCTGAAAAATAAAAGAAAAATACTTAAAAAAAAATTATTTTATTTAAGTATGTATAGAGGCCGGTGCAGACAACCCCATCTGCAGAGGACAGTAGCGTTACTGGATCCCTTGGAGCTACAGCTTCAAGTGTTTGCTGGGATCTGAACAATGGTCCTCACAACTGGGCAGCAGCTGAGTATAGCCCAGAGTGCAGGTTGACAGGGCCCTAACTTTGATTGCGAGAACAGAGGAAACAGTGCCACTGGAGAAGATAGGCTATAGAGACATATCTAGAAGCCTAATTACTGGAAGTTAATTTCACTTGCCTTTACCCAAAGTGATGGTGGGAGGGGACCTATAGGTGAACTCCATCAAGTATTAACCAGATGTCCTTGCAGAAAACAAACTTTTCTTTGGCATTTTCTTAGAGTATTATTTAATTTCAAAAATTCTAACTCATTTGCCTTTATAACATGGTATTACTAATCCTAATTAAAAGCAGATTTTCCTTTCCATTCACAAATGTAATTTACAGATTCAAAAATTGCACCATTTCTTAACATATGTATCATAACACTACTAGAATTGTTTCTTACATCATTACTATCTCAGCGAACTCCTGATTCTGTTTCAAATGACTCAGAAAGTATTCTAAATCCTATACAAAACTGATTCAGATAATCTGCTCAATAAGCCATTACATGACTAAGAACTGAAGGAGAACAGAAAACCTTAAAGCTACAGAGATGGAATGTGAGACCACAGATAAGACAGGAAGCAGAGCCTGTCCCTCTATTTTATACTCAAATCTTTAGAATGCTTACAGCTTTTTTATTTGTTTTGTTTTGCTTTTAATTTTTTTAAAAAAGCTTTTCTCCGTGTAGCCTTGGCTATCCTGAAACTTGCTCTGTAGACCAGACTGGCCTTGAACTCAAGAGATCCAACTGCCTCTGCTTCCCAAGTATTGGGATTAAAGGCATGTGCCACCACCAAAGAAAATCAGAGGAGCGGGGCCCACTTAGCTGTAGAATGACTACTTTTATGAGAGGCCAAGTAGTAGAAAGGAGAAAAAAAAGCAAAAGGGATTGATATAGACAGAAGAGAAATGGATGGTGGTAAAAATAAAGCATTGAGCGTATTGATGACAAAGTAAAATGATGTAATCCATTTTTTTTTTTTGCAAACAAAATTTAAATACAGAATTACCGTGTATTCTAGTACATCAATTTCTGATTTTATCTCCAAAAGAACTAAGAACAGAGAAGCAGGGAATGTGGCTCAGTTGGTAGATCTCATGCCAAGTTACGCACAGCCCTGGGTTCCATCTCCAGCACCACATACCTGGAATTCCAGGAGGCAGGAGGATCAGAAACTCAAGGTCAGCCCAGACTGCATTAGAAGCAAGAGTTCCAGTTTTGAAAGATGAGGAATCTCTTGGACGGAGGGTAATGATAAAAATGAGTAATGAAGAAGAAAGAGAGGAAGAGAGAAAGAGGAGGACTGAAGTGCGGCTCTGTTGTAAGTGCCTCCTCACACACGTGAGGCTATAGGTTCTGTCTTCAACATTTCTTAAACCACTGTAGTAGCACATGGCTGTGATCCCAGCACTGGAGAGGTGGACACGGGAGGACCAGAAGTTCAAGGTCATCCTTGACTACATAGCAAGTTTGAAGGCCAATGTGCAATGTGAGATACACGTCCCTGCCTCAAAACAAAACAAACGAGAAAGAGGAAAGAGACTGATTCTATCTTTTCCACCAGCCACAACATAGAAAGCCTATTACAGAATTAATTAAAAAATACCTGCTAAGACCTTTTTCAAATTAATCAAAAGCTAGATCAAGCAGCTTACAAACAGACACAAGAATAAGTAAGTTTCTATCATAGCAAATTGAGTCACTTGTGGAACAGGGACTATGATAATTGAGTGACAGCCATACAGGCCACTTCTGCTGATTTCCTTAAGCAATTCACTAAGACAGTGGATACTGAGAGAAAGACTCTTCAGACACTAATAATCACTAAGATGAGAAAGAATCACACATTAAAGAAGGTGAAAGTGCCCAACATGGAACAAAACAAAACATCAACTACCTCTTCCATTGTTTCCTCGATCTGAGCAGAAACTGGTTCAGGGGATCTGAGACCAACAGGTACAAACACTGGTGCTTTGTTTAATTCTTCTGGGGCAAGATGACAGGTTTCTTCCTCACAGTCAGAATCAAAGTCCTCAGCATCATCTTCATCCTCTTTCTGAGAAGCCCGAAGAGTCACCAACATGGACTTGGAAGCTCTAGGTTCCTTCTTAGCAGTCTTACCTCGAATTCGTTTTGATCCACGCCCTCTGGTCACATTTGGTTTCATCTTCCTATGTGTTCTTTTCCCAATATGATCTGTCTCACACTCAGAGGCAGAAGAGACAGTTGTTCTTCGGTGTGGAGAAGTTTTGGAGTAATTTGATTCTTTCAATAGTTGTGGACCACTGGATATTCAACCAGAATAACAGTTATCATTGTGTATGCACCAGGAAAATCTCAATGAAATCCAGACTGTTATGAGTAAAATCTCAGAGCCAACCAATAAAATAAAGACCCTAGGCTAAGAATATGGCTTGTCCAAAATGGGAAGCCCTAAGTTCAACTCCCAGCAATGAGGAGGAGGAGGAGCTGGAGGATACACCATCTCCTTTTTTGATGATAGAATTGAACTTGGGTCTCAAAAGTCCTTGGCAAGTGTTGTGCTCGTGAACTGCATGCCCAGCGCCACCCATTCTTTTAAAAACATATGCCATGAAAATAAGTAAGAAGAAAGTATCATATTCAGGGTGAGTTCTTAATCATCTATCTATAAATGTTGCATAGTAAGTTTTTAATCCTGGTCTTCTACTCATGATATAGTGACTGAGTAAAATAAACACAAAATTGGAAATAACTACAAATAAAATATATGGAACCAATCAATAATGACTATGAGACCTTACTGAGTAAGTAGATTAGGACAACAATGTTTTTCAAGAACCTAGGTTCCTCCATACTTTTTTTTTTGAGACAAGATTTCTCTGTGTATCCCTGGCTTGTCCTGGACTCACTTTGTAGACCAGGCTGTCCTCACACTCTCAGAGATCACCCTGCCTCTGCTCCCTGAGTGTTGGGATTACAGGTGTGTGCCACTATGCCTGGCTCCTTTGCACTTTCTTAAAAATTATGAAAGTACCCTGTTATTGTTTACAGCCAAACTAGAGTTAGTATTCTAATTACTGAGGTAACGTACACTATCTTCCATTGTTATAAATAAAAAATACATTGTTATAAATTTAAAAAAAAACTTGTAAATAAAGAACAGTACATTAAGGTAGAATTTCTTTAAGATATAAGTGCTTTTTATTTCCTATTCTGAGTCTCTAAAATAAAACATTACCTAGCTTGTTTCCTGGGACTCTGTTCTTCAAGCCCGGAAGATGATGCAGGATGGTCCTCCACACTCTCATCCCCAGCACCTCCCGATGGCCCAGCTTTTTGCTGAGCATCCTTTCTGGCCAAACTAGACTCTTCAGGACCTACACAATATTCTCTCACTGTAGTCTCCAGAGGCATCAGAATCTCTGTCTTTTCCTTAAAGAAAGAAACACACACACACACACACACACAAATAATGTTACTATGGACACAATCTATATTAATAGGGCATAGCAGTCTGGCTCAGTCCTCTAAACTTAAGAAGGCACAGGTGACCAATATTCAAATCTGTGTAAGCTTGTGACATCACTCGCTTTTCAGGGAAATGTACGCAGCACAAAAGTGCTGCTCTCCTCCAGGGCCCTGACACAGCAGACTCGCTGACAAAACAGTTTTTCCAATCTTACTTTTAGAGAAAGCTGGATGCCAAAATCTCCTTCCTGAAGCATAGTATCTTCTGGTTTTGTTGCTATGCTCTGATCTGTCATTCCTTTTTCTACACCTAGTTGCTCTTTTTTACGGTGTGTTCCTTCTAAATTTGGTTTAGCCTTTTGGAATCGCCTTCTTATCAGTGGTGCTGGATTAGGAACATACGGTTTATTTTCATGCCTAGAATGAAGTACAAATTATACTGAAGACCAAAACTCTCCATCAACATAACAACATTCAACAATTCTGGATTCAAACTGACTCTAGGTTTAAAGGATTTTATATATAAATTGGAAATAAAACCAAACATGTAAAATGAAATATCACATTTTATATATGAAACAGACCACATAAAGCTTTTATAACTTCTGTTTTCTGTGCAGCCTGGGAAACAGTTCACAGTATTAATCTTTCTTTACTTTCATTCACTAATTCTAGTCTGGTTTCATATAACTTAAATAATTAACAGAGAAAAAAATCAGGCACTACAAACTTGCCACAGTAGCTGAACACAAATTTCACAACAGCACTTTAAACAAAAGCCTTAACTGAACACATGAACAAATACACAATGGTTTTGCCTGACAGCAAGAGTGTAGCATAGCGCATTCCTGAAATCTCAAGGAAAGGTCTTATTGATAGGTGGTGCCTTAAGATTCTTAACATAACCATTTCAGAAAAAAATGAGGTCTAAACATTCAAAAAAAAAGCCAAAGCTACCAAGGTGGCTGAGATACCTGAATTAGGGTGCCGAAAAATAATACAGGGATAGGGATGCAACTCAGCGGCAGATAACTGGCAAGACACTGGGTTCAATCCCCAACACACGTACAAAGCAAACAAACAAACATAAACAAATACATATGTGTTCTCATCCATTAGAACCTAATCCCCAAAATACAAAGAGGGGGCGGCAATCCTACTAAGCACTGTGTTTAGGAAACAAGGAGGATGTTAGCAAATTCTAATTGGATGCTGGCTAATGCAGTTCGGCATCTGAAAAGGGAGTTGTAAAACAAGTTAATTAAAAGCAGTCACAAGGGCTGAGGATGTAGCTAACTAGTAGAGCCGTCAGGGTCAGTATACAGGGAAAAATCATCAGACGCCACTTTGAAAACATGTTTAAGTATAGGGACTGCCGTGGTGGCTCAGGGAGTACAGGCACTTGCACTACGGCTGAAAAGCTAAGCTCAATTCCCAGGACCTACATGGTGAAGGGAGAGAGCCAGCTCCTGAAAACTATCATCTCATCACCCACCAACAGCAGCACATGTGCCCAACCAAAAAATAATGAAATAAAGTTCAAAAGATATTTAAGAATATTTAAAAATAAAATACTACTAACTTCAAAGGAGGCAACAAAATTATGGGCATAAAAACAAGAAGTAAGCTGGGATTTTTGTTTTGTTTTGTTATGGTTGGTTTTGAGATAGGGTTTCTCTACAGAGTCCTGGCTGTCCTGGAGGACCCTGAACTCAGAGAACCTCCTGCCTCTGCCTCCCAAATGCTGAGATTAAAGACGTGCATCGCCACATACAAACAGACTTGAGGTCATGTAACCAGGCCTGTTACAAGCTTCGTCCCAGAATCACAAATTCATGCTTTGTCTGGCCTATAAGCAAGTTTAAAGCCAGCCTGGGCAACTTAGCACTTAAAGATCCTGGGTTCGATCAGCACCACAAAGCACATACGCAATCTTCAGAATCCTTTACATAAAACCAAGTATGTAACAGTCAGAAATTTGTCTTTGACAAAGTTCATGGGCTTCTCATGAAAAACTAGACTCACCTTATCTGTTCGTCCAAAACACTGGTTTTATTAATACTTGAATTTTCTGCAGAAACCACAAGGCCTTGGCCTTGACTTTTATTTACTCTGGACTCTGAAATTCTGGAGGACATTTCAACTTCACTTTCAATCTGAGAGTGTGCCTGAAAAGACAAAGCTGGGTTAGTATAATTTTTGTTGTTTTGAGACAGGGTTTCTCTTTGCAGTCCTGGCTGCCCTGGAACTCTGTAGACCAGGATGGCCTTGAACTCACAGAGATCCACTTGCCTCTGCTCCTGTAATTAAAGGTGTGAGCCATCACCCCTGGCATGTGATTTATTAATTTTTTAAGTACAACATTTAAATATGTTTTAATCAATATCAGTATTCCATTTCTATTTCTCTTCTTTGGGATGCTGGAAATTGAACCTGAAAGATCTGCATGCACTCTGTCGCTGAGCTATATGCCTAAGCCACATGTTCTGCAGCTAAAACAAGGTCATCTAGTTCAGAAGTGCAATGACTTATTACAGTCCCATGTTTATATAATACTATAAAAGCTTCCAGAAAGGACTGGAAGCTGGATTCAGTAGGTAAGAATACCTGATCAGCAAATGGGAGGATGTGAGTCTGGATCCCCAGCACCTCCATGAGAGACGGACGTGGCAGAGGACATTTGTAAACACAGCACTAGTGAAAGGGGGCAGCAGGACCCCTGGTGCTCACCGGCTAGCCAGTTTAGCTAAAGGAGTAAGCTCCAGGCTCAGTGAGACACCCTGTCTCAAAACATAAAGTCTCTCTACATACCGTCTGGCCTACGCCTACATGCACATGCGCACATAATCAAGTAAATATGTTCCTTCATCATATGTGCACACCGCAGCTTCAAGAGTCTTGTGTTATAAAATAAAGAACTGACTTTGTACACATCACAAGTGGGGGCGGCAGCTCCACTGCATGCAGACTGATCAGGACTGGAGGCGGGGCTCCATCTCACACTGCACACACAGAGCTCTGGACTGACAATCTGCACCAGAAGTTACAGCTCTGCTTAGGAGCATGTTTTTTGTTCAAATGGGAATCACAATCACTTTCGATCTAAGTTTTATCTTAATACTCTGAGAAAAAAAAAACACACAAAGACTAGCTGAAATTAACTTTGGGGGACTTAGATTTCCTTTTCTAATACTAAAAGGCTTATTAAGAAATTGATTAAGGGGCTGGAGAGATGGCTCAGAGGTTAAGAGCACTGGCTGCTCTTCCAGAGGTCCTGAGTTCAATTCCCAGCACCCACATGGTGGCTCACAACCATCTATACTGTGATCTTATGTCCTCTTCTGGCCTGCACAGAGCACTCATATACACAAAATAAACAAACACATCTTAAAAAAACAAAAACAAACAAACAAACAAAAAAAACAAACCCTGTCTTGAAATAAAATAAAACTAAGGGATCATTTAAAAAAAAAAAGGAAAGAAAGAAATTGATTAAGGGCCAGCAAAATGGTTCAGAGAATAAAAGCACCAGATATGGCAACCTGACCTTAACCCTCAGAATTCACGTGATTAAAAAAAAGAGAACGGACGCCTACAATGGACCCTGCAGGTGTGCTATGGCAATGTGTAACACATGCACGTATTCCTTCAACACACAAATATAAGTAAGTGGGGGTTTTCTTTGTTGTTTTTTTGTTTGTTTGTTTTAAATACTAGGAAAAGCTAGACAGTAGCATACCCCTGCAATCACAGCACTTAGGAGGCAAAAAACATGTGGATCAGAAAGTCAAAGGTAGCTTCAGTCATACACTGAATATAAAAGAAAAAGTAAGAAATTAGTTAAACAGAATAAAATGATGTTCTATTTCTGTAATTGAAGCACTCAGTAGGGTGAGGCTGGAGGATGAAAGCTAGTCTCAGATAAATAATGAGACACTATCTCAAAGGGTAAAAAAGATGCTTAAAAGGTTTAAACTCTCATTCAAAACAGTACACTAAAAATGTAACTGCTTCTTGATAGAGAAATTAGCTACTGTAGTACTGTGACAAAGTTACAAAACTCTTCAGAACACACTGAACAGTAAATATAAAGCAGAAGTTGCATTCACCTCGTATTAACTGAGGAGAATATTGAGAGGACAAGCCAAGGCTGAACTTGTTTTAGTATGCACTAAGGATCAATTTAGTAATGTATCATTTCTCTCACCATCATTAGGGATGTTTTAGTCTCATCTTTTTGCAGTTCTGTTCCTTCATTCTTAGTTATGCCTCCCGCTTCATCTTTTTCTACTATTTGCCTCTGTCTGGCCTTTTGTACATTTGGTCTTGGTCTCTGAAGTCGACCCCTCACTGGTAGAGTTATTTGGGCAACACTTTGTTTTGTTTCCTGTGTGAGCACATTCATCATCTGAGTCCTAAAAAACAACGAGGAAGACAGAGAGCTTAACAACAAAAAGCTGACAAGTGCGAGAGTATATAACTTGAATTTCTTCCAGTAAATTCTCATGAAATTTTTTTCAAATTACTCAAGGAGACTATCTTCTCATTACAAAAATGTTATAAAAGCTGGGAGAGCCATAGGGGAAAAAAAGAAATTATGTCAGGTTTAAGAATGTAGCCAAATGGAAGAAGGATATGGCAAGTGTAAAGCCCTAGGTTTAAACCAAGCACAGTAAAGAAGACAGACAGACAGACAGACAGATAGATAAGGGGACGGGGGAGTGGAGCAGGAGTAAGCTCATTACAATTTGCAAATGCTAATAAACTTATATGATGTGCTTAAAATATCCAAACATGTACAAGTCAGGCAATAGAGTGGTTGGTACCAAGAACAAAAGAAAGGGAGAAAGAGAGAAAGAGGAAAGCAGAAGTTGATGTTTAAGGTTTATGAAAAAGGAAAAAGTGTTCTGGGGATAGATGGATGGTGATGTTGTGTGCAAAACAATGAGATGATGCTTTATGATTTAAGTCACCAGGTCAGTACAACTAAAATTAGTTTAAAACGGTAACTTTTATTTTATGTATTATTTTCCCAATTTTTAAAAAGTCAATGAATTTACAGCACATATATCCACATATTTTTAGTGTACTGCTTTCCATATATCTTAAACCATTAGTGATAAACAGATATATAGATGTATAGACAGAGATAAATACATAAAGCAGGTGAGAATTCAAAGATGTTCAATACCAGCTGTGTGCAGTGACCCACACCTGAATCCCAGGCAGAGCAGGCAGATTGAGGCCAGCCTAAACTACAAAGCAAGTCCAGCCAAGGCTACACACAGAAACCATGTCTCAAAACAAAACAAAGCAGAACAAAAAAGTTCAATATCATCTAATTTTCAATTTTAGGCAGGCTGCCCTATCAATTGGACCAATTATTCTCTATCCTCCCTTTTTTGTGTGTGTATGTGGGATAATAAAGAGATGTTTCAGAGAAAAGCTGCTCTTATTTTAGACTTTCAAGGAAATAAAAACTATCACTGTTTACCCAATAGGAACATCCTCCTGGTTTTGTGTTAACTGAGAATCCTCTTTAGGCTGGCATGAACTGGTTGGTGAAGGACCCTTCTCAGTCTGTACGAACGGTGGCGTCATAGCCTCCTCTGCCTCATGATCCAGCTTATCTTCTTCTCTTGATGCCATTAGGAAAGGCAAATTCTAGAAGTTTAAAATGACAAAATACACAAACAAACAAATAAGTGAACCACAGACTATTTGGGATAAGAACAAAGTAACCCATTCTTTGTAGATAACAAGGGGGCAGTAGCCACTTCCCAGCATGTTTATTTCTAGAGACCCATCTTAAAAAGCACTTAAACAAGCACATAAATGTGCATAAACAAGGACATGGGTTCAGGGCCATCCTCCAATACAAAAGATGAACAAAACATTAGAGATAAGATAGTTTATCAATAGGAGATTAGAGTTTAGTTTATTTTCAGGGAGCACATTGCTGGGCACTGGAATCAGGTCCTCATGCATGCAAGGCAAATACTCTGCCACTGAGTTAAATCTAAATTTCTCCTCTCTTTCTTGTCCCCCACCCACCCACCTTCACTGTATAGCTCCACCTCCCTCTACCTCGCAGTGCTAAGATTAAAGGTGCCAAGACACCTGGCTCGTGCGTGAGCTTCTTTACACAGAAGAGACAATGTCTCACACTCTGCTATTTCCTGAACTGCAGCTATCCCACAAAGTACAGAACACACCACACCCAAGCTCAGCCTTATATATTCCAATATACAACCACATCAAAACTCTTTTCTTCATCCTGAGATCAAAAGATATTTAACATATTATGTTAAGTGGAAATATCAGACTCTTAAGGAATGATGGCATTTGTGGTATGTAATACATCTGCATTCAAAAAATACAGGAAGAGAAAGGAACGTGGTACAGAGCTCTCATGTTTTGGAATACAGACATAATTTTCCAAATTCAAGATTTCATAATGAAAAAGTATTAAATAATAAAAATAGTTTCACTATGAGGCAGGAGAGATGGCTCTGCCATGAACTGTACTGGCTGCTCTTCCAGAACTCCAGGATCTGTTCCCAGCAGCTCTATGGTGGCTCACAGTCATCTGTAACTTTAATCCCAGAGGATCTGAGCCCCTCTTCTGGCTTCTGCATACATGGCTAAACACCCATTCATAAAATAAATTAGAAATGTAGTTTAACTTTTTTAAAGTGAGAGAAAGTACAAATATAGAAAATTATTCTAAAATGAAAAATACGAATTTTAATTGTAAAAGGTACTTTAAGTTACTTGAGAGACAGGAAGATCACAAGTTCAAAATTAGCCTACATTATAGTTTAAGTTCAAGGCCAGCCTGAGGGAACTTTATGAGAATTTGTCTCAAAATACAAGTTAAGAAGGCTGAGGATTTAGCTTAATGATAAAAAGCTCCCCTAACATTTGTGAGGTCCCAGGATTACAAGGACAAAACAAAAACTGAGAACCAACGTTTTGAATATTAACATTTCATTTTAGAGTTTCTGACAATATTAACTTGTTATGGACTAAGTTAATGAAAATAAAATATCTACTTCAACTCATATCAACCATTACATTTTTCATGTTAACTTTAATAATAGAATGAAATAAAGTACTATTATTCCTGTTTTTGCTAACAGGGAACTTGTTACATCATTTTCCTATGGTGACAAAACCAAGTAGAGTCTAAAATGTCTTAGATGCCTTCCAAAACACACATTTGCCCATACTTGCCTAAAGGCACACAATATTTTAACATAAACGGAATGATGATAGTAAGCAAGCATAGAACAACACCATATGTAATAAACATTATATGAACTTACAATGGTTCAACAATCACAGTAAAAACAAAAAAGCCCCAAAACATAACTTCCACCTTAATCATCACTCACATGCTGAGAAGATAGAGAACCAGCTTGTTCGCTGTCCTGCTGTACCAATATGGTCTCCACTTTATCTGCTTCTGATCTCTTCCCAGGTACACAGTGGTCTGCTTCTGTGGTTGCTCTCTTTAAAGCTGCTCTTAACAAGTTTGGTTTTGGTTTTTTGAATCGACTTCTTAGAAAAGGAGCTGGTTTAACTTCAAGTGGCTTCTGTTCTTGAGGAAGAGGTTTGCTTTTGGAACAAGCATTGTCAAATTTGATTAAAATGAACTGAAGTAGGGAAGTGAGTGGAACTTAGGACAACCTTAGAGACTAGCAGTAAGTGTCTAATTGTTTTTGTTTTGACACAGGGTCTTTCTATGTAACCTAGGCTGGAACACACTCTATTAGGCCAGGCTTGCCTTCATTTCTTCATTCTCCTGCCTCTACCTCACAAGTGTGAGGACTATGGACATGCAATCATATCTGCTTAATTCTAATTTTTAAGGTGAAAAAAAAACGGAACTATTCATTAAATTCTGAAACATATTGAGCTGTACAATCCAGGTATAAGCTCATCATTTTTTGCATAAGGAAAATACTAGTCAAACCTATGATGACTTATGAGTGTTACATATAATTTGGTAATAAATCTCACCACTGGCTATCAGAATGGACTTAATACTCTCTCCAATTTTCCATAAATTATCTTAAAACTTGTAACACTATCCTATACTCACTATAGCTTGAAAGCTCACTGACTTTAATGTAATATGCAAACAGAACTTTACAGTCTTCTTCAAAGGCACACGGACCTACACAATTGTACCTTAAGTTAGTATCTGGAAACTGCTCTGGAACATCTGGAAGATGTATCCCTTGGTCTGCCTCATGGAGCCCGGGATTGTGTGAGGAGGACTCCACTTGACATAAGTGACTTGGTACTTCCTTCTCGGCATTTTCTTGTTCTTGCACAGGTGGAGGCACCGCGGGCAGCTCAGGGCTGATACTCTAGAGAAGGAGTCCCAGTACATCATCAACAGAAATCCCACAAGCACTTCACATATTTGTAAGCGCTAAATATAAACCACAGATATTAAAACTTAGAATTCAGGAACGGCGTCCTTTCATATTGTATATTATGCCATTCCAAACCACAAATGCTATTATCCATACATACATGTTAAGAAGTCCTCAAAAAATGCTGTTATGAGTATGAATTATAAACAGGAAATTTTTACTAAAATGTTTAAAAGTGGAGGCAGTAATGTAGCAGGGAGAATGAAAACATACGTAGGTGTTTATGACCAAAGGAAGTAATTTCAGTCTATATTTATAAAAAGGCAGGCACAAATTTGGTCAAATTCCATATATATATATATATATATATATATATATATATATATATAGTATCTAAATGAGTAACTTCAAATTGCCATTAGAATTAGTAATTAGAAAAACATAATCTTTTTTAAATTTTTAGGTGAACAGGTGCTTCAAGAACCTAAAACAAACAAACAAACAGGGTTGGAGAAAATTTTAGATTTTTATTAGGAGATTACTTCGGTGCCCTTCCTGAGCTGTGACTTTAAGTAACAGAGAAATACGTACTTTTCCATGCAGTGAAGGAGCGGCGCTGCCCTCAATTACATCTGTCTCAGGCTGCCTTGAGGTGTGTTCCTCTCCTTCATGTTCTCTTGGAGAAACCTCTATATTTCCTGTTTTTTCTGTGTCTGCCACCATTTCTTCACCAATACAGATTTCTGTAGCTCCTCTCTCCCGAGAGACAGAAATGTCTTTTTCTGTTTCTTTCACATGGTTGTTGGCTTCCTCGATGGCAGACATCTCCCTTGAAGCTGCGACCATCAAGGACATGTCTCCTCCAGTGTCCTGCAGGTTCAGGTCCTTTTCTTCTACAGGGCTCACCCCCCCTTCCGCCTCTCCTCTGCTCGCACTGCCACATCTGTGCACCTCACTCTCCCGCTGCTCTGCCGGGGTTCCCACTGCCTTTTCTCTGCAGGAAGTTTCTGCTCCCATCTCTTCCAAGTGTGTTTCCGTTTCATCCATGGCTTTGGCCTCCTCTGCGCGCTTTATCAGTGGGGATATTTGTCTTTCAGTTTCTTCTGAATATTCCTCCCTTTCCTCAGTGCTATTAGTAATATCTGGTATCCTCTCTTTTGTGGGCAATTCTTTAGCAGCTTCTTCCAAACCTGTCTCCGTTTCACTAACTGGACTGACCACCTTGGGGTCATTTTCTGGTAAAAATATTTCTTTTCTTCCAGTTTCTCTCAAATTTACGCAAATTTCCCGACTGGTATTAATTAGCTCTGGCACCTTCTCCATAGGAGAAATCTTATTTAAAGGTGCTTTCACACCTGTCTCTGTTTCCACAGGAATGTCAATCATTTCTGCAACCATCTCCTCAGGGGAAGTATCTCTTCCAATTGTTTCCAAACCTATCTCCATTTCCATACTGACATCCGTCATTTCTGACATCTTCATATTAGAAGATGAGTCATTTCTTCCAGTGTCTTTTAAATCTGATTCCAATTCCTTAGTGGAAGGAGTAGCAATAAGAGTAGCAATAGCTACATTTGGTGCCTTCTCCCTTGGTGATGTGTCTAGTCTTGCAATTTCTTCCAAAGTTGATGTTATTTCTCCAGAAACTGGAATCTCCTCTACAATCCCTTCCTTGGAAGACCCTCTTCTTCTTCCTGTATTTGGTTTTGGTTTCTGAAATCGAATCCTTAAAACTGGGGCTTTTTTCGTTTTATTTACTTTATTGCCCTCTTGAATACTAAAGAAAGAAAGAAAAAAGAAAGAAAGAAAGAAATTTTAATCCATATTATCAGTTAAACAGGTAACAGTTAAGAAATCCCTATAGGAACACTAAAAACTCAAAAAAATTTAAAAAGACAAAATGGCTAGGCAAAGTGGCATATGCCTTCAATCCCAGAGCTCAGGAGGAAGCAGCAGTGACATTGTGACCAGCCAGTCTATTCAGAGCAATTTCCAGGACAGCCAGGGTTATGTAAAGAAACCCTGTCTCAAAACAAGTAACTAACTAAATAAAAATAAAGCTTTAATGACATATAAGACCCAGGGTGGTAGCGCACACCTTTAATCCCAGCGCCCAGGAGGCAGGGGAAGGTGGAGCTCTGTGAGTTTGCATAGAGAGTTCTAGGACGGCCTGGTCTACACAAAGAGACCCTGGATTTGATTTCTTTCTTTCTTTGTTTTTAAAAAGGAAGCACGTGGAGGGACCAAGGCTGTAGCTCAGCGGTAGAATGCATACTGATACATGTCCTAGGCCCAAAGTTTACCCACAACATCAAAAAAAGAAGAAAATTAACCAGGTCCCAGGAATGTCTAACTAAGTAGAACCAAAAATTAAAAAAGAAACAATCAAATTCATTGAAATGACAACAGACTTTTCCAGTAAATAACTGTATCTATTTATGTATAGATTCATGTAGAGAACTCTTAATGAGGTCAATGAGAACATCAGCTAATTGTCCTTGAATAGTACCTACAATGAGCCTTTGCAATTCTTACTTCATCTTAGGCAAACAATGGCTAGGAAAAACTCTGCAGAAATTTGCAGTGGTACTAACTCAATGTGTGTCTGCTACTTTTACCTGTTTACTCCTCTGATCGTTTACCTAGACATATTCAGTCATAACAGAGCTGATGACCTCAACAGCTAGAAGTTTGATTCAAATAAGAAAATGCCTTATGACTAAGAACAAGGTCTGCCCTTTCTCCTTTACAAGTTAAGGTATGTTACTACAATTCTTTAAGAGCACATACTATCAAGAAAACATAGAAAAACACAGAAAACGGTATTTCGTGATTTCTACTGAGCATACAACTATTTATATAAAGCATTTGCTCTCCAGAAGAACAGCTGCATTCTTTGCTTTGCATTTTAGACATTACAACAGACTGCAAAGCCAATAAATATATAAGGGAGTTATTATACAGGGTCATCACTAGGTGAAGTAGAATGCAGCTTTAGAAGAGGCAAATGGACCTCTGTGACTTCAACCCCAGCCCGGTCTCTGCAGCCAGTTCCAGGGCAGCCAATACTACACAGCATCTAGAAGAATGGGGGATGGGTAGGTGGGAAAAAGATGGAGAAAGAGGAAGAAATAAAGAAGGAAGAAAGATCCCAGGATCACGGTGTGGAGGCGAGAGAGAGGATTACAAACCTGAGGGCCGCCTGGGCTACGTGACCAGACTCTGGAAGGACAGTGGAGGGAAGAAGGGAAGGAGCGAGACAAGTGAAGATGGGAGAGCAGGGGAGAAAAAAGCCACTACTCTTGGGTACACCAAGTAAAACTGCACATTTATTCAGCAGGTCAGGCTGAACAACTGCATAACCATATACTAAGCTTTAGAACGTTTTGGGACAGCAAGATGGCTCAAGGTAAAAACTGCCTGCTCTGCAAACTTGATGACATAAATGTGATTCCCAGAACCCAAGGACACTTGTGAAAGCTGTTCTCCACACACATGCCAAAGCACATGAATACACACACACACATACATACACACAGAGAGAGAATACATAAAGACTGATCAGCCTAACTCTCAGACAAGGCAAACTGCAAATAAGATTCTCAAAAATCCAGCCAAGCCTCCCACCCCTGAACAAGCAGAGACCAGAACTCAGAGCAATTGATGCACACTGTGCAACCTGTTGAGTTGCTTGCAGACTGTGCACTGTGCACTGTATGTCTAGCTATGCTGGGACGGACTTAAGTGATACAGCTGTCTTTAAGTCATTTCTTTTCCTGTAAGTAACCCCTCACCTATATTTCTGTAAGCAACCACAATAAACTCATCAGTTCACCCAACTGTCCCTGGTGCAACAATCACTCTGATCTGTTCGCAGCTCCCTATCTGGGGTCATTAGATGTTGATTGTGTTATATCTCCCCAGGAAAAATCTGTCACACAACAAAACCACAGGAGAATAACTATGGCTCAGGAATACTCACTAATTCAAAATAGCTAATAGAAAGGAACGAAGTTATTCTTAACAAACAAAAAATGTCTATAGTAACAGATGTATCATTACCCTGATGACTGTATGTTTGTATATATGAATTAAAATGTCAACACTGTACTCTGTAATTATAATGACTATGCACGTTAAAAATAATATATTTCTGTGCCAGATGGTGGTGGCTCATTCCTTTAATCCTAGCACTTGGGAGGCAAAAGCAAGCAAATCTCTGAGGTCAGCCTGATCTACAGTTCGAGTTCTAGAACAGCCAGGGCTACACAAAGAAGCATTGTCTCAGAAAAACCAAAAAGGAAAAAATAAATAAATAAAAAGAGTAATATACTTTTGAAAAGAAGTATCAATGAAAAGAAAACCATCACTTTTTATGAAAAAGAACTTCAACATTTACTTTCCTTTGGAAAGGAGGCCTGAGTAAACGTTAAGTAATCAGATCAACCTCCCACGGTACTTATCAACAACAGAAATGCTAAAGCCTATCTGGAGTAACTAAGTAGCCTCATGTTGTCTGCTCTGGAAGATGATAGCCAATGGAAGGTAAAGGAAACTTCAGCGGGCCACTCAAGTGCTGAACTACCTCCCACCAACAAATAAGCGCGGGACCATTAAGCAGTACAAGCAATGTCTATCTAGGACCACTATCTCTCTCTCACACACACAGAGACAGAGACAGACAGACAGAGAGAAGGACTATGCTATAGCCTGTGCATATTTCATTAGTTACCAATCTTTCCTGCGTGAAACGACTTAACTTTCATAACATGAGTCCTGATAACTTAGTTAGGGTTTCTGTTGTTGCAACAAAAACACCATGACCAAAAGGCAAGTTGCGGAGGAAAGGGTTTATTTGGCGTACATTTCCAGATGTTCATAGTTCATCTTTGGAGAAAGTCAGGACAGGAACTCAAGGAGGCAAGAACCTGGAAGCAGGAGCTGATGCAGAGACCATGGAGGGGAGCTACTTTACTGGCGTGCTCCTCGTGGCTTGCTCAGCCTGCTTGCTTGCTTTGTTTCTTTCTTCTTCATTTTTTTTAATTTTAATTTTTGGTTTTTCAAGACGAAGTTTCTCTGTATATCCTTGGCTGTCCTCAAACTCAGAGACCCACCTGCCTCTGCCTCCCCAAGCGCTAAGATTAAAGGCCACCGTGCCTGCCTCCTCAGCCTTCATACAGAACCCAGGACAGCACCTAGGGATGGCAAGACCCACAATGGGCTGGGCCCACCCTGCTGACCACTAATTGAGAAAATGCCTTACAGCCGGGTCTCATGACGGCATTTTCTCAACTGAGGCGCCTTCCTCTCTGATGACTCTAACTTGTGTCAAGTTGACACAAAACGAGCCAGTATAACAACACACTTCACAATAAGACAGCCTTTCGAACTACATTTAACTGAGGTATTTCTAGCTATGATGAACTTTAATAACTGATAATATTAAGTATTAAATTAATAGAAATAAAAAATTAAAACAATATTAGTGATAGAAGAGGTTCATTTTATTGTTTCATTTAAGATTTTTTTCACTTGTATAAAGAAGGAGATGAGACAGAACATGTATGCAATGAATATATGGGAGGAGGAATACTGAGGGTTTAAGCGGGGATTGGGTTGGAGGACAAGGGGGATTGGAGTAGATTAACCAACACTAAGAATGTATGAAAACCCCTTATGGAAACCCACTGCTTTGTAAGCTAGTTATATTCACACACACATACACACTTTTAAAAGGCTTTAACACAGGCACCTTGTATGGGTAGACAATTCTTTCCCGAGGTTATTAAATGAAAAGTCTCAGTGCCAGATATTTGATATTTCTTCATGAGTTATTTGGTCAGGAAGGCTTCAGAGGCTCCTCGAACAACAAAAGCTATCACCACTGTTCTTTGTTCACCATAATTAGATGGTAAGACTCTACTCTAAAAACACAATTGTTGAGGGTTGTTCTGGTGTTGGCCCTCAAGATCTGGTTACACCTATCTTTGTTTTTTGAATCTGCTTAAGACATACCTTATTGGTTGATCAAATGGCCTATACGTGGGGCAGGGCAGAATGGGGTAGGCATGGGTAAGGTTCCAGGCTTGTGGGACAGGAGAATCACAGGAAACAGAAGGACAGGAAGAGAAGAGGAAGGAGGATGCCACAATGGGTTAGCGTTGACAAGAAACCACATCAGCTGGGAGGAAGGACTCCAATAATGGTGTGAAAAGGTCCAGATGAGAACTACAAGCAAGTACCATGGGATTATGTACGGAAAATAGAGCAGATGAGGATTAAGGTGGATGGCATGGGATGGGGGCTGGGAGATGGATGGCGAGACTACTGAGCCAGCGTAGGTGAGCTCTCTGCCTGGCCCAAGGTAAATAAGGCAACTGTAAAATCTAACAGGTGTCTGTGTCTTATTACTTGTGATATATCACAGATTAAAAAATACCACCGTGATAATCTTACAGCTAATAATAAACATTATATAGCCCAACACTATTTTTATTTATTTACTACATACAACACACAATACACTCTGGCTGAGAATATAGAGAAATCAAATTGGAACTGAGCAGAAGCCTCCCTGGTGGCTACTTTCATAGTGCAGGAAGATGCTATGCAGACACTGGAGAAGAACGTCCTCAATGGTCTTGCCCAGTGAACCCTGAAGGCTACCATACTGACCTGCCAAGTCAGTTGTGCCCACTGGTACAATACTGTCATAAAAGTGTGTGCGTGTGTACGTGTATGTGCGTGTATGAACTAATAACTTTCTGGCTGGATCTGAGTCCGACACCACAGAAAGGAACTCATACTTGGTATGTAAACCTGCTCAAAGGGCCATCATTGAGGAGGTTGAAGGTTCCAGCTGGGTACCTTCTGTCGTTTTCCTGAATGGATATTGTGTCAAACTCTCTTTTAAGAATTTATGTTTAAACACATCTACTAGAGTTGCTGTTAACTTTGCGAAGAAAAGTTTCTTTCTGCAGTGGGTAGTATGTAATTCAGAGACTCATACCTGGTCAAAGTATCCATAACAAGTGACTACTAACTGAATGATAACCCCAAGGTGGAACACCTATATGAACCCCCTCAAGACCTGAAGACAGGATAGAGAGAGATGGTTCACAGGTCGAGAGCACTGACTGCCCTTCCAAAGGTCCTGAGTTCAATTCCCAGCAACCACATGGTGGCTCACAACCATCCATAATGAGATCCCGTGACCTCTTCTGGTGTGCACGCACAAATCAGGCAGAACACTGTATATATAATAAATAAATCTTAAAAAAATAAAATAAACAAAGACTTGAGGACATCATAGAAAAGAGGGCAGAAAGAATGTAAGAGCCAGAGGATGAGTGATACTGCTGTAAAGCGCTGTCTTCTGGACATGGCATGGTCTTTGCACTAATGAACTCACTGTAGCTTTGGCTACCTGCACAAGATTACGCTAACAAGACTAGTTAACATTCCAGCAGGCAGCACTAACTGGACTCACTGGGTTACCAAAAGCAAACAAATAAAACAGGAATAGACATGAGGACAGAACTAGAAGGGGCGAGTATACAGCTGGGGAGAGTGCAGGCGCGCTAGAACAAGGGAGGCAGGAGTGGGTCAGGTCAACTCTTACTGCACACATGTATGAAACCATCAAAAAATATTGGGCCCCAAGATGGCACTTGCCACCGAGCCTGATGACCTGAGCCCCTGAACATATATTTATCATGAACTAGCTGACAGAAATAAGTCAAGTGCGTGCCCACATATGCAAAATTCCAGTACCAAGAAGGAAGACAGTGGAAGAATGGAAGTTTATGGTCATCCTCAGCTCCATGAGTTTGCTACTAAAAATCAAACTAGCTCAAATCACCTCCAAATATATGCATCTATATTTACCTGATGTATGTAAGATTTCAAATATCCTAGATTAAGTTTCAGAGAAACAACACTACTTTATCTGAGAATCTTTAATATATTCCTCATTGAGATTTCTTCCCTTCTCTAATAGAATCTTGAACAGGAGAGAGTGTTCAGAGGAGGCAAAGGGAGAAACTGTCCGTTTTCTATATTCAGGAACAAAATAAGATAAAAAACAGAACTTCAGAATTGTTTCCAAGGCTCACAGATGTTGAGGGTCAGAAGTATCACATGATAAAGCAGTAAAGATATTGCCTTTGGAAAGTTTAGGGGTGGTTGTGGTGCAAACCTTTAATCCCAGCACTCAGGAGGCAGAGACAGGCAAACCTGAGTTTGAGGTCAGCCAGGGTTACAGAGGGAAGTTGCTAAAGCCAACTGACCAGAGAAAACTGGTCAAGGTAGTATGCGCCTACAATCCAACTGCATGTGAAGTGGTGGCAGGAGGGTCAGAAAGAAGATCAAGGTCATTTTCATTTCAATCGGGAATACAAAGCCACTCTGGGCTACATGAGACCCCCCCCCTCAAAAAAATAAAACAGATAAAAATTTTAAATTAACCAAGGTTCTAAAACATAATAAACACTCAAAACTTATTTTGTCTAAACCACCATACTTAAAGGAGTCTCAATTAAACCTATATAATATAAATACCAAACCAGTCTGTCAGATTATTTCCAAATAAAATCTATCATCAGAGATATGCAACAAAAAAAAATGTAGTTCTACAAGGCACAGTAGTAGGGAAAAAGGTAAAGGAGCACTAGGAAGAAATAGATGGAGCAAAAAACAGAAAAATACTTTTTTGTTTTCTGGTTTTGATGTTGTTGTTGAGACAGGGTTTCTCTATGTAGCCTTGGCTGTCCTGGACTCCCTTTGTAGACCAGGTTGGCCTCAAACTCACAGTGATCCGCCTGCCTCTGCCTCCCTGAGCGCTGGGATTACAGGCATGTGCCACTATGGCTGGCTAGATTTATTTATTTATGATTTACTTATTTAATGTATAGGAGTGCTCTGAGTGCATGTACACCTGCATGCCAGAAGAGGGCATTAGACCCCAGTATAGATGATTGTGAACCACCATGTGGTTGCTGGGAATTGAACTCAGAACCTCAGGAAGAGCAGTCAGTGCTCTTAACCACTGAGCCATCTCTCCAGCCCCAGAAATTCTTGAAGTGAAGGAAACCTAGCCTATATTTTAAGTTAGTATATCATAGGCCAGACTGTAAATGTAATATCAGAGAACAGATCCATGGAAGTCCATGTTGTTATCTCTGCATCTATGTACTTCAACAATACCATTGTATTGTCTGGCTTTTGTGTTTCAATTTGACACTAGTTAAGAGTCATCAGAGAAGAAGGAACCTCAGTTGAGAAAATACTTCTATGAGATCCAGCTGTAAGGCATTTTCTTAATTAGTAGTCAATGGAGGGCATCCCAACCATGGTGGGTGGTGCCATCTTTGGGCTGGTGGTCCTGAGCTCTTTAAGAAAGCAGGCTGAACCACCCATGGAAAGCAACCCAGGGAACAGCACCCCTCCATGGTTCTGCATTAGCTCCTACCCTGTTTGAGTTCCTGTCCTGAGTTCCTTAGGCGATGAACACCAATGTGGAAATGTAAGCTAAATAAACCCTCTCCTCCCCAACTTGCTTTCAGGTCGTGGTGTTTTGTTGCAGCAACAGAAACCTTAACTAAGACAACCACACTATAAACATCCTAACAATTCCATCAATCTGGTTTGGTAAACAGGAACTTTGGCTATGAGAAGATGGGATCTACATCTAACTGACCTAATTTTAGAAAATCAAACATTAACAAAAAGTTGCATTTCTATTTGGATACAGACACCTAATTAACATATGCATGTTATGTGAAAAAGCTTTTCCTATTAACTCAAATCCTAGCTTATATTAAATAGCTTTCTTCAAATCACCTATAATGTAGGAACTAGCATGAAAGCTATGACATAAAATTCCTTGAAAGGTTACTCTTAAACACTTTTAATATAAAGCTATAAATACTGACAACTCCCCCCTACTTGCACTTCTTTAACAGTAGAGTGGGGCACATACACATCAGGATCAGAGGACAACTTAAGGGCACTGATTCTCTTGTTCCACCATGTGGGATGCAGAGATGGACTCAGGCCATCAGACTTGACAGCCGTGCCTCTTTACTCAGTGAGCCATCCTGCCAACCCTTCCGGTGTTTTAAAAAAAAAGATTTATTTTTGTATGTATGTGGGTTTCTATATACCACATAGATTCTGGTACCCAGAGGGCAGAGGGCGTCGAATGCCTTAGAGCTGGAATTGCAGTCAGCTGTGAGCTGGGTGGTGCGTGGTGGGAATGGAACCTTGCTCCTCGCAAGAGCAGTAAGCAATCTTACCAGTTGAGCCTTCTCTCTAGCACCTTTAATATTTTTAAACATAGTAAAAGTTGATACACAGGCAGAGAGGCCATCTAGCTTGTTTTTGTAGGGTCAGTGAGATAGCAGGAGTTAAAGTGCTTCCAAGCCTGATGACCTGAGTCCCATTCCCAAGTACCACAGGGCGGGAGAGGAGGACCGACTACCCAATGCTGTTCAGTGACCCCACAAGCACACTATGGCATGTACACACTCCACCTGTCTAAAATCACAGAATAAGTAAGTATAATTAATTTGATTTGTTTAAAACAAGTTATTGAGCTCTAAGGTCTTATTGAAAGTTTCAAAATTATGTAACTGAGAAAACAATTCTTACCTTGGACACTCATTAAGAACTCTGGGCTCCTCAGACTCCACATCCTCCAAAGTATTCTTTTCTTCAGGCTGTGACACGGTGTCTTCACATTGGAGGTTTTTATGTGACTCTTTTTCCATTTGTTGAGCAATCTTAATAACAAAGTTTGTCATATTTTAGATTTTGCAATAAAACACAAAACTAAAATTTTTTACTGAAAAATCCACGTTAGCCTGTATGATGATGCATGCTGTATTCCAACACTTGGAAAGTAAATGTAGGAAGATCACATTCCTAAACTAGCCTCGGCTACATAGAGAATTTGAGAACAACCTAATTACAAAAGATCCCATCTCATTTGATTATAAGTAAAATGGTTAAAAAAAAGAAAAGATCAAAATTATAAAGTCAAAACCACCTTTTAATGTTTTTCCTTTAGCTATCTAAGAAAATTCCACAAGCCACACCTTTACATCTCAGAGTCCTAGTCTTTTCTGTCTAATCAGAAAGCAATGTTTGAGACTCATCTATTTCAGTCTGTTTCCACCTAATTTGTCAGAATCCTCCACTGTTTGTATTTCTACATTGTTATTGTTATGAGTATATTAAAGACTATAAGAAATACAACCAAAGACAGTGCTAGAAATGTAGCTCAGTTGGAAAGAGAGCTCACCTGGCATGTACAAAGCCCTCAATTCAATCCACAGCACCACATTAAAAACAGGTATGGTAGCAGGTGCCTGCAATCTTAGCACTTGGGTGGAGGCAGAAGGATCAGAGTTCAAGGTTATACTCAGTTATGCAGTGAGGTAAAAGCCAGCCAGAGCTACATTAAGACTCTATCTAATATATAAAAAATAGGGGCTGGAGAGATGGCTCAGAGTTTAAGAGCACTGGTTGCTCTTCCAGAGGACCTAGGTTCAATTCCCAGCAAATACATGGCAGCCCATAACTGTCTGTAACTCCAGTTCCAGGGGATCTGACACCCTCACACATACACATGTAGGCAAAACATCAATGCACATAAAATTTAAAAGGTGAAAAATAAAATATAAGAAAGAAAACTATAACAGAAGAAAACCAAATCTTAAGTCCTGATAACTTTTCTTCTAAGGTCTATATAAATAATCTAAAACTCTATGAGCCAGAGATATATTTCTGTAGCAAGAGTGATTTCTTAGGGAAAGAGACCTTAGGTTTAGTCTTACATATCACAGGCAGACATTATTTGCTTGTATTCTGCTTGTATATAAACAAGCAACTTTGTGACATTACTGTAATCATTACTTTCATTTCTTTGTAATTATAGTTTGAGTGAAAAATCTTGTGTACAAGAAGATATTATTTCTGTTTTTGGAATTATGCTTAAAAGGAACATTTTGTTTTTATTTTTAAAATATATACATTTATTTTATGTATATGAGTGCTCTATCTTCATGTACACCTGCATACCAGACCTGCATACCAGAAGAGGGCATCAAATCACATTACAAATGGTTGTGAGACGCCATGTGGTTGCTAGGAATTGAACTCAGGACCTCAGAAGAGCAGAAAGGAACATTTTCTTTCTTTCTTTTTAAAAAATATTTATTTATGTAATTTATGTACATGGGTATTGTATACATGTTTATGGGTGTACATTTTCACACCAGGAAAGGGCACTGGATCCCATGGGACTGCAATTACAGATGGTTGTGGGCTGCTGTGTAGGTGCTGGGAATTTAATTCAGGAGCCCTGGAAGAACAGCCAATGCTCTTAACAGCTGAGCCATCCCTCCCGCCCCGGAAAGGAACATTTTCAATATTTTATTTATGCCAATGCTAACATTCACATATATGACTATTTTTTTAAAGGAGGCTAAGAATATGGCCTAAGAGTTGAGTGTATGCCTAGCATGGTTGAGTGCCTGGGACCAATCTCACACATAAGGAAAACCAAGTCCAGATATGAAGTAAGATGAGAGCAAATAGTAGTGTACAATGCTCAAACACTTAAAATGGCATAACATAAACAAAACTCCTCACTAAAGACTTTGGCCACAAATTTCATAAAACACACACACATTTTAAAAGAGCAGAAAACTTGCATTATATACTTGCTTAATAAATTTTATCAGAATCAACATACTAACCGCAACACAAGATTCATTTTTTTCTCTATCAACACAGGAGTCATCTTTACTCTTCTCTACCTGGGCCTCAATTTTTTCCTGCAGAGTGAGAATTTCTTTTCTTTCTGCAGATTTCTCTACATTTGGCCTTGGTCTTTGCATTCGGCTCCTCATTAGTTGTGCAGGTCTTAAAACCTTTGGTTGACTATCTTCCTGTACACAAGATTTTTCACCCAAACTATAATTACAAAGAAATGAAAGTAATGATTACGGCAAAGTCACAAAGTTGCTTGTTTATATACATAAGTAAATCACATTAAAAAGAAAGTATTTTCCAAGTATCTTGAAGAACATCTTGAAAGATATTCACTACATTTCTACACCCTAATCTTTCAAAGGGACAATCACGGAAGCCTAGCTATAAAAACCATGTGAACGGATACCATATCATCCCCCTGCCAACAGACAAACCTGCCTCTGCCAATGCCTTCCCCATCAACGACGATGACAAAACTGAAAATATAACTGCAGAGCAGAACTTACGCTGCCAGGTGATATTAAGAAAGCCATACACTATTACCACCATTTTCGGACATTCCATATAACTACATAAAACATATCCCCCAGGCAGAGCCTGTGTATGCATAATAATGAAGAAACACAGGGTCAAGTGCTAAAAACCATATGAGGAGAATTAGTGAATACCTTGAGCAAAGACCCTGATAAATAGCTTAGCAAAATATTCTTCAGTAAGCAGTGTTGTCTATTCTTACAGACATAATTATCAGACATAGTAAGAAAGTGAATTCTCCAATAATGAAATGCTTAGGAGAACCAAAGAGAAATATTATCCTATGCCTCATTTCCCATTTGAGAAAATGTAATTCAATCCATGCATTAATGTTGCATAGAAAAAACTGTGAGAAAATGTAATTCAATATAGTCATAAATGTTGCATCAAAAAAAACTTTTAACTGTCAAACATGTGATACTATTACTTATTTTAGGACATCACTGTATATAGCAGGGAATTAGTGCTAACTTATAGAATAGCATCCCCCTATTAGCCCAAAATCTACTGAGCACAACCATATTTGGAGATTTCCTTTAGAAATCACTTGATACACATATAATCATTCACAGACATATATCTTAATCATTCATTTATTTAACAAAACTTATTAGTAAAGATTAGTAAGTTGAACAAAGTACAAAACTGGTAAGTCAATGGATTTATATGATCATTTAAAAATTTTATTTACTCATTTTTTGAGACTGGTCCCCTGTATCACCGGATGGCCTCAAAATCCTTCTGTAGATGAGGATAAATGTCTGATTCTCTCACCTCTACATCTCAAGTGTTGGCAGTGCAAGCATATGCTACCACACCTAGCTTATGTGGGATTCCTGATTGAACCCAGCGCTTTACACACACTAGGCAATCAGACTCGGCCCTAGCTCTACCCAAACCATCATTTCTCTCTATAATATCAAGCACACAGAGTGCTGGTAAAATTTCTTGCTACTATCTACAATAAAAATAAAGGACCCTACTTGAAAATTCAGACTTTATTAAAATGAAAACTAATAATTACAACCACTCCTGAGAGCCATTTCTTCCCAAGTACTTACTCAGACACAGTTTCATCACTAGGGTTCTCTCTTTCTGTAATCTCTGTTCCAAAATTTTCAGATACATTCACTCTCTCCTTTTCCATGTGAGTCTGTAAATGTAATTTTTTTACATTTGAGCTAATTACAATAAAACATTCCACTGAATGGGAATTAAACTAATCTTGAATGTTTTATATTTATAACAAGGCAGTTTTCTAAAAGTTCTAAATTACTGATGAAAATATTGTGAAACACATTATTAGAAGGCCCCTGCCAATATGAAGAATCTTTGAAATGTTCCTATTCTTTGACCACTAACATCATTTTAGAATGTATAAGACAGTAACTGAAAAGATCAGGTGTGGTAATATATATCTTTAATCCCAACACTTGGGAGGCAGAGGCAGGCAGATCTCTCTGGGTTTGAGGCCAGTCTGAGCTACACAGAGTTTCAGGCAAGCCAGAGTTATACACTATGACCTTGTCTCGAGGAAAAAGAGGAAAAAAAAAAAAACGACTAGATAAGGAAAACAGCTGAGGGTCCAAAGGAAGAGAACCTTGCCACCAAGCCTCACAGCCTGATTTTTAATCTCTAAGATACACATAACAGAAAGAGAAACCAACTACCTGGCAAGCTATCCTCTGATCCCACCCCCACACAAACCATGTAGTTTTTGAGAATTTAACTAAACTGAAAAATACGTAAGTACTAGCACGTTCACCACAGTATGATATGAAATGGCCTACACTATTACCATAAGGTTTCCAACCGTGAAAGAACACTTAAACAAAGGCAGCTGTGCCACATTGCTAAAGTGCTACTAAAACATGTTTCTAGAGATGTTCCATGGCACTGAGAATAAATTTACGAAATCTCAAGTACCTAAGGGCACAAAATTAATAAGCCTTGAGAGGCACTGAATGTCTAGCTCAATGGGGAAGTGAACCTGCCTCACAATCTGTAGTGTCAAGGCTTGACACTAAGGGAAGAAAACAGAAACTTGGAAAGACAGATGTGAAAAGACTGGCGGCATGTAAATAATGAAGTTATAAGTAACTTTGTTCTGAATCTTAAATCAATCTGTAATTCCAAATTTTCTACATAAAATCTGGGCCAGCATGATGGCTCAGTGAGTCAAAGAACATACCACCAAACCTAACGACCTGAGTTTAACCCCTCCAAGCCTCAGAGAGAGTCAGGTCTTGCAAGCTGTCCTCTAACCTACCTGAGTGTGTGTTGTGGCATGTAAATATTTACAAAGTTTCAACTGTACTAAATTATAGTGGTTTAACAATAAAGGGTGTTATAGGACACAGCTCATGGAAAGGCAGTTGCCTATCATGTTCAAGGCCCTGGGCTTGAATCTGCCAAAACAAGCATATAAATAAAGAAGGTGTTTCTCCAGGGTCAAGATGAAGGTCAGTGGTGTGGCACTTACCAACACTTGTGAGATGCTGAGTCCCATATACAATAGTTCAGATATGAGAAGAAAAGAAGAAAAAAAATCCTAAATAGCATTTTAAGTGATTGAGAAAATACTTCAAAGAATTTTGAGACTATAACTCACAGAAATATAAATAAATAGGACCTATTTTTTTCTCCCCCCCCCCCCAGGGGGATGCACAGCCACATTTTTTTAACCTGTTGCCTGTGATGGACAATAGGATCTATTTTTGTCTACTTGTGTGCCTGTGTGTGCATGTGCCTGAGAAGGCCAGAAGTAAGATCGCCCTGGAACAAAAGGTTGTGAGCTACCTGACATGAGGACTATGAACAGAATTCAGGTCTTAGTAAAGAGCAGCTCTGCTCTCAACTGCTGAGCCACCTTCCCAGCCTGGGGTCATTTCTTTAATGCCGATCACAGCATAGACTCTTTTAGCAGTATACATAGTGAGAGCCATACAAATACTCTGAACAATAATCACAACAGTAACACAAGAAAGCCCGACTTGCCGTGAATGGTGGCACATCCCCTTAATGCCAACACTCAGGAAGCAGAGGGCAGAGGCAGTTGAATCACTGTTCCAGAACAGCCTGGTCTTCATAATGATTTGATTTACAGGCCAACCAGGGCTACACAGTGAGATCCTGACTCAAAAACAATAGAACCAGACTTACAAAATTATTTCCTTACCTAATTTAACAACAGTAACAAAAAGAAAAAAAAAAAACAACCAAAAACCTGGGGCCAGTGAGACAGTGCTAGAAAGGAGGAGACTAGCAGATTCCTAGAACTCATCAGCCATGCTAGCTTAACTGGAAAGCCTCAGACAGAAAAGAAAAACCCATCTGAAGAAGCAAGCTACTGAGAAACAACACTGAAGCCGACCTTTGGCCTCTACACACATGCGCACATGTATGTACCCATACATGCATACAACACAAACATGAAACACACACGCACAAGAAATATTGTGAATAACCATTTTATGCAATTAAAAAAGTGAGCTGGGGGATGAAGGTCAGTGGTAGGATGTTTGCCTAGCATGAGCTGGGCATATTCCCAATAGCAAACAAACATCAAATTTATCATCACTGAAATTTTTTTCAAATGTTGTAGCCCACATTCTAAAATAAACACATGAAGCAAAGACTTATAAAAACAAATATAATTTTCAGTTTTTATGGTTTTCAATGGTAACAATAGTTTGAAATTACAAGCTAAATATTTTACTTATGTTTACTTAGAAAATATTTCACATAGGAGATTACGTGAAAATAAGAGCCACACCTTTTCAGCTGAAGTTTCTGAAGGTGAATTCTTGCTTCTTTCATCTTGTTTATCTTGTGAAACAACTGATTTCTTCCCAACTGCCCGGGACAGGTTAGGTTTAGGTCTCTGGAGCCGACTTCTTGATTTTGGTTTAACATTTTCTGCCTGTTCAGTCTCTCTTTTTAAAAAAAAAAAAAAAAGCGGATTTTATTTGCATTGCAACATGTCATCATGATTAAATGAAACTCTAAAAAGATGGAAAAAAAAAGACAGTTGGAATTCAAAAGAGCTCCTTAAAGCTTACTGAGGATTAGAATAACAAGAACAAAAAACCTGAAAAACAGATTTATCCTATCTAATGTTAAAAATATAACATCAACATTAGTAATTAAGATATATAGTGGTACCAAAGGATGTATGAACAGGTAAATGAAACAAAACAGAAATGATTCCAAAACAGATATGATTTTAGAACACAGAAAAGATCATCTCTCAAAATAGAAAAGTTGAAACGTATAACACAGAATTTGTTTCTCGGTGCACACCTTTAAACCCAGATCTCAGAAGGAAGAGGTAGGTGTATCTCTTCAAGTCTGAGGCCAGCCTGAAACACACAGCAAGTTCTAGCACAGGCAGGATTACATACCAAGACCCTGTCTCAATACACTAAAATAACAAAAAACTAAATTCTAACGGAAAAATTATGTAACGAATAAAATAAGCTTGCTCTGTCCTTTATACTATGCTGATAATATAGTTCTAGTGGATCAAATATTTAAATGAAGACAAGGAAAACAAGGAAAGATACTTTATAAAATTAAGATGAAATAAATCTAAGATTTCATAAAATGTAAAAAAAAAAAAAATGAGAAATCCGGTAACATACAAATCAAAACCTCAGGGCCATACAGAGCTGGCTTATAGATGAAGGCATTTCCCATCAAGAGACTGTTCCCTGAAACTCATGACAGGACAGCACCAGCTCCCACAAACTTGTCCTCAGACCTTTATTTGTGCCCTACGGAACACACATGCACACACATGTGCGCACGCAGACACACACACAGATGCACATCCTTTATAGAAACACTTTCATGTTTAAAACCTTCACTTAAAACATACTTGCAATCTGGCATACTTGCAATCTGGCATAAGATCTTAGGTGTTGCTTGTATAAATAACGGATGTGGCCATGAGTGGAGAACAAACAACACCAACTAGAATACAGTCATACAATCAAACACTATGAAGCTATGAAATAATACTTTTACAGCCAGGCAGTAGCGGCACACTCCTGTAATCCCAGTGCTCACCCAGGAGGGGCAGGTGGAGCTCTGTGAATCCGAGGCCAGCGTGGTCTACAGAGTGGGTTCCAGGACAGCCAAGGCTACACAGAGAAACCCTGTCTTAAAAAACAAAAAAGAAGGAAAAAAGAAAACAGAAAGTAATTTTTACAGAAATGTATGGGGCTGAGGGGAGCCCTGAAAAATGTTATATGAGGATGCTACAATTAGGTTGTAAACATTTTTAAGAAATGTGTATTTGTTTCAACACACATTTAAGAAGTGTCTAAAAGAACTAACACAGTCACTTGCTAGGATGAGAGAAGACAGAGATAGAGGAGACTTCCCTTTGTGTCATCTTATACTCTTTGATGTTTAATCAAACACAGTTTATTCCAAAAATTAATTTAGAATTTGTGATTCTTAATGTGGCATGCTTTACTGAAAATAAGCATTCATGAGCTGAACAGGTTTTTTTTCTTTCATATGCATGTGGTGTACATGTGCATTCATGTTTGTGTGTGGGTGTGGGCAGTTGTAGAGGCCTGTGCTGGCTATTCTTGGTTGTCAACTTGACTATATCTGGAATTAACTAAAATCCAAATGGCTGCATACACTCTCAAGGGATTCTTTTCTTAAATAATTTGAAGTAGGAAAGCCCACTTTTAATTTGGACCCTTGAGGTAGGAAGCTTTAATCCAGATCTTTAGAGATGGGGAGGCAGCTTAAATCAGAGCCACATCTTTTCTGTGACAGCCTATATAAAGGACATGAAAAAATAAAGAGCTTGTGCTCTCTCTGCTTAGTCTCACTGTCAGGTCCATTCCTTCACTGACATTAGAGTCTACTTCTTCAGGATTCCAGTATATACTAGAAACCAGCTGAGACATCTGGCCTTGTAGACTGAACAACTACTGAATTCTTGAACCTTCCACTGATAGACAGCCATTGTTAGAGACTAGCTAGATCACAGCCTGTAAGCCATTTTAATAAATTCCCTCTTTTGTGTATATCTATCTATATGTATGTTCATGTATGCATTATGCATATATTCATGCATGCATGTATATATGTATGCATGTTCATCCTATAAGTTCTGTTCCTGTGGAAAACCCTGACGAAGAAGAGATCTAAATCTAATGTCAAGAATCTCCCTCAATCACTCTTCCCCCTTATTCTTTGAGGCAGGGTCTCTCAATCAAACCCAGTGCTTGCTAGTTATGGGTAGGCTGCCAGGCCCACCCAGCATTTCCACCCCTCCCCCTTTTGAGACAGAGTCTCACTATGAAGACCAGACTGTGGACCTGGAACTCAGAGATCCTTGCTTCTGCTTCCCAAATGCTGGAATTAAAGCATGTGCTACCATGGACAGCTACATTTTCCTTACCATAATAAAACAAAAAGTGAAAACTCCCAAGGGGGAAAAAAGAAAAAAAAAGATTTTTTTTTAATGACAAGTGATTAAGAAACCAAAGTAAAATTACTAAGTGAGCTACATATTAGGAGTTCCTTCTATTCCCTAAATGTTATTTACGAGCTTTCTCAAGCAGTTAACTGCCTCTAGCTAACGCCAAGAGGATCTGGCACACACATGTACACATAAACATACACACAGACGTACACACACAGTTTAAAATAATATGTATCTTTAAGAAAGAAGTTATCAAAGGCTGAAGACACAGCTCAGCCTTTAATCCGAGAATTCTTGACAACATGTATGAGGTCCTGGGTTTAATCTCAGAACTAGAAAAAGAAAATGTTTCATAATCTTATCAAATTTTTGCAAGACGTCCTACTATATGGAGAACTTACAGTGATGTGTTCTTCAGGTCTGCACTTCTCCCTTCTGTACACACACTTTCAGCGCTCCTCCCTCCACGAGAGGCAGCCTTTCCAGCTCCCGACACAGGCAAATCCACAACACTTGACTCTGAGGATTCACTTGTTTGTGACATGATGTCTTGTTGTTTACTAAGGAAGGGAAAAATGTATCAGGAGGAAAAGAATTCCTAGAAATAAATTTTCATAACACTAAAAGATACTATGTGTATGTATGTTTGTGTGTGCACCATGTATATGATGTGAAACCTCTTCTCACTGTTCAGAAAATAGTCACCTTGTGTTTGAGACAGGGTCTTTCATTGACCTGAGGCTCACCAACTAGTCTCAGAAGGCTGGTGAGCAAGTCCAAGGGAACGATCTCATCTCTGCCTTTCATTCACTGGGATTATCAGTATGTGCCACTCCACCTGGTTTTTTATATGGTGGTCCATGCCTGAAATCCCAGCACCTGGGAGGCTACAAAAGGAGGAATTGTTTGTGTGCTTATTTATGTTGAGCAGACCAAGGAAACCTAGAATTTGCTGGGTTAACCCAAGCTAACCCTGAATTTATAATCTTCCTGCCTCGGCATCCTCAGGGTTGGGATTTTTGGTGTGCACAAGCACACCGAGGCTGAACATAATATACCACGATTAAAATAAGAAAATTAACCAAGAGGCTGGAGGAAGAGCTTGGCAGTTAAGAGCACATACTGCTCTTGCAGGTCTAAGTTCAGCTCCCAGCACCTATATCAAGCAGTCACAATCAGCTATAATTCCAGTTCCAGGGGAACTCAATACCTCTGTACACACCTGAACAATCATGTGCACATGTCTACCAGATACACACATGCACAAATAAGTAAATAATAAAAGCAAGTCTTTTAAAAATATTGATCAAGACACAAGAATCCTAGTTATTTAAGAGCCTAACAAAAAGGATTGAAAATAATTTTTAAAAAAGTGAAGGAAAACAAGTAGAAAAAGAAGCATAAATCTACAATGACAGTTGGAGACTTTAACACTCCTCTCTCAGGAATCAATAGAAGATGCAGATAAAGCCAGTTAAGAGGTCAAAAATACCATGTGGAAGAGATGGGCTCTGTTCTTGTCTCCGCCTTTTCACTGGATGCTAACCCTGTACTGTCATCTGTGTTCCGTGAAAAAGAGGGTATTGAGTCCATATTGCATTCACTTTCATTTTCCTCAGAAGGACATGTATCTAGGAACATAAAACAGAGGATACTCTAAAAATTAGCAAAGATATCTATATTTTAAACACATAAGGCATTTACATCTAACATTTGTCTTTTCCTACAAAACATTAATCCACTTAACAATTAAGATTCAGTTTTTTCTTGGATATTTTGTTGTTATTCTAATAAGCCTTAGTGTCTAATGGCTGAGTGTCTCTCCAGCCCTCTTTTACTTTTAAATTTTTGCTATTTATTGTTATCATTTGTGTGCATGCATGTGAGTATGCATGTGCATGGGTGTCCACATGTTCTATCACATGCAAATGGAGGTCAGAAGACAGCTCTGTGCAGCTGGTTCTCTTTCTTTACCGTTGAGGGTTTAGGAATTTAACACAAGTTGTCAGGAGTGCATGGCAGGTTTCTTTTCCCTGATAAGCTAGCTCACCCATGCAAACAAGATACAAAATCAATACATGTAATAAAAAAGTATTAATATTAACCCCGATAAAGAAGAACACCTGGCTTCTAACATCTCACATGACTCACTGACACTTACTATGGAAAAAGTTACAACTTAGAGCTAAGCTACTCTGCTTTCTATGTGATACTTTTTCTTTTGGATGAGACAGGGGCTAATGTAATAGGCTGGCCTCAAGCTTACTAGGTAGACAAGGATAATCTACCACCTAGGTGGTGGGGGTCACAGGTATTTGCTACTTTACCCAGTTGTCTTTAATATGTAATCTCTTTAAAAAAGTAATTCACTTATTTACTTATTCAAACACTGTGTATGTGTTATTACAGTGCACAAGTAGAGATCAGAAAGCAACTAACAATAGTTATTTTCCTCCTTGGCATCAACTTTAAGTACCTTTACTCTCTGAGCTGTCTCACAGGCGTCCACATGTAATATTTCTTGTAATGGTAAACAAGAGTATAGTATTCTAATGCTTATAAATCAGATAATCATCAGCTGAGTATGGTGCTGCCCACCTTTTGACCCCTGCACTCAGGAGGTAGAGGGAAGTGGATCCGTAAACTCAAGGCCAGCCTGGTCTATGGAGCTAGTTCTAGGACAGCCACAGCTATACAGAGAAACACTACCTTGAAAAACATGAATGAATGAATGAATAAATGAATGAATGAATGAATGAATGAATGAATGAATGAATGGGTAAATGGGCAGAAACAAGAGCAAATACAAGTAATCCCAGCTCTTAGACTGTAGAAGCAGGAGAATCAGTGTAATCCCAGAACTCTGGGAGGCAAAGGCAGGCAGATTACTATGGGTTCAAGGCCAGCTTGTCTACAGATCAAGTCCAGAACAGCCAAGGCTACAAAGAGAAACCCTGTCTTGGGGGATGGGGGAGTTCAAGATCATACTCAGCTAAATATTAAGTTCTAGTCCATCCTGGGCTACATCAGACCATATCTAAAGAAAAAACATATACATATATATATATTAAGGACCAATTTATGAATAAATGAGGCTCCTGGCTGACTCGCCAATGTAAGGACTAATTTATGAACAAATGAGGCTTACAACAGGTCTTATAGGAAAGAGGTTTATTAGGTGGATATGAAGAGAGGGAGAGCAGGACATGATGACGGAAAAAGAGAAAGAAGAGGGGGGGCCCATAGAGAGAGACAAGAAAGAGATGAGAGAACAAGAAGGAAGACGAGGAAAGACCAAGAGAGAGAGAGAGAGAGACCACATGTCGGGTTGGCCCTTAAGAGGTCAGGTAACCACTAACCATGCCTCCCAGGTGTGGCCACCTGGCTGGGCGACACCAGATGATGTCATAAGTTGCTAGGTAACCCAGAAGCAGGTTCTGTTTCAAAATACTAACATATATATACTTCAACTACCAGAACTGAACTATTAAACTATTACTGACTTCCCTCTCTGCTGGCCAATTCTCATAGAGTTGGAAAGCACTATATAGGCTACCAAGGAAGAAAGTCATTAACAAGTCTTTCCTACTTATGAACCCTGCCAGCAACAGCAACTGATCGGACAAGGCCAGCCCACTGGTGCCACAGTGGCACCAATGCTACAGAGGTAACAACTGCCTCTTGATTAGGTTTACAGCCGGATTCACAAGAGTACTGGGGGTTGGTCTGATGCTTGTATATTGATGCTAATTACTGGCCCTCAAGATCTGGTTACTGCCTGGACACACCTATCCTTGTTGTGTAAAACTACCTGATTGGCTGATGACATGGTGTAAAACCTAAGCAGGACAAAATGGGGTAGGCATGCCTAAGGTTCCTGGGCTTTGGGGTCAAGAGAGTCATAGAAAACATACAGATGAGAAAAGGAAGGAGGATGCCACGAATAGGTTAGCACGGAGAAGAAACCACATGGGCCAGGAGGAAGGACTCTAATAATGGCTTGGAATGGCCCAAATAAAGAATACAAGCAGGTATTTTATAAGATTATAAATGGAAGATAGCCCAGATGAGGATAGTTAAGAGGGATGGCATTGGATGGGGGTTGGGAGGTAGATGGTGAGGTTACTGAAACAGTGTGGGTGAAATATCTGCCTGGCCCAAGGCAAATACGGCAATTATAAAATGTAGCATGTGTCTATATCTCATTAATTGTTAGAGAAGGTTAAATAATGCTGCCATGATAATCATAGGCAAATAATAACATATAGCCCAACACCAATTTTATTTATAACAACACAGGAGGGACCACATGCTTAAGCAGAAACAACCTGTATAGGAGCCCGTGTCTAGGAATGTCGTGAGTCCTGGGAGATAACCTAACACTACCACTTTGCTAACTGGACATAGTATCAACTGCCTTCTAAATGTTAATCTTCACAGCGAAAATTTAGTGTAGCTCTCAATCCTCATCAGAAGTTTCTTTGTGCAGTTAGCACAATCAAAACAAGGACTCAGAAGTGGTCGAAATGCAGAAAGTTACTTGACTGTTGAGTGTTCAGTCTTAAATGAACAACTAAATCACCAGCCCCACCACCCCCAAATTTGGGAAACATCACAGAGGTTTCCCAAAGGTTGAGGACATGACGGGAGTATTTAACTTACGAACTCATAACAACTGAATTTACAAACACAAGCTCCAGCGGTCAACAGTCCAGCATGCGGAGGGGAGGTCACAAGAGCCCCACCCTCACCTGAAGAGCTACTAGCATGTGATGGCTACTAGGGAAGGGAGAGCTAAGTTTTTTTTCAGAGTTGTAGTCTCTGGTAAGGTTGCATTTGCTACAATGAATTAACCCACACCCATAAGGACACACCTGTAAGCAACACTTGCTTGTTTGTTTAAAGGACATGGAGCTGGGAGGAAGACACACTGGGAGGCCCTGGGAGGAGCTGAGGGTTAGAAATGATCAAACTATATTCTATACAATATGAAATTCTCAAGGAATAAAAATAGCATTTGTTAAAAAGAAAATAATCGTATTGGCAAAAACTAGATAAACTAACCGAAGGTTGTTCCAGTTTTTTGTTTTGTTTTTTGTGGGGGAGGCAGGCAGAGGAAATCCAGGTAGTGAACCCAGGGACTTGCACATGCTAAGCACATGCTCTACACTGAGTAGTATCTCCAACCTTATTGTTTGCTTTAAGTATTCTTAAATCAAACTCTTAAGACCCCAGGCTCCTCCAGAGTTTTGTCTTATCTCCAAGCAACACTTAAATTTTAGTATATTTACATTCTAAAAGTACAAGTAGGAAAAAAAGAAACACAAATTGTAGGCATAAGGTTATTGTGTAATTCAAATGCTGATTTTTGTGCCTTCCATATCAGCTTGCAATCCTCGCTCTGAGAATCTCCTGTCTCAATGTTTTGTAAACACTGCTCCCCAATTGTTCTACTACCTGCCAATAAAGCAGCTTATAGCCAATCAATGAGCAGGGAGGAAAAAAGGACTGGACTTCCTGCCAGGTAGAGGAGGAGCAGTTAGAGGAGGAAGTAGGGGACTGAGCCACAGACTGATCCAAGAGATATAAGGAGCAAGGAAAGCCATGAAGTGCAGGTATCTCTGGGATTTATGCTGGCAGGAAGCCAGATTAGCTTAAGAATAGAATAATAGCTTAAGAATAGAATAATAACTGTTCAGTTCTTGTCCTGTGAAGCTTGTTAAACAAACGACATAATACAGTCTCAATTAAATGGGTAATAGCCATGTTAAGAAACTGAGAAACAAACACAATTTTATAAAAATAACTCTAAAAACAAATTCTACTAGCTCTTCTCAAAATTAAACAACATACTGCAGGCTCAGAAGCATCTATAAAGGTAGGCCATAAAAACCTGAGCTTCATTAACAGACGTGATTATCAATGATTGTTAATGGGAATACATGGGAAATAATACATCTCTGGAACAATCTGTAAAACAATCTCCCTATTTTACTTTTTTAGTTTTCTACAGTGATTTTTTTTTCCCCTTTAACTAAAAGTAAGGTGACAAGATATACTGAGCATACAACCACTTAGGCATTACCAACTATTATTATCCATAAACATAGCATCTGTCATACACATTACTAGCCATGTCTTTTCAAGTAAAACAGCGATTCCTAGAATGTGTTTAAAACTTACTCTTGTGTATTTCTGATTCAGGAGGGCTTGAATGAACAAGAATATTTCCTAAAAGATTTGTTGTTTCCTGCTTATTAGCTTCATCTTGGTTCCTCTTCTCTTGATTTTGTTTTTGCTCTAACATAACTTGTTCTAAATGCTGTCCTGATGAACTTGGTGATTCCTCTTCATCGACTGTCTGGCCATCCTTTTGAGATCTTTCTGGGTCTGAAATGTTACTACTTACAGACTCATCTGGATCATCAGTCACTTCTTCACTAGTTACTTTTTTTGCTAAAAACAAGAGAAATTGTTTTAACTTACAGAAAACTTATTGAAAGAGATGACAAATACTTAGAAGTATATTCTGTCATGTTACTTTTGTGTAAAAAATTGAAGATAAACTATAACAGAAGACATCAGTGCATGGGCCCGGGTATGGCTCAGTGGAAAAGTGCATCCTTATTACCACACACACGGCCATGGGTTCAACTCCCAGAATTGCATCTCCCAACCAAAAAAAAAAGAATTCATACATGCAATTAGCAATAATAAAGTAAGCTTACACGTAGTAATGTAATAGGATTCAAAGTATATCATATAAAACCTTCAAGTGGCAGAACTATATGCATATTTATGAGCTTACATTTTCATTTAAAAAAATACACACACCAGTATGTGCACAGAAAAGGGCTTGGTGTAATTCCTGGGGTGCCTGAGGAATTTACCTTGATAGTCAGATAGGACAAAGAGTTCTAGAATTGAAGGAAGGGGCTACGGCTGGGATACAAAATACATAACCTGTGATTAATATAAAAAAAATAAAAAATAATAAAAAGAGTTCTAGAATTATACTTTTGTATACTCTGGGCTTGTTTGGCTGTTCTTCAGACAAGATCTGATGTATCTGTCTGATGTATTTGAGGTTGCTTCAAACTATGTAACTAGGTATGAATTTCTGATCCTCCTGCCTGAAACAAGGATCTTTATCATTTTGTGTAGCTAGGGATCAAATCCAGGAAGTCTTATGCATTTTTCACAAGTACTAAATTACATCCCCAGACTGAAATATCTTTTTTTCTTTTAAACATGTGTGTGTGTGTATGTGTGTGCGTGTGTACACATGTGCACAAACAATATATGAGTATCTGGGGAAGCAGCATCAAATGCCATAGAGCTGGAGTAATAGGAAGTTAAAAGTAACATCAACACAGTTGTTGGAAACGAAATTCCAGTCAGATATAAGAGCAACAAAGTACTTTTAACCTCTGAGCCATCTCTCCAGCCCATTTCAAGCCTCGCTGCAAAGCACAAATTCATGCACACACACACACACTCATACATGTAACACACAAACAAACAAACAAACAAAATCATTAAAAGGGAGCTACTGTTTTGGCCCAGATAACTAGCAAAGCAATAATAATAAGAGTAATAATAAATTGTTATTGTTTCCCTCCAACTGTACATTCTGATAATCTCAACTACCTGAGTAATACCTGAACTCTCAATTCCTAAGAAGGAAATACTGCAACTGCAAATTCACCATTAAATGAAATTGCATAATCAATACCTTTTATGTTTTTCCGTGGTTTGGAGGCCTTTTCCTTTAAACTCTGACATTTAGTAGATTTTTGTTTTCTTTTTTCTTCTTCAGCAAGAACTTTCTGAAGCAAATGAGCAAAAAAATCGAAGTCAAAAGGGCGTTTTTCCTCTGTTTAAAGAAAAAGGAAAATTTTTTTAAGATTTTTTTAAAAGAGCTTTTTAAAAACCAAAAGTTTTCTAGCTTTCAAAGTATTACAACATCCAAAGCAAATGGACTTATTTATTAGAGCATAAATAAATATATAAACTTTCAAGTAATAAAAGAAAAAGGTAATTTAACAATTAAGGGCTAAGTGTATAAAAGCGCAGACATAGCATTTATATAGCATAGCCTAGGTTCAAGCCCCAGCATCAAAAAATTAAATCAAATTAAAATATTAGGTTGGTGAAAAAGAAACTGCTGTTTTAGACGGTTTTATGTCATCATAAACAGGTTCAAATACATCTTTCTTACTCAAAATAGAAGCCATTCCATCAACATATTTTTTGCCAATTAAAACTAAGATGTTTTGTTTTACTATGTTTTTATTACTGTAGTGTAAAATCCAAGCTCGGGATTCAATGAACTCTTGAAAAACATTTTTCTTATTTAAAAACAAAAACAAAACAAAATAAAACCTGTTGAGATACTTGAAGAAGTGACAATCAACTGGCAAAGGTCAGTTGAACATAGTAGATAAAGCAAATCTTTGTAGTCTGAACTGGGTGTGGTGACACACACTTCTGATCCCAAAGGCAGCAGATCTCTATGTGTTTAAGGCAACCTTGGCCTGCATAGCAAGGTCCAGACCAGCCAGGCTTCTACACTGAGAACCTGACTCAAAACAACATATCTGTAAAGCGAACTTTGTTTCAGTTTCAACTTCTGAAGTATGGGTTATGTGATATAAGCTTGGGCACTATGAACAATCAGGCCCTTTCTGTTGACCAGTGCTGGTTCCACAGCTCACAGATTTGATGGGCGTATTTCTAAGATATAATAGTTTCATCAAATTTCAGAAAGCTATGGATCTAGTAAGAGACCATCGGGCAGTAATCATGACCATCTTTAGGGGGATTTCAATCCAGCAACATAGCTAGTCTGGCTGGAATACAGACACGTCCTTAGTATACACCTTTAATCCCAAATAATGTAGGTAAAGTTGGTTTGTAGATGGAAGCACCCATGTTTGAAAGTGACATCTAAGGGAGAGGCAGACAAAGTGACTAATCAGAGAAAGATGTACCAGAATAAGATATGCCCAACTCTCATGAGAACACAAGAGAGGCTACTTGAGAGTCTAGGGAGAGGAGGCAGTCTTATCAGGAGAGTTTTACAGAGAAAGGATAAAGAGGGAACAAGCTAGATACAGGTGAAGACAAAACATAACAGAGAAGGAGAAGGAGCCAGAAGATTAGAACAGATTACTAGGGTTAGTTTGAGGCTAAGCAGAGCAAAAGGTTAGAAAACTGAGAGAAGCCAGTATGAATCAGCCAGCTAGGAAGACTTTGAGGAGGCACAGCTGAGTTGAACCAGCCAGCCAGAGTTCAGAAAGAACTAGAAAAGGTGAGCTTATTCAGTAGTAAGCTTCAGAGGCTCAAAACATTTGTACAGAGCCTAGAAACTTCCAGGACCAGGCCAAAGTTATCAGATAGAGGCAGCAAACATCCAAGATAACAATTACCTCAGGTGAATAAAAGATAACATTTACAGTCTCCCTTTTGGGAGTGGGGCTCTAATTTGACTTTGGGAAGTGCTCTGAATCTTCTGCTCGGTCAAACCACTGTGTTGGTCACTGTTTAGTTGACTCACACTATCCACATTGTATTATTCACTGCAACACCACCCTCTTTTCATTGCACAACACAACCCAAATAAGAAATGGTTCATTAGCTGGGAGGTGGCAACGCATGTCTTTAATCCCAGCACTCACGAAGGCAGAGGCAGATGGATCTCTTTGAGTTCAAGGGCAGCTTAGTCTACAGAGTGTATTCCAGCACTGCCAAGGCTACACAGAGAAACCCTGCCTCAAAAGAAACAAAAAACAAAAAAGGTACATTGTATATAGAATCAGAACAACTGTTCAAAATGATGACAAGCTTTTTCATGTTTCCAACTTATTTTAAATACCAAATGACCACTGAATGGTCCACAGTGTATTCTACAGCAACATCGGAACTGTAAAACGGTAAGATTCACCAACTGCTCAGAGTTTGCTACATTCCTCACCTTCAAGGCTCTCCTCTTCTACGTAAACTTTCTTGAACCATTATTGCAATAGCATATACCTTAACAGTTCCTGGACCAAATAAACTGTTGTTTGCAAATTTTCTCCATATACATGATCCACTTTGAACTCAAGTAAAAAAACACTTTAGAGACAGGAGAGCTGGCTCAAACGTTAGAGCACTGGCTTCCAGTGCTTGCTAGTTTTACATCAACTTGACACAAGCCGGGGTCATCGACAAGGAGGGAGACTCCACTAAGAAGTTGCCTCCATAAAAATCAGGCTCTGGGCAAGCCTGCATTCTTAATTGTAGTCGCCAGCAACTACAGGTGGCGCTGAAACCCGGGATTGAACCTGACAACGAGGGACCTGCTGAGGAACGCTGTGACTTAGGACATCCATTGGGCCAAAAGGAAAGCACATCGGTGATCACCCATCAGCGAGAGTGCAAGGTAAGGGCCAGACAGAGCAATAGCAGGGGAGCATTTATTGAAACGCTCAAACAATTACTCAAAACACAAGGAGTTGGGTTTAAAAGTCAAACTCTTTAGGGCTTTTTAAATCACGTAGATGTTAATTGTCCCTGGTTTCCTGAAAGTGGGACTTTGAATATAGCAGTTTGGGACCGAGTGGGTAAAAAACTTCAGACCCCAGAAATGGCCTAAAGGGCCTACCTACCATTACCCACCTTCAGAGAATTGGGCATTAGTTCTCAAATGCTTACTTAGAAAGATGAGGAAAATTCAGGAACTGTTAAACCTTTCATTCATTAAAGGATTGCCTGTTAATTTCTGGGGGAGAGAAACTTGCATATAAGGGACACACAGGGATTTTAAAAATGCTGTACATCCTAGACTAGTCACTGCATAGATGACACTGATAAACATTCTGTATTCAGATGCTAAAGTTAACTAATTGCAAAGCTGATTTACTTTTTAATAAGTTTTGTAGAGCTGCTGTTTTAATGTATTTGGAAAGACAGGTTTCTGGGTAGGAGAGCTAAAATATGTTAGTAGTTTGAATTAAAGGTTTATCAGTCTACTAAACTGCAGTTTCTGAAATACATTGTTTCTTCTTAAATAAAACTGAGCAATAGCTTGTTAGCAGTGACCATCTTGCAGCTATGCAACTTGGAAAAGTCCAGATTTGCAGGTCTCAGTGCAGGGGCCAAAGTGACTCTGTCTTCTCTTTTAATTCCCAGCCCCTTGTGCAGGCAGTTAGTCGCTGGCAACTACACTTAATTAGTGAATAAAAGGAAAGGACCCAGCCCACTGTAGGTGGGGACAGCCCTGGGCTGGTGGCTTGGGTTCTATAGGCACGCAAGCTGAGCAAGCCGTGAAGAGCAAGCCAGGGAGCAGCACTACACCAAGACCTCTGCATCAGCTCCCGCCTCCAGTTCCTGTCTCGTGAGTGCCTGTCCTGACTTCGTTCAAGGGTTCAAGGATGAAAGTAACATGGAAGCATAAGCCAAATGAACCCTTTCCTCCTGAAGTAGCATTGGTCGTGGTGTTTCATCACAGCAATAGAGACCCTAGTCACGACACTGCTCCTCAAAGATTAAATTCCCAGCACCCTCAGGAGTTCACAACTATGTGTAACTCCAGTTTCAGGGGCTCTGACACCCACTTCTGTTCTCTGTAGGAACTGCATGCATGGGCTACACCAACATGCACATAAAAAAAAAATCTTAAAAAATTTTAAAAGAATATCTTGAATTTGCTTTTTGTCTAATATGGTTTCCATAGTATAAACAAGCAATAAGTCATTAGTACAAGATCATAAAGGGAAAAAAGTGCATTAAAAATATAACCATATTTAAGAATGTATTCAATATAAGATGAAAATTTGACAATGTAAAAAACTTTGCACCAATCTAATAAATGGATCAAACTAATGATATAAACAATAAAATGAGTGAATTTAAAAAAATGAAAGTAAAAGAAACCAGACAGCAAGCATTACATATTGTATGATTCAATGAATTAGATGATTTGAAACAAGCTAAGTTAGTCCACGATGATTCACATGGACATAGCCATGTGCTTGGGCTACCAAAGCAAAGGAACAGAGGGGCTTGTAAATTGATGAAAATATTGTGTGTGTAACTCAGGGTACTGGTTGTAAGGGAACAGTCTTTGTTAAAATTAAAAGTGTACTTTGAACTCTGTGTGCCAATTATTTAAGTGGCAAGGGTTGGGCCAGGAGGTAGCTCAGTGGGAGAGCACATACATTAGCTGGCACAGGAACCCAGGTGCGAGTGCCAGCCCTAAACGTAACTGAAGACAAATAAGACATCCTCCAATGCCTCAAAATTACAACCACTTCACTAAGTATTCTTCTAAGCATCAATAAAATAGGAGGTAAATATAAAATGTAAAACAGTGCAATGAAATCAGAACTACTGCCAGTGTCCATTGTCTAACATTAGAACAACTGGTAAAGAAATTAGGAATGAATCTATAGAGAAAGCCTTCCTTAAACTTTACATCTAAACTCTGGTAGATGCATAGAAAGATATAAATGCCTCAGGAAGAGGTACATACTAAATACTAATCTGTTCTGATTCTACATAACAATAAACTAGTACTCAAGGAGCCCACAAAGAATCGTTAGGTGATTCTAGAGGACTTAAAACATCTAGGACCTTCTAAAAAAAAAAAAAATTCATAAAGGAAGCTGGAGAGATGGCTCAGAGTTTAGAGGACTTAAGAGTACTTACAGCTCTTACAGAACACAGAGGATCAGTTTCCAGCACCAACACGGTGGCTCACAACCATCCATAACTCCAGTTCTAAAAGATGCCATGCCCTCTTCTGACCTCCAGACACCATACACACACATATGGAGAACATACACATATTCATACATTTATACACACAAAATATATCTTGAAAAGAAACAAAGTTTTTCTTTAATTTTCTACTTCAAATGATAAAAGTTTCGATAGAAAAACAAAACTGAGATTTTCTGATAACATATTAAGCCCAGAAGAAAGTTTCTGTTTTTTTAAATGGAAAAGTTCCTCTAGTCACAATATTTCCATTCCAGAAAATACTTCCCCTGAAACACAGCACAACCCTGAGCATCAGCCCCACACATCCACCACAGTGTGTCTACTTATAAAGTAAACTCACACGCTACACAGTCCCTAAACTACACATGAATAATTTCCCCTGAAATCAGCCCTATGACTTACTTCAACTAAAACATTCTATTTTGAGCTCTGCACAGCAGTGTACAACTTTAACCCAGAACTCAGGAACAGAGGCAGATGGATCTCTGTAAATTTGAGGCCTGCTAGTCTACATACTGAGTTCCAAGCAAGACATGGCTACATAAAGAGACCTTAGATGCAGGAGGGGGATGGAATAGGAGAGGGAGAGAAAATTTTACTTTGGCAGTAAAGAGTACTTGCTGCAAGCTGGGCATGGTGGTGCACATCTACAATCACAGCAATTGGGGAGGCAGAGGCAGGCAGATCTCTGTGAGGTCAAGGCCAGCCTGGTCTGCAAAGTGCTTCCACAACAGCCAGGATTACGCAGAGAAACCCCTGTCTTGAAACATAGAAAGAGGGCAAAAAAAAAAAAAAAAAGAATTGCTGCCCTTGGAAAGGGATGGACTGAGTTCCCAGACCAGACATAGCAGCTCCCCACCGTCAAATTCAGTTCCAGGGATGTAACGCCCTCTTCTGTCTTTAGACACCAGCCACATACATGGCACACACACACATATATGCAAGCACTCAACTTACACACGCACACAAAAATAAAACTCATAAAACATGTTTTTAGACAGGGATGGTGGTGCACATCTTTAACCCCGGCACTTGCGGGGCAGGTGGAACTCTTGAGTTTGAGTCGAGCCTGCTATACGTAGAGATCTAGGAGAGCCAGGGCTAGACAGTGAGTCCCTGTTTCAAAAGGAATTTTTAAATTTTTATTTAGAAATAATTAAATTTAGGACTAATACTAATTTCATGGCTAAATAAACACTGATACATTAATTATAAAATGCTGGTATTATTTGTTCATAAAAAGAAAATACCTTCCAAAACGCACAAAAAAAAACCTATTTTAAACAGTAAATTTGTAGTCTTTCTGTAGACTTACAAAAAGAAAAAACAATAATTTTAATGAAGGCATTAACTAGAAGCTAGAAGGTTCCTACTGCTCTTTTAAATCAGATCTAAATTCCAATGTCGCCTGTTCATAACTTCACAGAGGACCAATACAAGCATCGAGACCCAATTCCTTCTTCCTCTCCTAAGAACTTAATCACTACCTGAAACTTGCTTATCAATATCCCTCACCATTTAAACTCAGGGCTCTCCATGCAGATTCTCACCTCCTTATTTGCCAACACATCAAGAGCAAGCAGAACACAGCAGGCAACAGTGACTCAAGGACTAACCTACCACAATCTACTTTCCATGAACCACCTCTTGAACATAGTTCTTTCCCAACAAAAAACCACTCGGGGAGCCAGGCGTGGTGGCGCACTCCTGTCATCCCGGCGCTCAGGAGGCAGAGGCAGGCGGGTCTCTGTGAGTTCGAGGCCAGCCGGGTCTACAAAGGGAGTCCAGTTCAGCCCGGGCTAAGCAGAGAAACCCTGCCTTGAAAACAAAACAATAACAACAACAAAACACTCATGGGCCAGTGAGATGGCTCAGCTTACATATGCACTTACTAGAAAGCCAGGCATCCTAAGTCTAGCCCAGAACCACATGATGGCAGGAAAAGACCAACTTCTACAAGTTGTCCTCTGATCCACACACTTGTGCACACCCATACATGCACAGACACAAAATACAATTTTGAAAAACCCACTTTTTGTCATCAACTACTGCATAAATTCATGGATTTAAAACTCTCTTACCTGTTTCTGGATATTGTGGTTAGTTCTCTGCTTACAGATTTGTAGCAACTATCAAACTCATACTGTTAAATAAAGAACTCTCACACAAGCAGGCAGCACTTGGGAGGCAAACTGATCTCTGTGAGTTCAAGGCCTGCCAGATCTACATAGTGAGTTCCAGAACAGCAGAGCTATATAGTGAGATAATATCTCAAACAAAACAAAGCAAAGCAAACAAACGCCTTAGACACAGAGGTGTACACCTGTAATCTCAGCACTTGGGAGGCTGAGACAAAAGGATCAAAAGTTATAGGCTGACTTGGAATATATAGAACTTACTGGAAGAAGGCAAAAGAGCAAAGGTGTTCATTCACATTTTTATGGCAATATGAGAACGAATCTAAACACACTAGAGCCAAAGACAAAGTACTGATCATTTTCAAACTCTACAAATAATACTTTGTGAAGGAATGCTTTAATACTTACGGAATGCTTTGTCTATTCTCCATCCATTTGCTTTTTCTTCACGTTTAAATTTATTCTGTTAACAACAAAAAGATCTATAGTAATGTTCTGCCATTAAACAAGGATTATTTCTAATTAGTAAGTATGAATGTGAAATGCTACAAAACATACTATTCCCTAATAAATGGTATATCTTTATCAACAGGCTAAGTTACTTAAGCCTTTAGTTTCTTAAAAATGAAGATTGCACGCTAGAGAGATAGCTCCAGTCAGAATGCTGGCTGCTCTTCCAGGGACCTGGGTTCAATACCTAGCAGCCACATGGTGGCTCATGACCATCTATAGCTCCAGTACAGAGAATTCTGGCCTCCTCAGGTCCTGCACACATGTGACACAAATACATACAGAGGCACAGGCAAACACCCATACACACAAAATAATTTAAAAAATTAGTGAGGACTGAGGAGCTGGCAAGACTGGCCCCGCAGTAAAGGACAGCTGCATCTGACCCTCAGCACGCTTGGTAGAAGGAAGAACTGACACGCCCAGAAGCTGTCTTCTGGCTTTCAAATGAGCATGTGTGGGCACAAATGAACACATATGCACAGACACACATTCTCCAATGAAGATGAAAATTTCATACAAATTTACCTGATATTATTTGTATTATCAAAAACAGCAGAAACAAAACAACGAAAGCTAGGTTTACAGCACACACAAAGCAGTGTGTATTGTAGGCACATAGGCCGAGCCTGCCAGCTTCATTTCAATATCCAGAACTGAGGTAAGGTAAAAGGAGAGCTCCATTTCCCCCGAGTGATCCTACTACTTGCAAATACTCACTAGGTATAAGTGGGCCTATACACATACATACTTATAAACGCACACATGCTAAATAGGTTGTCACTTAAAACAATTGACTACCACACAGTTAAAACCTAGTCAATTAGGCTTACACTAACTTTATCCAACCTAAAATATTCCTAACAGTATACTTAATAATATATAAGATTTTTTTTTTTTCCAACAAGGACTGATGTACTCCAGTGTGGCCTCAAACTTATTTTGCAACTCAAAGATAAGCTTGAATTCCTCATCTTCCTATCTCTACCTCTTGAGAGTTGGGGTTACGGACATATAACACCATCCCCACTTCTGCATGGGTGCTCAGGATTCACACCCAGATATTTATGATTGCAAGGCATAGGGTTTACCAGTTAAGTCATCATCCCAGACATGTTTTGTGAGCTTTGCTTATCTATTTGCGGGCTTCTAGAGCAGGATCTCATGCAGCTAAGGCTGGTCTTGGAGAATCTTGTGATTCTCCTGCCATCTCTTGAGTGCTAAAATTATAGGCATACACCACCATGTCTGGATTTTTACAAAGTTTTATTTTACTTTTATAAATTTTATAAACATTTTAATATTTTTAAATAAGATTTTTTTTAGAGTTAATAAGCCCTTAGAGAAAGATTAATCAGCTAAGTGAGGAAGATCACAAACTGGAAGCCATCCTGGTTTACAAAATGAAACCCTGTCTTAAAACATCATAGACGGAAACAAATTTAAAGTAGATGAGTGGTGGAGAAAAAAAAAGCAAATCAAAGAGGGTTATCATTACAGATCCTACAAACGTTAAAGTAACAGTTAGAAATTGTTAGAGACATGAACTCCATAGCTTAGCATCAAAACTGACACAGGAATCTCTTTCCTTCCCTCTCCCACCAAGACATGACTTCTTCGTGTAACTGCCCTACCTGTCCTGGCATTCTCTCCATATTCCATAGACCAAGCTAGCCTCAAACTTAGAGAGATTCACCTGCCTCTGTCTCCCAAGAGCAGGGATTAAAGGTGTGCACCGCCACCATGCAGCAACACAAGAATTTGTATTTGTGGAGCAAAAAAGTCTGTTTTGTCTAACCTGCTTAAATTCCTAGGCTCTAGTGATCCTTAACATCTTCAGAGACTGCAGGATCAATAAAACTAAAAACCTGCATGTCTCTGTATATATTTAAAAAAAATTATAATCTAAACACTTTCAAACACACACACACAAAAATGTAAGACTATGGTTTCACTGGTAAGTCCCAAACATTAAAGGAGAAACAGTGCTAATCTTAAATTGCTACAGACACAGTGGAAAGTACACCTCACTGCTTATTTAAGTCAACATCACAAGGGAGCACAAGGACTCTGAAAGATAATTACGGGGACAAGGTTACGGCTCAGCAATAAAACACTCAGTTCCAGCATGCAGAAAAAGAGAGAAAAATGTAAAACAATATCCCTCATGAACGAAGTTTTATAAAGTCCTCAAAAAACTACAGCAAGAAAGCTGGAGAGATGGCCCAAGGGTTAAAAGTACCACTACTCTTCTAGAAGACCTGGGTTCAATTTCCACAACTCATATGGTGGCTCTTAACTGTCTATAACTCCAGTCCTAGGTGAGCCAATGCCCTCTCTGGTTTCCATGAATACTAGGCACACATGTGGTTCAGAGGCATGCACACAGGCAAAACACCCGTACACATAAAACAAAATACAATTAATTTTAAAAATTAAAAAAGGAAAGAAAAGGTAGCAAAGCTCTGTAATACATAACTGGAATATAGTCTAACCCCATGGAATTGATCCCATGAATATAAGGTTAGTTCAACATGCAGAAATCAACAAGATGTACTTCAGTAGTCTTAGAAACAGCACATTTTCACTTTTCTACACTTTACCCAAAGACCTGCTGGAATTACACTAACCTTTCAAAGGAAGAATTTAAATGCTATCTGAAAGAAATAATTCGGTAACAAACATTATTAATCAGATTATTAGAGAGTTCTACCTCTAATCAAGTTTTAGCCTTCACAGAACTTTAATACTGTTTTCTTTTTAACCAAGATCAACATTAGAACATAAAGAATACAAGCAGGAACCAGGCCAGGTGGAATATGCTTTTAATCTCAGGGCTCAGAGACAGGTGAATCTCTTGGGTTTGAAGGCGGCCTGGTCTAAAGAATGAGTTCATGGACAGCCAGAGCTCCACAGAGTTCTGTCTCGAATGAATGAATGAATAAATGAATGAATCTAAGTAGGCTCCTAGCCTCGTGCAGCAATGCAGCGAGACTACGCCACTATACTACAGGATGCCCACTGCATAATGCTCACAGGCAATTAAGTCTGATCTACTTTAAGGACACCCTAACTTTATTCTTTCTGATTGGTTACTTTCAGTTATGTGGCAAACATGGTGATATGGGAAATTAAGGGAAAGACATATAGTTGGACAAATCTCTCATTATTAACTGGGAATGCACTGACAACACAGTCTGATGGAGCCTAAACACCCTCCAATCAGGAAACTTACACACTTCCTAAGCAACAACGCAAAGCTCATCCCCTCAGACACAGTACATCTCTGACATCACTTCCGCTATTTCCAAGGTTAGTGGTCACTCACAAAGCAAAAGAGGACCAAGACAACAACAGTTCAGTGATTATGTAACTCAATACTTTTCCTATCATCCTAGAGAATCTAAAAGATGCTCAATAAGCATAGAGCTACATTTACTCTAAGTATTCTGATACATTTCCCTTCTCTTTTCATTAACTCTTGACTTCAGTATCTTTATAAGTAGTTCTCAAATATATTTTAAAAGTTCATGAGCAATAACTATACAAAAATTGAGAAATCTTATAAAAGTTAATGTCACACACACACACAATAATAATAGCAGAGAACAAATGACTGTGAATTAAGTTAAAACAAAAAAACTTTAATATTTTTTGACCTTTTCTATCCAATAAATGTTACAGGTATACTTTACCTTAATTTCTATCCTTGCTCTATGAGGAAAAAGTTGTCCAATCATAGAAAAGTCAGTTCCTACCATGCTAATGGCTAAAAAAAACATATCTGTTTCTGTAAAAAAAAAAGAGATTAATAAAAATTAATTTTCTGTTCAGATAAAATAACCTAAGTTAGTTATATAAAACTATATATAAA
>CM053750.1:5966894-5987280 GCA_028658305.1 Pachyuromys duprasi
ATGTTACAGGTATACTTTACCTTAATTTCTATCCTTGCTCTATGAGGAAAAAGTTGTCCAATCATAGAAAAGTCAGTTCCTACCATGCTAATGGCTAAAAAAAACATATCTGTTTCTGTAAAAAAAAAAGAGATTAATAAAAATTAATTTTCTGTTCAGATAAAATAACCTAAGTTAGTTATATAAAACTATATATAAAAAACTTAGACTAGTTAAAATTAAGTTATACAGTACTTAATTTCATTGAAAAGAAACTCAAACACAGTAAAAGATTAAACTAAACCAACCAACTCCCCCCACAGGTAAGCATGGTGGTACATTCTGTAACCCCAGAACCAGGAAGCTATGGTAACAAGAACTGCCATGAACTCCGGGACTTCTGATGTGAGTGGGGCAGGATTCTAGGCATGAGTTCTGCAGCAGTCATGGGATCTGAGCCAGAGCCTGTGAACCGCACCTGACAGGACCAGCCTTCCTGGGAGTACCTTGCCCCAGGTAATACTTCCAACTTGGTCTGGACTCATCATCCCTGACTCTTATTCTACACCTCACAGGAACATCGAAAAAGTGAAGTAGGAGAGACAACTAATAAGTTCATACCAAAATGGCCCTACAAGATTCATCATATGCCTCTGCTTGGACACAGAGCTACCCAACCAGGTATTAAATAAAACAAAACAAAAGGGTCTCTGAAAATAAGAAGTTTATGGAACTATGTAGATGTTAGCCAGAAATGAAGGAACAGTCCTGGGACAGAGTCCCACAGCTACCAGCAACACAATGAAAAGCACTTGAAGGGAATAACCAACCAATAGCTGATCTGACTTAAGGCCCACTCTGTGAGATGGAATCCATATCCAACACTGCTTGAATGACCATGAACCTGAAACTAGACAGTCCAGGGACCTAGGGCAAAAACAAATATTGATCTAAAAGGAAAAAAATTACACACACACACACACACATTTACATATATGTGTGTGTGTGTGTGTAAAGTGATAAAATGACTCCTAATTATATTCTGGTATGCTCATAAATCATTTCCTTGCTCAGCCATCATCAACAGGTGGGAACAAATACAGAGACCCACAGCCAGACATTACTCAGAGAGTGAAAGATCTCGGAACACTCAACCCTAAAATCACTCCCCTCAGAGATCAGGGAAACTTTCATAAGACTAGGCAGAAAGATTTTAAGAGCCAATGGCTGGAGAGATGGCTCAGCCATTAAAGGCTCATAGCCATAAACAGAAGAGTGTAAGAGCCAGAGCGGTGGAGGACACTAGAAACTACGGCCTTCTAGATCAACCTGAGCAAAACTCATGACCTCAGAGACACTGAAACAGCATGCACAGGTCTGCACCAGGCCCTCTGTGCTTACAGTATGGCTTCACGGTTTGTGTTTTTACAGGATGCCTGAGCACGTAAACAAGTAGGTCTCTGACTCTGGTGCCCTCTCTTGAGCTCTTTTCCTTCTGTTGGTCTGTCTTGTCCAACTGTGATGTGACAGTTTTTGTTTTATCTTATTTTGGTATATACTTAAAAATGAATGAAAACACAGCTACTAGGGTAGAGGTCAACAAGAGAACTGTCATTTACACCTGCTGGAGAGGAGTAACCAGTTTTCTCCACTGGGTACATCAACCATTCCAGGGCAGATCTCATGCTCAGGAATAGTTGACCAACAAGTAACGGACTCTGCAGTTTTTGCGTGTGTGCTTTTATTTGGCTACAGTTTGGTGGGTTGGTTGTTTGGTTTTGTTTCCCATTTTGAATGACGTATTTTATTTTGGGGAGTTTTGTTGTCGCATTGGATTTTTGTTTATTTTTTTGAAAAAGAACTTAAGAGTTGGGGGAGAGGGAGGAGGAGAAGATATGGACAAATTTGGAGAAAGGGAAGAATATGATCAAAATATATTTAAATTTAAATAACAAAACACAACCAGGCGCAGTGGCACACGCTTGTAATCCTAGCACTCCGGGAGGCAAAGGCAGGTGAATCTCTGTGAGTTCAAGGCCAGTCTGGTCTACAAAGCAAGTCTAGGACAGCCAAGGCTATACAGAGAAACCATGTCTCAAAAAACAAACAAACAAAAATAAAAAATAAATAAAGCATATTTTTTAGAAACTTGAAAAATAGTAGATGCTGGATCTTATTGCTATCAAACAAATGTATATTACTATAGAGAAGTATTCTGGATACTAGATTTCTATAAGCTAATAAAACTTACAAAATTATTAGCAAAGCTGTGAGAAAATAACATTTTTAGAGACAATTGGTAAAAATATAAATGGATGCTGCTTTTTTGTGTTTGGCCACCTGTAAGAAATAAAATACTCAGTGAGTAGCAGAAAGAGACTAACAGACAGACAAGCACTTGAAACACTGTTCACTAGCCCAAAGGGGCTGTGCTGTTTTCTAATCTATTGGGGAAGAAAAGGAGGAAGAGAGAGAAAATGTGACATGGCTGACAGAATTTATCTCAAAAAAACAACTGGTAATGGTCAGAGAAGCACAGATATGTTCTTTTTGCCCTTTATCATGCCATGCTTAAAAACTCTATTTTTATACACTAAAAATATTTTATCCTAAAAAGTTTTTTATACTAAAAAGAATAAGTATCATCATAAAATATGTACTGTGCATGATTTGCTGTTGTCATCTGTTTGTCTGTTTGTTTTAGGTTAAGATTCTTTTCACAGCACAGATTAGTCTCAAACTCATGTTGCTCCTGCCTAAGCCTCTTCAATGCTTGCATTATAGGCATGTTCCTTCATTGTTGGGGAATGCCTGTACAAAGTTTATTATACAGTTTTTCAAGGAGAACACTGTGATGATTAGAGACACTAGAAACAGAATGATCTACTGGCATAAATGGTCAGTGCTTACCCGGAAACAGTATCAATTATTCATTTAAACAATGTTTCTTTGTACAATTAGAGAAAGAGGATGATTCCAGGCAATACGATCAAAATGCTAATTCTGTTTGTTTTAGGGTTTTTGTTTGTTTGTTTCTTGAGACAGGGTACTACATAGCCTGGGCTGTCCTAGACTAGCTTTGTAGACCAGGCTGGCCTTGAACTCACAGAGATCCACCTGCCTCTGCCTCCTGAGTGCTGGGATTACAGGTAAACACCACTGCACACGGCCAAAATGCTAACTCTTAAAATAATTTCTAAAATAAAGTCAAAGATATAGTAGGGGAGAAGGGGAACCAATAAAATAAAATAAAAAAGCGGGCTGGAAAACAACATGACAGTTTACTTAAGTCAGAAACTTATAACAGTTCACTTCACCAGAACAGTGAAGAGCCTTTAATGAGGATTAGTTACCTTTGTTTGACCATGGTTTCGAGTAGTAATTCTTCCTAAAGCTGGAGTAAGTAGTTGTTGAGCCACGCTCAAATATAGGATCGTTTTCCTCAACTACACAGGGACCTTTTGTTCTCAAAACTTCTACAGTTAAACTGAAAAAAAGACATTTTCAAATATAATCACGCTGAAAAAAAGTATGAAAATCAATAGTAGATGAGATTTAACTGACTGTATTCTAAAATTTACCAGAGCAGTAATATCAGAAATATAATATATATCTGAAAAAAGATACGTAAATTTGAAATATATATTTTCCCAATGTGACTCCTAAGGGGCAGAAATGAATGCCAACCTGTTTTCAATATTACAGCATTTTCAAAATATCCTTGGCTTACCTAAAAAAAGAACTGTTGTACCGCCTTTTTTCAGACCAGGCTTCATGTTGTCCAGGCTAGCCTTAAACTTGCTTTTAAAGGCTGAAGATAGCCCTGAATTCCTAATTACCCATCTCTACTTCCCTTGTGCTCAGACTGTTGGCATGTGCACCCCACCGGATTCTGTTTTATTCATTTCTAAATATCTCCTTATCAATGACATGTCAAATCAGCATCAAAAATAAAAACTTATCAGCATTGCATTTATATTTATTATAGTCAAATTTAAAGATGAAGAGATTAATCAACAGAATTGCTTGATGCTCCTAATGACTCAGTGTTACATCAACCATTATCTAACCTATAGATCATTATAATGACTTACAGATCAATGAAACCCTCATCTGAGAAACATCTATTTGTAGTAGCTGACGATTAACACAGACCCACAGGCCAAAGTGCAGAGAACAGGACGACAACATATTAATGATAAATAGAACATACATAACACATAACCCTGCCACAGCCCAAGAACCACTATGGAAGAGAGGGCGGAGAGAGCCTGGATGACTACAAGAAAGCTAGCAAGGTAGCAGCTGCATGCATGAACTCACTGTTACAGCATGCACAAAACCTCTGCAAGCCTAAGCTAGACCAAATCTCAGCATGTAGAGGGGAGATGAGCACCTGTGCAGCAATTCGCAACTGACAGCTGCTGGGAAAAGGAGAGACAGTTTCTCTAAGATTATATCTCCTAGTAAGTTGACCACATTCCAGTGGAGCATCACAAACCCAAAAATATTTGGGTAGCACTCACTAGTCTTGAAGGGTTTAAAAAAAGAAAAAAAAGGACACAAAGGAAGGAAGTGGATTGGATCTGGAAACAGAAACAAACATGTTGTACAAAATTTAAAACTCTTAAAATTATATATACATATATATAAAACAGTGCTCACTGCTCTTCCAGAAGACCTATATTCAGCACCCACAACAGACAGCTCACAACCACATATAACTCAAATTCCTTCAGATCGTCCATTATGAATACAGAGCAAAATTCGAAAATAGAGTGGGGTATGCTAATGCAAGCACTTAGTCCTAGCACTCAGGAGGCAGAGGAAGGTAGATTCCTGGAAGTTCTAGGCCAACCTGGTCTACAAAGTGAGTCCCAGGCCAGCCAGGGCTAATTACACAGTGAAAGACCCTGTCTCAAAAGAATCAAAAACCAAAATTAATGAATAATATGAAAAACCTAAATACCAACTTCAAGTCAATCCCACAAATCTTCCCCCAGTGGACAACAGCACACAGCTGGTTCAGCAACTGGACTGGATTAAGAACACGGTGATGGGTAAAACAAAGTTAGGTGGACAGAGGGAGAACAGTGATACCAACTCATGGAAAACATGCTAAAATTACAATTAATTTAGTCCACTTCTCTGTTTAAATACTCATGATGTAAATATATACAGTGGGGTTGGTTAAAGTTATATTGACAGATTTAAAAAGAATCTTTCCTTAGACGAAGCACATCTGTTCTAGACCATCACATCCCTCCTTCCCTCCCCATTTCCTTAACTCACCTTTCTTCATCTAAAATAATAGAACCATCTTCTGCCACTTTTACTCGAGGAACCAGCAGGGGCCCATCATCCGCCTCCTCTTCCACTTCTTCATTATCATCAGCATCATGAGTGCTCTGATTTTCTTGCCTACTAAATATAAAAATAGTTAAGTAACTTAGCAACAATATGTAATATTTCCTGAGTGGTATGAATTCAAAGCAAATTATTAAAAAACCAACATCCCAGCTATTTCAAACTTTCCCTATAACTTAACCGAAAATACAACGTGACACAGTTAACATGCCAGGCATGGTAGTACACAATGTAATCTTGGCACTAAGGAGATCAATGCAAAGGACCAAGAGTTCTTGGTCGATATGGACTTGACATTAAGACCCTGACTCAAAATAAATGGATGGATGGATGGTAGATGGACGGATGGATGGACGGGTAGATGGACAGATGGACACATGGAATTTCTTTCAAATTCCATTTGGTAGCTTTCTGTTTGTTTGGTCGGTTTGGTTTTTGAAACAGAGATTCACTGTGTAGCTCTTGCTGTCCTGGAACTCCTCTATAGACCAGGTTGGCCTTGAACTCATAGAGCTCCTCCTGCCTCTGCCATCTTGAGTGCTAGGATTAAAGGCATATGCCATCACCAGCTGGATATTTGTTAGCATTTAATAAGGAACCTTAAAAAATAACAATAAGGAATCTTTACTCTCTTAAAATAAACCAATGGTACCAGACATAACTTGGTGGTACACAGTATACCTTAAGTTTGAAGCTAATAAAAGAAAGTAAATTATCATTCTACCTTAATAAACCACAGTTACAAGAGAATTAACAAAAACTTTGATGACTACTTTCCAGAAGGTTAGTAGTGATACGCTCACCTGAGACTTACAAGAATCACCACTCTGGACTGCAGAACAGAAAAAAAAGAACTAAAAGGCAAGCTAAATTTTTCTTTGTGGATCTTTTTGAAAGCTTTTTTACTTTTTGCTATGTTATGTGTCTGAGTGTTCTGTCTGCATGTATGTCTGTGCACTATGAGCTTGCCTGCTGCAGTAGGAAGCCCAGGAGAACCGGAGCTACAGATGTTCTAAGACACCCCGAGTGTTCACATTGGGACCCAGGTCCTCGGGAAGAGCAGCCAGCTCTCTTAACTGCTGAGCCACCTCTACAGCCCTGAATCTCTTAACTCATACAAAAACACAGGAAACTTAGACCCTTATGAACCTACATGACATTTCACTGATGAAAACATGGTATGGGCTGGGCAGTGGTGGCACACACCTCTAATCCCAGCCTTTAATCCTCTGCACAAGAGAGGCAGATGGAGGTGGATCTCAGTGAGTTCGAGGCTAGCCTCATCTACAGAGTCCAGGAGCCAAGGCTACACAGAGAAACCCTGTCTCAGTAAAACAACAAATAAACAAAAAACATAGTATGATGCTTAAATTAGGCTAAACATTTCTATTTGTCAAATGTTTCTCATTTTATGATGAAAACATGCAAAATCTATTTTTCTAGCTTTTTGAAATATATATACTAGCATATCTATTTTTAGTTTTGTTTTATTTTCTTAGGTCTACGAGGCAGGCTCATGCTATGAAGCCGTATCTAGTCCAGTATTCATCATGCAGCCCTGCTAACCCCAAACTCAGACTCTCAGCTGCTGGTATTACAGAGGTACACTACCATGTCCAACGCTCAGACACCCAGTCAGTCGAATGTGCAAAAGCCCATCAGAACGTCATCCTTTCATCCAGTTATGTTTTTCAAAAAAAGAACAAAAATGAATCCAAATCTTACTTTCTACTACACAGTCTGCTTAATATGTATTGAAGCACACATAAATTATAAATCTGAAATGATACACTTAAAACTTGGTGAGGAGGAAAGATGGCTCAGTGGATGAAGGCACTTGTCGCAAAGCCTATTGACCTGTGTCCGATCTCCGGAGTGCACACTGACTACCACAAACTGTCTTCTCACCTCCACACACTCACCATGGTAAGCATGTGCCCAACACGTACACAGAAATACACACTGCATAATCAATAAATCTATGTAATGAAGAAAAAAGTGTTGTTTTAAATGGTAACATTTGTTGCTGGATGGGGGGAACCACACAGACTTTTAAACCACAACGCAGCAAATGTGGAAAGAGGTTTTCAATATTCATTCCTTTTGAATTTTTTTACCACATAAAGCTACTTTTTTTTTTTTTTAACCACAAACAACTCTTAATTTGCTGGGCATAGTGGTACGTTACTTTAATCCTAGCACTTAGAGCTAGAGGAGGCTGAGCTCTGTAAATTCAAGGCCCAGTCGGATCTACATAGAAAGTTCTAGACCAGTCAATGCTAAATAGTAAGGCCTGGTCTCAAAATAAAACAAAACCTTCTTAATTTGAACACCTTTCATTTAAAACTCAGGAGGCCAGTGAGATGGCTCAGCGGTAAAGAAAGTCACTTGCTGTCAAGCCTGACAACCTGTTTTCAATACATGGAACCCACATGTTGGAAAAGAACTAACTCTCGGGCCGTCTGTCCTATGATCTCTACAAACTATGACACTTCAATGTTCTCACAGGCACATATATATATGTGTATATAAATCATGATATATATATCATGATTTACATATGTAAATCATACATAAGTAAATCAACTACATATATATCACATACTATTGACCTTTCACTCTAAAAGGATGAAACTGTGTGTGTGTAGTTCAGAAACAGGTTCTCCCTATATAGCTGTTGTACGGTAATTTCCTCTAAAATATAACCTGCTTCTGAGTGAGAAGCTTAAGACACTGGATGTTCCTACAGAGTTGCTTGTTAAGCTCCGGAACTAACAACTCAAAGACTTCAGAAAGTCCCTGAAACTGACCAGATACACTAGATTTTCCTACCCCCAGTGCATAAAAGCAGTAAAGACTGAGAGACACTCTCAGAGAAGCCAAGCTAGCTAGATGAGTCTCAGACAACTGAGCTGTGCTATCTAAACACTCTCCAACCTGCAGAACTGCCTCCTTGCTGTGCAGTGCCAGCTCATCTTTCATGAGCTGGGATGGGATTTGGTGATTCAGCTGTCTTTAACATAGTTCCAATAAGCAACTTCTCACTCATATTCCTGATAATTAACACCCATAAAACGCATGTTTCACAGAACAGTAGTAGTGCATATCTTTAATGCCAGCACTTGGGAGACAGGGGCAGGTGGATCTCTATGAGTTCAAGGCCAGTCTGGTCTACAGAGCAAGTTTCAAGACAACCAGGACTACATAGAGCAACTCTGTCTCAAAAAATAAATTTATAACAAAACAAAAAACCTTATTGTTTTACCAAGTTGGGCTTTTGTAGTATCATTATTGGTCTGTCATCAGTCTTCTATCTGGGGTGTGTAGACATTTATTCACATCTCTCCAGAAATAATGTTACACCTCAGTAGTCCAGGCTGGCCTTGAACTTCCTGCCTCAGCTTCTCAAGTGCTGAGAGTAGACACATGAGTTACCATGCCCAGCTGGAGCTTCTTCTTTTTTTTTTTTTATTAAGGGTTGTTCTATATAACCCCAGCTGTCCTAAGGGCTTCTATTTTTAAATGAGTCTATTTTTAAGAACCAGTCAAATGTTCAGAAAGCTCCATTTGAGGGACAGGAGTAGGGGGTGTTCAGTGGATAAAGTGCTCATCCACAAGTGTGAGGAATGGAGTCTGAATCCTCAAACCCCAAAAGATGGGCAGGCCTTGCAGCTAGCACTCAAAAAGCATAGACAAGGATTTCAAGGCCAGCTAACTAGACAGACAGCCAAAATCAGCAAGAGCCCTTGCCTCATTAAATAAAGAGAAGGACAATTGAAGGCAAACACATGTGCTTATGCAAGACACACATGTACACACAGACATGCACACCAAATGCACACACATGCAACAAAAGGGAGGGAGGGAGGGAGGGAGGGAGGGAGGGAGGGAAAGAGAAAAAAAGAGAAAAGGACCACGGGATTCCATTTTAAAGTGCATCCATGGCTGGGTGTCAGTCAGTGGCAGGCACTGTGCGTCCGACTTGGTGCAGTAACAATGGAAAGCACAGCACAGACTGAAAAGAGTAAGACAGGATGCTCACTCTCTTGCTGGGGTGGGAGCCAAGGATCTCTCAGTTTTCTTTTCTTGTTCCACTGAAGAACTGTTAAGTACAAATAAAAGAATACTTTTTAATAAGTTGATATTTAACCAAGTCTATAACAAGAAAAAAATTACTGCAGCTTCCATTTTTAATCTATCGCAGCACTTCATGAATAGTGTTCAGCAATCTTTTCAGCTGTGCCCAGAAAACTAGAGCAGTGGACGCTGAGGACGAGCTTGATTCCCGACCAGACCAGCCAGACACAAATGACAGCAAGAATTTGTCACTGAAGAACTCATCAAGTACCAGTAATCTGCTGGGCCCAATCAGAAATGTTTTACCCTCTAATTCATTAGTGAAGAGAGACTCTCAAGCCTGGAAAGTAAAGCAAGCTAGGTGGTTCATCTCCAGACCTTCCTTCAAGAAGGCCAAAGACCTGGTGAACTTAAAATACACCTATCCTAGGGAATTCCAAGATGGCAGTGACCAGTGTGTACCGAATCTAAGGGGCAGTGAGTAAACAAGCGGCTGGATCCAAAACTCCAACTTTGATGCTTCTTGGAGTGGAAGAGACATCTAGGGAGCTGGGGACAATTGGATCCAGGCCCGCTGGGGCCATCTCCTAGGTCCAGGAGTGACGACTGTGAGCCCTGCCCTCTCCACATACTGGAGAGAGTGCAAGACCCCATATCCAGGGATGCTCAGCTCCAGCACCCAGACATTGGATCCCTCTCACTCCCACGACGGCAGTGTCTGGATTCCTTGGACAGCATCCCAACCTCCAAACCACAGTTCTACAGGTCCCCTTGTAGACCACGTGGATCTGATCCAGGATCCAAGAGGTCAAAGTGCAGGTGAATCTGAGTCCACGGAGCGCAGTGACTGATAAGCCTGTTAAGCTGCAGCTCAGAAGCCTTTTAAGGCATTGGATCGTCTGCGATTACCACCTGAGGTTGATGCCACCCCCCTTTTCACCTAAAACACCTGCGACCCCTCAGCTATGAACTGAGAAGCCCACACCCCTGCCATTCAAGGCACCTGCGCCCATGCCTTGCCTTCTGAAACACCCTGCAGCATGGCTGCATCCAAACGCCAACACTCATTCAATGTTCCCCTGGACCCCTCTCATCATCCTGAAGACTACTCCAGACACCAGAGATGGACAATCCAGTCTTAGGCACAGGTTCAAGGAACAAACAGCCAAGTATATGGACAACCAGATGGCTAAAGGCCAGCGTAAGAACACAATCAACAAAACGCAGGACATCATGGCTCCACCAGAAACCCCCCAAAGCAACAGATACTCTAATACAGCCAAAACACAAGAAAATGACCTTAAATCTATGATTGTGCAGTTACTAGAGACATATAATGAGGAAACAAACTAATCTCTCAAAGAAATACAGGAAAATACAACCAAACAAATAGAAGCCATCAAGGACAGACAGGAGATAACAATCAAAAAGGTGAAGGAAATGAATGAAACAGTTCAAGACCTAAAAACAGAATTAGAATCAATAAAGAAAAGACAAGCCGAGAAAACCCTGGAGATGGAAAACTTAGAAAAGAGATCAGGACCACAGAGTATCATCAACAAAATACAAGAGATGGAGGAGAGAATCTCAGGCATTGGGGATACAATTGAAGAAACTGATACATCTCTCAAAGAAAATATTAAGATGGAAAAGTTCCTGACACAAAACATCCAAAAAATCAAGAACACCATGATGGAGAAAACAAGATATTCCATGGCAAAACTAATTTTCACCAGTATCTATGCACGAACCCAGCCCTACATAAGATACTAGAAAGAAAACTCCAACCCAATGAGGTCAACTACACCCAAGAAAACACAGGATATAGATAATTTCACAACAGCAAAACCAAACACACTATCACCACCAACTCTACAATGAAAGGAACTAACAATCATTGGTCACTAATATCTATTAACATCAATGAACTCAACCCTCCAATAAAAAGACACAGACTAACAGAATGGTTGTAGAAACAGGATCCAACATTCTACTGCATTCAAGAAATACACCTCAGCAACAAAGACAGATACTACCTCAGAGTAAAGGGCTGGAAAAAGGCTTTCTAAGCAAACAGACCCAAGAAGCAAGCTGGAGTAGCCACCCAAATATCTAATAAAATAGACTTTCAGCCAAAATTAATCAAAAGATATGGGGAAGAACATTTCATTCTCATCAAAGAAAAAAATCCGCCAAGAGAACATCACAATCCTGAACATCTATGCCCCAAATACAAGGGTACCTGCATTTGTAAAAGAAACATTATTAAAGTTTAAATCACACGTTGATTCCAACACATTAATAGTGGGAGATTCCAACACCCCACTCTCACCAATCAACAGATCATTAAGACAGAAGCTAAAAAGAGAAATAATGAAGCGAACAGAGGTCATCAATCAAATGGACCTAACAGATGTCTACAGAACTTTTCACCCAAACATAAAAGAATATACATTTTTCTCAGCACCTCATAGAACCTTCTCCAAAATTGACCATATAGTTGGTTACAAAGCAAACCTCAACCAACACATGAAAATTGAATTAACCCATTGTTGTTTATCATATCACCATGGATTAAAGCTAAGGAATAAGGGAGAGGGAAGGACAAGAGAGGGACCTGTGACCAAGACATAAATTGAATTAGTAACAAAAAAATAGGTCTATCCTAAAAAATATGCTAACTCTACCTGCTACACCACTAAAACCACAAAGAGCAGATATATAAGACATCTGCCTTCTACCTCAGGCTAACTGTAATTAAAGAATTAATGCTTTGTTCATGAAGGACTTATTATTCATAAAGTACAAAAACTATACATTCCTTTGATCACATTATAGTACATAAGAAATACACAATTCCCGATAATTTAAGCAATAAAGGAGCCCCTTTTAATCTTGGAGATAAAGGAAGGATATTATTATCATCACGGAAAGTAGTTACTTGATAGAGCATGGCTAAGAGTTCTACAGATCAGAAGCATAAGCTTAGACCCCCAGCACTAAAGGAGAAAAATGTATCTACACTAATTTTATTAGAAATTTTATGTTTTAAAGACAGCACAAATGCTATGAATTTTGCCAACAAACTTCTGAACAACATGGAACTCTACTCTAAAAGTGGCATATCACTACATAGCCAATGAAACAAAATATAAACAAATTTTACTTACGTCATTGGATTGTTATCTGGCAGGTAATATATGAAGTCTCTCATAGTCATTTTTGAACGATCTGGTGGCCTCTGGCTTTCATTTGTGGCAAATTTGTTTTTCCATTGTTTCTGTATACAGAGATTTTATAAACAGAATTTCAGACACACTAAACTCAAACATATAAACCACTGTCCTGAAGTGCTTTAATATAATAATTATGCCTAATTTTAAGAAACCATTTATAACTTGAATATTGTATTCAAATGACTTTGAATACAAAAAAGTAGCTTTTTGTTTATCTGTTGTTTTTTGAAGCAGAGTTTCTCTGTGTTAATAGAGTGCTGGCTGTCCTAGACTCACTCTGTAAACCATTCTGGCCTAGATTTCACAGAGATCCACCTGTCTCTGTCTCCCAAGTGCTGGGATTCCATGTCCCAGCCCATAGCATTTTTTTTAATGAAGGTGAAATAGAGATTTTATTAAAGATATGTTATTATGCTGTATTTTTATTCGTGTATATGCACATACGTGTGAGCATGGATAAGTGTGCCTATGCACTGGCCCATGGAGGCCAGAAAAGGGCGCTGAGTGTTGTCCTCTAACACTCTCTACTTGCTCCTTTGAGGCAGGGACCTGCATCTGGGCTAGAGTGGAAGCATCTTTCGGAACTGAGATCACAGCACCAAAGATCATAAAGCAAGCACCTTGAACCACCGAACCACCTCTCCAGTCCCTTATTTTAATTAAAGATATTTTAATGTGGGCTTCACAAGAAGATACAAGAGAAAGGCTCTCTAAAAGATGGTAATACATACCTAAGAAACTACGCTATGGGTTTCTCAAAAATGAGTCACCTCTTAATAGTTTTTTAAAACCCAAGAAACTGAAACTAGATAAAGCCTCAGTGTATACTCTTCTGTTTATTGGAGCTAGGAAAGTAGCTCAAGGTTAGAGCACATGCCTCACATCTATGAGGTCTGAAGTTCAACCCCAACAGTACCAAAATAAGACTTTCTATAATTAGCTATTTTAGGCAGAGGCAGTGGATCTCTGTGAGTTTGAGGACCCTCCAGCTTTGTCTACAGAGCACATTCCAGGACAGCCAGGGCTACACAGAGACAACCCACCTGGAAAAACAAAACTAAACTAGTAAAAAGTATAAATGAATAAAAGATTTTAAACTTACTATCGGGACATACACGGTATTACATGATTTGGAAGAAGGAGTCAGGAGGATGGCCTGGACCACATAGTTTACTCACTCACCTTTTCTTTTCTCAATTCTTCTTTCAACATTTCTCTCAGTTTCTGGGCTTTATATATGCGGTATCTGTCTGAACATGGCTGTTTCTCTTTAGCTGGCATAGGATTTGGCTGTGGAGCATCGTGATTAACTGTAGATAAGGGATGACTCTGTGAAGAAGCACTGACAGTAGGCTTAGCCAGACTCGTAGTACTTGATACTCGCTTTCTTCTCTGTGAAACAGTAGAGGGCGATTTCCTGGACTCTTCAACAATATCTTCATCACCAGTCTTTTCATCACTACTGAAATTAAAAAGAAGACACATCATGACTTCTTTTTTAGACACTAGTTTTTAAAACTGTAAGTTCTCGTTAAAACAAAAAGAAACACAAACATAAAACCAATGACTTTTCAGATTTATGTTGATTACAACAAAGTCGCAGTAAAACAATTGTTTCAAACTTTCTTAGCTCGAAGTAGTAGCTCATTCTTCTATTCCTAGCACTAGGGTGCTGAGCAGATAGACGGCCATGAGTCTGAGCCAGTCTGGGTTATGTAGTGAATTCCAACCATGGTGAGCTACCCACCAGGTAAGACTGTCTCACAACAAACAAAAAGGAACTAGTGGGATGGCTCAGTGGTTAAGTCCTTCTACTCTTCCAGAGGACTGAAGAAAGTGCTCAGCACTGACATTAGGAAGCTCACAAACACCCGGAACTCTAGCTCCAAAGATGGTAGACTTTCTGGCTTGTATAGCCACCTGCACACATATGGCATTCACACATACACAAACAAACACACATAGACGGTCTTTAAAAAATGAAATAAAAACTAAACAAACATCAATTTTTAGTATGTAAATTCTAATGAAGACTGTTTAATCTTTTTCAAACTTCAGTTCCTAAGCATAATCAAAAACATTAATAATATGCTGAGCACCTAAGTACCAAAAAATTAAAAATAAATAAAAAACAAAACTACGTCACAGAACACAGTTTAATCAGGCAACTTGTAATAACTAGCTAGCCGAGAGGTTGGGTATTTGTTGTTGCTGTTGTTCTGCTGCCTGTCCAGAATCCCAATACTCAGGAGGCGGAGGCAGGAGGGTCAGACGGCCAAGATCTTCCTCCGAACTACACAATTAAAAACCAGCTTAGGCTACATGAGACCCTACCTCAAAAGGAAAAAAATAAGTATCCAGTCACTTGAAATCAAATATTGGCTATGATACAGATTAGATATAAATCACTCCTAAGTGGGGTTGGAGCCATGACTAAGAGCACTGTCTCGTTTATTTTTTTTTAGAGTCCTCCACGCAACGTAAGAGACCATGGAGAAACCCTGAGGCCTTTATCAATTAATTGTACTGTTTGTGTATTTGTATAAATGATAACAAAGATCCTCTTAAAACGTTTATAGTCTTACAGTAAAAGGTTAAACTGATATTTATATAATAAAAGAGGAAATATGAAGTTAAAAAAAAAAGCACTGGCTGCATTGTAAATCTGGGTTCAATTCCCAACACCCAAGATAGCAGCTCACAACTGTTCTATAACTCTGGTTCCAAACGATCTCAAGCCCTCTTCTAGTTACCATGGACACCAGGCATGCACATGGTACATAGACATACAGGATGGCAAGCCACCCATCTACATAAAATTTTTAAAAAGAAAAAGTAATAGCCTGGTAGCACACGCCTTTGGTCTTTGGTTGCAGCACTAGGGAGGCAAGTGGATCTCTGAGTTTGAGCCCAGCCTACTCTACAAAGCCAGTTCCAGAACAAAGTTACATAGAAAAACACTAAGACAGTGGTGGCACATGCTTTTGATCCCAGCACTTGGGAGAGAAAGGCAGGTGGATCTCTCTGAGCTGAAAACCAGCCTAGTCTACAGAGTGATTCCAGGTAACTCAGGGCTACACACAGGGAAAACCTGTCTTGAAAAAAACTACAGACAAAAAAGGAAAAAAGAAACCTTGTCTCAAAAAAGAAAAGAAAAAAAAAAGAGAACTAAATAGAATCAACATTTGTTTCTGATAATACACTATAGCATGGTAGGGTAACTACAGCTGACAACATTTTCTTACCATAAGAGAGTTATAGAGAAAGACCTGGAATGTTCTCAACACAAAGAAATAATAAAACTTTTAGGCTGATATACTATTACTGTGACACATTGTAAATAATACTGAAATAACACATTGAACTCCATAACTATGGACAATTACTTTGTATCCACTGAAATTTTAATGTTAAAATTTTGACTGGAGAGAGGACTCAGTGTTTAAGAGCCCTGGCTGCTCTTCAGAGAGGGCCCAGGTTCAATTTCCAGCACCCACATGGCTTCATGTCTGTAACTCCAGAGAACCCAATACCCTCACACAGACATACATACAGGCAAAACATCAATGCATATAAATGATAGTAATATTAGTACTAATAATAAATTATTAAAGTTAGCATAAATCAAGAATTTAAACCTACTTTTAGCATATTTTATCTTTAATTCTACATAAAAATTGAAGCTGCCTTAACCTATGAAATAATCTCTCTAAAGTTTTTTAAAGTCTTTCTTAAACTAAAGAAGATAAAGCTCAATGGTAGATTGCTTCTCTAACACACACAAGACCCAGGGATTCAGTCCCTAGCACCCGCTGTCTATCCAAAAACTGTAGCTCTTAGAACAATGTAACACATGAACCACTGGCTTTGATGTTAAATGCACACCCTGGGTTCTACGAACAATGTAATACATGAGCCCTCACATTTGGTGTTACATGTATACTCTGTTGGGTTCTATAACCAGCAAAACAAATGATCTCATCAAATAGGGAACAAGGACTAGGGATGTTGTTAAGCTGGTAGAGTGCTTGGACAGCACAGAGCCCTGGCTTTCATGTCCAGCAGGGCATAAACCAGGCATAATGGCTGGTACACATCTGTAACCTCAGCTTTCAGCAGGTAAAGCAGTAGCCTCAGAAATTTAAAGGTGTCTTTTCAAGCACAGTGAGTTCTAGGCCAACCTGAGCTGCCTGGAACTGCCTTTACAAAAAAACAAAAACAAACAAAAAAATGTTGGGCATGGTGGCACATACTTAATCCTAGAACTCAGGAGACAAAGGCAGTTGGATCTCTTTGAGTTCCAGGCAAGTCAAAGCTATGCAGCAAAATCCTGTCTCAAAAAAAAAAAAAGTCAAACAAATTTATATGTGTATATACATATTCATGTATATGACATATTCTAATTGTCAACAAAAATATTCTAGAGCATGTTTCAGGACTATGGCCAATGGATAATTATAAAACAGCAATCATCAGGCATTCCTACATAGCTATAAAAAATCTCAAACTCTTTTGAGCAGTGACCAATATCGGTATTTTCATTCTAATTAGAAATTTTCAAACAGACTCAAGTTTGAAACTTTGAAATTATGGTGCACCATTGAAATATCAAAATAACGCAGAGCACCAATTCAGATGAACAGAAGAAATGTTACTATGCAAACACAATTTTCCCCAGCTCCCTGTCACTTAATGTGAACCTGTCACATCTTTAATTTGTACCATCACCTTTTCTTGTTTTATTTTTCAGATAGGGTCTCACTATGTAGCTCCGGCTGTCCTAGAATTCACTAGGACCAGGCTGGCCTCTGTCTCCCGATTGCTAGGACTAAAGGAGTGATACAACACCGAGATCATGTCACCTTTTTGAAACTAGTAAATTTCGGGGAAATACTCTGCCATCTCATGTGCAAAGCAGTTTATGTAATCATATCTGCTCTCACAATATTGCCCCAAAGGTGGTACTATTACCTCCATCTAACAGAGGAATACATTTTCCCTGAGGACAACCTACTTTAAGATGTTTAGGTAACAGAGTCCTATATCCGAATGTGGTATCTGACGCGAAAGCAGGGGTCTTAATTCGGTAAACATACTAATTATAATGGGGTACACACTCAAAACCAAAATAAGCAAGAGAGCTTCTTCCCTCTGACAAATGCTGCAGGTGTGGCTTAGTGTCGGGTCGTTTGCCTAACACGCGAGAGGCGCTGGGTTCAACCGCATCACCGCGTGGTGGGAAAGAAAAAATTCAAGCAACCCTGGCGCTCTCCTTTTAAATATAAATATTCACAAAATGAAAATCCCAAACTGTTTTGGTTGTAAAGTACTCCAGAAATAACTAAATTTCCAATTGACAGTGTGTCTACTCTTGAATCCAGAATTGTTAAAACCTTGATTCCCATCCCTGTAAAACACCGTCACCTCAAGAAGCTTAAGATCGTGAGAGAATCATAGGAGTCGCACCCACTGAAAACGGAATAAAACTGCAGCTAGCAGCGGTTTCATCCAGTTCAAAGAAAATGCTTGTTGCAGGAGAGGTATGCCGTGGAAAAAATCCAACAGCTTGGCTTCACGCTCGTTCTACAAGACCTTACCTTCTCCCGGGAGCCTTTTTCTGGGGCTCCGCTCCCCCGGAATCCACCGCAGGCACATCTGTGGGATCCGCCGGCTTCGGGGCGGATTCGGTGGCAGGCTCCGGAGGCCTGGGGGCCTCTGGTCCACGCTGGGGATTGGGAGCGGCGGAGCCCCTGGTGCCTACACCAGGCCTGACATTCGGCTTCACGCTAAGGCGTGCCCTGCGGAACATGGCGGAGCCAGGGGCCCGGGAGCGGCGGCTGCACGGCCGCGCTCAGCCCTGAGCCCCGGCCGCTGCCCTCCCACACGGCCACAACCACCAGCCCAGCGCTGGCTACCGCAGCCTCGTGCCCCCTCCGCCTCCTCCGCTCTCCCGCCACCGCCTCCTCTTCATGACCCTGCCACGCTAATAGCTAAGTTTCTCCTCCCCGCGTCCCGGCTCGCAAAGGGAGCCGGAAACCATTGCGTAATCACGCCGCGCCGCTGATGACGTCAGACCGCAGACGCCGAGACCCATAGCAACTGCAACGCTCTCTAGCTTCGGTTACCTGTGAACCAGGGATTTCTTTTTTTGGCTCCAAAGGGGATATTCTTTCTTCTGTAAGACCTCGGGATTTGTTGAAAAGAGAGGGAGGAAGCAGCTGAATTCTCCAGCTGAAGCTTTTTTTGTTCCCAAGGTTCAAGGGTTTGAAGCCAGGACCCCTAGCATACCAGCATGCACTCTACCAGCCTACCTAACTGAATCTTTTATGAACTATTAAGAAGTTCCCGAGAAGAATAAAAGTGTGCAAGATTGCAGAGCCTGGAGGTGCATGCCTACAATCCCAGCCCTGGGGACACTGAAGAAGAGAGAGAACCACAAATTCCAGGCCGGCCTGGACTAACTAGCAAGCCCTAATCTCAAAAAGACAATATGATAAAATAGTAGGAGAGCAGTGCCTTACCACCAGTGCATCCCCAGAGCATAGGACTTGTTTGTTTTAGGTTTTTGAGACAGGGTGACTTATAGCCAGCTGTTGGTCAGGAGTTCTTAATCCTCTTGCCTCCACGAGCTGACTACTGAGATTAGAAGCATGGATGGGCTACCAAACCCTACTAGAAAAAAAAAAGGTTAACTATGGGTATGGAGGGGTGAGTATGTGTGGATGACAGGGAATCCAGAGAGTTACAGGTGGTTATTGGATTCCTGATGTACGTGCTGTGAAACAAACTGTGGAAGAGCGGGAAATGATCTTAACTATTGAGCCATCTCTCCAACCCTCACCTCCGCCGAGAAATTTTAAACTGAGTAAAACAATTTGAAATTCTGTATAAAGAAATTGCAAAGGCCACCTACTGAGAAAGAAGCTATCGAACATTTCATAGGAAAAAGATGTGTGCTTTTGTACATTTTAAAATAAAGAACATATTGCCTGTCAAAAATTATTATACTCTAAATTTTGCATAGTAATGTGAGTATTCTTTTTTTGTTATTTCTGTGTAGCCTTGGCTGTCCTGCACTCATTCTGTAGACCAGTGACCTTGAATTTCCAGAGATCCACCTGCTGCCTCCCAGAGTTCTGTGCGCCACCTCCCCCTGGCAATGTGAGTATTCTTAATCTGCTTCCAGAGATAGCAACAGAGCAATAAATAAGACGCTCTATGTTACAGGGGAGAAAATACAAAACAAACAAGGAAATTAAGAATGCATTAAGTTTAATGAAAGAGATTTCAATGGTGAGGTACTAAAGAGTCCTGGGGTACTGGCAGTTTGACAAGGCCCTTCTGATGAGAGAAAAAATAGGCAGCCCTAAGGTTTACCCTATAATAATGAAGCGGTATTGAACCTGTAATAAAAATCCATGACACAGAAAAACAAAGCTCTTTCTTGAAAGGAAAATTCTATAAGAGCATCCTAATTGCATGTGGTAGAAAGTGCCTTGACCCCAGTACTTGAGAGAGGCAGGAAAATCAAAAGTTCAGAGTCATCCTCAGCTTTGTATCAAGTTCCAAGCCAGCCTGGGCTAACATGAAATCTTCTTAGAGAGACAAGACAGAGAGAATGAAAGAGAGATTAAGAAAAGGTATAAAGGGGGAGAGGAATAAAATCGTACTGTACTGGATGGAGAAATAGATCACCCAGAGGCTGACAGAGGATACATTTTGAGAAA
>CM053750.1:5987380-6024802 GCA_028658305.1 Pachyuromys duprasi
AAAAAAAAATCCAAGACATCGTCACAATTTTGTGTAGATAAGAAAGTCAAAATAAAGTTGGGCTTGTGGCACACCCCTTTAATCCCAGTATTCAGAGAGGCAGAGGAAGGTGGATCTCTGAGTTTGAGGCCAGCCTGATCTACAAAGTGAGTCCAGAACTGCCAAGGCTACACAGAGAAACCCTATCTCAAAAAAAGAAAAGAAAAAATGATTTAGATTTAATTTCCTACTAGTAAAGGCATAAAGCAAGAAAAATTTTATAAAGATGTTATTCTTTTTCTTTTTTTTTTCAAGGTTTATTTATTATGTATACAGTGTTCTGTCTGCATATACACCTGCATGCCAGAAGAGGGAAGCAGATCTCATTACAGATGGTTGTGAGCCACCATGTGGTTGCTGGGAATTGAACTCAGGACCTTTGGAAGAGAGGACAGTGCCCTCAACCTCTGAGCCATCTCTCCAGTCCTCTTTTTGATTTTTATAAATGGATTTATTTTATTTTATATGTATGAGTAAGTTTGCTTGCATGTATGCATGTGGACCACTTGTGCTTGGTGCCCTGGGATGGTGAGAAGACAGCATCAGATCCCCCAGTTCTGAAGTAATGGATGAGTTGTGAGCCGCTCTGTGGGTGCTAACAACAGATGCTCTTTACTGCTCAGTCACCGCTCCAGCTGCCAGACCCAAATCAATTTTTATTACTACATATATCACAAGACAGCTGCTACACAAGTTTGAGAAGTGGACTGTTAATGTCACTTAAAAATTCTACAGTTTGGAGGCTGGAGATAGGGTTCAGCAGTTAAGCACTTGCTGCTCCATTGTGAGGACCAAAGTTCGCATCCCAGAACCCGTATCAGGTAGTTCAAAATACCTTAAGTCCAGCTCCAAGGGAGTCAACACACACACCACACAAACGGTCTAATGTTGGCGATACTTTTTAACTCTGTTTTGTTTTGGTTTCTTATACCTTTACCTCCCTTCCACCCCACCCCCAACACTAGGTAGGAGAGAAAGGTTAGAAGAGAGAGGAGGCTAGTTTTCTCAGACTACTTCCAGCTTCTTAGGGTCGTTGGGTTCTCTGGGGCAATACCAGCCTCCGTCATCAAGATATCCAGCAGTCCAGCAAGCAGCAAATACAGCAGTCCTCCTCTGTCTCCTCAAAGCCTCCTGAAGCATTCCCTTCTCTCCAAGTCCTCAGAATTCCACTAACTGCAACTGGTTAAGACCACACCCCTCTCTGAGCTGCACAAGGCAGTTATCAGCTGTGCACAAACTAAAAGCAGCTCTATATCCAACACTTGGGATTAAAACAAAAACCTGTTTACATAATATAACTGAGTTTTTAAAAAATACCCAAACTTCCATTACAGTCTAGTTTTCTCCATCTTCTTCAGGGTCAGGGTCTCACGGTGTAGCCTTGGCTGTCCTGGAACTGTGCACTGTATGTAGACCAGGCTGCCCTCGAACTCAAACTCACCAAGACCTGCCTACCTCTCCCTCTGGAATTATAGGCAAGCTCCTGGCCCTCTGGCATTGAGAGGTCTAATAACTCCAAAGCCCCTGAGACACTCCCAGAAGGCCCCAATCTGTTTGGCTAATCGGACGGACTCCATGACAGACTTCATTTTCAACTTTGCATAACTCTCCTTGAGTTTCCATGTCTCAAACCAAAGAAAAACAGTTTCTGGAAAAACCACAGCTCATAGGCAGCCAGTCAGTTTAAAGGCTAACACATGGGCTTGAGCTAAGTATAATGATTCAGCAAACCTGAGGGAAAATCCTTAGCAACTCTGGGAAGTTCCTAAATGTTTATCCAATCCTAAATCTACCCCCCCACACACACACACCTCTTGAGTCACTACTAACCAATCAAATAAAAGGTTACCTTACTCCTTCTGGAAATACCCCTAATTGTTTTAAATTGAGACTTGCATGCTCACTTTGGGGTCGACATTCTAATGGTGGCCCCTGCATTCTGGAAAATTTCTGCAGAGTAAATGCTCCTTGCTTTTGCATTCTACCTGAGTCTGGGGTCTTCATCCATTCCCAGACTTAATAGCATAAACTTTCAATGTATTCTGTATGTTCAGTGTACATCCTTGAAACACCACAACTCAAAAAATAATTTCAGATATATATTCAGTTAAAACACCCATATATGTAAAAAAAACTTTTATTATGTATAACTTAATATATATAGTTGCTTTTTTGAGCATGAGAGAGAGTCTTAATGTGCAGCCCTAACACCTCAGTCTTCCAAGTGCTAGGATTACAGTCACACTACCACCATGCTGGGTTCCTTTTTCTTCTTAATGTGATTTTTTTTTTTTAGGTGTTGGGATTCAAAACCAGGGTTTTGCATACTCTAAACAAGTATAGACCATTGGGCTATATTCCTGATCCATAGATGATCTTTTTTTTTTAAAGATTTATTTATTATGTATACAATGTGTGTTTTGTATGCACACCTGCACGACAGAAGAGGGGACCAAATTTCATTTTAGATGGTTGTGAGCCACCATGTGGTTGCTGGGAATTGAACTCATGACCTCTGGAAGAGCAGCCAGTGCTCTTAACCTCTGATCCATCTCTCCAGCCCCCATAGATGATCTTTTATCTCTATATACAATGAGGTCAGAGACTCCTCCTCCCTCCTTTGGTACTCAAGAAAGAGTTTGCTGAGTAGTTTTGAGCAGGCTAGGGTATAATTTGGAGGGTAGTAAGTGTGTGAGGCTCTCCGAGGTTAAAAGAACAATAAATAATAGGTAGTATACTTCGTGGAACTGTACACTGCACTTGATCAGGTATTTCTTTCCTTATGTCCACATTTGATTAGGCAGGCTCTCCCACTGATTGGAGTTCCCCCAGCAGACCAGGGTGGGCCCCAGACCAGAGCCCCAGGGATCTGCCTGACTGCCTTCATGGCTCTGGGATCACTGTCAGGAAGCTGCCACATTCCTTCTAACGTGGGTTCTGGGAAGAACTGATATCATTGTCACTTTACCAGACTCATATTAATCCATTAGTGAAGAAACAAAAATCGCCCCCTTGTTTTGTAGCTAAAGGGAATTTCTACAATGAAATAATGCACCCTAGTTGACAAAACTACTGTTAAAACTAGACTTTTTTTTTTTAATTTTCCTTCCTTTCTTTCCTTTCTCCTCTTTTAGGGCTGCTCTCAATCCAATCATCGCATCTCTCAACACTGATCCTCTAAAGTAGTTGATGCTATAAGTTAATAATTGTAAAAGTTAGGTAATATGTACATTGGGGTGCACCATTGCATCACCTATACTTTTTATGTATTTAAAATATTCCACAATAAAACTTAAAAAAAAAAACAGGAAAATTCGGGTGTCTTGCTCATCTCAGTTTGTAGAAATGGACAGATAAGAAAATTAAGTCTCAGCTAAAGGAATGGGATCCAGAGGGTGGATCTCCGGCTGTCTCTCAGGCTGGGCAAGCGCCCTCCCATAAGTCACCCCACCACCGCCCCAAGCAAGCATGTTCACTCACTTTGGCTCTTACGTAGGTTGTGAAGTTATTCTGAGCTATTTCCCACCCAACCCCAGAGCTTCAAATTCCTACAGTTCTGCTTCTCCGGAGGAGGGCACTGGGATAAATGCGCAACGAACAGGCTCTGGAGCTTGCGTGAAATCTGCCTCTTCGGTCCTCGTTAGGGTCGTTTTTCTGCCTACCTCCGGGCAGCTGCTGGAAAGGGAGGGCTCAGTCATCTTCTTGCCCTTTCTGGCCCCGGGGGTGTGGCGGGGGTGAAGAAACGCTGGAGCTCTTTGTCGGAAAGTTAGGCGCGCAGAGCGCTTCCTGCTCATTAAATGCCGCGCGGCTCGCGTGGGGATGCAGGCGTCACGGGACGCAAGGGGGCGGCGCAGCACGGCCGCTGTCAGGCTAGCGGTCCCGGGCGCGCGCGCGCAATGGCTCGCCAGCCACGCCGCGGCTGTGGTGGGCCGGTGGGCGGGGCTGCCGGAGCGGGGCGGGGCGGTGAGGGGCGGGGCGGGGCGGTGAGGGGCGGGGCGGGGTGGGGCGGGGCGGGGCGGTGAGGGGCGGGGCGGGGCGGTGAGGGGCGGGGCGGGGCGGCGAGGCCTTCCGCGCGGCTTAGTCCTCCTCCGCGCCGAGCGGCCGCGGCCGCCGAGAGTGCGAGCAGCCGTTGCTTCTCCAGGTCGCTGTCCCCGGACTCCGGCCGGTGGTCGGCATGGCCCGTGAGTGTGCGGGCCGTCCGCGGGACGCGGGGCTTGGGGGAGGGAGAGCGCCCGCGGCTGGGGTAGGAGGAGGGCGGGGCAGGTGCCAGCCTCCCGGGTGTGGGTGTTCGTGGGGACCGCGCCCACCGAGAGCGCCTGCGACCTCCGAGCGGACGGTTCTGCCGAGTTGTGGCGGCGCCCGAGGTCTGAAAGAGCAGCCTGCTGAGGAGCCCAGGGTTCCCTCCAGCTCTTTTGTTTGGGCTTCTGCTGGCTAGTAACAAGCACACCGATCCCGGGGGCTAGGCGGGGGCCAGGGAGGCGGGGGGCTTCTCTCCATCTCTCTTCACACACCCATCAAAAGCCAGAATTTATTCCTACTGTGGCCTGTGTACAGAAACACTGGATCAGCTAGTTTTAAAAATATTGTATTTATTCTTATTTTGTTTTGGTTTTTCTAGACAAGGTTTCCCTGTGTGCCCCCCGGCTGTCCTGGAGGTTACTCTGTAGATCCGCCTGCCTCTGACTCCCTACTTGACGCTTTGCCGAGGTGATAATGCACCAAGTTCTTGAGTGTTTTCACTTAAGCTTCCTCCTTGTCAATCTGGTAATAACTGTTCAATACTCCGCGTTCTTCCTAACAAATATAAACAACACTTTAAGGTTCATGTAAAGGTGACTCTTTAATATTAATAATTTTGAGGATGGGAAAACAGCATGACTGTTTATCATTGTAGGTGGAAATCAAAGAGAACTTGCCCGCCAGAAAAACATGAAAAAGACCCAGGAAATTAGCAAAGGAAAAAGAAAAGAGGATAGCTTGACTACCTCTCAGAGAAAGCAGAGGTGAGTAGTGCTAGTACAATTTTCATGTCAGTTGCCGTCGACTGCTGTATTTTCAGAATGAATTAAGAACATGTTTAAACCCTTGATAAAACTGAGCCTTGCCTACAGTACAGGTTAACACTGTGTATCTGTATAGCTCCAAGTACACTGAAACCATGCACAGTCATTGTCCCAACCTGTGGAGGAAGAATTTCAAGCCCTGAAGGTGTTATCTGTTTGTAGAGCATAGCTTATAGCGCCTACAAACTGTAAGAATTTTATTCCCCGTTAATCTGGAGGCAGAGGCAGGTGGGTCTCTGTGAGTTCAAGGCCAGCCTGATCTACAAAACAAGTCCAGGATAGCCAAGACTCTGTTACACAGAGAAACTCTGTCTCAAAAACAAAAACAAAACAAGATAGAAAATAACAAACATCCTCCATCTATAAGCACTGTTAGATGCATGGGGTACGATGTTTCCAAAGCAGGCAGCTTGCTTCAAGGAGTTAGATTCACAAGGGACTCTGATATAGAGATCAGTGTTCTGAAAATACCAAAGACAAAGTATGGGCTTCTGGGGTTCCATTGGGAATGGAGAGAATGTTTAAACAAAGGATTGATATAAGACCTTATGCTACTCAGACCTTGTCTCAAAAAAGTGGCAGGTGTGTGCTGCGGAGCTCTGCAATAGAGAACACTTGCCCACCACCTGTAAGGCCCTGAGTTCCACCAGCGCTTTAGATAACTTTGTGTGACAAGTAGTACATAACTGCTATAGAAGCACTTTAATGTCCTGTGCACAGTACTGATAAGTTGTGATCCTAAGACTCAGAGGATGATGTGGGAGAATCAGGAGGTGGAGGCTACCCTGGACCACATGACAGGGTACTGTCTCAAGAAAAGATAAGTGCTTTCATGTTTGTTTACTTTCATTGTGTGCGCATGCATGCATTTGTGTCTTGTTGGCCACCCTTCAAAAAAAAAAATCTTTAATGAGGTTGCAGATTCCTGTCTTTCCGAGTGGAGTAGAGGACCTGGAAGCATAGTTCAGTGTTAGGTCACATGCATACTTGAGCTGCAGGTTCACTCCCCAGGACCACACGTACACAATAAAAATTTAATTTCAAGTCATAACTTGTATCATTATAACAAACACTGGGTACCAGGACATATGAATCTCATCCCCCTCGAAAGCTTCATGAGGACAAGAATCTAGTCTGGAGATGTACATGTCTTAGTGTCACATTCCTCAGGTGCCTGAGGTCTTGGGTTTACTTCCCCTGCACTGAAAAAAAAGTTAATTTAATTCTGAAATTTAAAATATCTTCATATGCTGGGGATTTAACGGAGGACCTTTTCACTTAGCTCTATCACTGAGCTACATATACTCCATACTCTAAAGTGAGGTTTTATTGTTCATACAGAACTTGGGAAGTTAGGTTTGCTTCAGGTTGCCTTAAATCTGGTCTCAGTCCTTTACATGGAGATAACCTTGGAAACTCGGATGGCTACTAAAGCCAGTACTCCCAGCCCTGTTTTAATTTAATTGTTTTGAGATGAGATTGGGCATTGAAAATAACACAATGCCCTGAATTCAATCTCTGTCCTACAAAAAAACCGAAGTGATAGGTGCTTGTCATCAGGTGACAGGTGCTTGGAAGGAGCAAAGTCAGAAGTTAAAGTCATCCTCAGTTCATATCAAGTTCAAGTTTAGGGCCAGGCTAGAGAGACCCCCCCCCCCCGTGGTTAAGGGAGCATGACAGGGTTGGTAGACTTTGCCCAGAATATGGAAAGCTCTGAATTTGAGCCCTACTTTTTCTCTCCTACCCTACAAACACACTAAATCCATTTTGTTATGTTAAACCACAATAATATCAAATCCCTTAATGTAGGAGGAATGTACACAGACAAACACTACGGGAAATGGGAATGTTAAACACACAGTCTTGTCTCGACAAAGGGAAGGATGTGTAAATCTTCAGCCCAGAAGGCTGGGAATGGACAATAGCCTGGTGAGCTTCGTGCTGTCTGTGTGGCCAGGACACAGTAGCTCCCCAAGACCCTTATCTTGAGCCTGTTTGTCTCAGTCAGTCTGTAGCTCTCTCCTCCTCTACACCCTTATCATGAACTTGTTTATCTTGAGCCCATTTCCTTGGTTAATCTATAGAACATATCTTTACTAAGAATTTTAATGTACTTTACTAAGAATTTTAATGTAGTCATGTCTTAAGCTTTATTGTGTACACAAGATTAAGTTAATTAATCTTTTTTTCCAGATTGTGCTGTGCTTCAATATGCCTAAAATAAACTACCCAGTTGTAGACTCTCAGACTTTGAACCAGCACTGAAAAAGTGCCTTCTTACCCCATGCAGCTGTTATTTTGCTGGCCTTGGTGGTCACAGAGACCCCCACACCTTAAGTATCTCTTTCTTTTCCTTTCTGATAGTTACTGTGTTTGTGTACATACTTCAAGTACTTATAAGTGTATACATATGTGTGTGAGTGAATGTGGAGACCAGAGGTTGGTGTCAAATATCTTTCCTCTTTCCTCCATCACACTCAACCTGAAATGTTTTTTTTTTTAACAATTATTTTTAAGATTTATTTGTTTTGCCAGAATGTGTGCCTGCAGGCCAGAAGAGGGCACCAGATCTCATTATAGATGGTTGTGAGCCACCATGTGGTTGCTGGGAATTGAACTTGGGACCTCTGGAAGAGCAGCCAGTGCTCTTAACCTCTGAGCCATCTCTCCAGGCTTCCACCTTAAATTTTTGACAGGGTCTCTGACTGATTTGGCTAGGCTGATAATCTGATCTGCCATTCTAAGCCCTGCCCCTGTAGCATGGAGGTTTTAGGTACACACTACCGTGCCCTGCTTTTTACATGGATTTTGTGGGGGTTCTAAACCTGGATCCTAGTGCCTGAACAGCAGGAATTTTAATAACTGAGACATCTCCCCAGCCCCAGTGAAAGTTACTAAAAAAAGCAATAAACTTGCTTTACGTTTCTGTTAGCTCTCCTTGGAGTAAAGAGTATTGATCAGTAACCCTGAAATGCTCTTTTTATTGGTGAACCTTTTCTAGCCTGTTTAGAAATACCTATTGTTTGTTTAGCTAATGTGCACTTCCTTAAAGTGTGCTAGATGTGACACATTATCTCTATCCATTATGACCCTAAAATGTATTCACACCAGTGTGAAGAATAGGAGAGTAAAGCTCTGGTTTTGTTTGAGACCCAGAGTTTCACTATAGTATACAGTTGAACTTGTAATTCTTCTGCCTCAGCTTTGAAAATTCTTGTGCCAGGAATTAGCCATTACATCTGGTTTGTGACTCTGAACTTGGATAATTACTAAGGTCGTACAGCAAATACTGCAGAGCTTGATTTGAAACAGAAAAATAACTTTCATTGTTTTTTTCCCACTTAATTCATTCCTCTGTAGATTCTCCTTTCTTTTTCCAATGTGTTTATAGAAATGTCTTTTTATCACAGAAGTAGCCAATACTGAACTAAAGTCTCATTCTCAATTTAAGTGTTAACATAGGAAGGAGCCTTGATTTTAAAATGGCCAGACCTTGGTATTTGTGCTGCTTTTTAATATAGATTTAAAATTTTTATTTATGTGTACAAGTATTTTGCCTGCATGTATATGTGTGCACCACCTGCATGCCTGATGCCCATGGAGTCAGAAAAGTCATTGGAGCCCCTAGAACTGAAGTTACAGACAGTTGTAAGTCACCATGTTGGTTCTGGGAACTGAACTTGAGTCCTCTACAAGAGCAGCAAGTGCAGTTAACTGCTAAGCCATCTTGCCCCTTTCTGTTTTTTGATGTGAAACATGTTAAGAATTACATGTTGGGGGCTGGAGAGATGGCTCAGTGGTTAAGAGTACTGTCTGTTTTTCCAAAGGACCCGGGTTCAATTCCCAGCTCCCACATGGCAGCTCACAACTGTCTGTGCCCCCAGTTCCAAGGGATCTGACACCTTCACACTAATGCACATAAAATAAAATATTAAAAATATATATATTAAAAAAAGAATTACATGTTGGACTTAAGGAAAAAAAAACAAAACAGGAGAAACAACAGCACTTGCCATATAGAAGTAGCTTTGATTTGGCTTGATTTCTCTTTTTTTTCGACAAGGTCTCACACTGTATCTCAGTCTTGACTGAATTCATTATGTAGCTCAGACTAGCCTAAAACTGGTAGTAATCTTAGCCTCTCATGTACTGGAATCACGGATGAACTACCACACTTAGCTGAGGATGCTGAATAATACATAGTTATGTAGTATAGTTTAAAAATACAGAGTCTAGCACCTGTGAACAAGACCCTGAATTTGATGTCTAGTGTCACTAAATATTGATTTTCTTTTTTGTGGGATTTTAAAAGAAAGAGGATGTTTAAGCATTCATCTGTCCCAGGTTAGCCTGGGATTTCCTGTGTAGTCAGAGAGACCTTGGAACTTCTGATCCTCCTGCTTCTACCTCCCAAGTGTTGGGTTATGGGGGTACACTACCACATTCACCAACCACTAACCATAAAACAGGCATGTAAGAATATATATGTTGGGCTGGAGAGATGGCTCAGAGGTTAAGAGCACTAGCTGTTTTTCCAAAGGACTCGGGTTCAATTCTCAGCATCCACATAACTGTCTGTAATTCCAGTTCCAGGGGGCCTGATACCCTCTGGATATACATGCAGGCAGGACACCAATGCACATATAATGAAAAATAAATAAATAAATTATAAAAAAGAATATATATGTAATTATGGGTCCCACTAACTCATGGTTCTCCTAGCTCAGGTAGTTTGGTCTTAGTTCATAGTTACATGACATGTCGAGATTCAACCAGGGAAACAAGGGTTAGGAACATTCTTCAGATACTATATATTTCTTTAGAGTAACCCAATTTTAAGTGTTGATTATTTTACTTTTGGACTTGTAAAAAGCTGGATTGTTGTAATTCCAAAACTAAGGAATTGGAGGCAAGAGGATCAAGAACTCAAAGTCTTCTTGGTTTGAAGGCTACATGAGACCTTGTCTAAAAAAAAAAAAAAGCAAGGAATTGTGACAAATTGTAGTCCTAGGTGTCTGTTAGGGCATATGGGAGACTTCCTAAATGCAGAGGCAATGGCAGGTGGATGTCCGTGATTTCAAGGCCAGTCTGGTTTACATAGTGAGCGCAAGGGCAGCCACGGATACACAGTGAGATTCTGTCTCCTTCCTTTCCCTCCTTCCACCAAAATGAAAGAGCTTTGAGGTTATTTGCCCAAGGCCAGAGTAGCAGGGTATTCAAAGTAAGGTCTGACTTGAATGCCTTCCCAGTCTTTGCTTTTCTGTTTGTCTCCATCTGTAGAGATGGAAAAACATGACTTTGTCTTCTTCTAGTGTACCGAAGGGGTTTCATATAGGAAACAGTGAGAGCATAACAGTTTTCCTGTGAAAACTTAATACCTTTTTCTCTATTGCAGGGACTCAGAGATCATGCAACAAAAGCAGAAAGTAGCCAATGAGAAGAAATCTATGCAGACAAGAGAAAAATGACTAGCTTTTTGGAAAACCTGGGTGCTATCGCCAGTGGGATGCATCATAAGCTCCAAGATAAAATTTCTCAGCGACTAATCATTACATGAGCTATAACTTACCCTTATAAAACTGTCTATTTTAAACTTCACTTTTCAGCGTTACTTACTTAATGTTATGTTTTAAGACCATCTTCAAAGAATAAAGTACTGACCACGCATGTAACATTGGTGAATATTATTTTTATCAAAAAAGCACATGTATGTAATTTGTTAAATCAGTAATGTATTGTGTTCGCATTGCCAGGACCATAGTACCTGACAAAGAAGTCGAAGGAGGAACCAATTAGCTCATGCTTCAGAGGATTTCACTTGTTCACAGAAAGGAGGGCAGAGCAGCTCAGTTGATGGTAGTGGAGCACATAGCAGAGGCTGTTCACATCACAGCAGCAATCCGCAACCAGACAGGGACCTGCTTAACATCCAAAGTGCCATTCCTAATGACCTACTCCGTCCAGTGGGCTCCAGCTCATAAAGGTTCCGTAGCCTCCCAATACAGGACACCAGCTGGGGAGCAAGCATGCAAACTGTGACCTCTGGGACATACTTGAGATGCAAACGACAATGTGCAATGTGACTCAGGAGTGGGATCTCTTATAAATCTAGAATTTTGGTCATAAACTTTGTTAAGTAGTTTGATTTGGTTTTTGGTTGTTTTTCGAGTCAAGGTTTCTCTGTGTAGCCTTGGCTGTCCTGGACTCCCTTTGTAGACCAGGCTGGTCTCGAACTCACAGAGATAGGTCTGCCTCTGCCTTCCAAAGTGCTAGAATTAAAGGCATGCACCACTGCACCTGGCTGATGTTTTTGTTTCTGTTGTTTTCTGAAACAGTCTCATTCTGTAGCCCAGGCTACATAGCAAATCCTTCCGCCTTGGCCTTCTGAGTCTAGGATCATAAGTGTGGCCACAACAATAGCCTAAAGTAGATCTTTTAAGTTTATGCTTGTTATAAATTTTCTTAAAAATTTAAATATTTATGGATTGTGTGTGTATGTGTGCTACAAAGGCAGATAGGGATCAGAGAACAACTTAGGCGTGTCATTTCTCACCTCCACCTTATGGCTCCCGGGAATTGAAGTCAGCTTGGTGGAAAGTGCCTTCATCAACTCGGCCATCTCACTGTCCACCCGGACTCTGTGTGTGCGGTGTGCGCGCGCGCGCGACCGAAGGAGACCAAAGGGCACATTGGGGCGCCCGTTCTCCCCCCTCACGTTTCTGCTGCCGCACCGTTGTCCTGGCAGTTGTGTGTCCACCTGCCACTTGCGGCCTGGGTGCTCAGGGCACAGATGCACAGCGCCACGGCCAGCTTTGGATGTGGGCTCTGGCAGGTGAATTTAGATTGTCATACTTGTGCTTCTACCTTACTGAGCCCCAGTCAAGTTTTCTGTGATAGGGCTGGGGTTTAGAAACTAGTGCTTGCCCTAGTTCAGTGTTCAGCACCACACACAAAGTTCCAGTTATATAACTTTTCCTCTGTATCCAGCTGCTTTACTACAAGAATTTACACTAGTACAGACCAGGAATATCAACTACATGAGTAAGAACCAAAGGAGAGGACTCAGCAAGAGTTCTACTTAAGACTTTAATCTTTTTAAATGAATGTTATATTCTGGATGTCTTCACAAGCCTGGGGCTGGAGGAGCTGGGGAGGTGGCTCAGTCAGCTAAATGCTTACCAGACAAGCATGACGATCTGAGTTCAGTCCCTAGCACCCATACAAAAGGCTTGCTGTGTGAAGTGCACCTACAACCTCAGCACTGAAGAAACACAGATGGGAAGATCCCTGGAGTTTCCTGGCCAGCCAGACTAGTTGGCAAACTTTAGGTTCAATGAGAAACTGTTTTAAAAAACAAGGCAAACAGCAATAGAGGAAGACTCATTAACTTCTGCCCTCCACACACATCCATACACAAAAACCTGGCTCTTGGAGCTGGCTACAGGAGTTTTGTTTTGTTTTAGAGAAGGTCCCCAGTATCCCAGGCTAATTTTGAACTTGATCTTTGCTGAAGATGGCCTTCAACTGCTGATCTTCCTAACTCTACCTCTCAAGATCTGAGATTACAGGCCTCCCACTATGCTCAGTTTATCGGGTGCTAGTGAATGCTGTGAACACAGGACTTCATCCATGCTAGACAAGCAGTCTACCAACCATACATCCCTGGGCCCACAGTGTCTTGAGGCCCTGAGTTTGATCCCTCCCACCGCCCACACAACCCAAAATGTGATTTGGGGCAAGAGGGGTGGCTCAGCAGGTAAAAGGCACTTGCTGCACAAGCCTGGTGACCTGAGTTAGATCCCTGTAAACCACATGGTAGAAGGAGAGACCTGAGTTGCCTCTCAAATTGACCTCTGACCTCCAAAGCGGCACACCTACCCACATAATAAGTAAACACATAAATATAATAAAAGTTTAACAGGATTTAAAGAAAAGTGTAATGGGATTTGATAGTTTTTATAAATTAGGAAGTACACAAACTTCAAGCAATTAAAGGGTTGAGACATGAGAGGTTGTAGATGGTTCAGTGATTAGGTATTGGCATACTTAAAAAAAAAAAACTTTTATTTACATTTCTTGTATCTTTTTTTCCTTACTCCACCCCAATCCTTTTCAACACTCCCAAACCAGGTAGGAGAGAAAAAGGGTTAGTGGGAGAGAGGCACAGTTCTCTTAGCTGCTTCCTGCTGTTTAGGATCGTCAGGTTCCTTGAAGCTAAGCCAATCCTCGTTTCTTGTCTCACAACAGAATCAAGGAGCAGCAAAGGGGAAGCAGGAGCGTTGTTCTTTCTCTTTGTTCCACTCTCTGGGCTCTGGCATTTATTCCCGTTCCACAGTCCTCAGATTTAAACTATCTGCAGCTGGCAAGGAGCCCCTCCCAGAGCCTACATGAAGTAAATAGTCTGCTGCTGTGGACCACCTGAATCAGTCCCACATCCCACACCTGGGAATAAACAAAAACATGTTTATATCCACAACAGTTAGGAGTGCTTGGTGCTCTTCCAGGTTCCTCATGTCCTAGCACCCACATCAAGTGGCTCAAACCCAACCGTAACTCCAGCTTCGGGAGATCTAACACTTCTGGCCTCCATGGGCACTCTCCCTTGGGGGTGGGGGAGCATGCACACATAGACAAACACACTTGCATACATACAAATACAAATAAAATGAAAACAAACAGATCCCCTGAAACAATATACCCCTAATATAGACTTGGCAGATTATAAGATTTGTACACACTACCATCTTTGTCAGGATTTTTTGGAGGAGCATCTTAAACAGGGAAGATGATTTCCTTAGATGATAATGACCTTTAAAAAAAATGAAACAAACAAAACAAGCCAGGAATAGTGTCTTACCGCTGTCATCTCAGACTCAGGAGGCCTCAGCAGGATCACTGGCATAAGTTTGGGACCACAAAGTGAGACACTGTGTCAAACAAACAGGGCCAGGATAGATGGCTCAGCAGTTAAAAGCATGTACTGCTCTTATGGAGGACCTGAGTTCAGTTCCCAGAACCCATGTCAGGCAGCTCCAACCACCTGTAACTCCAATTCCACGGTGATCGGACACTTCTGGACTCTCTGGGCTCTTGTACTCATATGCACACACACACATAATCAAAAATAAAATTTAAAAGCTTATATTCTTCACTAAAAGATAAAATACTTCATTAAAGTTAAAGTAAAATGTCTTGAACATCACAAAAAACACTCAGAACATTTATTGAAGTGCCTCATTGGGCTTTATGTGCTAACAAATTTGTTACATAGTAATTGTTAGGATTCAGATCTGGGACAAGCAGATCTGAGGTGCCCATTTAACCAAAGCAATAAACCTGCATTTATATAGTCTAACTGGGATTGAATTGGCCCATTTTGTTGAACGTTAGACCACCTATTAATAATTACAAGTTGGGACACATTTTAGAGATGGCTCATCTATACAAACACCACTGAAACCAGACATGGGGGAGACAATGCTCAGTCTCGGGACTTGGGAGGCTGATGCAGTAGGGCTGCCTATCAAGGTCCTGTCTCAAGTAAACAAAACCACTGAGAAGAATAACAAGCAGAGATCGAAATTCTAAGTAACTTCATACAGGTTTCAGCTTATACACTATTTTTGTTGTTGTTTTAAATCATGGGTTTTTTGGTTTTTTTTTTGAGACACTGTGGCACAGTTCCCTTGTGTGACTATTCCCTAACTTACCTATGGCATTCTGCTTTTCAGACTCTTGCATTGTTTCCAGCATAAGGCTATTATGAACATTATGAATAATACTAGCATAGGTTTTATTTCTCCATGCAACACTGAGAATCCATCCCAGGTTCTTAAGCATTCGAAACAAACATTTTACTGCTAATACACAGACCCATATAAACATTTATATATTAATAATATGGCGATCATAAGCAATCATAATTATTGAGTAGTACCTAGCAATAGGATTTCTTAGGCATGAGGTGTGCACACTTTCTGAAGGTACAATTATTTGCCATGTAATGACTTTGAAGTCAATTATAGACCACATATTTAGCAATTGTCTCATAAAATCCTTATTGCTTAATGCTGGACACAGTGCTACTGTATTCCTGTAATCCTAGTACTGAGGAGGCTGAGGAAGATGATGAACTTGAGACAAGCCTGGACTATAAAGGCCCAGCTGTAACAGCACTTTCCTGATAGATCGTACATGTGATAGAACATATGCTTCACATGCATGAAGTCTCCAGCTAAATCCTCAGCCCAGCAACAACAAAGCATGTAGGCATGTTAGTTTATATACATATTCTAGGAAGTTTACACGATGAGAAAATAGCCTTGTCATGTTTCTCATTTCTCAGAATAGAATCCCTGCTGTTAGGTGTTGAGTCACATGTTACTGGACCACAAAAATAGTTGTTTTTTAATAGCCAAGCCATTTTTCAATTCCACTATGAATGTGGGAAGGTATCACTGCTCTACACCATTAGTTCTTTATTGGGGGGATGATATCCCAGAAAACAGCTACACAAAGATGGTTCTCCTGGGACAAGCATGGAGATGAATTTTGTGGCTCTGGTTCTTTCTGAAGCCACTGGTAGTATTATCATGTAACTCTTCCTTAAACATTCCTATTTATTTATTTATTTATTTATTTATTTATTTATAGACAAGGTTTCTCTGTGTAGCCTTGGCAGTTCTGGACTCACTTTGTAGACCAGGCTGGCCTCGAACTCACAGAGACCCACCTGCCTCTGTCTCCCTGAAAGCTGGGAGTACAGGTGTGTGCCACTGTGCCTGGCTTTAAGCATCCAATTTTCAGTCTTTTAAAATTTCTACCTTTTGGCTATGATAGTTTCAAACTAAAGGCCTTATGATATAAGGATCCTGACTCCTACTACACAAAGCCAAAGCTCCCTCTCTAGCGAACTGATAAACAAGGGAGGGTTATAGTTCTTCTTAGGCAGACCACTCCCTCATTAACAAAGAATTTATAGAAGAATGATCGCTTTCAGGGCCTTAAAAAGATGTCTGGAACCACAATCCAGAGGACCATGGCAGGACACTAGGGTGTCGTCCCAGGTAGCCTAGCTAGCAACATTGTTTCTTTACAAACCGCTTCCATTGCCATCACCTAGGTGTGTCCCTGTTCCTTTTCTTTCTTTCTTTTTTTTTTTTTTAACTATGGGACACAAGAACTAAGAAATTTCACTGGTACCTATTGGAAATGTCCTGTTCTAAGTTGCTCCATATTGTATAAAATAGTAGTTTTTGCTAGGCTGTGCTCTGCCCTGAGAGAATCCATTTTATTTTGAGACAGGATCTCATGCAGAACCTTTGATTGGCCTAGAATTTCCTACGTCTGGAAACTCCACTGACTCCATTTTGAGAAAGATGACCGCGGCCTCTGGGTACACCAGAAGTAGCACCATTTGTCAAGAACTATCTAGTACAGACTGATACGTGACATTTTTCCTGAGAGCAGAACGGGCGTCAATCTGTAAGTGTACTGCGATGAATACAAACTATGGCGGCACATGGGTGTATCGAAATCCCATCAGGAAAACCAGACCCAGGAACTTACCAGACATGCCAGACCAAGGAAACGGTCGACCTCCCTCACCTGGGAAATGAACACCTAACACTGCAATGGAAGGCACTATTCGAACCCATCATTTAATAATTGGTATGTGCGTTGAGAACCAACAAACACAGGACGCCCTTGTTGTATAGCCTCATCTTGGCGTAGGACCTCTATTTTATAAGTTAATCACCATTATTTTATGCTAAAATAACTACCCTGTTTTATGCTAAAATAACTGTTTTTTAAAAAAGAAAGCAAACGTAGTAAAAGGCCAGCCTGAGTTACCTAGAGAGGGTAAGCTATGGCGTGAGACTCTGACTTGAAAAACGAACAAAGACGGGAGGGGGGGCTGTGGAGGGAGGAAAGTGCGTTGGAAGGAAATGAGAGGGGTACGAGAAAGCGCTAGAAGAAAGGGAGGTGGGGGTAAGAGACGGAGAGAGAGAGAGAGCTGTGAGAGGAGTGACCTGGGAGCGTACAATCGCCTAAGGCATGCGGAACGTCCCGCGCTGCCTCCGGGCCACCGTCCTCTTCCGGTCCCAGAAGCCCCACGCGACGGAAGTCGTCATTGGGCGAGCCCGGCAGCGTCCGTGGTAGCTCGCCATGGCGATGGGCAGCGGTGGCGCGGTCTCGGAACAGGAAGACTCGGTGCTGTTCCGTCGTGGCACAGGCCAGGTGAGGTCGCCGGCCCGGCGCCAGCGCTCGGAGCGCTGCCCGTGACCGAACCAGTGCGTGCTCGCTCGAGCCACAGGCTGGTACCCCAACCGCAGGCGGCTCCCCGTGCAGCTTGGGCACCTGGAAAGCTTTGAGCCACGCTTTGGTCTTGTGTGACTGTGGGGTTGGCGGGTGCGGGGACGGGCTGGCTGAAGCAATGAAACCTGTTAGGAGTCATTGAAATGCTCCAAATTTAGGTCAAGATCAGCGAATATACAGTAAAATGTTGGATTCTGGATAAAGTTTTGTAACCAGAGGGACCAAGTTTCGCCGATAACAGTTCAGGGTTACCCGCAGTGTGATTTTAAGACCGGCCTAAACTACAGTGAGACTCTGTACAAGTAAAACAAACGCTTTTAAACGCGAGGGGAAATCAGTCAAGTGGTTGGTCACTTCCTCCCAGCTACAGAGACGGGATTGTGCGGTTGAGGCTAGCAGGAGCAACAACATACTCCATCCCAAAAACAAAGTTTAAAGCATTAGGAACTGAGTCTTAGTATGGCATGGTAAGTGATTTCTGCTTGGAGTGTAGGGTGGGAGAAGAGAATTCAGCACAACATTTGATAGAGCTGCATTCCTTTCTCTTGGGAACAGCCCAGCAGCTCCTGTCCTGAGTAGAGCTTTGCCCTTTGGCCTCACCATAGCCCTGGCGGTCTGGTTCTCTCCTTAAGCCACAGCGTTTCCTGTGCTTATTTGTCATCTAAATATCTTCTTCAGGTCTAGGGTGGTGGTGCATGTGTATAATCCCAGGGGTAATTTTATTTACTGAAGTTTGTTGTTCTGTTTGAGACAGGTCTCATCATGTAGCTCTAGCAGACCTGGAACTCTTCCATGTAGGCTAAGCTGGCCTCAAAATTACAGAGATTGACCTGCATCAGCCTACCATATGCTGGGGGCTAAAGGGGTCCCCCACCACACCTGGTTTTGAAGTTTGTTTGGCTCTTTTTTTTCTTTTGAATCAGGGTTGCCTAAATTGGCCTGGAATTAATATGTAAACTAGACTGGCCTAGAACTCATGGCGACCCTATTGTCTCTGTGTTGGGATTATAGATTACAGATATGAGCCATTATAATTTGTAGTTCATGGGCTTTTTTGTTTGTTTTGAGATAAGGTCTTATGTTGTAATCTTTGCTGTCCTGGAGCCCACTGTGTAGCCCAGGCCAGTCTTCCTGCCACTGCTGAGTAAACCAAGGCTCTCTTAGGTGATGGGACCTGTTACATTAGAAAGTGATGACTTTCTAAAAATGTTTCCCTCTATAACATACATTGCGTGTTTGGATTATAGATATGTGCTAGCAGTTGAACTGGGGCTTTGGACTATATCCCCAGTGCTTTCTATTATATATTTTTAAATTAAACACATTTATCATAAATTGTATTCTTTTCCCTCTTCAGAGTGATGATTCCGACATTTGGGATGATACAGCATTAATAAAAGCTTATGATAAAGCTGTGGCTTCCTTTAAGGTATGCCTAGCACATGTTTTTTTAATGTACTTTCCTGGGGTTTCCTATGCCTCTACCTCCCTTCTCCACCTTTTATCCCTTCTAATCCCTTCTAACACTCCAACGCTAGGTAGGAGAGAAAGACTAAAGGGGAAAGGGGAGGTAGACATTTTTAGATTTGGTCCGATTAGTCTTTGGGTTCTTTGGGGCAATACCAATCTCAGTCATCAGAATATCCAGCAGTCCAGCAAACCAGCCAACAGCAGACACAGCAGCAGCCTTCTTTCTTCTTGAATCGTACTTGCTGTCTTGGGCTCTGGTATTTATACCTTCTCCAAGTCCTCAGAATTCCACAAACTGCAGCTGGCGAAGGCCACGCCTCTCTCTGAGCCACACAAGGCAATTAGCATGGTTGATAAATTAAAAGCAGCTCCATATCCCACACTTGGGAATAAAACAAAAACATATTTACACAACTGAGTTTTTAAAGAAATCAAAACTTCAACTAGGTATGAAATTTTTAATCATTCTTTTCCTATTTCTTTTTGTCATACATTTAGGGAAAAAAATAAAAGAATAAAATAAAAGAAACTGAGGTAATGGGACCTGTTATGTTAGAAAGTGTTGACTTTTTTTTAAATTGTCTCCCCACATAACACATTTCTATTACTGTCTTCATAGAATGCTCTAAAGAATGGTGACATGTGTGAAACTTCAGATAAGCCAAAAGGCACAGCGAGGAGAAAACCTGCTAAGAAGAATAAAAACCAAAAGAAGAATGCCACAACTCCCTTGAAACAGGTTATTTATTTAAATAGAGTCGTTCCAGCCTGAGAGAAAGGGTGACGATGCTATTTAGAGTGCCTGAGAGCTGTCAACTGAATTGGCAGTGTCTATTCACACCTGTGCATAGTGTGCATTAATACATACATGCCTTGTGTTACACCCAGGGCTCCTTGCATTTTGAGAGTGTGCTGTGTGGCTGATCTGGAGTGTCGCCCTCCCCCTTCCAACATTTAAAAAGTATTATGGGAGACCAGATAACTAGGTAACTGGAGAACTAGGTCTGCTAATTGGAAAGCAGGGAACCTGAGGCGGGAGTGCAGCGCAGTGGTAAGGCAGCTGCCTGGTGCGGGCCCAGTCCTGTCCCCTCACGGTAAGCTCACTGAATCCGGACAAAACCCTGGAGACCAGGTGATAGTTTTTTTCTCATTTATTTATTTGTTGTGTGTTGGGGGGGGGGGACTGAATAGTTTGATGCCTCATTAGTTAACTCATTACCAGAAGGGAAGGATATTTACATTTGGTGAGCATTTGCTTTATTTAGCTAGAGTGCTGGATGCATCGTATACTCTTGGTCTGTTTTGTTCGTAATGATAAATGTAGTGATAGAAAACATTACAGCCATTCATCAGACTGGGAAAAGAAGACACAGATGACCAAGAACGGTGTGATTGAGTAGATTTGGGAGGATTGGAATTTCAATTGAAGAGCTGGATTATGGTTCTTTTCAAAAGAAGTAATGTGTGTGTCTGTATCTTTTGTTTCTTTTATAGTGGAAAGTTGGAGACAAATGTTCTGCCGTTTGGTCAGAAGATGGCTGCATTTACCCAGCTACCATTGCATCAGTTGATTTTAAGAGAGAAACCTGTGTTGTGGTTTATACTGGATATGGAAACAGAGAGGAGCAAAATCTGTCTGATCTACTTTCCCCGGCCTGTGAGGTAGCTAATAATGTGGAACAGAGCGCTCAGGAGGTAAGGTCATGAAAGACGTCTGTTCCCAAAGTGCATGTTAAATACGAAAAAAGCACTGTAATCAGTTGTCGATCTGATCCACTCAGACTTTAAGTAACATTGTCATTCTCGCCTGTTCTCTCATTCTCTTTTTGCTAGGAGAGAAGGCCAGGGCCATACAAATGCTAGGCAAGTGCTCTACCTTTGTATAACAAAATGTTTGTTTTTCTTTTTGAAGAATGAAAGTCAAGCATCAACAGATGACAGTGAAAACTCCTCCCGATCTCTCGGAAGCAAACCACACAGCAAGTCCAAAGCTGCTCCGTGGAGCTCCTTTTTCCCTCCACCACCCCCAGTGCCAGGGTCAGGATTGGGACCAGGAAAGGTAAATGTTCTGCTCAGAAAATTGTGTGTAGGGAATGACTAATATTGGGACCCTAACTCCTCCATTAATTTATAGCTTTCCTATGAAACTAGCTTTTCCAGACCAGAATCTTTTCAAAGGAAGTGCAGTAGTGACGGTGTTGGGAGTAAAAGGCTCTTCACAGTGCCATGGGGTAGTAGGCTAGTAACTAGTGTGCTTTCAATTTTAAAATTTTGTATTACATTATGTATTGTGTGTGCATGGGGCCTACATGGTGGAAGGAAAGAGCCTATTCCTGCAAGTTGACTTCTGACTTCCACAGATCCTTGTGCTCCCCACCTGCTAAATGCTGTGGGGATTATAGGCATTGCCAGCCACCACACCTGTTTTGTTCCAGAGTATATTACAGTGTTAAAATGTAAACTCTTTTTGGCCGGGCATGGTGAAGCGCACCTGTAATCCCAGCTCTTGGGAGGCAGAGGCAGGTAGATCTCTGTGAGTTTGAGGCCAGCCTGGTCTACAGAGTAAGTCCAGGAAAGCCAGGGCTATAATACAGAGAGACCTCTTCTGGAAAAACAAAACAAAAAGTAAACCATTTTCATGGCTTTTTTGGTTGTAAGTATTAGAAGTCAGCTTTAAAAGGAATTGTATTATGGTCTAGAACCTTAACTAACCTTGTGCTAAGCCGCAGCATTTTTCCTCGGGAGTGCGCTGCTTATGTCAGTGAGCTCCAAGCTCGCTGGCTCAGCTGGACTGGCAGGCCAGCGAGCCCCGGGGTCCTGTCTCCATCTGCCCAGTGCTGCTTGTCTGGTTTGGCTGTGTGGTGCTGGGGACCCAGAATCAGGTCTTAATGCTTGTGTGGCAGTGCTTACCAGCTGAACCATCTCTTCACCCCCAGATAGTAATTTTTAAAAATCAAATCAAGTATTACATAAAACTTCGCAGTTTTCTCTGATAAATGAGTGTAGTGACTAGCTTATCAACTGTCAGCACTGGAGAGTCTGTGAGGAGATTACTAAGTTTGGGGCCCGCCTTAGCTACATAGTGATGTGGTTTAAAAGAAAGAAGGAAAGAAAAAGAAAAGACAAAACTAAAACCTAAAATGAAAACAAGAGACACAGTGGTTTACTGGGTAAGGCATCTGCCCCAAGCCTGCTAATCTGATTTTCTGGAGTCCTCTGGGTAGAAGGGGAGAAACTGTTCCCAAAGGGGTCTCAGGGTTCCACATGAACTCCACGGCATGTGCACCACTCAAGCATGTTCATGCAACTACATTTAATGTTTTAGAAAGTTTAAAACAGCAGATTTTCTATGATGATTTTCCAATTGGAGGTTGTGTTGTATTAGTTTCTTGAATCTGAAATGACCAAATCTTTTAAGGTATTTCCTGTCTTTTTGGTAGTTTTTTTTTTTTTTAACGACGTATATATAAGTAACAGGACCTCTTAAACTTTTATTTTCTTTTTTCACATTTATTTGGGGTGGGTACTGTGTACATATGGAAGTTAAAGGACAGCTTGTGGGAGTTGGTTCTCTTCCTGCATTTGGGTCCAGGAATTGAACTCAGGCTTTCAGACTTGGTGACAAGCACCTTTTACCTGCTGAAGTGTCTTGTGGACCCAGTAACAGGACATCTACAAAAATATTATGTGATAGTGGGAGAACAATATAATCATGTGATTAAATTACTTTGTAAAAAATTGTCTCCAATTTGTTAGGCAGTTACAATTCTTTACTGTGATTTACTTTCTAAATGTTTATATAGAAAAATTTTAAAAATCTAGATGCTACCACTTAAGATTTGCTTTATTTTTAATTATGTGTATCTGTGTATATCTGTGTGCATGTGAATACAGGAGCTTTTGGCCTCTGAGCCATCTCTCCAGTTCCTATTTTATTATTTTGGTTTTGAATGCTCTTTTAGTGAAGGAAGGAATTTTCCTTTAAAATATTAACTTCCTTTGAAATGCTCTGTATAGCCAGGTCTAAGATTCAATGGCCCGCCGCCGCCGCCGCCGCCACCTCCCCCCTTCCTGCCCTGCTGGATGCCTCCGTTTCCTTCAGGCCCACCAGTAAGTACAACAGAATTTAGACTGATTGTTTACACGCAGTTAGGAATTTTTGAGAATACAGGGAATTGCCAGCCCAAGGTTGGATTCTAGTGAGTAAAACTGTAAACCTCGGTTTCTGTTTTGAAGGCCTCTGTTACCCAGAAACAGTGCTCTCCCAGGCTCATCTCCAAGCTCTGGTTTGCATATTTCCTCCCTCAGTAGTTGGTATCCAGTTTACTGGTGCTGCTTTCTGTTAGAAAGGACTGCCCTCAGCACATGGAGGAGATAGGTGCTATGTCTCCTGGAGCGTAGGTGCAAGCTTCTTGGCATGTCATTTCTCATGGACATCTCTTTGTTATTGTTTTACTCTTGGGTTTTTATTTTTTTGTCCTAATGGAGGTTTTTATTTTTGTTTGTTTGGTTTGCTCTGGTTTGGTTTTGGGATAGGGTTTCTTTGTGTAAAAGTTCTGGCTGTCCTGGAACTAGCTGTGAATTCACAGAGATCCACCTGCCTCTGCCTCCCTAGTGCTGGGATTCAAGACCTGTGCCACCACCGCCTGGCTCTAACGGATTTTAACAGTAGTTTTTTGTTTTTGTTTTTAAGATATTAACAGTAGTTAAAAGGATATTTTTGGGCAGACTGTATTTGGGTGGGAGTCAGACAGATATCCTACCTCAAATTTTTCCTTTCAGTGGCCTTGAAAATGCTGTGTTTGTGTGTGTGTGTGTGTTTTGTGGGAAAACTGAATCTGTTTTGTCTCGTGCATAGCTTCATAATGGAACAGATACTCTTATTTTTTTTGATCTTCATTAAATTTGTTGGTCATTTATTATGGTTTGCTTTTTTCCAGTGGTAGATTTTTCAAAAAATTAAATAGAAGGCATCTCCTGGGGTGTGGGAAAGATTCAATTAATATCCATTATTTTCTGTGTAGAGTGAATCCCTGGATTTCATTGTTTTCTAACTGGATTTTTCCGTTTCTAGATAATTCCTCCCCCCCCTCCCATATCTCCAGATTGTCTGGATGACACTGATGCTCTGGGCAGTATGCTAATCTCTTGGTACATGAGCGGCTATCACACTGGCTACTATATGGTAAGGGTTCCCTGGGACTCTCCTGACACGTTCCTTGAAGGTGTACACTGCTGAGCTTTGCACCTAGGGCCAGCTCTTGTGCATGTGGCTTGGTCTGTGGAGCCTAAAAAGTCAAGGCAGCTGTTAAGACTACCTTAAAGTTTAAAATTTGACATCTTTCATCATCCCGCCTGAATATGATTGTCATTGATTTCAAACGTCTGCTTTTGTTGTTTTTGTTTGTTTGTTTGTTTTTTCAAGACGAGGTTTATCTGTGGGTATTGGGATCACATCTTTGGTCTTGCACATGCTTCCCAAGCTCTGGGAAGCATGTATCCCAGCCTGGCCATTTTTTTGAAGTTCAATGTTTAATTCTTGTGTGTAGTTGTAGTTGTTACCTTCCATTTAATAAACTCATAAATGATCTGTTTATCCATTCTACTATTTTGTTGTGGTTGTTTTGTCTTGGTTTTTTGTTTTGTTTTTGAGACATAGTTTCTCTTTCTAGCCTTGGCTGTCCTGGTCTTTGAAGACCTCAAACTCAGAGTGATCCACCAGCCTCTGCCTCCCTGAGTTCTGGGATTAAAGGCATGTACTACCACACCTGGCTACTCTAGTCTACTATTAATGACTATTTATCTTGTCAATTTGGGTCTGTAAAAATGTTTCTGGGGCTAGAGAGATGTCATTGCAGTTAAGAGCACTGGCTGCTTTTCTGGAAGACCCTATTTCGATTCCCAGTATCCACACAGCTGCTCCCAGTGTGTATAACTCAAGTTTTGATAGATCTCATGTCCTCTTCTAGCCTGGACAGGTACTTTGTGTATGCATGCAAGCAAAATACTCATACACATAAAATTAAAATTTTTAAAATTAAAAAAATCTGTTGCTATGGATATGCTATTTTTCTAGCACCAAACTTTGTTCCCAGTCTCCTGGGTTTTTTGTTGTTGTTGTTTGTTTGTTTGTTTTTGAGTAGGGTCTTAAAGTATAGCTCAGCCTTTCACTAGCCCAGACTGGCTTCCAAATCACAGTCTTCTTGCTTTTGTCTGCTAAGCACTGGCATCATTAGGCATATATCACTGAATTGAGCTTAAGGGTTATTTTTTTGTTTTGTTTTGTCCTGTTCTGTTTTGTTTTTTAAAAGAGAGACCAGGCTGCTGAGACAGAGATCTGCCTGCTTCTATCTCCTGAGTGCTGGAATTAAAAGCATGGGCTACCACTCCTTACATGAGACAGGGTCTACGTAGTCCAGGCTGGCTTTGGACTCACTGTGTAGTTGAAGATGACTTTGAACTCCCGGTCCTACTTCCTCAGCCTCCTGGTGCTGGATCGCAAACCTGCATCACCAGGCTGGCATCAAACTTGGCCTGAAGTGTTTATTCACTCATTTATCTAGTGTGTTCCCTGTTCTTTTAACTTTACTTGCGCTCTTTACAGGGTTTCAGACAAAATAAAAAGGAAGGAAAGAGCTCACCCACAAATTAAGCAGTAAGTCTGTTATTTTCTTGTATAACTCTTATAGTTTGAAGGAAACGAGTGTTTTGACCATTTACAAATTAATGTTTATGTAAAACTATATGAAAGGTTTTTGCTTATTGTTTTGGATTTGCACATGTACTTGTGTCCCTATGTGTTGAGGGGGGGTGGTTCATGCTGACAGAAGTGGGTGTTGAATCCCCTGGAGCTTGTGTTACATGTGGTTGTCAGCTGCTTGTCATGGTGCTGGGAATGGAACTCATAGTCTAGAGGAACAGCCAGGACTCTTAACTGCTTTGTCCTCTCTCCAGCCCCACTAAAGTCTGACAAAAATTAGATTAACTATTGAATTATCCCCACATAATCAAATTCTCATGGTGTCAAAAGTGTCATCTTCCAAATACTTGCTGGGTGGTTTGGTTATGTTGACAAAACAAAGACTCTTAGGCTGGCCTTGAACTCCATGCTGTCCTGCCTCCATAGTGCAAGGGTTATACTTTGCACCACTGTACTTGGCTTACAGTCTGGTGTAGAGTGTGAAGATAATTGCAATGTCATTGGCCAGTCAGGCTTGGGTGTCTGTGTTCGTGTTGGGTGGGGGGTGTAATAGGGATTGAACCAAGGGCATCACACAAAAGTAGTAAGCAAACATTCTGCCACTGAGCCAGATCACCAGATCCACATGTACTTTTTAGGTTAAACTTTTTTTATATGTGGAGGTTTTGTGTACATGCATGTTTATGTCCATGTGCATGGCTGGTGCCCTTGAGGCCATAAGGGGATGGATCCCATGAAACTGTTGTTCTACATGGGTGGTTATAACTTGCCTGGGTCTTCCAAGAATAAGAGTAAGTGCTGTTAACCACTGAGCCATCTCTCCAGGCCCACCTGCTCTTTTGATAAGTAATGCAGTGTGCAGTACACTGTATTATCTGTTATCTTAGTTACTGTTCTGTTGCTGGGAAGAGACACCATGACCAAGGCAACTCATAAAAGAAACCATTTAATTGGGGGTTTGGTTACAGTTTTAGAGGATTAGTCCATGATCATGGCAGAAAGCAGACAGGTAGGTTTTATTTTGTTTGTTGTTTCGTTTTGTTTGTCTGTCTCTTGGTTTTTGTTTTTTGTTCTTTGAGGCAGCGTTTCTCTGTGTAGCTCTGGTTGCCCTGGAACCCCATTTGTAGACCAGGCTGGCCTTGAACTTCCAGAGATTCGCCTGCCTCTGGTTTTACCAGTGAAGGCTTGGGAGCCAGATGTTGTGAAAGCCTGATAGATCAGAGAGGGAGAGAAAACACCTAGCTGATGTTCCTTCTCAGCAGACATCTCTCTCCCAAGGGTCTCAAACAACCTCCTTTAAACTAAATATCCCTCCCTTCTACTTCCTGTGCGTCTCTATCCATCCACCTGATTCCCTCTTACTCTCTTTTTTTTCTTAATAATCCTATGTTCACTTCCTGTCAGCTGATTGTTTGCTCCACCTCTTGACCTGTGGTTGACCTTATTTAATTCTGTTCACAGTATTCAAGCAGAAAGCTCTTGGATTAAAGGTGTGTGGTAAGGCCACACCACTAGAAACAGGTTTTTCTAGTAAATAACAGAATTTCGGGGTTCACAGTGTGATCAGTTAGTCTGCAACAAACAGTCATGGCCCTGGAATGGTAGCTGCTTATATATAATTCTTGTAACTTTCTGGGGGCCCTAAACATTTTAATTCATTTTTAACTTTAGAGACACTTAACATTGTAATCCAAGTAACTAATTTCTAGTTTTACTACATTGAAATAAATATTCATAAAAATATTCATTATGCTGTTGCAGTCACTGTTTTTTGTTTGTTTGTTTTTTGTTTTTGTTTTTTTCCTGGTTTTATGACACAGGATTTCTCTGTGTAGCCTTGGCTGTCCTGGAACTCACTTTGTTGGCCAGGCTGGCCTCAAACTCACAGAGATCTGCTTGCCTCTGTCTCTCAAGTGCTGGGATTAAAGGCCTATGCCATCATGCCTGGCTCAGTCACTACTTTTTAATGAAGAAAAAAAAAAAAAGATTTGATAATTTGTAGTATGTTTAAATTCTAATAGGAGAGATCAAATATAGTACTCCTTAATTTTTAAACCAATATTATGTTTATATTAGCATATTTTATTCTTTGCCTTCTCTTTAAAAATATGATCTGGGACTGACAAGATTTTTCCCGAGGCCAAAGGCCTGATGATCTGAATTCAGTCCCCAGGGTGGAAGGAAAGAACCAGCTCTCACTAGTTGTCTCTGACTTCCACACTTATATACGTAAGTACCCATGCAGTTTCTTTTTTCCGTATTTTATCACTGACTAGACTTTTCTTTCAAATTCAGGCTTGGCTCTCCCTAGGAGATGGTGTGTTGGTGTCCCTGGTCGATAAGAACAGAAGTGTCACTGTCATCTTTGTGGACTCTTGTCTGAGTGGCATCATCAGCATTTTCCCATTCTGGGGGCCCATGCCTGAATCACCAGTGGAGCGTGTTGGGAGCATAAGTGGAGTGAAGAGCGAACAGGGGAAATGTGAGTGCATGGAAGCTAGTCTGCCAACCCTGTGACTGAGCACAGTTGTAGAATTGTAACTTTCTTAGTGTGTCAAGATTTTTATTAATGCCTTTAAAAAATAAATAAAAGTCCTTTTTTAAAAAGTCTTGATTTATAAATATTTTCCTTTGGGATATATACAGTGAAATTGAGTCTGTTTAAAAATACAGAAAGAAAACTACCCAGACTTATTACTGGGTAAAAGGTAATTGCTGAAAGTAGAACAAATTGATAATCCAAGATTGGGGAACAAAAGTTAACTCATGCCACAGGGGCGATCCTGACCAGTCAAGAACCAAGGTGTGTTCTGGTTGTGTTTGTGTGTCTACCTGTCTTGTCTGTCTGTGTGTCTGTCTCTCTGTACGTGTGTATTTGTGTGTGTGTGTGTTTTCTGTGGCTCAAATATGAAGGTCAGAGAACTACTTGTGAAGTCATTCTCTTTGAATGTAGGTGCTAGGGATTAAATTGAGATCATCTGGTGCCTGGTGTGTTGGGGGTTGGTCTGATGCTTGTATTTTGATGCTAATTACTTGCCCTCAAGATCTGGATAAACCTATCCTTGTTGTGTAAACGTGCCTATGACATTATGCCTGATTGGTTGATTAAAGTCCTAAAACCTGGACAGGGCAGAATGGGGTAGGTGTGGCTAAGGTTCCCAGGCTTTGGGAAGAGGAAAGTCATGGGAAGAATACAGAAAGACAGGAAGAGAGGAGGAAGGAGGACGCCACTATGGGTTAGGGTGGAGAAGGAACCACATCAGCCAAGAGGAAGGACTCCAAGGATGGTTGGATGGAGAAAACACCAAGATAAAAAATATAAGCAAGTATTTATAAGATTATGGATGGAAGGTAGCCCAGATCGGAATGGTTAAGGCAGATGGCATTTGATGGGGGCTGGGAAGTGGATGGTGAGGATATTGAGACAGCATAGTTGAAATATCTGCCTGGCCCAGTGTAAGGCAATTATAAAATTTAACAGGTGCCTCCGTCTTATTAATTGTGATAGTGGGTTAATAATACTGCTGCAGTAATTATAGGGCTAATAATAAACATCATGTAGCCCAACACCCATTTAGTTACTACAACACAGGTGCCTTTACCTGTTGAGCCATCTTGCCAGCTCTGTTCTTTATTGAAAGTCTTGTTTTCAGCCTGGCTTGCTTGTAATTCACAGTTGCCTTGACTCAGCCTTCCAAACGCTGGCTTCCCAGGCAGGTGTACCACACCCTAACTGTGTTCTGTCTTTCTCTCTGCACCTCCCCTTGTCTGTCTGTCTGTCTAGTGTCCCTCTCTCTCCATGATGTTCCTTAAGCATGTATACTGCCTGACCCAGTTGCCCATGCCATTCTCTTCCCATCATGGCCTTGCAGTTTCCGGTACCACCTCCATTATATTCTTATGGTAAGGATCAATGTCTGAGCACCCAGGCTTCTCTCTGGTTTACTTACTGTTGGAGGTTAAATATGATCAGTATTTTATGCTGAAGATGGAGCGCATTGATAGAGCACATGTGCAAGGCACTGTGTGTGATCTCCACTACTTTAAAAACAATATGGTGAATGCTATCCTTTGCTAAGTCTTGGCTAGGTAAGTTAAATTAACTAAGCTCCCTCTGTGCCTAGCATGTTAGCTGTCAAGTCAGCATGATTAAACTAATGAATTGTCAATACGTAGTAAGTAGCTTTGCAAAATATGCTCTGTGACTTGAACTTTTAGAAGAGAACATTACCCTTCTTAACTACTGGCTGTTATAGATTCAGCATAACTTAGTTAATTGGGAGGTTAAATTTAATTATTTTCATTTCCAGTAAACCTAACCAGACATTAGACATTAACACTAATGTTAACTCCCTTTAGCACCCAATACCCAATTTCCTTTAGCACCCAATATCCGAACTGAGGTCATTCATTCTAGCAAATGTTTAACATTGTTTAAATGCTGGGAGTTGCTCTTGGTGAAACTAGAAGGATGCGTTGAATGTTGGCGTAATGTAGTTCCAGCTATTTGGAAAGCTGAGGTAGGATTTATCGTTTGAGACCAGCCTGGCTGACATAATAAGATCACATCTCAGACAGTAAAGCAGAGAGAGCAAGGCAGTGGAGATGCTCCCGGAGTGAAAGCACGGGTAAAGGCTAGGGCCAGGCACGCAGGAGGGTCACTGCTGTACTGGCCATCAGCCTAACTCCAGGTTCTCAAGGGAGTAATGCAGGCGTCGACAAAGACAAAGGGCACCTGGACATGGGCATGCGTATACGCGTGTGTACATGTGCACTCACCTCTCACGCGTGGAAAATAGCCTATTGGGGGGTGGTTAGATTTAATTTGGCTCACAGTCCTGGAGCTTTAGGGCTGACGATTTTGTCTAGTGTGCTGAGCTTTAATCAGGCGTAATATTTCAAGAGGCAACGAGAATGATTTGTGCATATATTATGTGTATGTGTTCGTATTTGGATTCTCAGGAAACTACCAGGACTCAGCAGGAGCTTCATATTTACTTTTTGATGTGTTTATATTTTATGTGCATCGGTGTTGTGCCTGCATGTATGTCTGTGTGAGGGTGTCAGATTCCCTGGAACAGGAGTTACAGACAGTTGGGAGTTCATTCCCACCAACTAGGAATGAACCCCACTCCTCCGAAGGAGCAGCTAGTGTTCCCAACCACTGGAAACATCATCCTGATGACCTTATCCTAAATACCTTCCAAAGGCTCCAGCTGCAAACACAGTAGGTTAAGTCCACTCCTAGTAGTGCACAGTGGGGGTTGCATTTTTACACACAAACATTTGAGGAATACTCAAAACATTTCTAAACTATAGCATGAGAGAACATCCTAGGAAAAGGAAAAGGCAACAAATAGCAAAGGCCCTTGTATAAAAATGTATGGTGGCACACTCTTTGAGTCCCAGCACTGGGGAGGCAGAGGCAGGCAGATCTCTGAGTTTGAGGCCAGTCTGGTCTACAGAGCAGGTTCCAGGACAGCCAGGGCTACACAGAGAAACCCTGTCTCAAAAAAATAAGAATGTGTGTGGAATATTCAAGGACCAGCAAGGAGAGGAAGGAAGGCAAGATTAAGGAGATGGGAATAAGTAGGAGCCGAGGGTCAGGCCATGTGTAGGCACTGAGTTCCATAGCATTTTCCTTGAATTGTGAGCCCAGTGGAGAAGAGGCAGTGCATGATCTGACCACCGGAAGGAACCTCTGGCTGCATAATGAAGATGCACCACAGACTTCACGGAAGTGGGCTACCCATGTGGAACCCACAGTATTTTGTAAGTGAATTGCCAGGATTTGTCAGCACATTATAAGTGGTGTAAGAGAAGAGCAAAGGATAACTTCACAGGTTTCACAAAGCGAGTGGGGAAATAAAGTGGGAGTTTTAAGAGATGAAAATGTCCAATAAGAGTACTTTGGTGAAGGGGAGGGTTAAGAGTTAGCTTTGGAGATGTGAACTTTCAGTGCCTATTGGAGTTATATCAATAGAGTCTCGGGCTAGAGCTGGGGATGGAGGAGGCAGTGTAGACATGGAACTTAAAGCCATTCAGCTGGATGTGGTGGTCCAGGAAGTACACTTAAAGAGACAAAGTCAAGAAAACTCAGACCCTCCCCTGCCACACCTGTGGTCCGAGAGGAGAAATAGCAGAGGGCTGAGTTGGAGCTCTCTGAGGAGGAAAGCAGGAGTGATGCCCTCAGGGAAGGTGGAGCAGGTGTTTCCTGAGGCCAGTGAGGAACCCCATTGGTAGCTCAGCTGCTGGTAACAGGACAAGTGAGTGCAGACTGCAAGGCCGTCAATGAATGTACCAGTGTGGAGGTCTCCATAGCGCTAAAACAGCTGTTGTGGTGGACTGGGAGGTAAAGCTTGGGGGAGAGGACATAAACGCAGTGGAAGTTTCGGGTTCTTTCAAAACTCAGTTATATAAACATGATTTTGTTTTAACCCCAGGTGTGGGATACGGGCCTGCTTTAGTTTGTCCACAGCTGTTAACTATGATTGTCTCATGCTCTAAGAAGGGCGTGAACTTTGCCAGCTGCAGATAGTTTAATTCTGAGGACCCTGAGAGGGTATAAAAGCCAGAGTCCAGAGAGGGATGGGGCTTCAAGAAAGAAGGAGGCAGCTGCTGCCCACTGCTGCTCCTGGTTCATCCTGCTGCTGGACATTCTGACTACAAAGATCGGACTTGCCCCAACGAGCTAAGTCTAAAGAGGTCTGCGTCCTCTTTCCCCTCTAATGTTTAAGAACCCAAATAAAGTAGATAAAACTATGCCAACACATAAGCATGAAAAAACCACCACTGCTTGAGAAGCGCTCTTCCAGCAAAAGTTGTTTTCTAGACTTGTTATCTTTGATGCTTAATAAAATATTTAATATCTATTTTCATGAGTTTACAGTTATTTCTTGTTACTTGTTTCAGTTGTGCTCAATGTATACTATGCTTTGATATAAAATTGATTTCCTGGGTTTTTTTTTTATTAACTTAAAGCAGATGGTCTAAGAAGATAACAGTGTTCAGAAAGGCAGCTCATTTGATGGGTTCAGGGAGTTGGGATATGGAGTATGTGATCAGAAACACACATTTCAGTAGCTTTGTTTTTTCCTTTTAAGTGCTGAGGAATAAACCAGAACCATTGAATTCTTATTAGAACTCTTTCTTTAAAGGCTTTTATTTTTGTTTTATGGGTATGGGTATTTTGTCTGTATGTGTGTGTGTGTGTGCGTGTGTGTGTGTGTGTGTGTGTGCGCATACACGTGTGTACATGTACCATGTGCATGTGTTTGCCTGGTATTCAGAGAGGTGAGAAAAGGACATTGGATGCCCTGGAATTGGAGTTACAGATAGTTGTGAGCCGCCATGCAGGTGCTGGAAATTGAGCCTGGGTTTTCTGCAAGAACCGCCACTGCTTATAACCACTGAGCCATCTTTCTAGCCCCTGTTTCTTTTGACTGCAGTACTAGGGGTCAAACCAAGGGCCTCACATATGCTGGACTACTGAGCAGCATCCCCAGCACGTCCTCATTTTTGTTTTGAGACAGTGTCTCTCTAGATTGCCCAGGCTGGCCTGGAACTTCTACCTCAGCCTACAGAGTACCTGCGTTACACTCATGTGCTACTGTACACAGCTTACTTAGGTTTTCCCCATCTGTGCTACTACATTTAATGAGTTCAGTCAGTTACCGTGTCGTTGCCTCCTGTTTCTCAGTTCAGCACTCCTGCAGTTCAGGTTCCTGTTCTGAACACTGGTCCCCTGTCATTGCTGCATGCAGTGTTGTCAGTAGAGGGTGCTGCCGAGACACTGAGGGAGCCAGGGGCTTCTGCTGCTTCTGGAGAGGTAGGGAGGTCCCTACAGACATCTGCCAAATAGATCCCAGGCTACAGCTCCAGGGTCCCAGCAAGTTCTGGTGTCATGGCTTTGTCCTGAAAGGCATTGCTCTAAACACCAGGGTTTCTCAGCTGAGGGTGAAGAGCTTGAGTGTGGTCAGAGTTCCTCTTACTCCTTTCAAGCCGGTCTCTCTATCCCAGTCCTCAGAGCTCACGACTGCATTGCACTTTCCTCAGACTTCCCTGTGGTAAATAATGTCACGATTTCTGTCTTCAGTGGACTCTGATATAACATGTAAAACCTTTCTGATTACAAAAGCATTGACATATCAGATAAGCAGGAAGATCGGAACCCCCAGAGGGAGGGCGTGCTATTGTTTTGATGACAAAATACTTTAACTTATTTTTTTTTACATTTTTATTTTATATTAATCACAGGTTATAAACTTTGTATCCCATCTGTAGCCCCCTCCCCCATTCCCTCCCTATCCCATCCTTCCCTCCCTCATCTCCTCCCTGCCCCTTTCCAGGTCCACTGGAAAGGAACCTCCTCCCCTTACATCTAACTCTAGCTTATCAGGCCTCTCAGGAATGACTGCAATGTCCTCTTCTGTGGCCTAGCAAGGCTGCTCCTCCCTCAGGGGGTGGGGAGGCCAAAGAGCCAGCCATTGAGTTCATGTCCAAAATAGTCCCTGTTCCCCTTACTGGTGTATCCACTTGGGTATTGAGCTACTGTTTGCTACATACAAGCAGGGGTTCTAGGTTATAACCATACTTGGTCCTTGGTTGGAAAGATAGTCTCATAAAAGACCCCTGTGCCCTGCTGTATTTGGTCCTTGCGAAGCTCCTGTCCTCTCCAGGTCATACTAACTCCCCCTTCTTTCATATGACTCCCTGCACTCTGCCAAAGGGTTGGTTATGTTTCTTAATATTTGCTTTGATACCCTGCTAGGTAGAGACTTTCTGAGGCCCTCTGTGGTAGGCTCTTGTCCTGTTACTTGTTTTCTCCTACATCCAATGTCCATCCAATTTGACTTTCTAAGTGAGGATTAATCCTCTTACCCCAGGTCCTCTTTCTTGTTTATCATTTTTAGGTGTATAGATTTCAGTATGTTTATCCTATCTTATAGGTCTATATAAGTGAGTATATACCATGTGCATCTTTCACTTTAGCTTATTTAATTATAAAAATTATGTATGTGAATGGGTGTTTTGTCTGTATGTATGTCAATGTGGAGCTTCCATGAGACTGCTGAGAACTGAACCTGAGTTTTCTGTGCTCCTAACTGCTGAGCCGTCCCTCCATTCCTAACTTAATTTTGTACTTACTTTCTTATGTATTCTTTGGCAATACTGGAGATTGTGCTTAGGGTCTCAAGAATACTCTGTAGGCACTTTTGAACTACACTCCAAGCCTAAAGTTTTACTTTAAGTATTACAATAACTAGCAATTATAAACAAAACAATACAAAACGGAGAAAAATAATAATCAAGAATGCCACCTTCCTCAGTCCTCAGATAACGAATGCTAATTATTTTTTATGTTTAACCTTTCCAAACTTTATTTTATAACTCAAAAATAAAAAGCATATACATTTAGGGTGTATAGATGTTTTTATATGCATTATGTGTTGGAATATGGTCTAAGGATGGGAGTCTTGTGAGAATTCTTGAGTGCTTGTGAGAACATGACAAGAAAGCAAGTGTCTTGTGACCTCAGTTTCTTCAGAAGATGGGATTGTTCTTGGAATGTGTTTTTGTGCCCCTCCCAGATGTAGTGACTAGGAGTGAGTTTACATCAGATCACTCATTGTTTGCTGCTATTCCCTTTATATGCCTCTGTACCAGCGGTTCTCAGCCTTCCCAATGCTGTGGCCCTTTAACACAGTTCCTTGTGTTGTGGTGACCCCCGACCATGAAATAATTTTTATTGCTGCTTCATAACTGTAATTTTGCTACTGTTATGAATCATAAATATTTGTTTTCTGATGGTCTTAAGTGACTCCTGTGAAAGAGTCAATACCCATAGGCTGAGAACTGCTGTTCATAGAAAAATATGTTTTTGCTAACATGCAGCTTGTCCTTATGATTGAACTCATGAGAACTTTACTCAGGTGTTGTTTGTTGGTGTTTTTTTTTTTAACTATCAGAGTATAAATTGTCTGATGCTCTGAGTAAAATTGGCCAGTGCCTGACACTTTAGTCCACCTCATTTATTGGTTCCATTCTCCCAGGTCCTATTGCCTCTAGAGAGGTGAAAGTTATGACATGACAAATAATTATCACAATCGAGTTCAAAATACCCTGAACAGAGTGGATTTCCAGAAAACTTGTAAAGCTGTCATAACATATGTAACTCCCCAAAGCCTCTAGAACAGAAGCATCTCTAAGCCCATGTTTTCCCTCACGTTGGCAATAAATGAGAGATGACATAAGCAAGCATGGCCACACCAAGGCTGGTGAACATACAAAAGCCGTGCAAAGACTAGGGCATCTCCTGGAAAGAGTCAGCTGTATCCTGTGGTAAAGTCGACTCGTGCTTCATCATGTGTGGGACTGATTCAATACTAAAACTGTTTCTAACCTCCATCAAATACTCCTTCCATGTTGTACCTTTTACATAGATCAGTGTTCTTTCCCCAGCCCCTTCCGGTTGACCTTGGAAATGGAGGGTTTTCTGTATGACTTTAACTGAAGCTTTAATCTTTAAACATGACTATGTAAGGACTGCCAAGGCCCTGTTCATCATAGCTCGATGTAGGCATGCAGGCTTTCAAACAATTACCAGCCTGACAATTCTTGTATATGCAATAGTTATTAAACAATTTGTTTAGGGTCTAAAGTAAGGTCTAGTTATGTAACCCAGGGTGAAATCAACCTCTTGATCTTCCTGCCTCAGTCTCCTAAATGCTGGGATTATCATATAGTCAGTCAGAGTAAAATGTATTAGAAAATTAGGTTTGTAGAACTGTCAGGAACCTTCAGCTGCATCCTTCACTTCTGAATGACAGGAGAGAATGGCACTATCCATTTCCAGTGAACAATCAAGTATTTGGACTGAGGGTGTCTTTCCTTCATAGCATTAATCACTTTCATGTCCTCTTCATCCAGGAGCCAGCTGAGCATCCTGAGCCTGGTGAGTCTGGGCAGTCTCATCACACACTGACTCAGAGCCTTGACAGTGGTGGCCTGAACTTGGATTCGTTCTGGGATATGCCTGGAAACGTTCAGCTCTTGCAAGTTTGGCAGGTTGTTGAGGGCTTGAAAGAAATGTCTATATCCTTCCTCTGTAATTTTGTGATTCATTGAAAGATCTAAGTTCTCAAGGTTTCGGAAGCTTCCGCTGGTTGCTCCCTTGGCTGGAAAGAAAGCAGACAAAAATAGTTATCAAGACAAAATGCTATGAAGCCTTGAGTAAAGCTTACGAAGTTATTTGTAACTAACCTCACACTCATCACCAATGAAAATTGCTAATCATATTTTTTTTTTCCCAAGACCAGATCCCACTACACAGCCTTGGGTGTCCTAGAACTCACTTATTTAGCTGAGACTGGTCTAGAACTCACATCTGCCACCTTCTGCCTTTTGACAGCTAGGATTAAATGATATACCTCAATACTTGGCTTTAAACGTGTTTTAAAGATAATTCTTTGAAAGCCCTAAACAGCTGCCTAGTTGATAGGGCACCACCTGGCCAAATTGCAAGGAGGAAGAAGAAACCAGAAGTTGAGAACAGAATTTTAGCTGTCTGGGCAATGAGGACTTCTGTTCTGGTCTCACAGGAGGATATATGTCAAGGCAGGGCACAACTATGGAACAGGTTGTAGTACAAGGGACTGAGAAATTGTGGCAACAGTGTCTCGCCTTTAGCAGAGAAGGGTAGGTGGTATTCCAAAAAGCTTGTCTTCTCCCTGTCTGTGCTCCAGTGTGCCCAAATGACTTCCTGGTTACTTAGCGCTCTGGAGGAAATTGGGGCAGGCCAGAGTAAGTTCCAAGTCTATGACTGCAAGTGGT